>CM057345.1:539546849-540746849 GCA_030015575.1 Agapanthus africanus | reverse complement strand
ATTCTAGTGTCATTTGTGTAGATATGTATGCCGTAGAAGCCTGTATTGTATAGGATGCTAGGCATGTATATGTACAAAAACAATCTTTGCTCGAAATGATAGTATCGTATCTAGTTTATCTTCATCTTAACGTGTGGTGTGTTGTATTTCATATCTTATATACATGTTGATGAAGCCCATAGGATTATGCTTGACTACCAGGATTATGATGTAGATCATACTAGTGGGGCCTGGGCAGTCTAAAAGCATATCCTTTAATAGTTCCTAGTTAAGGGTATATCGAGACAGGGCATCGATATTACCAGAGTAGACTAGAGTATACGTTTCTTGACCCTGGGGGCGATGGTTGATCCCACAACCATTGGTGTTTGACATCAAAGATTGTACACAGGTGCTCATTGGAGAATGGGTATACCGAACAGGATTCGCCGAGAACTCCTAGATGGTATATATACCTATTGTCAGATAGCAGTTCTCTGGTGACACTTGTAAAGGTTAGTCTGTAGACCCGAGATCATTATAGTGTCTTGTGTGATTCCCACCGTGCTTTGATTTCCTCCCTACCACGGCTCTACTGAGTCGTGCAAACAGGTGGATTTTGGGTAAAGTCCCGAATCACATGGAGGCGGTGAGCGATAGGAGGGGTTTTGTCTCTCCCGGTATAGAAATTTGATGTCACACTATGCTTGATCGGCCATAACAGCAAATCCTTGGCCAGGGTTGTCGAGATTTACTGATAAGAGTTTTCAGTAGTTTCTTGAACCGTTATGAGCCATGCATCAGCATGACTTATAAAGTTACTGGGGTCTGACGTTTACCACCCCTAGATTTCATATGCGACGTATCAGACGAAGAGACCGGACTGTACGGTTAGTGTTGCTTATATGCTCGTTGGGGTTGGGATGAGTTCGCACGTCGGCCACGTTTTCGTCATGTATCTGGGTAGCCGTTACGCACAACTAGTACCGCTGACGTGCTTGTGGTTAAACCCATTGCCAGCGTACTGTCGAGTCTTTAGAGTCCCACACAGAGGGTTCCCTGGTTCAGGCAAAAGATGTAGAGACCGTAAGTTGTTACGGCAGGGTTTCGATCATGTTCATGTACTGGCTACACGAATGATGATCAGAAGGATAATATTGGTAAGCTTTGGTTTAAGCCGGATACCTGTATTATATTATTAGATTATTGGTATCTCATTATATTCGTATTTTTCGGAATACGAATACAGGTATACTTATACGGTATACGGTGAGGGGCATTCTTGTAATTGTACAAGGATGGCTTCTAGAAGAAGACACCTCATAAATGGTTTTTTATTTAGTGAATATAAAAATATGAGATGGAATTTGGAGACTTGTCAAGCATGGATGAAGGCATGGCTCATTTTATTTTTTATTCATTTGGGATTAATATTGAAGTATGGTGCATTATTTTTGATAAAAATAATGCATACTTCAATAATTTCCCTTGAGCCATATCATTTTTTCCATGGTTGATTTTTCACTCTCACTTTCATCTTCTCTCTCCATGTTATCTCCTTCTTCTTCCTCTAACCTAAACACTCACATGTGTTGTGATCCATAGGTTAAGAGATAAAATAATCCACCAGTTCATCTCTACATCATCTAAGTAGTCATTTCTAACACACTAGTCTTCTTAGTTACATCTTGTGAAGAGTTTGAAGCTTATTCCAAACCTCTCGGATGGATCATCTACGTCTTAAAGGTGATCGGAGATCGAGGTCGTTGCAACCATCCTAGGAGCCTAGGAGTCGCATCCGAAAGAAGACCCGAAGGACCGATTCTCTAGGTATAACCCCCTATCCTAGTAGTTAATAACTCTAGATAGGGTTTCTACTTATAGTTTAGTACAAGATCTAGGGTTTAGAGTGGGTGTTGCATGCAAGAAAATTTTCGTTTGCCACTTCCTCCTCCTCACAAGTGTTGTGAGGGTGTGCAACATCCACTAACATGGTATCATAGCCTAACTAAAGCATAACTAGCTTGTTAGCAAATTGTTAGAACTTCAATCGACGGATTTTTTCCCGAAATCACATTTTCTGTCCATGCTTGCAGTCAATTTTTTAAAGTATTCAAAAAATCTTTTAATAGGCCTTAAAAATACAAGCAGGGAATTTTAAGAAACCTGAAGAAAAACGAGCTCCCAACTCGCTCAGAACGCCGCGGAACCGCGGCCAAACTCAGTGTTTGGCCGTCGTTCCGCGGCCGAGTCATGGCTGAGTTGACTCGTTTTTCTCCAGTGTGTCTATTATGTGAAAATATGGTTTCAGGGATGTTCTGTTTCTACACAAAGGTGTTTGTGTATTGGATTGTGCAAGTTGTTGACACGGTTTAAAATCATCGATCGAAATTCTAAGTGTTTGGCTAATCGGGTTTGCTGTTTTTTTATATGTGTTTGAAACGTCCGCTAATTGCTATATGTCGATTAGTAGGGGTTGCACATATGTATATCATGTGATGGTGTGTGTGTATGAATATGTTGGATTGTCATGGATGAATAGCCGGGGGATGTGAGAAGAGTGTTTTTCTTTTCTTTCATTCTTGTAATTTGTAAAATTGATGTAATATTATTTTGCGTGGCACATCCGGGTTGAGGTTGTAGCCACCAATGTATTATTTCTTTTTACTGTTTTTGCTCCTAGGATAGACCCAGGGTGAGGTGCACAAACTACCGGGTTCTCAAAATGCTGAGTGGTCTACTCATTTTATTGAGGGAGGTTACTTCGCTTCGGGAATTTGGCGGGTAGTTTGCTGCACCCGTAGGGGTCTAGGGTGGGGTTTGGCTATTCATCACGACCGTGGAATCCGTCTTTTGTTTAGGGCTTGAACGAAATACGGAATTCCTAGTATATCAAATGTATTCATATGTGATCTGGAATGTTTATAAATGCGTACGACGAATGGCTATTTATATATGAGATATATAATAAACGTTACTTATGTTTTGCACCCATGCTAGTCCAGCCCCCGCTCTGCCGTTAGTTAAGTAACCTAACGGTGTATGACGGGGCCCCGTGGCGAATGCGGATGACATAAGCGTACGTTCTATTTTCGTTTATTTTCTGTAATGTTTAGGAAACGTAAATGATGGGACAACATTAATGTGATTAATGTTAAGAAAAAAGATGTTGTAGAATCAAACTTTTTAAAAAGAGTAACTCTATTTTTTGCTTTGCGTAGTGGTATTCCTTGATGAATATCCAGCACCTCATTCGATGAAGAAAGGGCCATGATCCCTTCACCAGGAGTGACCCCTTTAGCAAAACTAGCAAATGTTACAAAGCACTCGATTTGTTTTTATAGTTGATCTAATTTTCTCTTTACATCGTGATATTCCTTGATGAATATCTAGCGCTTCATTCGATGAGGAAAGAGCCGAGATCCCTTCACCGGGAGTGACCTCTTTAGCAAAATTAGAAATATGTTACAAAACCATTCGATTTTTAAAACTGGAGCTTAAACCACTCCTTTCACTCGATTCTACAATGATATCAAATTCAAAACGTTAAAGGTTTTCATCAAAACCATCCGTAGCCCTCCGCCATTTTAGGAAGCAGGGTACTTAGTATTCGTACCACGTTTGTTAACCATAGTTAAGGCATGGTGTATGGTAACTAAGTGATGTCTTCCTATAAAGCATATGATGCGATCGATTAGAACATTCGTATAACTTTGTTGACCATAGTTAAGGGTCAAACGGGTGGGTCTAAATCAATCACGAAATGGCGGGTAGAACTTGACTAGTGCTTATAATTTGTTGACCATAGTTAAGGTCATAAGACACTATGGGTAAAAACCATATCGGGAATGTCATGACCCGAAATTGGCACGCGACGGCCCTTAAACTACGCAACGTCTATAGGCGTAATGCAATTTAAGTAAGCCAAAAACCCAGCAATCTAAACCATCAAAAGTAGTAAGCGATAATAACAATTTTAAAACTTTTGAAATCTCAAACCAAATTCTTTAAAGTCCAACTTTATTTCCTTTAAAATTTTGGCAGCACCTCCTTTATAAAAAACCGAGCCCCAAAAGGGGTTCAACAAGATAATAAGTAAAGCATTCCCAAACGGGAGAAAATACACGCCCAAAGGCGGAAAACAACCACCACAACAGATATACGACGCCGTAGCGAAGAAAAAAAAGACGATATAAATAAAACTGTATAAAAGACTTCCAAAGTCACAAATAATATACAATATCATCCTCACAACTCGTCTCTAAGTCAATACATGATAATGGTAGATGGAGAGTATAAGATATAACAAGATACAATGTACATGAACGGATAACCGCAAAACCCACCTATAGCAAAACTGAACACAGTCAGCCGTAGCGGTATCCGCAGCAAAAGATAATATGATAGGTAGAAAAGCCCTGCCAACGACTGCCCTGAGGGACAGCCTGCAAAACACTATGGCACAACGGGGGTGAGTTGCTAACTCGTGAATAGTAAATAACATATGCAGGTAATCGCAAGTATGCACGTACAACGCGAATCTAACATATGCAAGCGGATAGTAATAAATGGCAATATGTATGCAACAGTTATGAAAGGTACTCTATCAGGTAATACTAATACATGAAGCAATGCATATAAAATAAATGCGGAGTATGGGATAAAACATGTCATCCTCACGGAATCCTGACCTCGTGACAGGACCAAAGTCCATCAAGACAATCAAAATCCCAAATTTCCTCAAATCAGCCCCTAAATTGGCTCTCATATCCTGTAAGTCTCATATATCCTGAGTGTCCAATATCAAGTAAATCTCATATATCATGTATCCAATATCAAGTAAATCTCATATATCCTGTATCCAATACCAAGTAAATCTCATATATCCATAAGTATGTTTGCATGAATCATTATGATGATGTATATAAATTAGATATGTATATATTAGCGTCCCATTCCACTAATATATATATATATATATATATATATATATATATATATATATATATAACAGTGTCCCATTCCACTGTTATATATACTTAGGAGTAAAAATATTATGCAAACAAGTGTCAAGTATCGACACATAAATACTGATCTATCAGGTGCTGTCACTACGACTGGCCCCTGATAGGTACGTATCATACGCTATCTCGAAAACCCGAGTGCCCAGCTTCGACCCTCGCATTTCGACGTATCCATACGTACATAACTCTGGTCGGTATCCCCACGATAACCGCCGAGTCCAAATACTGTCACCGGTAGGTATGATTCCCATGTCAGGCTCATCGGCGTAGTCCATCGACATACCTTTCTTGCCCCGGATACCTCCGGGCCCCACCATGTACCCGCATATGACCCACGACGCCTTCTCGCATAGGGTATATATCAAAACCGAGAAATCTCATAGTGGATGCTGAAATATCATATCAAGAGAAACCGGATTTTTCAAATAATGCATAATTTCATGAAACTACCACGGTCCTCAAATCCAGAAAACATCATGAAAAATCCATATCTCAATGCGAAAATCCATGAATATAATATATGCAACATAAAACTGTAATGTGAGCATATAAAGGAAAAGCCACTATTTAACTGCAACAAGTTAATATATATATCATGTGGTTCCTAATTTCTCCAAGTCCATATAATATCAAATAAAGGTGAACATGTAGCTATAGCCAGATATATGTGTAAACATGTAGGTATAGCAAGGTATATGTATCTACCTATCAGTAATGATGTAATACCCTCCAGGTATAAGTGTAAGTATGTATGCAAGATGTACATGTAACTATGTCTCATATGTGTATATACATATCACTAATGGTACAATACTATATAGGTATATGGGTAACTAGCATGTAAGCATGTCAAGGTATATGTGTAAGCATGTAGGTATACATGTATGCTATATGTCAAATGCACAAAGAAATATGAATCAATGTCTCAATGTCCCTAACCAATACAATCTCACGTATGTATAAGTGTTGTGCGTGTCATGGCAATTATTGACGGTGTGTGTGTAGCATGCAATTAGTGCTCGTGAAACATGAACCGTCAATGATGGTGTTGTGTCACATTAATACTAAGTCCATAAACAATCGGAAATGAGATATGCAACAAATGTACACATGCACAATCAATGTCTATATACATAATAACTAATAGTCATGTCATTAATCTAGCCCAGACGCATAACGCCATGCGGGCGATTCCCCTATAGATGTTAAATCTACTCACCAACGCTCCTGGTTAAGTAAAGCCAACTACCTGTTTTCCCTTCTTCGCAGCGTCCGAAGTCCCCGCCTGCGAACCTAAAACATAAAACAATATAACAAGTATGTATATTAGCAAATGACCAATAACACGTAAAAACGAAATACAAGAAAACAAGCAAGTGATCCCAGATTTTGCTACACAAACAATTTGTAAAAGTTACACATGCCACAAGACCAAACACAACCCCAGAGACCCCTACTCCAAAATACACCACCAACCACCCCACTCTGGCCGCAAATTGCGGCCAGAACGATTAAATTTGTGGCCTGTTCATGAGGGAATGGGCTCGTATTTTGAGGGTATCTTCTAGGTCACCATACTAGGTCACTATGATGGGAAATTTTCCAACAAATATCTGGTTTGATAGTAGATCATCCGAGACCCAAAACTACACTAAAAATATGATATTTACCTGAAATGAAACCCTACGCGATCTAAACTGAAACTAACAAGCTACAAAACGATAAAAGGACCTACTTAACAAAAAGAGACCATTACCTATCCACAAAAGCTCAAAGATCCTAGCTTTCCAAACTCCAAGGCATCCAAGAGGCAAAACAAGGTTTTAGAAGTGATTTGGGTGAGATTTTGTGAAGATTTGTATAGGTTTAGTAAATGATTAGTGAGTGTTCAGTTGAGGGAAGAAGGGGATGAAGAAATATGAGAAAGAGGTAGAGTGATAGAGAATGATAGTGAATGAAATGATAAAGAGAGAGAGTGAGGTGAGATTAAGGTGAGTGCACCCTTGCATTAACTCTCACATTAATGCAACCATGACTCACCTGCCACCTCCTCTCCAAACAAAAACCCAAATGAAAATATCTCACCTCACACAAATAAATATCTAGGGTTTAAATCAAGGCAAAGGATTAGGTTAAAGCAAAGGATTAGGATTAGGGTTAAGTTGTCATGGTCACTAAAACTAGATTAACACAAACACACACTCACATAAATATGCACAAGTGTGTGCAACTCATAACAAATAATAATAAATTATTAATTAAATGTTATAAAATATGAGGAACCCAAATTGGTAAACTTTTTACCAAAAACCCGCATTATCGTCTAATTAACACTAATCGCATTTCTAAGGCGTTACAGGGAATTTCAAGAGTTGAAATTTGCAATAAGATTGCATACCTTCTATTTGATAGTTGGATCCTGATCCCACTGTGAGTAAAAGTTACTTCCGTGAGAGTTTTGCACTTTATAATTAGCTAATCCAGTAGGTGTCTAGAAAGGTGTCAACGGGGTTATGTCTCTAGGGAAATGAGGTTTATTTTAATTAGGTCCGCGCGAAAGCACGGGGAACCTCCCTCGGAGTACCGACACTGGCCTGGCCGACCGGTTAGCGAACTTGTAGATTGCAATTAATCCTGACTAATTTTCTTTTTAAAGGTTTGAAGGAAAATTTGATAAAAAGCAGTGGGAGACATCGATTAGATAAGATTAATAACCAATCTAATCATGCAAGAGCAATCGCTGAGTGTTTTCTTTTCTCTCTTCCAATAGCAGATACCTATGACGGGACTTAAGCTTTTATTAGACAAAAATAAACTCATGGAATCCAATTACAAAGAATGGCTGAGGAACGTAAATATTGCCCTGACCTATGATAAGGCCGCATACGTCCTAACTACTCCAGCCCCTCCTGTCCCAGGCCCTGATTCTTCAGTTGCGGATAAGGAAATCCATAAGACATGGGATATAGATTGTGCAACAGCCAAATACATCACGCTTCCTTCTATGGACAATGAACATCAGAAGCAGTATGAGAAGATGGATGTACAATCCATCTTTCTCCATACAAAGGAGTTGTATGAGGAGTAATCTTGTACTCTCCGATACGAGGCATCCAGAAAGTTGTTTCAGATGGGGATGGCTGCTGACACATTTGTAGGTGACCATGTATTGAAGATGATAAGACTTATCGAAGAACTAGAGGACCTGGGATGGATGATAAAGAATGAACAGTATGTTGATATTGTTCTACAGTCTCTCCCCCCTGCCTTTGCTCCATTCATAGTGAACTTCAACATGCACAATCTGGAGAAGTCACTTCCTGATCTTCTCAATATATTGAGGAGTGCAGAGAGCATGCTAAAGGTAACGAAAACTCCCACTCTAGTTGCTGGGCCATCTTCCTCTTCCATCTCAAAAGCTAAGGCTAAGGGAAAGAAGAAGAAGAATCCCATCAAACCGAGAGGTGGAGTGAAAAAGGCACCGGGAAAAAACAAGACAGGGGCTGCTGCGTCGGAAAAAAGGGAATGCTTCTACGGCCACAAGACTGGGCACTGGAAGAGGAACTGCGTTGGTGTCATGACCCACCCCCAAACATATATGGTATTGTCCGCTCTGGCCGAAACTGCACGGTTTTGTCCCTTTGAATGAACCCGGTGCTATTTTCCAGTAGGTCACCCATCCCAGAATTTCTCTGGCTCAAGCACGCTTAACTACAGAGTTCTTCAAACTCCGGAGTTCCGATTCATCCAAAAGGCGCCTTTGTGTTATAAGAGTGGTATCATTCCATTTATAGTTCAGATCGTGCCTTCTTTCGGAATGGAATTCGATACTCCCCATTGTTCTGATGGGTCCCCGTGTGCATCCGTATCAGTTACATCTCCACCTCGATACCGGATAACACCTCACTTCTCACGGGATAGGTGGTATTCAGCCCCAACTCTACCTGGAGTATTACATTCCCCCCCCCCACTTAGAACAATGGTTCGCCCTCAAACCACAGACCTACTTTTGAGGGACCGGCTCTGATAACACATATGGTATTGTCCACTCTGGCCGAAACCGTACGGTTTTGTCCCTTTGAATGAACCCGGTGCTATTTTCCAGTAAGTCACCCATCCCAGAATTTCTTTGGCTCAAGCACGCTTAACTACGGAGTTGTTCAAACTCCAGAGTTCCGATTCATCCAAAAGGCGCCTTTGTGTTATAAGAGTGGTATCATTCTATTTATAGTTCAGATCATGCCCTCTTTCGGAATGGAATTCGATACTCCCCATTGTTCTGATGGGTCCCCGAGTGCATCCGTATCGGTTACATGCCCACCTCGAAACCGGATAACACCTCACTTCTCACGGGGTAGGTGGTATTCAGCCCCAACTCCACCTGGGGTATTACATTCCTCCCCCCCACTTAGAACAATGGTTCGTCCTCGAACCACAGACCTACTTTTGAGAGACCGGCTCTGATAACACATATGGTATTGTCCGCTCTGGCCGAAACCGCACGGTTTTGTCCCTTTGAATGAACCCAGTGCTATTTTCCAGTAGGTCACCCATCCCAGAATTTCTCTGGCTCAAGCACGCTTAACTACGGAGTTCTTCAAACTCCGGAGTTCCGATTCATCCAAAAGACGCCATCGTGTTATAAGAGTGGTATCATTCCATTTATAGTTCAGATCGTGCCCTCTTTTGGAATGGAATTCGATACTCCCCATTGTTCTGGTGGGTCCCCGAGTGCATCCGTATCGGTTACATCCCCACCTTGAAACCGGATAACACCTCACTTCTCACGGGGTAGGTGGTATTCAGCCCCAACTCCACCTGGGGTATTATATTCCTCCCTCCCCCCACTTAGAACAATGGTTCGTCCTCGAACCACAGACCTACTTTTGAAGGACCGGCTCTGATACCATATTTGTCACGACCCATCCTCAAACACAGATAGTATTGTTCGCTCTAGCTGAAACTGCACGGTTTTGTCCCTTTGAATCAACCCGGGGCTACTTCCCAG
The DNA here is from genome assembly GCA_030015575.1 of Agapanthus africanus. Lineage (NCBI taxonomy): Eukaryota > Viridiplantae > Streptophyta > Magnoliopsida > Asparagales > Amaryllidaceae > Agapanthus > Agapanthus africanus. Next base: position 540,736,838 of record CM057345.1, on the reverse strand, counting down.
TAGATCACTCATCTCAGAATTTTTCTGGCTCAAGCACGCTTAACTAGGGAGTTCTTCAAACTCTGGAGTTCCGATTCGTCCAAAAGGCGCCTCTATGTTATAAGAGTGGTATTATTCCATTAATAGTTCAGATCGTGCCCTCTTTCGGAATGGAATTCGATACTCCCCATTGTTCTGGTGGGTCCCCGAGTGCATCCGTATCGGTTACATCCCCACCTCAATATCGGATAATACCTCACTTCTTACGGGGTAGGTGGTATTCAGCCCTAACTCCACCTGGGGTATTACATTGTCACGATCCGAAATTTAGTTCGTGACCGGCACTTAAATTACGCAACGTCTAAAGGTGTAACGTAACTTAAGTAAGCCGAAGCCCAGAAATATAAACCTTTTTAAAGAAAATAAGAGGTGAAGTTTTGAAATAAAGATATGATGAAATCAAACGTTTTCTTAAATGTATAGATAATGGAACATGAAAAATGCAAGTGGATTTCACTAGTTGAAAAACATATTTCGTCTTTTAAAAATTTGGGCAGCACATCCCTTGTATATTTTGATCCAAAACCATATATACATGATAATATAAAAGGCATCCCCAAGCGGGAGCTAGCTCTTCGCCAATCGATGGAATCACAACCACGTAAGTCAGAAATATAAGTATACGACGCCCAACGGTGAAGATCAACACAAAAGATAGTAAATAAAGCAAGACATCAAATCCACCAAGCGAACAATATAACCCATCGCTCTAAGTCTCGCAACCATAAGTCTGTCTAAGTCTTACTTGTTAGTTATATGTATGCCCTAGAGGCCATTACTGTACATTGGATGTATATTGTAGTGGATGCTGGGACATATATAGGTAGGACTTTCTTGCTCGATATGATAGTACGCTATCTGGTTGCTCTTTATCTTAACATGTATACTTTCTGTCTCTCTGATTACATGTTGATAAAGCCCTTAGGATGTGTACTCGACTTCCAGGACTATGATGCAGATCATACTAGTGGGGCCTGGGTAGTCCATGAGTACATCCTTGAAATGTTCCTAGTCGAGGGAATATCGAGACGGGGCATCGATATTCCAGAGTAGACTAGCGCATATCTTCTCGACCCATGCGATGGGCGATGGATGATCCCATATCCATTGGTGTTTGACATCGAAGATGGTATGCGGGTGCTCAGTGGAGACTGGGTACACTGAACGGACTCGTCGAGAACTCCCAGATGGTATTATACCTCACGTCAGATGGCAGTTCTCTGGTGACACTGGTACAGCTTAGTCTGTTGACCCGAGATCGTCATAGAGTCTTGTGTGTCTCCCACTGTGCTTTGATTTCCACCCTACCACGGCTCTACTGAGTCGTGCAAACAGGTAGTTTTTGGGTACAGTCCCGATTCACATGGAGGCAATGAGCGATAGGAGGTGATTCGTCACTCCCGGTATTGGAGGTTGATGTTGCGCTATGCTCGACTGGCCATAACAGGAAATCCCTGTCCAGGGTTGCAGTGACCTACTGGTAAGTGTTATCAGTAGTTTCACACATGTTATGGACCTTACGTCGGCATGACTTATCAAGCTATTGGGGTCTGACGTTTACCACCCCTAGGCGAGATATGCGACATATCAGACGAACAGACCGGACTATACGGTAAGTGTTACTGGTTGGATTCGTAGGAGTGTGAGCGGGCTTGCTCGTCGATCTTCTGATCGCTCAATACCCGGGTGGCCGTTACGTTTAGCAGACCGCTTGCGGCTTGTGGATGCTTGATATGATCATCATCTGCTGCCGGCGTATTGACGAGTCTTTAGAGTCCTACACAGAGGTTTCCTGGCTCAAGCGAAACGAAATAGGAGCGCATATGAGATATGTGCGGGACCGAGAATAATTCGAGTATGTGATACCGTATTCTATTCTCGCGATCAATGTATCGATTGGTTATATGCGATATAACCTAGTTATCGAATCAAGGATTGATTCGATAAGCCGATACATATGATACTAGTCGGTTATATCCGATATGACCGGATAGTTAAATCAAGTGTTGATTTAATGATTTAGTGCATATTTATTTATTTGATATATTACTTTGCGTTAACTAGTATTGGTTCACTTTAAAAGGATTTTCTCACTTGAATTGTACACATTGTATATGCGATATAGTTTTGTGCACATGTTTGTATCATGTTTGATGATACATGCTTACTTGGTTAAGTGTAAAGAATCAAACCATGGTTTAAGTTAATGATTAGGGTTTTGATTATTTATTCATTTATCTTTCTTATTTATTCATTTTGGAAAAAGAAAAGGATAAATGAATGGTTGAATGTTTTGTTTTTAGTTGAAGTTTCTTGAAACTTTGACTAAGTCACTCTTTTGTTCTTATGCTTAACCCTAACCATCCTTTTAACCATGGTCTTTTCTCTACGCCTAACTAAGATTGAAAGTATGATAAGTATTCTTTTTATTTTCCTTTCTAATTAACTTATCATATCTTCTTCTTCTTCTTCATTTTCTTCCTCCATGAAGAAAGCTTGCTACTCCAATGGCAAGTGATGAAAACTAGTGAGAAATCCAATTCTAAAGTGAAGCCACATCCTATTTCTTCATCCTCTACCTCTTGCCAAGTAGTATAGGGTGTTTCCTTCACAAGTTTTCTTGACTTGGTGAAGTTGGAGCTTGATCTAGCGATGCTTCGACGTAGATCATCTTCGGCATGGACATCGACGACCTAGCTCGCCTATTCTCCTATGAAGCCGACGCTAGAGCCCGGAATTTGTTTTGGACAGCGAGAGGACTTCATTGCGGAGCTATGGAGGTAGAGTACCGGATCTACAAAGGTTGTATTTTCGTATTCTCTTAGTAAAGTAGTTTACTAGTTGTTTTTTCGCCTATATATCTAGTTAACGATCCGTATTAGGGTTTGTAGGCACTTATAAAATTTCAATTGGCCATGTTTGATCACTTGTGAGACTCCATTAGAGTGCCTAGGAACCCTACAGTGGTATCAGAGCCTAGCTAGAGCCTTAGGCGAAGTCCCGACGGAGTTAGAAGTCCGATCGACCCAAAACCCCGACTTGAAAAATGCTCTCTGGACATTTCTGTAAAATGTGGATTTTTGTAAATTAAAAATATTCAGAAAAATCAGCAGGTATTCCTAAGAATTACTGTGAAATTCGAGAGCACGATTCCTCTAAAGCGCGGCGGAACCGCGGCACGAGCATGGCTCGTGCAGCGGTTCCACGGCCAACTAGTCACATCAGCATTTTTCTTTTTCACAGTAACTCCTAGTTTTTCCAGTGCTGGTTTTCCTGGGGATATTTTAATATTTATTCCAGAGTTGTATTTTCTGAGTTGTATTGGGGACTCGGTGTATTCGATCGGACTGTCTAATTTTGTCGGTGTGCTTTTCCGGGTATTTTTAGAATATGTTAAAAAGTTCGACCGGATATAAATACCCACTTTTTCCCCTACCGGGAAATTTCCAATTGTTGGATTTTTCCGTAGTTTAACGACGTTCTAAGTAGTGAAAGTAACGCGATGGACCCTCTAGAAGACAACAAACCTTAACTCGATTATGTGACCGTCTTGAACTGCCCTTTGAACCTTCGGGTTTAGGGCAGTACGGCGTGCCACATGTGAGGCGTTGGCTTGACCCTTCTACGGCTGGACCGTTGGTACTGAGGCACGAACTGAATGTTGTTAGACTTATTTCATGTGTTGAGCTGTTTCGGGAAAACTTGGGTGTTCGATTGTTCGATCGAAAAGTTTAGCATTTTCTATTTATCCGGAATGTGATACAATACTTGGAATTCGCAAATAGTTATGAGATGACTGGATGAATGTTATAAACATAGCAGTTTAGTCTCACTTGATCGGTTGCCACGGAATTTCGATGTGATCAAAAGTCCGTTGCAATCACGTAGCGTACGTGGATACTCGCCGGGTAAACTTAATAGACAGCCTCACCCCATAGCCCCGACCAAGTGACTGTAGGAGAACCCCGTCGCCGAAAGCATCCGTCCGGGTGCTCGCGGCAGCGGTGTTCCGCCTTGGTGCACTTCGTCGACGGTATCAGGGGTGCGGCCGCCTACTAAAGTTTGCGACGAGCATTCGATCAGTTTTTCGGGAATCTTGTTGAATTACCCGACTTTATATTGAAAAAGTGTTTTCGATTTTGAGACTAAAATGCGGGGTTTATAATTGTTAGGCATGTGATGTCTAAGTAATTCATTTTATCAGGCATGCGATGTCTGAGGTGGTTGCGGATTCCAACTGTTGTAGTTTTACACTTTCTTTTCTGTGACCGTAAGTGTAATATGTGATATCGCCGGTTTCGTTGCTATATGTCAACGACAATTGGGATGCGCATATTTACTTACGTTGATGACATGTGATGTTATGTGTTGCTGGATATGTTATATTGGATCGTCGTGTTTGAATAGCCGGGGGGTTTTTATGTGAGATGAGTGTTTTTCATTTTCATTCATGTAAAAACTTGTATATAATATTCTTTTATTGGGGCACTTCCAGGTTGCGGATGTTGTCACCATTTGTATATTATTTACTTTTCTGCACTAGGATAGACCCAAGGAAGGGAGCACAAGTAACCGGGTTCTGGGGTCCAGTGGGAGACCAACTCGAAGAGTCGAGTCCGGGTCTCCTAACCCTAGAATAGGTAGGGTTGCTTGCCGCTCTCGTAGGGGTCTAGGGGTGTGGGATTGGCTATTCATCACGACCGTGGAATCCGTGTTTTATACTGGCTCGTATTGAAAACACGGACGTCCTAGTATATCTAATATTTCATATGTTTCTTCTGCTGTGATTTATCTGTGATCATGTGATGTTCTGTGACAGATATTATATATAGTATATATGATATATTATATAGACGTTGCTTATGTTTTACACCCGCGCTAGCCCTGCCCCGCTCTGCCGTTAGTTACCTAACCTAACGGTGCAGACGGGACATCGAGGCGAATGCGGATGGCATAAGCGTACGTTATATTTATCTGTGATGATTAGGTGGACTTAAATGATGGGATATTCATTAATGAGATTAATGAAATAAAATAAACCTAATTGATGTTTTGGAATCGAATTTCTAAATATACAGTTCTTGCTTTGCATTGCGGTGTTCATTATAGAACATCCTGCACCTTATTCGATGAGGAAAGGACCGAGATCCCTTCACCGGGAGTGACTCCTTTAGCTATAACTGGCAGATGCTACACACTCGGTTTGTCTTTGATCACTTCTATAGTTTTCGCTTTGCACAGTGATATATATGATATATCCCGCACCTCATTCGACGAGGAAAGGGCCGACGATCCCTTCACCGGGAGTGACCCCTTTAGCAAAACTAGAAAAGCCTCAAAAACATTCCATTTAAAAACCATTTGATTCCGCAACGAGATCAAGTTCAAAGCGTTAAAGGTTTTCACAAAAACCATTCGCAACCCTCCGTCATTTTAGGAAGTAGAGTACTTAGTATTCGTGCTGTGTTTGTTGACCATAGTCAAGGCACAGTGTACGGTAGCTAAGTGATGTCTTCCTACACCGCATATGATGCGATTAGTTAGGACAGTCGCGTGACTTTGTTGACCTTAGTTAAGGGTCATGTGGGTGGGTCTAATTAATCATGAAATGACGGGTAGAACTTAACTAGTACTTATGATTTGTTGACCATAGTTAAGGTCATAGGTGCTAGGGGTAAAAACCTTTATCGGGAGTTTCAAGTGTTGAAATTTGCAATAAGATTGCATACCTTCTATGTGATAGTTGGATCCCGATACCCACTGTGAGTAATTGTTACTCCTGGGAGAGTTTTGCACTTTGCAATTAGCCGATCAAGTAGGTGTCTAGAAAGGTGTCAACGGGGTTAAGCCTCTGGGAAAACGAGGTTTACTGTAATTAGGTCCGTGCGAAAGCACGGGGAACCTCCCTCAAAGTACCGACACTGGCCTGGCTGAAAGATTGGCGAACTTGTAGAGTGTAATTAATCCCGGCTAGTCTTTCCTTTTAAGGTTTGAAGGAAGATTTGATAAAAACAGTGGGAGCCATCCTGATTAGATAAAATATATAACCAATCTGGTCTTGCAAGAGCGCACGCAGAGTGTTTTCTTCTCTCTCTCTCTCCTGGTAGCGACCATATCACGCCTTAATCAAGATAATAAAATGGATGTATTGACCGAACCCGCTTGTTATTCTGAGCTGGGGAACGTTGGTCCCGCTCCAACTTATAATTGTTATAAGACAGAGCAGGAAATTGGGGAATACCAGAATTCGTATGCCGCCCAAACGAAGAAAGTGCATATGATGCATCTCCTTCGGGTGTGTTCATTACAAAGAACTGTTTTTCAGTATCCTCTGCATCCTGGGTATATGATACCGGATCAGGATCCCAGATATGTAATCTGTTACATAGGGCTACAAAAGGGTAGAAAAACTGAGAACGGGTGATAAGTTTCATGAGGCAGAAAACGGGGCAAGTGTTGCAGCCAAGTCTGTTGGTCACTGTCACCCTGTATTATGAATACATTGATTCTGAACAAATGCTATTAGATACCGAACCTGATATACAAAATCATATCAGTCTCTTTATTAGTAAAGAAATGATATAATTTTGTATTGTTGGATAATGTTTTGAACATTTCCTATATCAAAAGTTGATCGGTTTAGGCGCGTTGTCTAAAAGCATTAACGTTCTAAATCAAACTACAGTTCTTTGTATTCAGAACACACACAAGAGGAAGAGTTATGAACGAATTCTTCTTGAGGCATTGTAGACTAGGTCATATCAATGCGACCCGACTGACTGAAGTTACATTTAGATGTATATTTAAATCAGTTTGAATTTACATCTTGTGAAACTTGCCAGTCATGTCACAAAGATTAGATGACCTTAGCCCTGTTTATTGGAAACAGAGAAAGAGTTAGTAAACTCTTGGGACTGATGCATGATGATGTATGTAAGGTCTCCTGTCTACACATGCCAGGACTGGTTCTTTATACTTCATTATATTCTCTGATAATCTCTCAAGATTCAGTCATATATTCCTGTTGAAATATAAGTCCGAACCTTTTGAGATATTCACAGAATATAAGTTGGAAGTAGAGAACCAAAATACGGGTATAAGTATTATGTCCTATGATGAGATCAGGGAGGAGAATACTTGTGCATAGCATTCCTGGACTATTCTAAAAGAAAATGAGATTCTCTCTCAGCATTACTCCTCCGTATAAACCATAGCACGATGGTATATCAGGGCGGAGCAATCGCACCGTATTAGATATGGTGTGCTCTATGATGAGTACTACTGAGTTACATATTTCCTTTTGGGGGTTGTGCACTTGAGAAGCTACATACCTATTGAATTAGGTTTGAATCAAATCAGTGCCTACCGCTCCATATAAGATATGGTATGGGAAGAGCCTATCTCTTAAGTAAGTTAAGATTTAGGATTGTCCGGCCTATGTCTAAAGCAAAATCCGGACAAGATCGAGGCAAGGTCAGTTCTGTAGAACTGGAAAGGTTCCAGCTATGCGAAACTACAGCTGAAGATTTAACAGAACCAAAGGATTCTATAGTCCCCGACGAACCTCAGCCTCTCCGCCGATCTGGTAGGGTTCCTCGCCTGCCTGAGAGATACTTCAGTTTCTCGATGACAGTGGGAGCAAGGAATGCATCATGAGATGATGACCCAACTAGTTTCGAGCAGGCCATCGAGAGTAGGGACTCTGTAAGAATGGCTGGATGCTTAGCGATCTGAGATGGAATCCATGTACACCAGCAAAGTATGGACTTTAGCTGCTATATCTGAAGGGTTAAATCCCCATCAGGAGCAAGTATATCTTGAGAAGATTACTTGGTGTAGATGGAAAAGTTGAGACTTTCAAAGCTAGACTTGTTAAAGGTTTTCGTCATCAACCAGGCGTGGATAATGATGAAACTTTTTCCAGTACCTATGCTTAAGTCCATCCAGATCCTACTTGTCACGGCTACATACCATGACTACGATATCTGGTGGTTGGGTGTCATGACTGCTTTTCTAAATGATGTTTTAGAAGAGTGCGTCTATGAGTACACAGCCAGAGGGCCTCGTAGACAGTGGGAGCAGCGGAAACGTGTGCAAGATGTTTTATGTGATGAAGCAGGCATCGCGGAGTTGGAACATCTGTTTTGATGTGGTAGTCAAAGTATTTGATTTCATCAAAATAGTAGATGAACCTTGTATATACAAAACGGTAGTAGAGAGTAAGGTAGTTATCCTCGTATTGTACGTGGACAACATACTCTTGATAGGAAAAGAGTTTCCTATGCTACGATCGGTCGATCTCCTATTAGTACAAAGATTCTCTAATAGGATCATAGTGATACCTCCTAAAATCCTAAGTTTTCATCTATGAGATAGATGTAATTGGATACTAGGATTCTCACTAGATGTAGTGAGATGGTATCAATCGATCCTGGGGAGAATCACTGGAAGAGTTCCAGGGTGATAAAGACGACTGAATGTCAGTCACAGGCACTGTCTTTACCCTCAGTAAAGGGACGGTATGTTAGAAGAGTTCCAAGCTAGATACCGTGGCAAACTAGACGATAAAGGCTGGTAACATCGCTATTAAAGATACTACCAAAGAGGCAGTTTGGGTGTATATTGGTTCATAAGATGAACTAGGTTCCTACCATTGTGTAACAATGGAACTGTGGCTTTGGCCAAGGAACCATGGTCCCATCAGTGACCCAGACAAATTCTGAGGCAGCATCACCTGATCGTGGAGATAGTTGATCTCCAGGGTGATCGAGGTTAGGAGAGAAGACTCAGAGGACAACACGGCGGATCCACTCACGAAGGCCTTTTCCCAGAGAGAGACTCATATGGGATGGTTGAGTATTAGATACTGCGACCACTGCTACAGATGGCCCTAGTGCAAGTGGGAGATTGTTAGTTATATGTATGCCCTAGAGGCCATTACTGTACATTGGATGTATATTGTAGTGGATGCTGGGACATATATAGGTAGGACTTTCTTGCTCGACATGATAGTACGCTATCTGGTTGCTCTTTATCTTAACATGTATACTTTCTGTCTCTCTGATTACATGTTGATAAAGCCCTTAGGATGTGTACTCAACTTCCAGGACTATGATGCAGATCATACTAGTGGGGCCTGGGTAGTCCATGAGTACATCCTTGAAATGTTCCTAGTCGAGGGAATATCGAGACGGGGCATCGATATTCCAGAGTAGACTAGCGCATATCTTCTCGACCCATGCGATGGGCGATGGATGATCCCATATCCATTGGTGTTTGACATCAAAGATGGTATGCGGGTGCTCAATGGAGACTGGGTACACTGAACGGACTCGCTGAGAACTCCCAGATGGTATTATACCTCACGTCAGATGGCAGTTCTCTGGTGACACTGGTACAGCTTAGTCTGTTGACCCGAGATCGTCATAGAGTCTTGTGTGTCTCCCACTGTGCTTTGATTTCCACCCTACCACGGCTCTACTGAGTCGTGCAAACAGGTAGTTTTTGGGTACAGTCCCGATTCACATGGAGGCAATGAGCGATAGGAGGTGATTCGTCTCTCCCGGTATTGGAGGTTGATGTTGCGCTATGCTCGACTGGCCATAACAGGAAATCCCTGGCCAGGGTTGCAGTGACCTACTGGTAAGTGTTATCAGTAGTTTCACACATGTTATGGACCTTACGTCGGCATGACTTATCAAGCTATTGGGGTCTGACGTTTACCACCCCTAAGCGAGATATGCGACATATCAGACGAACAGACCGGACTATACGGTAAGTGTTACTGGTTGGATTCGCAGGAGTGTGAGCGGGCTTGCTCGTCGATCTTCTGATCGCTCAATACCCGGGTGGCCGTTACGTTTAGCAGACCGCTTGCGGCTTGTGGATGCTTGATATGATCATCATCTGCTGCCGGCGTATTGACGAGTCTTTAGAGTCCTACACAGAGGTTTCCTGGCTCAAGCGAAACGAAATAGGAGCGCATATGATATATGTGCGGGACCGAGAATAATTCGAGTATGTGATACCGTATTCCATTCTCGCGATCAATGTATCGATTGGTTATATGCGATATAACCTAGTTATCGAATCAAGGATTGATTCGATAAGCCGATACATATGATACTAGTCGGTTATATCCGATATGACCGGATCGTTAAATCAAGTGTTGATTTAATGATTTAGTGCATATTTATATATTTGATATATTATTTTGCGTTAACTAGTATTGGTTCACTTTAAAAGGATTTTCTCACTTGAATTGTACACATTGTATATGCGATATAGTTTTGTGCACATGTTTGTATCATGTTTGATGATACATGCTTACTTGGTTAAGTGTAAAGAATCAAACCATGGTTTAAGTTAATGATTAGGGTTTTGATTATTTATTCATTTATCTTTCTTATTTATTCATTTTGGAAAAAGAAAAGGATAAATGAATGGTTGAATGTTTTGTTTTTAGTTGAAGTTTCTTGAAACTTTGACTAAGTCACTCTTTTGTTCTTATGCTTAACCCTAACCATCCTTTTAACCATGGTCTTTTCTCTACACCTAATTAAGGTTGAAAGTATGATAAGTATTCTTTTTATTTTCCTTTCTAATTAACTTATCATATCTTCTTCTTCTTCTTCATCTTCTTCCTCCATGAAGAAAGCTTGCTACTCCAATGGCAAGTGATGAAAACTAGTGAGAAATCCAATTTTAAAGTGAACCCACATCCTATTTCTTCATCCTCTACCTCTTGCCAAGTAGTATAGGGTGTTTCCTTCACAAGTTTTCTTGACTTGGTGAAGTTGGAGCTTGATCTAGCGATGCTTCGACGTAGATCATCTTCGGCATGGACATCGACGACCTAGCTCGCCTATTCTCCGATGAAGCCGACGCTAGAGCCCGGAATTTGTTTTGGACAGCGAGAGGACTTCATTGCGGAGCTATGGAGGTGGAGCACCGGATCTACAAAGGTTGTATTTCCGTATTCTCTTAGTAAAATAGTTTACTAGTTGCTTTTTCGCCTATATATCTAGTTAACGATCCGTATTAGGGTTTGTAGGCACTTGTAAAATTTCAATTGGCCATGTTTGATCACTTATGAGACTCCATTAGAGTGCCTAGGAACCCTACTCTTACTAATTATACAAATACTGGTTTCTGATTAATAGAGTTAACTAGATACAACAGAAATAATAATACAAGTGTGGGCACGATCCAATATGCCCCACCTACCAAAGCAAATCACCCGAAGCAAGCTGTGTGCCAGTGTAATACCTAGTTCTTTTTATACACTAATATCCGTATTTTTATAAAGTGTTACTTACAAAATTTATTTATTTATATTTATAATTATTTTATTTATTTTAAAAACCCTAACCCTAAAACCCCCAACCCAAACCCTATTGTCTATTTCCTTTTTTATTTTCCTTTTCCCTTTTTATTTTTCCAGCCCAGCCCACTCCCTCTCTATCTTTCTTTTATTTATCCTGGCCCATTAACCCACAACCGGCCCAACCTTTTCCCCAACCCGACCCGACTTCACTCCCTCTTCTTCTTCTTCTCCTCCCCCATTCACTTTTCCCGCCCACGATTTCCCCAACGGCTCCCGAGTCCCACGCCCGCTTGCCACGACCCAGCCACACCCTCTTCTCGCAACCGCCGCGACCCCCTCGCCTACATCTCCACAATCCTCTCTACCCTCCTCACTCCCTCCTTCTCTTCACGTCTTTCTTTCCCCTTTCACTCTCGTTCTCCCCCTCACTCCCAAGAAACCACAACCACCACCGCAACTCTAACCCACGCCGCCTCCATCATCGACACCTCACTCGACCCACACCTCTCCTCCTCTACCTCACGACGAGACCCCCTGCAGCCCGAGACCCCGTGCATCGCCGAGCTTCCTACTTCGTCGACAACCCCACCTCCTCAGTCTCCATCAACCCCACGCCAGCCAAGCACCATCGCCGTCACCACTCCCCACACCGCTACGTCACCGCAAACCATCACCGGAGTCATCTCCATCATCGCCAGCAACACTGAGCCTCCAACTCTGACGAGCTCGAGCCCCGCAACCCATCTCAACCCAAACTCCGAGCTCCACTCATCGAGCCCCACTGCACACCTGCATCACCGGCCGACCCCTGAGACAACCCCATCGAGCTCCTCTCCTCCACTCGCCGACGAACTTCCTCCGTCAACCTCATCGGCCAACTCCAAGCTCCATCAAACCCCCGAGCCTCAAACCTACTGCAACCCTCACCGAGCTTCTGTCCCATCACTGGCGACCACCTCAGCCACCCCGGCTGCCCCCTTCCAGTGGCCGAACACCTCCGACACCCCCTCACCGTCGACCGCAGCCGCCTCACCCCAGCAATCCAAGCCGTCGCTGCCGAGCCATCGAACTCGAGCCGAAGTCGAGTTTTCCGTGCCGCGCTTGCATCGTGATCACGCTGTTGCCGCTGCCGTACCATCGTCGATACGTCATCAGGAAAGTTTAATACTTGCTTCATGCTAATTATACCTTTTCAATTCGATTGCACTTCAATATCATATATACATTTCGATTGCGAATCAAGTAATGTAAGTGTTCGATGCAAAACACGAACTGAAAACCCCCTTTAAATTGACAGAAACTAATCACGACTGATGGCCCAGGTGATAACGAATGCTGGGTTATGATTTGGCTTGAAAATACGGTTTTTTAACAACGTGACATGTCCTTTCCTTTTTGACCCGTCAAATCTGAAACTTCCTGTATTTGAACTTTGTAAAAATCATAGTTAATTGGTTACATACCGGAATATTGCGTTCGAGGGCTCATATCGAAGCCGACTCAACTACCTAGAATCCCATAAGAGTTTTAATCTATTTCTATGCTAAAAAGGTGATGGGAACTGGTTCGTAGTACGACTCTGGACTGCAATCCAGAGCAACACTGGCTGTCGATCCTTGTTTTGTAATACTTTCACTCTGCTGTATGAAAATGCCATGATGCGTAACCCTATACCATAGCAAAGATAAATCTGTTAGATAATCATTGAAAGTGGTTTCATTTGTTTTTACTGTCGTTTACTATTTAAATTATATTTTAAATCAACAGAACATATAGCAGTCCCAAACAGGGACAGAACGTATACCCCTTTATTGTACAATGCATAACTTCGAGTACACCATGGATATTATCTATTCGTATGGTGCGTTGGAAACCTAACTGGTAAACCTAAATTTTGTTCAACTATAACATCGCCTAATTTCAATCCCAACTGGGATTAAAAGGTGTTACGAAACAGACTTCCAATTCTGAAACCGGATTTCCAGCAGTGAACACTTAAATTGAAATGGCCACAACTAGTAAACCTAAAACCCGATTGACGTAAAACAAATTTTGATGGATAGATAATTAAATATACTGCTTACCCCTTTTTCATTGTTTCGCTTAATTCTGCATGTATGATTTATAGCAAATTATGCAAGTGGTAGGACACCGGCTGATGACATTTTATTCATATCACAATTATTGCATTCTCATCATATCATGTAGAGCTCATATACATTGATAATCTAGTGATCGTGGATATTACCCAGTGGTAGATATTAGTGTTTAATTGTGGCAAGTACGTTAGTGTTAAAACGTGAATGAATAAGTGAAAGTGACACGTACTTGTACACAATCAACAGACCAAGTTAATTTATTGCATTGTCGACGTCTATGGGACATGTATAAGTGTAACTATAATTGGTATGGGACGATTATGGAAACATTTATATGGGTGTCATAGGTAAGGCACCAAACACTATCCATTTATCTTGGGTACCAATCGATACATGCTTGATGGGGATCCTGTCTTCAGTTCTCGCGTAGACTTGTCATAGACCGACTAGTATTTGAGTCTATGATTGGTGTTTGATGTAGACCATGGGGTGTGGGGTAGTTTGAGTGTGGGTTCAACGGAATCTCGGGAGTCCCATTGCCGGCATACACAGCGATTCTGGGAGTTATATGGGTGATATTACTGATTATTAGCGACTCGGTCCCGTGTTCCCTTGCCCTTAGGGCCCTACCCTTAGGTGGGGGATACTCATAAGTGGTTGACTCTCACATTTGGACTGACGATAGATTTAGCGACCTGAACAGTGAGACTTAGAGACTGATAGGTTTAATGACATGCATTGATTACTGATTCGTTATACCTGCCATACTGTTTACCTGCTTTATTGTTTACCTGTACTGTCTCCTTCATGCTCATATCATCACTTCATGCTTGCTGTTTCATAATCATCATTATTGCACATGTTACATATGTATTTCTATTTATTGCTATTGTGTCGCTCTGACGACCTGAGTATGCATGCTCAGAGTAAGAAGTGGATTTAGCTTGGATCAGGATTTGACGTACCTCGAGGATACTGCGGACATCTGGATCAGCGACTCAGCGATATCTTTCCTCGATCTCTATCTGGTTAGTTTTTGTATTTTTTTGATTTAGTGACTGCATTCTCATTACCTGTGCATTGATTACTGATTACCACGTAAAGCTAGAAGCCGAAGTGTGACTACGGCAGCATGTTTCCTCGACTGTAATAGCATGGCTGGCCTTGTCAACCCCTTATATTCCGCACTTTGGGAAGCGGGGCGTGACATGGTTTTGTTGGTATCAGAGACAGGTTTAGAATGGGATTACAGTTTCTGTGTAGGGATTGACAATCTAAGACACCCTTCGGTCTAGATTGTAAACTTGTTATCCTTGATCTTGATTCACATAGTGTGTTCTGCTACATATTTTGATCCATCCGCTAGAGTTTTGGGTGACTTAGTAGAGTTATGTGATTGTAACTATGAACTGCAACATAGTTACAAGGCAGCATTCTGCTTGAGTGACTTGGAATTCTACATTTGATTTCCACTCGTTTGACTTTCACCTCACTATGTATTCTTGTTTCGTTGTCTATTCTATATCCTATTCTGATTCGTATTCCTTGTACCTTATATCATCCTCAAATTTGTTGTTTCAGGACCATGATTTCCAATGACTTTTCTTCCAACTCTACTTCCCAGAATCAGACCGTCGAGATTTTAAATGCACTGCAAGGTTTGATGGAAGCCCAGGAGTGAACAAATGATCTCTTAGCTGAAGGACTAGAAAGGCAAATAGCTCAAGCACCAGCAGGAGGCCCCAATCGTAGGAAAATCGCTGATAAACGAAAAGGTGGCGTGCAGATGAAGTGCTCATTTGTTACTAAGCCACCGAAGCAGCGGAGAGCCCAATATTGTGGTTATTGCAAGATGGCATGACACTTTCAGAGGGACTGTCGCCGGGCCAAAGGGTAATGTCTGATTTGCGGATCCAACGAACTTCTTGTCAATGGTTGCCCTAGAAGGAAGGAGCTGCAAGGACGAGATTCGTCCACACTCTCCACTACTGCTAAGTGACTTGGTTATTTCGTAGTTCGAGCTTCGAGGATAGTACGGACCCAGCGCAGGATTCAACTCGCTTGACGAGAATGCAGCGGTCTAGATATCAACGAAGAATTATCATCTTTTCTGCTTTCAATAAAAATACTATCACTCTTTAGTAAATGTTTCCTTTCGTTTAAAATCTTGTATCCGTTGAACTTTTAGTTTGAATGCAATAAAAATTTTGAGCTGTGATGTATGAATCGTCCCCTTTCCACTCATTTTCCTTATACTGCTTATTGCATCAGTATTCTAAATTTTGATTTTCAGTCCTTACCTACCGTATATTTTCCTTATGCTCCATATCCTTAGTTATTTTCTTAGTGTGTTCCACTGTCTGATCATGACTCTTTCTTTTCAGGCCATGGCCAACCCTGGAGCAGCGCCGCCTCTCGATGAGGACACTCGGTCCTGCGTTTCCTTGGACTGCATGCTGGTGAGTTTAGATGACAAGATCAATGGCCCACAGGTTATTTTCGGCAACAGCAATTCCGAGGACGAGGGAGTTGCAGCCCCAGAAGTCGACATGATCAGCGACTCTGACAACGAAGAAGAGGACCCCGAAGAGGACCCGATAGAGGAAGACCCCGAGAAAGACCCGGTAGAAGAAAATCCAGGAGAGGAAGACCTTGAAGAGAATCCAGAGGAAGAAAATCCCGTGAAAGAAGATCCAGAAGAGGTGAATCACGTGGAAGCATACCATGATGAAGAAGCTCCAGCCGAGGAAGAAGGACCTGGAGAAGAATACCCCGTGGCAAAAGAACCCCCAGTGGCAATCCCTGCGAGGCGCTATGAAAATGGACGCCCCTATCTTAGCGTGCGAGCTTACCGTAATCTGCTGAACTTCTATAACCGCGACTGACGTGATTTATCTTTTGTTTTCTCTGCCAAATAAATCTATGTATAGTTTAGGGCCACTTTTTGTCCTTCGAGAATGCCTTATTTGAAATTTTCTGGAATAATAATAAAGTTTCTGAGTTCGCTAATCTTTTGAGTATTGATTTGCATAATGCATTGACTGTTTTTCCCTCCCCCATAAATTTCTTTCCCTTCTGAGATTCATTATTCTTCACCCTTGCACCTTATGCTGACCTGACCCCTGCCTCTTCAACATTCAGATTAAAGTACTGCATTCCGACCTTTTTGAATGGGTCATACTCCTCTGAAACCCATACCCTGACTAGCCCTTATACATTAGTGGTGCTTTCTTTTATTACTATAATTATATTCAATGACGTCGTTATTCGAAATTTAGCTTTCATTATTTTGTGTTTATCGAAGAATTGTGTGTTATTAACAACTTCCGTTTTATTCATTTTAAATGCTTTGCTAATCTCCATGTTTTCAATAGCGCAAACATATATCGCGCATACTATTTCGTTCTATTTTTCTTATTTTCACCATGTGGGTTTTCTCAGTCATTTTAAATTGTCTGATCGATACATTTATCCTAAAATATTTTGGCCTATCGGCAAATCCTTCACTATTGCTTATTATTGTTATTTTATTTTCTGGTATTGTGCATATAGTTATCATTATAGATGGTTCTGCTTTGTGCTTACTTAGGCTTATTATTTTAGTTGCGTTATTTCTTATACATATATAGACCTTGGATTTTTATCTCGCTGCTCTTAAGTAAATTACTATATGTTAGTGTGATTTGTGGCTTTTCACATATTATTTTACAGCTTATCGCTTATTTTAAATTTTGAGGACGAAATTTTATGTAAGTGCGGTATGATATAATACCCAGTTCTTTTTGTACACCAATATCCGTATTTTTATAAAGTGTTACATACAAAATTTATTTATTTATATTTATAATTATTTTATTTATTTTAAAAACCCTAACCCTAAAACCCCAAACCCAAACCCTATTGTCTATTTCCCTTTTTATTTTCCTTTTCCCTTTTTATTTTTCCAGCCCAGCCCACTCGCTCTCTATCTCTTTTTTATTTTTCCTGGCCCATTAACCCACACCCGGCCCAACTTTTTCCCCAACCCAACCCAACTTCACTCCCTGTTCTTCTTCTTCGCCACCCCCATTCCCTTTTCCCGCCCACAATTTCCCCAACGGCTCCCGTGTCCCACGCCCGCTCGCCACGACCTAGCCACGCCCCTCTTCTCGCAACCGCCGCGACCCCCTCGCCTGCATCTCCACACTCCTCTCTACCATCCTCACTCCCTCCTTCTCTTCACGTCTTTCTTTCCCCCTCTCACTCTCGTTCTCCCCCTCACTCCCAAGACACCATAACCACCACCGCAACTCCAACCCACGCCGCCTCCACCATCGACACCTCACTCGACCAACACCTCTCCTCCTCTACCTTACGACGAGACCCCCTGCAGCCCGAGGCCCCGTGCATCGCCGAGCTTCCTACTTCGTTGACAACCCCACCTCCTCAATCACCGTCACCCCCACGCCGACCAAGCACCATCGCCGTCACCACTCCCCGCACCGCCACGTCGCCGCAAACCATCGCCGGAGTCATCTCCATCATCGCCAGTAACACTGAGCCTCCAACTCCAACGAGCTCGAGCTCCGCAACCCATCTCAACCCAAACTCCGAGCTCCACTCATCGAGCCCCACTGCACACCTACATCACCGGCCAACCCCTGAGACAACCCCATCGAGCTCCTCTCCTCCACTCACCGACGAACTTCCTCCGTCGACCTCATCGGCCAACTCCGAGCTCCATCAAACCCCCGAGCCTCAAACCCACTGCAACCCTCGCCGAGCTACTGTCCCATCGCTGGCGACCACCTCAGCCACCCCGGCTGCCCCCCTCCAGTGCCCGAACGCCTCCGACACCCCCTCACCGCCGACCGCAGCCGCCTTACCCCAGCAATCTAAGCCGTCGCTGCCGAGCCATCGAACTCGAGCCGAAGTCGAGTTTTCCATGCCGCGCTCGCGTCGTGATCGCGCTGTTGCCGCTGCCATACCATCGTCGATACGTCATCAGGCAAGTTTAATACTTGCTTCATGCTAATTATACCTTTTCAATTCGATTGCACTTCAATATCATATATACATTTCGATTGCGAATCAAGTAATGCAAGTGTTCGATGCAAAACACAAACTGAAAACCCCCTTTAAATTGATGGAAACTAATCACGACTGATTGCCCGGGTGATAACGAATGCTGGGTTATGATTTGGCTTGAAAATATGGTTTTTTAACAACGTGATATGTCCTTTCCTTTTTGACCCGTCAAAACTGAAACTTCCTGTACCTGAACTTTGTAAAAATCATAGTTAATTGGTTACATACCGGAATGTTACGTTCGAGAGCTCATATCAAATATAACTCAACGACCTAGAACTCCATAAGATTTTTAATCTATTTTTATGCTAAAAAGGTGACGGGAACTGGTTCGGAGTGCGACTCTGGACTGCAGTCCAGAGCAGCACTGGCTGTTGATCCTTGTTTTGTAATACTTTCACTCTGCTGTATGAAAATTCCATGATGCGTAACCCTATACCATAGCAAAGATAAATCTGTTAGATAATCATTGAAAGTGGTTTCATTTGTTTTTACTGTCGTTTACTATTTAAATTATATTTTAAATCAACAAAACATATAGCAGTCCCAAACAGAGACAGAACGTATACCCCTTTATTGTACAATGCATAACTTCGAGTACACCATGGATATTATCTATTCGTATGGTGTGTTGGAAACCTAACTGGTAAACCTAAATTTTGTTCAACTATAACATCGCCTAATTTCAATCCCAACTGGGATTAAAAGGTGTTACGAAACAGACTTCCAATTCTGAAACCGGATTTCCAGCAGTGAACACTTAAATTGAAATGGCCACAACTAGTAAACCTAAAACCCAATTGACGCAAAACCAATTTTGATGGATAGATAATTAAATATACTGCTTACCCCTTTTTCATTGTTTTGCTTAATTCTGCATGTATGATTTATAGCAAATTATGCAAGTGGTAGGACACCGGCTGATGACATTTTATTCATATCACAATCATTACATTCTTATTATATCATGTAGAGCTCATATACATTGATAACCTAGTGATCGTGTACATTACCCAGTGGTAGATATTAGTGTTTGATTGTGGCAAGTACGTTAGTGTTAAAGCGTGAATGAATAAGTGAAAGTGACAGTACCTGTACACAATCAACGGACCCAGTTAAATTATTGCATTGTCGACGTCTATGGGACATGTATAAGTGTAACTATTTGGTATGGGCCGATTATGGAAACACTTATATGGGTGTCATAGGTAAGGCACCAAACACTATCCATTTATCTTGGGTACCGGTCGAGACATGCATGATGGGGATCTTTTCTCCAGTTCTCGCGTAGACTTGTCATGGACCGACTAGTATTTGAGTTTATGATTGGTGTTTGATGTAGACCATGGGGTGTGGAGTAGTTTGAGTGTGGGTTCAACGGAATCTCGGGAGTCCCATTGACGGCATACACAGCAATTCTGGGAGTTATATA
The DNA here is from genome assembly GCA_030015575.1 of Agapanthus africanus. Classification (NCBI taxonomy): domain Eukaryota; kingdom Viridiplantae; phylum Streptophyta; class Magnoliopsida; order Asparagales; family Amaryllidaceae; genus Agapanthus; species Agapanthus africanus. The sequence goes on along the minus strand of CM057345.1, from coordinate 540,716,875 downwards.
GGTGATATTACTGATTATTAATGACTCGGGCCCGTGTTCCCTTGCCCCTGGGGCCCTACCCTTGGGTGGGGGATACTCACGAGTGGTTGACTCTCACACTTGGACTGACGATAGGTTTAGCGACCTGGAGAGTGAGACTTAGAGACTGATAGGTTTAGTGACATGCACTGATTACTGATTCGTTATACCTGCCATACTGTTTACATGCTTTATTGATTACCTGTACTGGCTCTTTCATGCTCATATCATCACTTCATGCTTGCTGTTTTATATTCAACATTATTGCACATGTTACATATGTATTTCTATTTATTGCAATTGTGTCGCTCTGACGACCTGAGTATGCATGCTCAGAGTGAGAAGTGGATTTAGCTTGGATCAGGATTTGACGTACCTCGAGGATACTGCGGATATCTGGATCAGCGACCCAGCGATATCTTTCCTCGATCTCTATCTGGTTAGTTTTTGTATTTGTTTGATTTAGTGATTGCATTTCTCATTACCTGTGCATTGATTACTAATTACCACGTAAAGCTAGAAGCCGAAGTGTGACTACGGCAGGATGTTTCCTCGACTGTAGGAGCATGGCTCGCCTTGTCAATCCCTCGTATTCCGTATTTTTGAAAGCGGGGCGTGACAGCCAGCGATACCGCTACTGATCCATGCGGTCAACGTGCAAGAACTGTGGCACAACGGGGTGAGTTGCCAACTCGTGAGTAAAAAACATCAGCAGGTAGAAATCGAATAAAACAACGATTCCTTAGTCAACTATATCATAAATGTAATACTCTGATATCCATGGTGACCGTATCTGCATATATGCCAACAATATAATCAATACCTGTATGCATGTGGATATTATCCACGTGTCTATCAATGATACAACAACATCATGGAACCTGAGTGTCCAACATCGACACTCAAAACATCATGAAAACATATGCATATAAATATGAGGATATCAACTAACGTGTGTCCATCAACTTCACATAAAAATCATGAAACCCGTGTGTCCAATATCGACACTCGAAACATCATGAAACCCGTGTCCAGTATCGACACGTAAATCCTTGTAACACCCTAGTTCATTTATACCAATTGCAGTTTCCGTATTTCTTTCTTTATGGTATCTTCCTGATTTATCATGTTTTGCGTACGAATAGTATCTTTACATTAGTAGTAGCATTCGACCCGACCCGCTTACTTGAAACCTATCGTGAGTCATGTTATAATTTATCCTGACTTGTTGCGTAGACATGTGCACTTTCATGAATACTGCATACTGGCATTTTATCTGGGATTGCATCTTTTACCATATAATATTTTAAGTCACGTAAAATATTTTAAAAATACATTGCATGGCCTGCATGATACCCCTAACCCAGTGGTAGCATCCGCGCATCTTGTTCTCGTCCCGTTCAGTGAAACGAACCTGTTTGGATGGCTACGCGCACGTACGTGTATCCGTTCTTGGGGTATGCATTTTCGTTACCTGAGCATTCATTTTGAAATTTGATCGTCGCAGATATTTTTCATATTTTAAAACTGAATTTTTAGACCCGACCCGGGCGTGTGTTGGAATATTTTGTATACCGCCGAAATTCAAATTTATTTAATATAATATTTATTTTAAAATTCTACAGTTAAAAATTCCTTTAACTAATTATATTTTTCAATTGAAAATCCTAACTCTTTAACTAACAATTTTTTGTTAAATCTAAACAATATTAACAACCATTCTCTCTCTCTGCCCTGGCCCCACCTCTCGAGCGCTCTCTCTTTCTCTCTCGGCCTCTCTCTCTCATTGTTTCTTTCTCTCTCTCTTTCTCTTTCCCTGAGGCCCCATGCTCACCCCTCTCTCTCTTTCTCTTTCCCTGAGGCCCCACGTTCACCCCTCTCTCTTTCTCTCTCCCCTCACTACAGACAACTTTCTTTCTCCTCCCTCTCTCTCTCCTCTCACGTGTCTCTCTCTCTCTCTCTCTTCTCGCGTCTCTCTCTCTCGTCTCGCGGTGAATATAGATCGCGTCACCTCCCTTTAGCTGTGATCACCTCCCTTAACAAACTCCCCATATTTTCTCGTCGTCTCCATTATAAAACCCCGAGCTCCCATCTCCTTCAACTCATCGCAACTCAAACCCTAACTCTAAAACTCCCACGGCCTCATCACCCCAACAGAGCCTCATCTCCTCTTCCTCCTCCGCCATCTCCTCCCTCTCCCCGAGCACCCTGCATACCCACTGCACCGAGAACCCTGCACCACCACCTCATTCCATTGCCGCCGATCACTTTCCTCGCCGTCGCCATCTCCTTCCACCTCTCCTCTCCTCTGCATTGCTTCTCCTACACCATTAACCTGCACACAGAAACCCCAGCAAACAAAACTAACCCAAACTCTAAACCAAACCCTAGATCGCCGGAGCTCCGTTCATCTCCTCAAACACCACCTCATCTCCTCTCTGTAACCACAGAGCACCAACTACAATAAGCCAATCTCTCTTCCTTCTACTTTCTTCTTCCTCTTCCTCTCTTCTTTTCTTTTTCTTTTCTTTAATTCTTGAAGCTGAATAGTTCGCCGGAGCCGGGATTAACGCCGACGATCCAGACAACCCAGAGAACGTACCTTACCTGCGTGATCACCCTCGTGCGTTACTTGGACCCGTTCCGTGTGTCGTGTGCGCGTCATGACATTTCGCCGACGTCAGACGTATCATACATATCCGTTTCGTGTTCCATCTAGGCAAGTTAATCTTGCTACATGCTATAATACTATAATCTATATCTATTTGAATTATAATACTTCAAAATGATTAATTTTGCAATCCACATTATTGTTTTTCAGTTTTATCGATTTATTCGACATCCGTATATATCCATATATATCATTTCAGATCTAGTGCATGGAAACCTATCTTGTTACATACTATACTACAATATACTGCATCCAATTGAATATAACAGTTCATATTATTTAAATTGTACATTCCGTATTTACCAGTTTATCATTTTACGGTTATATGATATCCGTTTGCATCCATATCATATAATACACATATCGCTGCATTTACAGATCACATTAATACATAATATTGTTATATTAACACCCCATGTTTAATAAAGTGCATTCTAATTAGTATTGGAACTATAAATGTAACCTTAATTGATAATTGTGCATCCGTGTCATCGATTTTGTATCTAATTGCATAACATTCATGTTATTCCATTTTATTAGTAATCTATACCTGATTTTGTGCAACCCATACTTATCACAGTTTGATTATGAGCACCCACTTGCTACCTATGCACTACCTGACATGACCTGATACCCTACTTGACATGACTTAATACATGTGCACTACCTGACATGACCTAATGTACCACAGCTTGACTTGATACCTGATCTTGTTACTAATGCCGACAAATCTTGACCTGTTGTCCCTACGGACATATCATGTTGTCCGTACAGACAAACCTGTATCTGTTTGATCCTGTGTTGGCATTAGCTCCAGATTTATCAATACCTGACTTACACACATAACCTTGGGGGTATGGGGAAATCAAGAATGTAGCTGAACGTAACTTAAAGGGCTATTACATCATGTTACCGTGGTCCCGTAGGGTATGAACGGGACATAGACTCACAGTCTATCATATCCTTTTACCGTGGTCCCGTGGGGAATGAACGGGGTATAGACCGATGGGTTACGATGAAGATTACATTAATTGATTTCAATAACTTTAGAGTAGATATCCCTATAGCACAGTTTAGACTACTCACTGCACTTCACCTATAGATATCATGTTCACTGATCTATATTCATGTTACTACTTATCTCCTGATAACTTGTTATTATTTATACTTCATGCCTGCATGTCTCATTATATCCTGCTTGCTTAGAATTATTGATATTATGACGCACTGACGTCTGGGTTTTGCATGGCCCAGATCCCTTATCCTTATCGTAGGCAGTCCAGGAGTATTTTGATCAACAGGCCGAGCAGTGAGGACCTGTTAGTAGTTTAGTTAGTTTTCTTTCAGTGTTTTCATTCCTGATGTGAGCCTGTATTATGGGACGTACATTCCAGATTATTATTGTACTTGAATCTTTTGCTTCCGCATTATTTTATTTCATGACTCGTTTATTTTGGCTTATGGACATGTATTAGATAGTTTAGTTTATTTTACTGTTCTTGATATCTCTAAACAGCCGTAATGTGACTGTGGAAGGATCTTTCCTATCCACAGATTGCATGGTTGGCTCTGTCACGTGCCGATCTTAGCGCACTCTGGGTAGCGGGGCATGACAGGGTTTGTTTGGTATCAGAGACATAGGATTTAGGTTAATCGGGTTTGATTCTTTTGTAGTTGGGTATTGGACCCAATACACGAATCAGAATACTCGTGATTAGGAATATGTCCTCCCACATTGTTATCATGATTCTTGAATCATATCTTTCTCTTGATCCTTGCCTTGATGATATGCAAACCACTTTGCATCTCGACTTGAAACTTTTGGTTCCCTATTGTTTCTCTCTAGGATTTGGGCGACTTGAACAGAGTTATTGTAACATTTCCAAAATAATAAAATATTATTTTCGGGAATTTTTATAATTTAATATTTTTTTAATGAATATTTTAATATTCGGAATTAAATACAAATAAATGGGGGGAAATTTTGGAAAATTTTGGAAAATTCTAAAATAGGGTATTTTATGGGATTATGCCAATTTAAAGTTTTTAAGACTAATTATATGCTAATTTAGTGTTAATCGCGATTAAAAATCGCTAATTGGATTTTTAGCATTTTTGTGCAAAAATGTGCAATATCATTTTTACACTTGTTACACTTGTGTTACATTTTTTGTTGCCATGGTTCATTTGGATTCACTATTTGAGTGAGAAGAAAAGAAAAGGGAAAGAAAAAGTATGTGATGATGAGAGAGAGAGAGAGAACAAGTCAACCCTCACCTTTTAAACCATGCCTCCATCATTTCCCTTCTCATTTTCTCTCCCCTCTCCCATTGAGCTGCTGCTGCCCTCTCCCCCTCATTCTCCCTCTTCATAAAACCCTAGATCCACCATGAAATCCAACCCAAAACCCTATTCCCACTTCACAAAACTTACTCCCAAGCTCACTAGCTACACATTGAACCTAGCAAGATTGGATTTGGAGGACTTTGAGCAACTCAAGAATTTTCTTGAGTTGCCAAAGGAGATAATTTCTGCACCTATTAGAGTAGTATCTCATTTCTTGTGCATCAATTCTAGTTTCATATCGATATTGTGTCATTTTGTGGACTTTAGAGATTTCTAGTTAGGGTTTAGGGTAAAACTAAAATTAAAGATGGAATTGAGGATTGTGGTGACCTTAGAACCCCTTATGTGATGCTAATTTGAACCCAAACCTGGAACTAGAACCAGAATATGGAATTACGGAACCGATATCGGAAAAACTGGAAATCTGGGAGTGTTTTGTGGAATCTGCTATCACCCCGAGACCCCAAAAATGAAACTGAGTTGGCAGTGAGATGTGCAGGCATTATAGAACCACCACACCAAACCCTAGCCCCCAACTCCAAACTGAGGCCGCCAATTAATTCCTTCTGGCCGCAAATTGCGGCCAGAGCAGGGTGGATCTGCCTCGTTTTGCGTGCATGCCCCCATTTCCTCTATTCTTGACCCTGGGTATGTCTAGTTTTGACTGATTCCATCTAGGGTGAAATCTGGGATGATTTTCCTATGTTGGTGCATGATTTGAGACTTGTTTTAGCATGGATTTTGGTATTTGGTGTTTCGTTCCTGTCGGGTGGCGTTTGGACGTCAACGACAGGTGGATGTTGATCGTGTTTACATGCGAAGCGATAGGTTTTTACCTATTCGAGTAGCGTGTGCTATTTTGGTTTCCGATGTGATTTTCATGTGCTTTAGCATTGTGATATACTTGTAGGTACCCCGTGTGATGTTGAGGCAAAGGAGATGAAGATGGCGACATCGGCTTTGGCACACGAGAAGCAAGGTGAGTAGATTATATCTACTGGGGGAAGTCGGGTGGATGGCGTATAGCACCCCCGCAGTCCGTAGTTAGTATACTATATATTATGCTTGATAGTTATAGTGTGTCGTGGATATGATAGATTAGGTGTACTATGGATAGTGTAAGGTTAGAAGTGACTAGTGTAGTTCATAGTCGCGAACCCTAGAATAGATTTACACCTACACGCACACCCTTGCATATTCATTATACTTGCACTGTGTTGATTATTTGGTTTCCGCATATTCATGCTATCCGTATTGCTTGTATATGTTTATTTCTATATTGTTATCATGCTGTTAGGACACCAGCACCATTATCGATGATGCGTATGTTCCACGTACACTATTTGCCGGCTCAAACACTTCATCATCGATAATTGCCATGCCACTACACTGTAGTACTGTTGCATTCATGATGTGATTCTTGCATGGCATATTGTACACTTATACCTGTACACAAATATAGATGATTCTGACTTGATTAGAGATTTGGGAACCGCATGATGTTCTTCAAAACTGATTCGTTTTAAAAGAGCGGTTTCCCTCGACATGTGCACATTACTATTTCCATGTTGCATGATTTATGATTATGCTTACCTTTCTTACATGTCGCATACATCATGTTTTTGATTATACGCATTGAGATATGTTGTTTTCATGATATTTCTGGATTTGGGAACCGTGGGTATTTCAAAAGAGAATATATAATTGTGTTAAAAACCCGGTTACCCTTGGTATGATATTTCAGTGCGTCCACCATGTGTTTTCTCGGTGCTGAGAGCGACATGTGAAACCCGATTCGAGGAGGCGGATGAGGCCGATTGCGGGTACATGGTGGACCCGGTATGGTACCCCGGGACGAGAACGGTTTCGCTGTGTAGTAGACGGTGAGCTTGACAGAGGGACTACTACCTACCGGTGATTGTATTTGAGCTCGGCGGATATCTGGAGGATACCGACCGGAGTTGAGAGATGGACATGGGATGACCCGTACTGCCGGGGCCGAGGGCCGATACCGCAGACGGCGCCCCATATGGATGAGGGCATGGGGTGACCCGTACTGCCGGGGCCGAGGGCCGATACCGCAGACGGCGCCCCATATGGACGAGGATTTACGTGTCGATGCTAGGCACGGGTTTCATGATGTTTTTCCATGATTTTGTTTCTATCCTCATATTTGCATACATGATGCTTATTGTCATTGGGTGACGGGTGGACGGGTTCCACGTTTATACAGACTTGATCACATACAGACTGGATTTACACTGATCATACTTCATTTGTATATATAACAGGGTATGAGGGCGCTGTTATATATACCCTTACACCAATATTAGTGGTATGGGACGCTAATATATGTGTATTGATATTCATATTTACTTCATGCAGACATACCTTATACTGATGACATGTTATTACCTGAGTACTTGGCACTACATACATGTTTAGATGTTACATTGCCACCTTATTATGCTTCAGACGTACTCTTGTGGTTTATATTATACTGATTGTTGACCTAGGATTATGTCTTGCATTCGGTTTCTGCTTGTAGATATTCTCTATTCACGAGTTGGCAACTCACCCCCGTTGTGCCACAGTTCTTGCAGGTTTTGCCGTACAGGTTTCTTTGCGGCATTTCTGGCACACTGCTTCCTTGCGGGTGAATTGCATTTGGTAGGTGGATTCTTTTGCATCAAGAACCACCATTGTACTTGTATTATTCATTGTATCTAGAATTTCCATCAACCGAAACTTGTATATTGTTTCAGACTTAGAAAACAGTGTTGTATTATTTTGACCTTAGAGTCGCGCTTAGTAGTATTGCGGTTTTCATGCTTATTGAGTTCTTTTGATTTGACCCTCTCCTTTCGGTGTTGTATATTATTATTGCTTGTGTGGTTGTGACCGTCGATTGACGAAGAGCTAGCTCCCGCTTGGGGATGCCTTTTATTCATTGTATATATATATTGTTCTTGTTGTACCCCGTTCGGGGCCAGTATTTACAAAAGAAACTCCGCCGGAATTTTTTTGAAAAGACTTTACATTTTAAAAATGCACATTTGGCTTAGTTATTTAAAAACCTTGACTTCAAACATGTTTTCCTTCACTTCTTTAAAACCAGTTTTCTTTATTTACTCTTAAAATGGTTTTAGATTTCTGGGCTTTTGGCTTACTTGGACCAGATGGAGTCCTATAGACTTCATATGGTTCAAGGGCCAGTCACGTGCTCTTTCGGGTCGTGACAGTTATGTGATTGTAACTATGAACTGCAGCATGGTTACAATGCAGTACTCTATTTAAGTAACTTGGAGTCCTAGTCTTGATTCATTTCCTTGTTCTATGATCGTGATATTACCTTGCTTCTCTTGCTTACCAGTTCATGTTTTATCACAAGTTTGAATCCTGTTTACCGTGCTTATCTTCTTCAGTATCTTGGCTTCTGGTGAAGTCATTCCTGGTATCCTACTTGTTCAGGTTTTCCCCGTACTAGAATTATTCAATTCTGGTGCATCCCATTGTTATGAAGCTGTCTTGGGAATGGATTTTCTCGGCACTTTCCACGCTCACATTAATTGTAGAGCAAAAAAAGCGAATTTCCAGATTCCCGACCATCCAGAGATTGTTTTGGAGTTAGCAGTTCTGTCGGGCCAGTTGAGTTTAGGGCTAGGCCGACAAACAATATTCTTTCGTCGATGGAAGTTGATAACGAAGAAGCGCCAGCTGTAGGTCTTGATTTCATGGACGTGTTCGAGGACATCTCGGGTTTACCGCCAAATCGAAATGTGGAGTTCGCGATCGATCGTGTTCCTGGTGCAGCGCCAATCTCAAAGGCGTACTATCCAATGGCACCAGTGGAGTTGGAAGAAGTCAAGAAGCAAGTTACTGAATTACTTGAGAAGGGTTGGATTCGCAGCAGCAATTCACCTTGGGGAGCTCCAGTTCTTATAGTAAAGAAGAAAGATGGCACAAGAAGGATGTGCATCGACTATCGAGAATTAAACCGGGTGACTATTAAGAACAAGTACCCGATCCCTCGCATTGGCGAATTATTCGAGCAACTTAATGGCGCAGGGGTATTCTCGAAGCTGGATTTGCGATCCGAATATCATCTGGTCCGAGTTAAACCAGAGAATATTTGCAAGACTGCGTTCCGAACTCGGTATGGACATTACAAGTATTTAGTGATGCCATTCGGAGTCACGAATGCACCGGCAATATTTATGGACTTGATGAACCGAATATTTTCACTGTACTTGGACCAGTTTATTGTGGTTTTTATCGATGATATTCTGATCTACTCGGGAAGCCTAGAAGAGCATGCGGAACGCTTGAAGATCGCACTACAGACGTTGAGGCAAGAAAAATTATATGCGAAGATGAGCAAGTGCGAGTTTTGGTTTGAAGAAGTGAAGTTTTTGGAGCATGTTGTATCTGGAGATGGAATTGTCGTTGATCCTGAGAAGATTGCAGCAGTTCAAGATTGGCCGATTCCGAAGAACGTAGCAGAGATCAGAAGTTTTCTTGGACTTGCCGGATATTACAGAAGGTTCGTGGAGAATTTTGCTCGTTTGGCTGAGCCTTTGACCAAGCTTACGCGAAAGGAAGTACCGTTCGTCAACTTTTAAGGTGTTGAAGCAAAGATTGATAACCGCTCCTATTTTGACTGTACCGGACAGTTCTGGAGGATTGGCGATTCACAGAGATGCATCTGGGAAAGGATTGGGATGTGTTTTGATGCAACATGGAAAGGTTATAGCCTACGCATCGAGACAATTGAAGATCCATGAGAAGAATTACCCAACTCATGATTTGGAGCTAGTAGCAGTAATTTTCGCTTTGAAGATTTGGAGACACTATTTATTAGGCGAAAGGGTTGAAGTATTCACCGATCACAAAAACCTAAAATACGTGTTCACGCATAAAGAGCTTAACATGAGGCAGCTCAGATGGTTGAAGCTAATGAATGACTACGATCTTGATCTTAAGTACCATCCGGGGAAAGTTGATGTTGTGCCGGATACGCTTAATCGGTTACCAGCAATTCAGACGTTGACTGCACAGAAGGAGCTTATTGAAGACTTTCGGAGATTCGATTTGGAGATCATGCTACCGCATTCTTCGGGACAGTTGATGCAGCTACAATTACAGTCGTCGTTGATCGATAAGAGCAGCGCAGTCGCAGGACCCTAAATTGCAAAAGTTCCTAGAAGAAGTTAAAACAGGACTTCGAACGGACTTGTTGATTCATGAAGATGGTTCGTTGCGGTATGGTAGTCGTTTGTATGTGCCAAAGGGAGACATTCGTGAAGAAGTCATAAAGGAGGCACACAGTTCAGCATATTCCGTACATCCAGGAGGCATGAAGATGTACCGTGATGTACGACAGTATTTCTGGTGGGAAGGCATGAAAAAGGAGATCGCCCGCTTTGTGGCGAAGTGCTTGGTGTGTCAGCAAGTTAAGGATGAACATCAAAGGGTTGCTGGTTTATTGCAACCACTTCCGATTCCTCAATGAAAGTGGGAACATATAACCATGGATTTTGTGACAGCTTTACCGCGGAGTCCAAAGGGCAACAATGCAGTTTGGGTGATTGTTGATCGATTGACCAAGGCAGCTCATTTCATACCATTTCGAGTTGGTCAGTCAACGGAAACGTTAGCAGAACGGTACATGCAGGAGATTGTTAGATTGCATGGAGTACCTGTGAGCATCGTTTCTGATCATGATACCCGATTCTTATCGCACTTCTGGAGAAGTTTACAAGAAAGTTTGGGGACTCGATTGAAGTTTAGCACAGCTTATCATCCTCAGACAGATGGCCAGTCGGAGAGAACGATCCAAACTCTTGAAGACACATTGCGAGCTTGCATGTTAGACTTCAAGGGTTCATGGGAGGATCATCTACACTTGGTGGAGTTTTCTTACAATAACAGCTTGCAGACGACTATTCAGATGGCTCCATTAGAAGCGTTGTATGGTCGCAAGTGTCGCTCACCCATTTGTTGGGATGATATTGGAGAACGAAGATTGTTGGGACCGGATTTGATCGTTCAAACAGTTAAGAAAGTTAATACTATCCGGAATCATATGAAAGCAGCACAAGATCGGTAGAAGAGTTGGGTCGATACACCGAGAAGACTTCTAGAGTTCGCTGTTGTTGATTTGGTATTCTTGAAGATATCCCCTGCTAGAGGAGTGATTCGTTTTGGGAGTCGAGGAAAGCTTAGTCCTCGATTCGTAGGGCCTTTCGAAACTTTGGAGCGTGTTGGAGAAGTGGCTTATCGATTGGCTTTACCACAATTTTTGGCGAATGTTCATGACATGTTTCACGTATCTCAACTCCGTAAGTATGTTCGAGATGAAACACACGTGTTAGATCATTCAGAGCTGACTGTAAGAGAGGACTTGACCTTTGAGGAACGACCGATGTCGATCGTTGATAGAAGAGAAAAGGTCCTGAAGAACAAGGTTATCGCTCTCGTACTTGTTTCTTAGGGGAATCGCTCGCATGGAGAATCAACTTAGGAACGTGAAGATGAAATTCGACAGAAGTTTCCATATCTTTTTTTGTAGTTTCTTGATTGTTTATCTTTCCTTGTTCTTGGAATTTCGAGGACGAAATTCTTTTTGTAGTTGGGTATAATGTAACACCCTAGTTCATTTATACCAATTCCAGTTTCCGTATTTCTTTCTTTATGGTATCTTCCTGATTTATCGTGTTTTGGGTACGAATAGTATCTTTACATTAGTATTAGCATTCGACCCGACCCGCTTACTTGAAACCTATCGTGAGTCATGTTATAATTTATCCTGACTTATTGCGTAGACATGTGCACTTTCATGAATACTGCATACTGGAATTTTATCTGGCATTGCATCTTTTACCATATAATATTTTAAGTCGCGTAAAATATTTTAAAAATACATTGCATAGCCTGCATGATACCCCTAACCCCGTGGTAGCATCCGCGCATCTTGTTCTCGTCCCGTTCAGTGAAACGGACCTGTTTGGATGGCTACGCGCACGTACGTGTATCCGTTCTTGGGGATATACATTTTCGTTACCCGAGCATTCATTTTGAAATTTGATCGTCGCATATATTTTTCATATTTTAAAACTGAATTTTTAGACCCGACCCGGGCGTGTGTTGAAATATTTTGTATACCGCCAAAATTCAAATTTATTTAATATAATATTTATTTTAAAATTCTACAGTTAAAAATTCCTTTAACTAATTATATTTTTCAATTGAAAATCCTAACTCTTTAACTAACAAATTTTTGTTAAATCTAAACAATATTAACAACCATTCTCTCTCTCTGCCCTGGCCCCACCTCTCGAGCTCTCTCTCTCTCTCAGCCTCTCTCTCTCATTGTTTCATTCTCTCTCTCTTTCTCTTTCCCTGAGGCCCCACGCTCACCCCTCTCTCTTTCTTTCTCCCCTCACTATAGACAACTTTCTTTCTCCTCCCTCTCCCTCTCCTCTCGCGCGTCTCTCTCTCTCTCTTCTCGCATCTCTCTCTCTCCTCTCGCGATGAATATAGATCGCGTCACCTCCCTTTAGCTGTGATCACCTCCCTTAACAAACTCCCCATATTTTCTCGTCGTCTCCATTATAAAACCCCGAGCTCCCATCTCCTTCAATCAATCGCAACTCAAACCCTAACTTTAAAACTCCCACGGCCTCATCATCCCAACAGAGCCTCATTTCCTCTTCCTCCTCCGCCATCTCCTCCCTCTCCCCGAGCACCGTGCACACCCACTGCACCGAAAACCCAGCACCACCACCTCATTCCATCGCCGCCGATCACCTCTCCTCGCCGTCGCCATCTCCTTCCACCTCTCCACTCCCCTGCATTGCTACTCCTACACCATTAACCCTACACACAGAAACCCCAGCAAACAAAACCGACCCAAACTCTAAACCAAACCCTAGATCACCGGAGCTCCGTTCATCTCCTCAAACACCACCTCATCTTCTCTCTGTACCCACAGAGCACCAACTACAGTAAGTCAATCCCTCTTCCTTCTCCATTTTTCTTCCTCTTCCTCTCTTCTTTTCTTTAATTCTTGAATCTGTATAGTTCGTCGGAGCCGGGATTGACGCCGACGATCTAGACGACCCAGAGTATGTACCTTACTTGCGGGATTACTCTCGTGCGTTACTTGGACCCGTTCCGTGTGTCGTGCGCGCATCGTGACATTTCGCCGACGTCGAACATACCGTACATATCCGTTTCGTGTTCCGTTTAGGCAAGTTAATCTTGCTACATGCTATAATACTATAATCTATATCTATTTGAATTATAATACTTCAAAATGATTAATTTTGCAATCCACGTTATTGTTTTTCAGTTTTATCGATTTATTCGACATCCGTATATATCCATATATATCATTTCAGATCTAGTGCATGGAAACCTATCTTGTTACATACTATACTACAATATACTGCATCCAATTGAATATAACAGTTCATATTATTTAAATTGTACATTCCATATTTACCAGTTTATCATTTTACGGTTATATGATATCCGTTTGCATCCATTTCATATAATACACATATCGCTGCATTTACATATCACATTAATACATAATACTGTTATATTAACACCCCATGTTTAATAAAGTGTATCCTAATTAGTATTGGAACTATAAATGTAACCCTAATTGATAATTGTGCATCCATGTCATCGATTTTGTATCTAATTGCATACCATTCATGTTATTCCATTTTATTAGTAATCTATACCTGATTTTGTGCAACCCATACTTATCACAGTTTGATTATGAGCACCGACTTGCTACCTGTGCACTACCTGACATGACCTGATACCCTACTTGACATGACTTAATACATGTGCACCACCTAACATGACCTAATGTACCACAGCTTGACTTGATACCTGATCTTGTTACTAATGCCGACAAATCTTGACCTGTTGTCCCTACGGACATATCCTGTTGTCTATACAGACAAACCTGTATCTGTTTGATCCTGTGTTGGCATTAGCTCCAGATTTATCAATACCTGACTTACACACATAACCTTGGTGGTATGGGGAAATCAAGAATGTAGCTGAACGTAACTCAAAGGGCTATTACATCATGTTACCGTGGTCCCGTGGGGTATGAACGGGACATAAACTCACAGTCTATCATATCTTTTTACCGTGGTCCCGTGGGGAATGAACGAGGTATAGACCGATGGGTTACGATGAAGATTACATTAATTGATTTCAATAACTTTAGAGTAGATAACCCTATAGCACAGTTTAGACTACTCACTGCACTTCACCTATAGATATCATGTTCACTGATCTATATTCATGTTACTGCTTATCTCCTGATAACTTGTTATTATTTATACTTCATGCCTGCATGTCTCATTATATCCTGCTTGCTTAGAATTATTGATATTATGACGTACTGACGTCTGGGTTTTGCATGGCCCAGATCCCTTATCCTTATCGCAGGCAGTCCAAGAGTATTTTGATCAACAGGCCGAGCAGTGAGGACCTGTTAGTAGTTTAGTTAGTTTTCTTTCAATGTTTTCATTCCTAATGTGAGCCCATATTATGGGACGTACATTCCAGATCATTATTGTACTCGAATCTTTTGCTTCTGCATTATTTTGTTTCCTGACTCGTTTATTTTGGCTTATGGACATGTATTAGATAGTTTGGTTTATTTTACCGTTCTTGATATCTCTAAACAGCCGTAATATGACTGTGGAAGGATCTTTCCTATCCACAGGTAGCATGGTTGGCTCTGTCACATACCGATCTTAACGCACTCTGGGTAGCGGGGCGTGACAATCCTCAATCTTGGGCTCCGTCAGTCCGTATCGGCCCACGGGCTCCGCCAGTCCAGATCGGCCCATATCATCTCAAGACTCCGGTCAGTATCCTCTGGATAACCGCCGAGCCCCAAATACTATCACCGGTAGGTAGTGTTCCCTCTGCCAGGCTCATCGGCTACTCCACGACAATCATTTCTTTCCTCGGGGTACCTTACCGAGTCCACCATGTACCCGCAGACGGTGCCTACTGCTCCTCGAATCGGGTTTCATATGTCAATCTCAGAACCGAGAAAACACATGGTGGACGTCTCGAAATATCAGATCAAGAGAAACCGGGTTTTTAAAACAATACATAATTTCCTTTGAAATATAACCACGGTTCTCAAATCCAGAATCTTATGAAAACAACATCTCAATACGTATAATCATAAAGTATGATGTATGCAAACATAGAACAGAAATGTGAGCATATCAAGTATATCATGCGGCATAGTATAGTGGTGTGAGCATAGTAAGTATATCGTGCAACATAGCATAGTGATGTGACAATTCTACTGTGTAAGTGACATAGCAATTATCGATGATGAAAGTGTGTGAGCCACAAATCTGTGTAAATGTAACATACGCATCATCGATAATGGTGTAGGTGTACTGGCACAGGTATATGTAATGTAATGAGAATATCATGAACGTAACATAAAGTACATCGTAAGCGAAATGCTATAAGGTATACGCTATAACATATCCGAGTCGATGAATCTATCAATCGGCATCCAGCCCCACAACATCACGTACGGTATAATCCATTGTATGACATCCTCTACTCAAGGGTATGGATCAATCATCAGATAAAACTCATCACGTATGGTAATCTATCGTACGGCGGTATTAAATAATTAGGGATTCTATCAACCTATAGGACGATGAGGGTACGGACGTAACGTCTCGTACGACATATCACTCATTTTTGACATCATTATATATATATATATACACCTATATATATATATATATATATATATATATATATATATACCTATCTCTCAGGTCATATCCGTATCAATCTCATATCATGGGACCGACAAGGTATCAATTATCTCATATCGACTCGCATCCGTATAACGACATATCAAACCAAGTCATCATATTTCATCGTATACTCTTTTCATCACATCAATATCTCACATCAAGTCATCTTATTAATCTCATGTCATAATATCGACCTCATAACATGGCACTATAAACTCATATCTATTCTCTTGCAACTATATATATATATATATATATATATATATATATATATATATATATCGTGATTCACATTCACGTTTCATATTCTTATATATCAATTCGAGACATCCTTTCAATCATATCATTTCACACTAAAACCATTAACTATAACTTAAGTCGTGGCACATCTTGTCTCCAAATTACAAATCACATATCAATGTTTGCGGGGGTGCTATACGCCATCCACCCGACTTCCCCCGTAGATATAAATTTACTCATATTGATCCTTGCTTACCGAAGTCGATGTCGTCATGCTCTTCTTTGTTATCCGAAGTCCACGTGAAGATGCCTACATATAAACACATAACATTGTAAACAAGAATTGCATACGGAAACTAAAACGGCACACGAATCACACATAGGTTAGAATCCATGGTCTACACATGCAAGAATAACCAAACAACTCCCGATATCGACGTACAAACGTCAAGTGACCGAGACAAAACACAAATACCAAAGTTCAAGTGCACAGAATTCACCAACCGAAATCAGAAACTATGAAAAACACTTACAAATTTTACCCCGGGTGAAATTAGCCAATTTTGCATATGTGGAGGGTCTAATTTAAAGATAAAGGAACCACAAACCAAGCACGAGGCCATTCTATCGCACCAAGGCCACGAATTGCGGCCAAAACAAGATAATTGGCGACCAGAACATGGAGTGGGAGTCTCAGGTTTTGGGATTAGCTTCTAGGTTGCCTGCACAGCTCACGGTAATCGCTATAAAATTTTTAGGTCCCCCGGGTTATAGCAGAACTCAAAACATCACCACAATTTCCACAAGTTTCTGACATCGGAGATTCTAAGTTCATATCTTGGGGTCAAATCTCTGGTTTTAATCTAAAAGATTGACGCTACAGGTATGTAAAGTCACTACTAAACCTCAATTGCACCATATCAATTCAAATCAAATCCTAAGCTCAACTTAGAATTTTCAAAGGTCACCAAACGACACTTAAACCATTCTAAACTACACTAAGATGCTAGAGAAAACTAAAAACTGAACTAAGGACATGGGATTTACTTCATTTGGTAACTCAAGAATTTTCTTGAGTTTTTCAAAATTTTCAAAATCCAACTTTGAAAGGCCCAATGGGATTGCAGAGAGGTTGTGATCATTTTTAATGAAGGAAGTATAGGGTTTCGGCAAGGTTTTGGAGATGATACTTGAGGGTAGAAGTGGAGGGAGTATGAGGAAGATGAAGGATAACAATGGGGGTGAGGAAATGAGGCAGCCCTCTCTCTCTCTCTCTCTTATATTCTCACAAGCCTATGCCATGTCACACTCTCTCTCTCCAATAATACATTCTTTTTCTTCTCATTTCTTTTCTCACAATAATACACATAAAACCAATAAAACAACACAAATGAAACAATATGTAACAAAATGCAACATATTATGGTGCACTGGCCATGATTAATTAAAAAGACGGATTTGGCATAATCGCGATTAGTGGTGCACTAATCAATTTTTATTTAAACTGCATATAATTAATTATAAAAATGCCAAATCCAATAAATATATTTTTAAATGAATAAATCATTTTAATCTTCAATTATTTCACAAATATTGGTATATATTTATACCATTTTACGAAAACCCCAAATTCGCAAATCGGGTAGTTTTCGCGAAATATATTATTTTAATATTATATTCCAAAAATAATATTTTATATTTTCTGAAATGTTACAGTTGGATACCTCGCCGACCTCAAGAAGAAGAAGCATGCTGATACTTCCACTTCAGCTGTGTTTGTAGCAGAAAACTGTTTTTCAATTAACTCTGCTTCCTGGGTATTAAATACCGGGTCAGGATCTCACATCTGCAATTGTGTGCAGGGGCTGAGAAATAGCAAGGTATTGAAGAAAGGTAATCACACTCTCCGAGTTGGAAATGGTTCCTCTGTGCATGTTGTATCAGTGGGAGAATATCACCTTGGTTTGTCGTCGGGTTGTATATTGGTTTTGAACCCATGTTATTTTGTACCTTCGATATTATGTAATATTATATCTATATCATTGTTGGACAATGAAGGATATAATTTTGTGTTACAAAGTAATTTTATGAACATTAATCTTAATCAACAGTTGATTGGGTCTGGTAATTAAATAACGGGATATACGTCCTGAATCAACACACAATTTTCAATATACAACATACAAACAAAAGAAAGATTTCAGACATAAATGAATCTTTCATTTGGCACTGTAGACTTGGTCATATTAACGAAACAAGACTAATCAAGCTACATAAAGATGGATATTTACACCCGTTTGAATATAAATCTTATGCGACTTGCCAATCATATATCAAAAATAAAATGACCAAAACTCCGTTTACTGGACACGAAGAGAGAGCTAATGAACTCTCAGGCCTCATATATAGTGATGTATGTGGACCAATGTCTACACATGCAAAAGATGGTTTTTCATACTTCATAACTTTTACTGATAATTTCTCGAGATTCGGACACATGTTCTTGTTGAAACATAAGTACGAAGACTTCGAAAAATTCAAGGAGTATAAATCTAAAGTAGAAAAACAAACAAGCTTGAGTATTAAGAAACTTCGATCGAATCGAGGAGGTGAGTACCTAAGCACAGAGTTTCTAGATTTCCTAAAAGAGAATGGGATTCTCCCTCAGCTCACTTCTCCGTACACACCACAGCACACCGGTATGTCAGAACGGAGAAATCGTACCCTATTAGATATGGTACGGTCAATGATGAGTGATGCTGAGTAACCACTTTCATTCTGGGGGCATGCATTGGAGACTGCAATATATCTATTAAATAGGGATCCAACCAAAACCGTGTCTACCACTCCATATGAGATATGGTATGGGAAGAGACCATCTCTTAAACGAGTTAGGATATGGGGTTGTCCAGCTTATGTGAAAAAGCAAAATCTAGACAAAATCGAGACACGATCGGTTTTGTGTAAATTTGTGGGATATCCAAAACATTCGTACGGATATCTTTTCTAGCACAAGGAGGAACAAAGGGTGTTTGTTTCTCAGTATGCCACATTTTTAGAAAATCAATTTTTTACAGATGACACTGTTGACAATACGGTAGAACTGGAAGAAATTTCAGATCCACGAACAAATACCGAAGATTTGGTTGGACCTGAGGTTTCAATAGAACCCAACGAATCTCAGCCACTCCGTAGATCTAGTAGGACTTCTCGTCCACCTGATAGATACTACGGTTTTCTAATTGATGGTGATAGAGAAGATTGCATCATAGATGATGATGATGCTACTAGTTTTCAGCAAGCTATCACGAGTAGTGACTCGGTGAAGTGGCCGGATTCCATGAGATCCGAAATGGAATCCATGCACACCAACAAAGTATGGACTTTGGAGGTTGCATCTTCTGGAGTAAAACCCATAGGGTGCAAGTGGATCTTTAAGAGAAAGATTGGTGTGGATGGACAGGTGGAGACCTATAAAGCTAGGCTGGCAGCAAAAGGATTTCATCAAAGATCATGATTGGACTATGATGAGACCTTTTCACCAGTCACAATGCTTAAATCTATTCGGATCCTGCTTGCTATAGCTGCTTACTACGACTATGAAATCTGGCAGATGGTTATTAAAACGACATTTCTAAATGGTGATTTAGAAGAATGCGTTTTTATGGATCAACCAGAAGGCTTCATTGACAGTGGGAGCAGCGTTAAGGCATGCAGGTTGCTTAAATCCATCTATGGATTAAAGCAGGCATCACGGAGTTGGAACATCTGCTTTGATGATACAATCAAAGAGTTTGGTTTTATAAAAAGATTGTATGGAGTACTTTCGCATTCTTCGTATTGTACGTAGACGACATTCTCTTGATAGGAAATGATATTCCTATGTTACAATCGGTCAAACTATTCTTATCGCGGAGATTCTCTATGAAAGACATGGGTGATGCCTCGTATATTCTGGGAATTAAGATTTATAGAGATAGATCTAAGAGGTTATTGGAATTGTCCCAATCGAGATACATAGACTCCATACTAAAGAGGTTTGGTATGGAAGATTCCAAGCGAGGTAATTTACCCGCTTGTCACGGGATCACCTTCTCCAAAGAGATGTCTCCAAAGACTGATGAAGAGAGGGCTCGCATGAGCATTATACCCCACGCTTCGGCGGTAAGATCTATAATGTATGTGATGTTATGTACTCGCCCAGATATAGCTTATGCAATGAGTGCAGTAAGTAGGTATCAATCCAATCCAGGGGAGAAACACTGGACTGCCGTGAAGAACATTCTTAAGTACTTGCGAAGGACTAAAGAAATGTTCTTGGTGTATGGTAACAGAGACCTCCAAATGGAGGCCTTTCCCGATTCCAGCTTCCAGAGTGATAAGGATTATAGCAAGTCCATCTTGGGGTTTGTATTTACCCTAAATGAAGGGGTGGTATGTTGGAAGAGTTCCAAACAAGATACCGTCACTGACTCCACGATGGAAGCTGAGTATATTGCTGCTAGTGATGCCACAAAAGAGGCAGTCTGGATGAGGAAGTTCGTTTCTGAACTTCAGGTTGTTCCATCCATTGCTAATCCAATACCTTTGTATTGTGATAACAATGGAGCCATGGCTTTGACGAAGGAACCGCGGTCCCATCAGAAATCCATACATATCTTGAGGCGGTATCACCCCATCAAGAAGATAGTGGATCGCCAAGACATCGAGGTACGAAGAGTAAACACGAAAGACAACAAGGCAAATCCATTCACCAAGGCTGTCACGCCCCGCTTCCCAGAGTACGCAAGATTGGGCACGTGACATAGCCAACCATGCTACCTGTGGGTAGGAAATATCCATCCACAGTCACATTACGGTTGTAGGGATATCAAGAACAAAATAATAAACTAATCTAATACATGTCCAAGTCCATAATAACAAGAATCAATAAACAATAAGTGCGGAAGCAAATGATCCAATACAATAAATAAACAGTACGTCCATAATGCGGGCTCACATCTGAAATGAAATGAAATAAATAAACTAAGCCCTAAGAAACTCACAGTTCAGCCTGCTGGCTGAAGTACACCTGCTCGGTCGTCGATAGAGGTAAGGAATCTGGGCCATGCAAAACCCAGACGTCAGCGCGTCATGTCAACCAAATAATATAGTATAAACATGGTAATAAGCAATGCAGGTGTGAACATGAAATAAGCAATATTATGAAACAACAGTGCAGGGTAATGTGCAAAGGGTAACTAAACTGTTCTATCAGTTTTCTACTCTAAAGTCTTTGAAATCAATTGATGAACCGTCGATGTAACTCAATAGTATCCCGTGCGTGCCCGGGACCACGGTCAAGGTTCTCAGGGCTGAATCCGAGACGTGCCGCTAGGCAGTAAAGTAGGTAGTAGGATGGACGAGTGATGTCAGCATCATCACTCCCGGACTGGCCAAGCCCGTAAGACTGATCAGAACAAGTATCGAACTGTTGAGTTACAAGTCGGTTTCACCTTTGATTTCCCCATACCCCCAAGCTATGTATGTCAGGTAAGGTATTCAGTAGTCAAGGACTAATGCCAACACAAAATCAGATAAAGTAGGTCTGTCTGGATAGACAGCAGGAATGGTCAGGTTTGTCGGCATTAGGCATGAGATCAGGTAACAGGTCAGGTAATGTATAAAGCTGTCATGTCATGTCAAGAGTGTACGGTACCATATCATGTCAAGTAGGAAGTGTAACAGGTCATGTCAGGAAGCACAAGATGTCATGTGGGTGCTCATAATCAAACTATCATAAACATGTGTATAAATAAACAAGCATGAGTACTATTAGAACAATAAACTGGAACATGTAATATGATATGCAAATAGATATAATTTCAAGGATATGGATGCACAGTTATCGATTAGGGTTACATTTATAGTTCCAATATTAATTATGATGCAATTTATTAAACATGAAGTATTAATATCACATTATTATGTAGTAATGTGATCTATGGATGCAATTATATTTATCTTAAATGCGATGGATGCAAACGGGTATCCGAAGAGTTATAAAACTATAAAATGGTAGTGTGGGATGTACAACTAAGCAATATGTGATATAAATATTTATATAATAATATTAATATGGATAGCATATTCAAAGCGATTAGTAACTATAAAAGCTGTATTGATTAACCATGCACAAGAAGGTTCCGTTCAGAAATTCAGCGTCACCCTAATTTGTAAAATAGCTTAAAAATAACAAACGTTCTCCAAAAGGGACGTATCTTATACCAAAACAAAGATAATTCAATAAGGTTTTCAGTTTTATAAGTATAAGCATCTCAGGTTATCTCTACAAAAAGTTATGAATATTCGAAGTTGAAAGTTTGCTGCTGGAATTTCCCTGGACAGCGGTTTGGAGACATTTTCATTTGCATTTTACGTTATTTAACCAATTTATTTTGCCAGTAAATACTTCATAGAGTTATAGTATTCTGAATTATCTTCGTAACGAACTAAAGAACGTATACTAATGATTTTTCTATGATTTATAATGAATTTTATAAGATAAGGTGTACAGCAAATTTCAGATTTGTCATATCCGATTTTTCAACGACGTTTCATATGTAAACTATAAGATTTTCAAATGTAAATCATTATAAAATGAAGATTATAAAAGTATATAGCATGTAGCAAGATTAACTTGCCTCGATGGGTCGCGAATCGGGAAAACGGAATGTTAACCGTCGGCGGGGAAAACTCGCGACGGGCGCACGGTTCACGGAATGAACCCAAACGACGAACAAAGGAACCACACGGGTCGGGGTATCTCACTGGAACGTCGAGAAGCGTCACCGGCACGACGGAATTCCGGCAACAAAAGAACAGTTAAAAAAATGAAAAACGGAACATGAAGCAAGAAGAGAAAGAATGATAAAGAGAAGTACGAGAGAATATATGAGGGAGAGGGAGAGAGAGGAAAAAGTGGAGAGAGAGAGAGAAAGTGGGGCCCACGGGGTTAAAGGGGAGGTTGCGATTGGCTGAGAGAATAAATTAAGAAGGATATAAAAGATTGTAAAAATATTATATGGTTAACTTAAAGATTTAAAAGATAGGTAATGAACAGTAAGATATCAGGTTAGTTAGAAAAATATATGCGATGGTTTTAATAATATTAAAATTTGGGATTTTGGCGCCAAATAAAACATTTCCAAATTGCGCCCGGGTTGGGTCTAAAAATTCGAAATTCAAATACTAGGATTTTAAGCGGGTTCCAAATTTTAAAATGAAATGTTTTATGATTAAAAAGCATACTCCCAAAACGGACACACGCACGTGCACGTAGCCATCCAAACTCGCTCGTTTCACTGAACGGGACGAGAATACAATGCACGGACGCTACCACGAGGCTAAGGGTGTCAAGTAGGCCAAGAAGAATATTTTCAATTTTATTTTAGGTGCTAAAATTTGTTATATGCAGAATGACTTAGCCGCTTAAAATTGTGCAATAAGAACCAAACAAGCAAGATAAATGAAATGAGCAATGCCAAACACTCAACCAGTAACAGAAATAGTATTATTGGGCTCGGTTGTTACAAAGGCCATCCCTCAAGTCCAGTTTGAGAAACTGTTCGAGATGTTGGGCATGCGTTACGCCGGCAACTGGTTCCGGTGTAGATGGTGGGTACTTATTGCACCAACTACAGGCCTTAGTGCAAATAGGAGATTGTTAGATATGTATGCCCTAGAGGCTGTATTGTATAGGATGCTAGGCATGTATATGTACAGAAACAATGTTTGCTCGAAATGATAGTATGGTATCTGGTTTATCTTCATTTTAACGTGTGATGTGTTGTATTTCATATCTTATATGCATGTTGATGAAGCCCTTAGGATTATGCTTGACTACCAGGATTATGATGTAGATCATACTAGTGGGGCCTGGGCAGTCTAAAAGCATATCCTTTAATAGTTCCTAGTCGAGAGTATATCGAGACAGGGCATCGATATTACGAAAGTAGACCAGCGTGTACGTTTCTTGACCCTGGGGGCGATGGTTGATCCCACAACCATTAGTGTTTGACATCAAAGATTGTACACAGGTGCTCATTGAAGAATGGGTATACCGAACAGGACTCGCCGAGAACTCCTAGATGGTATATATACCTATTGTCAGATAGCAGTTCTCTGGTGACACTTGTACATGTTAGTATGTAGACCCGAGATCATCATAGTGTCTTGTGTAATTCCCACCGTGCTTTGATTTCCTCCCTACCACGGTTCTACCGAGTAGTGCAAACAGGTGGATTTTGGGTACAGTCCCGAATCATATGAAGGCGGTGAGCGATAGAAAGGGTTTCAACTCTCCCGGTATAGGGAGTTGATGTCGCGCTATGCTTGATCGGCCTAACAGCAAATCCCTGATCAGGGTTGTCGAGATTTACTGATAAGAGTTTTCAGTAGTTTCTCGAACCGTTATGAGCCATACATCGACATGACTTATAAGATTACTAGGGTCTGACGTTTACCACCCCTAGACTTCATATGCGACGTCTCAGATGAAGAGACCGGACTGTACGGTAAGTGTTGCTTACAGGCTCATTGGGGTTGGGATGAGTTCGCTTGTCGGCCACCTTTTCTTCATGTACCTGGGTAGCCGTTACGCACAGCTAATGCCGCTGACGTGCTTGTGATTAAACCCACTACCAGTATACTGTCGAGTCTTTAGAGTCTCACACAGAGGGTTCCCTGGTTCAGGCAAAAGATGTAGAGACTGTAAGTTGTTACGGTAGGGTTTCGATCATGTTCGTGTGCTGGTTACACGAATGGTGATCGGAAGGATAATACCGGTAGGTTTTGGTTTAAGCCGAATACCGGTATTATATTATTGGATTATTGGTATCTCATTGTATTCGTATTTTTCGGAATACGAATATGGGTATACTTATACGGTATACGGTGTGAGGCATTCTTGTAATTGTACAAGGATGGCTTCTAGAAGGAGACACCTTATAAATGGATTTTTATTTTGTGAAAATAAAAATATGAAGTGGAATTTGGAGACTTGTCAAAGCATAGATGAAGGCATGGCTCATTTTATTTTTTATTCGTTTGGGATTAATTGAAATATGGTGCATTATTTTTTGATTAAAATAATGCATACTTCAATAATTTCCCTTGAGCCATATTATTTTTTCCATGGTTGATTTTTTCATTCTCACTCTCATCTTCTCTCTCCAAGTTATCACCTTCTTCTTCCTCTAACCTAAACACTCACATGTGTTGTGATCCATAGGTTAAGAGATAAAATAATACACTAGTTCATCTCTACATCATCTAAGTAGTCATTTCTAGCACACTTGACTTCTTAGTTAACTCTTATGAAGAGTTTGAAACTTGTTCCAAAACTCTCGGGTGGATCATCTATGTATTAAAGGTGACCGGAGATCGAGGTCGTTGCAACCATCCGAGGAGCCTAGGAGTCGCATCCGAAAGAAGACCCGAGGACCGATTCTCTAGGTATAACCCCCTATCATAGTAGTTAAATAACTCTAGATAGAGTTTCTAGTTATGGTTTAGTACAAGATCTAGGGTTTAGAGTGGGTGTTGCATGCAAGAAAATTTTCGTTTGCCACTTCCGCCTCCTCACAAGTGTTGTGAGGGTGTGTAACATCCATTAACAATTTGATATTTATAACACCTTTTAAACCGTTGATGTGTTCTGCAGTTTCATGCAGAAACAGAATGTATACCTTAACCTTAGATAGTGCATATCTCCCTGCGTACAGTGGATAATATTGATCCGTCTGGTGTGTTGGAAACATAACAGATAAATCTAAATATTATCTAACTATAACGTCGCCTAATTATGCTCTCAATAGGGAGTAAAACGTGTTACGAAACGAACTTCTAGTTCAAAAATTGGATTTCCAGCAGATAACACTTAAATGAAACGACTATAACTCGTAAACCTGATACCCGATTGACTCGAAACCAATTTTTATGTACGGATAATTAAATATGCTGCTTACTCCTTTTATATCGTTTTGCATAATTATGCACGTGTGATTTTATGTGATTTTTCTAATCCAGCCGACACCGGTTGCGCATATGTATTCAGTAGTGCATTTACTATATCCCAATCATGTTGCATGACTGTCATACCCTTGTAAATAGTGTTCATTTGCATTGATAACCTGGTGACCGTGTTGCATTACCAAGTGATAAATGTTAGTGATTGGATTGTGGTAAGTACGTTAGTGTAAAAGCGTGAATGAATAAGTGAAGTGACACGTACTTGTACACAATCAACGGAACCAATTAGTTATTGCATTGTCGATGCCTATGGGACGTATATAAATATAACTATAACTGGTATGGGACGGTTATGGAAGCACTTATATTAGTGTCATAGGTAAGATATTGAGCACTGTCCATCTATCTTGGATACTAGTCGAGACATACTTGACGGAGACCCTGTCTCCAGTTCTCGCGTACACTTGTCATGGAGCGACCAGTATTTGGATTCATGGTCGATATTTGATGTAAACCGCGGGGTGTGGGGTGGTTTGAGTGTGAGTTCGATCAACGGAATCTCAGGAGTCCCGCTGCCGGCATATATAGTGATTTCGGGAGTTGTATGGATGATATTTCTGATTCTTAGCAAGCGTGATTCGGGTCTGTGTTCCTTTGCCCCTGGGGCCTACCCTTGGGTTGGGGATAATCCTGCGGTGGTTGACACTCACACTTGGACTAATGATAGATTTAGTGATTTGGACATTGAGACTTAGAGACTGATTGCTTTAGTGACATGGACATTGTATTGATTATTGATTCGATACACTTGCTTTATTGTTTAACTGTACCGGTTATTTCATGCTCGCGTCATTACTCTATGTTGCTGCTTCATGTTTATCATCATTACACATATTACATATTTATATGTATTGCTATTGTGTTGCTCTGACGACCTGTGAGTATGCATGCTCGGATCAGGATCTGTCGTATCTCCAGGATACTGCGGACATCTAGATTAACGACGCCAAGCGCTGTCTTTACTCTTGATTTCTATCTGGTTTTAGTTTTGTATCTGTTTTGATATAATCAGTGACTGCATTTTTCAATTACCTGTGTTATGATTACTAATTACCACGTAATGCTAGAATCCGAAAATGTGACAACGGCAGGATTTTTCCTTGATCGTAGGAGCATTGCTAGCCTTGTCACCCCTCGTATTCCGTATTTTGGAAAGCGAGACTTGACAGGTTGGGAAGTGAGTGGTTGGTCATGGGTTTTGCAAACTATAGATAGATTTCATATTGGAGACTCACAATACTATTGCTGTCCGAATGGCTTAAATTTCACTAAAATACCATACGCTTTTAGTGTCCCTAGAATTAAGATAGGAACCACGAATTTATATACTGCAAGTAAATATCATGAGCTCTTAGTGTTTTACGATGTTATATGCGATGGAGTTTTCCTCCAACAAGAAGTCGCCATGAGTTTTAATTTCCATTTCAAGGTTTGATGTTAAAACGAAAAAGAAAAAAAAAAAAAAAAAGAACTAGCCCATTGACATCTATTTGCAATGCATCAAGTTTTATGGTACAAGTTTTGGTAGTTGTTCACTAATTTGTATGAACGCAGATAAGTGATATAAAATGGTGGGTATTTGTATGTAAGAAATCTTAAACATTCACGGTGCTTTAGTCTGCAGCCCACCCATTATTTATTTTTGGTCTGTTTTGGTTTAAACTACGCTTGCCGGACCCACAATCCTTAGTTGTTTATACAACACGCACCACCTCCCCTCTAACCAAAATTGGTTGTATTTTGAGAAAAATGCCCCCAAAGCCCCTAACTAAAAAAGCTCTGGTTATCATATTTCTCAAGACAATGTTAGATATAGTCGTTAGGGATGTAAAATGATACTCCTACCCTCTAACGGCTATACGCTTTCTTTTTTAAAAGCCACAACACCCGCTCTTCCATCCCGCAACCTTAAATTGAAGATTTTCCAAAGTTTTTCCTCAACAAGTATGCAATATGACAATCAGCGGCGGATCAAGGATTATAAGTTAGGTAGGACGAATTTTTTCTATAGTAACTTACCAAAAGAAAAGACAATCAGTGCAACTAACCCTATATCTATTAGACTTGAATTTGTATTCGGTTTGACATTGTTATTCCTTATATATGTATGTTTCGTTAATTCATTTATAGCTTGAGCAAAATATAATATATCGAGTTAACATTAATATCTATTTGGTGGCTGGCTTTCTGCTAGCATGCGGTGATTGCTTTTGTTTGGAAAAAAAGCAATGTGGTAATTGCGAAAATCTGATATCAATTTGCATTACGCTTATTCTTTGCTAGAATGAATTTTAAATTTATATAAGAAATGCAAAGGAATTGAAAAAAGAAAAGGGCAAATGCAAGGAATTCATTATCCTCTGGAAGGAATTTTATAAAAAAATTAAAAATTACAATCTTCTTTGAGGATTCAAAAACTCAAAGCTTTTGCCGCTGCTTGTTTGTTTTATATTTCAAACAACCTACCTTCCCAGGCAGCCTGTTTTTTGTTTTAACTATTATTATATTTCAGCAATATATAGCCAATAGAGGAAAATACACATATATGTGTACTTAAAAACCCAAAATCCAGACGAGGCATCCGCCTCGCTCGACAGCTATAGGTGGATTGCACCCCTGATGACAATCATTCCTTCTCACTGCTCAAACTTCTCATGGAGCTTCTCCTCAAAAACTATAGCTCAAAATCCAATCTGGTATGTGTTTCTTGAAAATTAAGCCATCCTTCCCCAACATCGGAGCTTATTAGGAATTCAGCGCATGAGAGGATGCCTTTCTTTTTTTTGAATTTTTATTTTAATGTAGCTGTTTGGGAGTGGGGTTTGTCTAGTCCGAACAAGATTCAGGTATAAGTGAGGCTATTAACTATCACGGTCAAGTTATCTTGAACGGCTAGCAGAGTCGACTTGACGGAGCTGTTTTTAATAATTGACGGAATTTAAGGGTTTTCTCTCTCTCCAAGATACAAAGAGTTGGGGTTCTAACACTAAAGGGGCCTGTTTGGTTGTAGGATTTCTTTGGATTTGGATTGTGGAATCCTAGGACCATAATTTTGTATTTGGTAGGGGTATTTGGATTTTTAGGATTTCTTTATTTTCTACGGGAGGCCCATCTCCAAACATCGATTTCTGAATCCTAAATTCTTTTAATGATTTTCAAGAATTTAACACTATTCATCATTTTTTTTAGATGAGAGTCATATACTTTATTTATTTAATAATCCTCTCTCTATCTATCTATCTAATTTACAGCACAGAAATGGCCCTAGAAAGCTATAATTTCCCCTCCGAAAATATTCTCTCTCATCTTTTTGTCGCTGCGCTCTCCCCCCCCCCCCCCAATCTCTCACTCGTCACCCAAGGAATCAGAATTAGAGAACAGAAATGGCCGTTCTTCTGGATTTGAGAACCACAGTTTAATTTCAAAGGAAATTGTGTATTGTTTTAAAAATGCGGTTTCTTTTGATATGATATTTCGAGTTGTCCACCATGGTTTTCTCGGTTCTGAGCAGTGAGTATACCCGATTCGAGGAGCGGTAGGCACCGTTTGCGGATACATGGTGGGCCCGGTGAGGTACTCCGGGGCAAGAAGACTCGTATTGTTAGGCGGTGAGCCTGGCAGAGGAACACTACCTACCGGTGATTGTATAGAAACTTCGGCGGATATCGGAGGATACCGTTTTGGAGTTATGATATGAGATGAATTTGTCCGATTTGTCACGACCCACCCCCAAACATAGATGGTATTGTCCACTTTGGCCGAAACCGCACGGTTTTGTCCCTTTGAATGAACCAGACTTAATAAAGGGGTTACTTCCTAGTAGTCACCCATCTCGAATTTCCCTAGCTCAAGCACGCTTAACTTCGGAGTTCTTCAATCTCTGGAGTTCCGATTCATCCAAAAGGCGCCCTCTGTGTTATAGAGTGGTAGGCACCGTCTACGGGTACATGGTATAACCGGTGAGGTACCCGGGGCAAGGAAGACTCGTATTGTTAGGCGGTGAGCCCTGGCAGGGAAACACTACCTACCGGTGATTGTATATAACTCGGCGGATATCCGGAGATACCATTTTGGGGTTATGATATGAGATGGATTTGAAGACCAATTTGAGATGCGGTGCCTGAGATGAGATAGATATGAGGGGCCGATCTGAGTATGCGGTGCCTGAGATATGAGGATTTACGTGTCGATGCTGGAAACAGGTTTTCATGATATTTCGAATGTCGATGTTGGACACTCAGGTTCCGTGATTTTAATGATGTGGTTGATGGACACACGTGGTTGATATCCTCATATATATATACATGCATATGTTTTCATGATGTTTCGTGTGTCGGTGTGAGACACTCAGGTTCCATGATATTGTTTGTGTCGTTGATGGACACGTAGATGATATCCACATGCATACAGGCACTATGATGTCAGATGTTTATTTATATATGTTATTGCATTGACTCAATTGTTGACATATATGCATTTGGGGTCACCCTAGATATCATAGTATTACTTTCAGGATATAGTGACCTAGGAAATCGTTGTTTTGTTCGATTCTACTTGCTGATATTTTCTAACTCACGAGTTGGCAACTCACCCCCGTTGTACCTACAGTTCTCGCAGGTTTGACCGCTTGGGATCAATTGAGGGTGTCGCTGGCACACAGCTTCTTCCAGGGTGTTTTGTTTTGGTAGGTGGACACATGTTGGATCGTGCACACTCCCGTACTTTATATATTCCATTGTATCTAGATAAACTCCATCAGATCAGATCAAATCAGAGACTAGAATTTGTATTTTGGTAGACGCAGTCAGACTTGGGTTTTGTGCGAGACTTAGAGCGATGGGTTTACGATCGCTTTTCTTGAGTTTTGATGTCTTGCTTCTTTATTTGTTCCTCTGGGTTGATCTTCGCCATTGGGCATCGTATATATGTTATTGCGTGATTGTGATTTCTCCAGTTGGCGAAGAGCCAGCTCCCACTGGGGATGCTTATATATCGTTGTGTATATGTTTTTGGATCAAAATATACAAGGGAGGTGCTGTCCAAATTTTAAAAGACGAAACATGTTTTCAACTGTAGTATAACCCACTTGCATTTTCATGGTTCATTAGCTATGCATTTAAAGAAAAACATGACTCATTACACCTTTATTTCAAAACTGCACCCCTACTATTTTCCGCAAAAAAGTTTAGATTTTCTGGGCTTCGGCTTACTTGATTTACGTCACGCCTTTAGACGTTGCGTAATTTAAGTGCCGGTCACGTGCAAAATTATGGGTCGTGACACAATCCAATCTAGGGGAGAAATACTGGACTGCTGTGAAGAACATTCTTAAGTACTTGCGAAGGACTAAAGAAATGGTCTTCGTGTATGGTAGCGGAGACCTCCAAATGGAGGCCTTTACCGATTCCTGCTTCCAGAGTGATAAAGATGATAGTAAGTCCATCTCGGGGTTTGTATTTACCCTAAATGGAAGGACGGTATGTTGGAAGAGTTCCAAGCAAGATACCGTCGCTGACTCCACGATGGAAGCTGGGTATATTGCTGCTAATGATGCCGCAAAAGAGGCAGTCTGGATGAGAAAGTTCGTTTTCTAAACTTCAGGTGGTTCCATCCATTGCTAATCCAATATCTTTGTATTGCAATAACAATGGAGCCATGGGTTTGGCGAAGGAACCGCGGTCCCATCAGAAATCCAGACATATCTTGAAGCGATATCACATCATCAGGGAGATAGTGGATCGCCAGGATATCGAGGTACGGAAAGTAGACACGAAAGACAACAAGGCAGATCCATTCACCGAGGCCATCCCTCAAGTCCAGTTTGAGAAACTGTTCGAGATATTGGGCATGCGGTACGCCGGCAACTGGTTCTAGTGTAGACAGTGGGTACTTATTGCACCAACTACAGGCCTTAGTGCAAGTGGGAGATTGTTAGATATGTATGCCCTAGAGGTCTGTATTGTATAGGATGCTAGGCATGCATATGTACAGAAACAATCTTTGCTCGAAATAATAGTATGCTATCTTGTTTATCTTCATCTTAACGTGTGATGTGTTGTATTTCATATCTTATGTACATGTTGATGAAGCCCTCAGGATTATGCTTGGCTACCAGGACTATGATGTAGATCATACTAGTGGGGCCTGGGCAGTCTAAAAGCATATCCTTTAATAGTCCTAGTCGAGGGTATATTGAGACAGGGCATCGATATTATCAGAGTAGACTAGTGTGTACGTTTCTTGACCCTGGGGGCGATGTTTGATCCCACAACTATTGGTGTTTGACATCAAAGATTGTACACATGTGCTCACTGAAGAATCGGTACACCGAACAGGACTCGCCGAGAACTCCTAGATGGTATATATACCTATTGTCAGATAGCAGTTCTCTGATGACACTTGTACATGTTAGTCTGTAGACCCGAGATCGTCATAGTGTCTTATGTGATTCCCACTGTGCTTTGATTTCCTCCCTACCACGGCTCTACTGAGTCGTGCAAACAGGTGGGTTTTGGGTACAGTCCTGAATTACATGGAGGCGGTGAGCGATAGGAGGGGTTTCGTCTTTCCCGGTATAAGGAGTTGATGTCACGCTGTACTTGATCGGCCATAACAGCAAATCCCTGGACAAGGTTGTCGAGATTTACTGATAAGAGTTATCAGTAGTTTCTCGAACCGTTATGAGCCATACATCAGCATGACTTATAAAGTTACTAGGGTCTGTCATTTACCACCCCTAGACTTCATATGCGACGTATCAGACGAAGAGACCGGACTGTACAGTAAGTGTTGCTTACAGGCTCGTTGGGGTTGAGATGAATTCGCTCGTCGGCTACCTTTTCGTCATGTACTTGGGTAACCGTTACGCACAGCTAGTGCCGCTGACGTGATTGTGGTTAAACCAACTGCCATCGTATTGTCGAGTCTTTAGAGTCCCACACAGAGAGTTTCCTGGTTTAGGCAAAAGATGTAGAGACCGTAAGTTGTTACGGCAGGGTTTCGATCATGTTCGTGTACTTGTTACATGAATGATGATCGGAAGGATAATACC
Source organism: Agapanthus africanus (assembly GCA_030015575.1). Classification (NCBI taxonomy): domain Eukaryota; kingdom Viridiplantae; phylum Streptophyta; class Magnoliopsida; order Asparagales; family Amaryllidaceae; genus Agapanthus; species Agapanthus africanus. The sequence goes on along the minus strand of CM057345.1, from coordinate 540,683,646 downwards.
GGTAGGTTTTGGTTTAAGCCGGATATCGGTATTATATTATTGAATTATTAGTATCTCATTGTGTTCGTATTTTTCGGAATACGAATACGGGTATACTTATACGGTATATGGTGAGGGGCATTCTTGTAATTGTACAAGGATGGCTTCTAGAAGGAGACACCTCATAAATGGATTTTTATTTTGTGAAAATAAAAATATGAGGTGGAATTTAGAGACTTGTCAAAACATGGATGAAGACATGACTCGTTTTATCTTTTATTCATTTGGGATTACTATTAAAGTATGGCGCATTATTTTTGATAAAAATAATGCATACTTCAATAATTTCCCTTGAACCATATCATTTTTTCCATGGTTGATTTTTTCATTCTTACTCTCATCTTCTCTCTCCAAGTTATCTCCGTCTTCTTCCTCTAACCTGAACACCCACATGTGTTGTGATCCATATGTTAAGAGATAAAATAATCCACTAGTTCATCTATACATCATCTAAGTAGTCAGTTCTAGCACACTTGACTTCTTAGTTAACTCTTGTGAAGATTTTGAAGCTTGTTCCAAAGCTCTCGGGTGGATCATCTACGTCTTAAAGGTGACCGGAGATCGATGTCGTTGCAACCATTCAAGGAGCCTAGGAGTCGCATCCGAAAGAAGACCCGAAGGACCGATTCTCTAGGTATAGCCCCCTATCATAGTAGTTAATAATTCTAGATAGGGTTTCTAGTTATGCTTTAGTACAAGATCTAGGGTTTAGAGTAGGTGTTGCATGCAAGAAAATTTTCGTTTACCGCTTCCGCCTCCTCACAAGTGTTGTGAGGGTGTGCAACATCCATTAACAACTTGATATTTATAACACCTTTTAAACCGTCGATGTGTTCTGCAGTTTCATGCAGAAACAGAATGTATACCTTAACCTTAGACAGTTCATATCTCCCTGCGTATAGTGGATAATATTGATCCGTCTAGTGCGTTGGAAATATAACAGATAAATCTAAATATTATCTAACTGTAATGTCGCCTAATTATGCTCCCAATAGGGAGTAGAACGTGTTACGAAACAGACTTCTAGTTCAGAAATTGGATTTCCAGCAGAGAACACTTAAAATGAGATGACTATAACTCGTAAACCTGATGCCCGATTGACTCAAAACTAATTTTTTTGTACGGATAATTAAATATGCTGCTTACTCCTTTTATATCGTTTTGCATAATTATGCACGTGTGGTTTTATGTGATTTTTCTAATCCAGCCGACATCGGTTGCTCATATGTATTCAGTGGTGCATTTACTATATCCCAATCATGTTGCATGACTGTCATACCCTTGTGAATAGTGTTCATTTGCATCGATGACCTAGTGACCGTGCTACATTACCAAGTGATAAATGTTAGGGATTGGATTGTGGCAAGTACATTAGTTTAAAAGCGTGAATGAATAAGTGAAGTGACACGTACCTGTACACAATCAACGGAACCAATTAGTTATTGCATTGTCGCCGCCTATGGGACGTATATAAATGTAACTATAACTGGTATGAGACGGTTATGGAAGCACTTATATTAGTGTCATAGGTAAGATATCGAGCATTGTCCATTTATCTTGGATACCGGTCGAGACATGCTTGATGGAGATCCTGTCTCCAGTTCTCGCGTAGACTTGTCATGGAGCGACTAGTATTTGAATTCATGGTCGATATTTGATGTAGACCGCGTGGTGTGGGGTGGTTTGAGTGTGGGTTCGATCAACGGAATCTCAGGAGTCCCACTGCCGGCATATATAGTGATTTTGGGAGTTGTATGGATGGCATTTCTGATTCTTAGTGAGCGTGATTCGGGCCCGTGTTACTTTACCCCTGGGGCCTACCCTTGGGTTGAGGATACTCCTGCGGTGGTTGACGCCCACACTTGGACATGCGATAGATTTTGTGATTTAGACATTGAGACTTAGAGATTGACTGCTTTAGTGACATGGACATTGCATTGATTACTGATTCGATACACTTGCTTTGTTGTTTACCTGTACCGGTTATTTCATGCTCGCGTCATTACTCTATGTTACTGCTTCATGTTTATCGTCATTACACATTTTACATATTCATATGTATTGCTATTGTGTCGCTCTGACGACCTGAGTATGCATGCTCAGAGTGAGAAGGGGACTTAGCTCGGATCAGGATATGTTGTAACTCGAGGATACTGCGGACATCTAGATCAACAACGCCAGCGCTGTCTTTCCCTTGATTTCTATCTGGTTAGTTTTGCATCTGTTTTGATAGAATTAGTGACTGCATTTCTCATTATCTGTGCTATGATTACTGATTACCACGTAATACTAGAAGCCGAAACGTGACTACGGCAGGATTTTTCCTTGACCGTAGGAGTATGGCTGGCCTTGCCACCTCTCGTATTCCGTATTTTCGGAAGCCGGACGTGAGAGGTTGGGTAGTAGCGGTTGGTCATGGGTTTGCAAACTATAGATAGATTCATGTTGGAGACTCACAATACTATTGCTGTCTGAATGGCTTAAATTTCACTAAAATACCATACGCTTTTAGTGTCCCTAGAATTGAGATAGGAACCACGAATTTATATACTGCAAGTAAATAGCATGAGCTCTTAGTGTTTTACGACGTTCATATGCCGATGGAGTTTTCCCCAACAAAGTCGCCAAGTTTTCATTTCCATTTCAAGGTTTGATGTTAAAATGAAAAAAAGAAAGAAAAAGAACATTGAAAGCCCATTGACATCTATTTGCAATTCATCAAGTTTATGGTACAAGTTTTGGTGGTTGTTCACTAATTTGTATGAACACAGATAAGTGATATAAAATTGTGGTATCTATATGTAAGAAATCTTACTCTGCTTGCCTTTGGACAATCACTCACTAGAATACACTAGTCAAACTTTCATGGTACTTTAGTCATACAGCCCACCGAATTCTTTTTTGTCTGTTTTGTTTTCAGCCACGTTACCGGCCCCACAAACCTTTGTTGTTTATACAACAACACCGCCTCCCCTCTAACCAAAATTGTTGTATTTTGAGAAAAATGCCCCCGACTAAAAAAACTTTGGTTATCATATTTCTCTTGACAATGTTAAATATAGTCGTTAGAGATGTAAAATGATACTTCTACCCTCTAACGGCTATACGCTTCTTTTTTAAAAGCCACAACCCCGTCTCTTCTATCCCGCAACCTTAAATTGAAGATTTTCCAAAGTTTTTTCTCAACAAGTATGCAATATGACAATCAGCGGCGGATCAAGGATTATAAGTCAGGTAGGACGAATTTTTTCTATAGTAACTTACCAAAAGAAAAGACAATCAGTGCAACTAATCCTATAACTATTAGACTTGAATTTGTATTCGGTTTAGACATTGTTATTCCTTATATACGTATGTTTAGTTAATTCATTTATAGCTTGAGCAAAATATAATATATCGAGTTAACATTAATATCTATTTGGTGGCTGGCTTTCACTAGCATGCGGTGATTGCTTTTGTTTGAAAAAAGCATTTGGTAATTGCAAAAATCTGATATCAATTTGCATTACGCTAGCAGTATTCTTTGCTAGAATGAATTTTAAATTTATATAAGAAATGCAAAGGAATTGAAAAAAGAAAAGTGCAAATGCAAGGAATTCATTATCATCTGGAAGGAATTTTTAAAAAAATTAAAAATTAAAATCTTCTTTGAGGATTCGAAACTCAAAGCTTCTGCCGCTGCTGTTGTTTTATATTTCAAACAACCTACCTTCCCAGGCAGCCTGTTTTTTGTTTTAATGATTATTTTTATTTCAGCAATATATAGCCAATAGAGAAAATACACATATATGTGTACTTAAAAACCCAAAATCCAGACGAGGCATCCGCCTCGCATCAGCTATAGGTGGATGCACCCCTGATGACAATCATTCCTTCTCACTGCTCAAACTTCTCATGGAGCTTCTCCTCAAAAACTATAGCTCAAAATCCAATCTGGTATGTGTTTCTTGGAAAATTAAGCCATCCTTCCCCAACATCGGAGCTTAATTAGGAATTCTGCGCATGAGAGGATGCCTTTCTTTTTTTTGAATTTTTATTTTAATGTAGCTGTTTGGGAGTGGGGTTTGTCAAGTCCGAACAAAGATTCAGGTATAAGTGAGGCTATTAACTATCACGGTCAAGTTATCTTGAACGGCTAGCAGAGTCGACTTGACGGAGCTGTTTTTAATAATTGACGGAATTTAAGGGTTTTCTCTCTCTCCAAGATACAAAGAGTTGGGGTTCTAACACTAAAGGGCCTGTTTGGTTGCAGGATTTCTTTGGATTTGGATCCTGGAATCCCAGGACCATAATTTTGTGTTTGGTTAGGGTATTTGGATTTTTAGGATTTCTTTATTTTTTATGGGAGTCCCATCCCCCAAACATCGATTTCTGAATTCTAAATTATTTTAATGATTTTCAAGAATTTAATATTATTCACTGTACTTTTAGATGAGACTCATGTACTTTATTTATTTAATAATCCTCTCTCAATCTATCTCTCTAATTTAGAGAACAGAAATGGCCCTAGAAATCTATAATTTCCCCTCCGAAAATATTCTCTCTCATGTTTTTGCGCGCGCTCTCTCTCTCCCCCCAATCTCTCACTCGTCACCAAGGAATCAAATTAGAGAACAGAAATGGCCCGCTCTTCCGCCTCCGCCGACAGCGAAGAGGCATTGATGGTTACTGGGCCTTATTTGGCAAGAGAAAAAGGGTTAAAGGAAGAGGTTAGTGCCCAATTTTCCTTGGAGTTTTGATTGATTTGTTGATCTGGGTCTTGTTTATACAGCGACCAATCGAGGGCTCAATTTCTTGTCGTTAAATATAGCAAAGGGGCAACTTTTTATATATATAAAATTTATTGTGGTTAAATCGAGCAAAAATTCAAGTTCTTTGGCGAAATGCAGAAAAAGATTCAATTTTTAGTTGTTAAATGTAGAAGAAATATCCATTTTCTTGAAGGCACAGGAAATATCCAATTTTGTTTTGGTTAATTACGGAAGATTAATCTCTTGTACGTTTGAGACTGTTTAGGAGAATATAATTATCATTATAGGTCTTATACTGAGAGAGAAGAAGGGCTAACAGAGAGTTTTTTCTTGATATGGTCTTTTTTTTTATCTTATGGATAGATAAAGAGAAAATATTTAATTTATTGTGGTTAAATAGAAGGAAAAGCTTCAATTTCTAGTGGTTAAGTACATACTAAGATTCCATTCTCAATTTCTTAGGTCAAGTCAAGGGAAAAATTACAATTTTTATGGTTAAAGTTGAACAAAGAAAACGATTCGACTATTTTTGTTGATAAAAAGGTAAAAGATTCAATTTCTTATGGTTAGATACTGAAAAGTCCTGATATCTTTTGCTTAGGTGCAGGAATTTTTGGTTAAACGCAGGAAAGATTCACTTGCTTATGGTTAAATACAGAAAAAGGTTCAAGTTCTGTTGGTAAAATATGCAAGAAAGTTCCACTTTCCTAGAATTGCTGTATTACTGCTTATTAGTTCATGTTAATATGTTATAATAAAGAAAATCATGAATTATACATAATATCACACAGTGCTGTTTATTAGTTCATGTCCAGGTTGCTTTATGAATTGTAGGAATGTTCGGAATTATTTACTTATCTGAAGACGTCATTATTTACAAAGATTCGAAACTGTGAATATTCTTTATATGTGGATCATTATAATTCTCACATCCTAGAAATCTACTTTAGTTTAGCTGAAATTTCCCGTTTCTAGGTTAGTATGTTTATATTGCAAGTTTTTTATTTACTACCTTTAGTTTTATCGGCCGAAAGAACCGAACTGGGAAAAGGGAACAGCCAAAACCTTTTCTTGTTCATTTTCTTTTGTTTATTTGGAAGTTCAAATGCGAGCCAGGATTCAAAAACTTTGATGATGCAATAAAACGACCAGACTTGTTATTTGGCATGTTTGAACAAATTTTCTTTTTTCATCCTTGTCGAGGTGAAAATATGATTTTCTATGCAGGAAGATGCTGGAACACTCAAATTTATTTGCTGTACTAATGATGGGAATAATGAACACATGATTTGGTATGTATTGTTCTTCTTTATGTATGATACCTATGTTACTCAAATTTATGTGTAGATCTAATTATTACAATTTGCTTTTCAATTTCTTCTTCTTCTCATTTCAGGTTAATAGGATTGAAAAATATATATTTTATTCAGATCCCCAATATTGCCAAGGAGTATGTTGTCCATCTTATGATGGATAGGTAATTTTGCACTTAATTTTCTCTGGATAAGGATCTACAATGCTGAAATATCTCAGTTTATTACTGCTTGTGGACTTCTTGTTTGCTCTGTTTGATATACACAAACTATTTTGTGAGTATGATTTGGTTTTTCTATTTAGCCAGTTTTTTTTTCCTGTTCTGCTTATCCAGTTTCATTTTACTATAATTAAGACAAACTATAAATTAGGTTTCCAAATAGCTGCGATAAAGCTGATGGTTACCCCCCTGAGTCATTTTGATTGAACATCAAATAAAAGTAAACAACACAATGTGTTTTGAAACACACCTAACCGCTTCTTTATTTTTTTTTCCTTACAAAAATGGAGTAGAGCATTGTTTTTATCTTATTTTCTGTCACGCCCCGCTTCCCAGAGTATGCTAAGATGGGTACGTGACATAACCAACCATTCTACCTGTGGATAGAAAAAATCCCTCCACAGTCACATTACGGCTGGAGGGATATCAAGAACAGGAAAGTAAACTAAACTATCTAGTACATGTCCATGAGCCCGAATGAATGAGTCAAGAAATAATGATATGCGGAAGCAAAAGATACAGTAAATGAAACACCTGGAAAGTAAAACTGCATACCGACAGGATCTTCACCGCTCGGTCTAACAGCGGCAATACTCAAGATCAGTCTGCAACAAAGGTGGAGGATCTGAGCATGCAAAATCCAGACGTCAGCGCGTCATAACATCAAGCAATAATATAAACAGGGGTAGCCATACATGCAAGTATAATCATAAATAGTAAAGCGGGTGTAACAGCAATATAAATCAGGGCAGTGAAAGGTAGTGTGCAGTGAGTAATCTAAACTGGTCTATTGGGTTAACTACTCTCAAGTCCTTGAAATCAATTTGATGAATCATCGATATAACTCAATAGTATCCCGTGCGTGCCCGGGACCATGGTCTAAGACTTTCGGACTTATACTGAGACGTGCCGCTAGGCACTAATATAGGAAATAAGTAAAGACGAACGATATCAGCATCATCATCCCGAGACTGGCCTAGCCTCTAAAACTGCTCAGTATAAGCAAGCAACTGTCGAGTTACAAGTCAGGTTTCATCATTAATTTCCTCATACCCCCAAGTTATATGTGTTCAAGTCATGTATTAAATAATCTAGAGCTAATGCCAACACAGGATCAGGCAGGTACAAGTTTGTCTGGATAGACAACAGGAACGGTCTGTAAGGACAACATGTCAGGTTTGTTGGTATTAGACACAGATCAGGTAACAGGTAAGACCATGGTACATCAGGTCAAGCCAGATAATATATAAAGGTGTCATAACATGTCGAGAGGTGCACGATACCATGTCGGGTCAGGTAGTAGGTGTAACAAGTTATGTCAGGGTGTACAAAATATCATTTGGGTGCTCATAATCAAACTAGCATAATCATGGGTATACGGAACAAGCATGTGTGCTAATAAAACAATAAACTGGAACATGTAATATGATAAGCAATAGGTGCAGATTAAACTACTTAGATGTACGGTTATCAGTTTGGGTTTAAGAGATAGTTGCAACATTACATGAATACAGTATGAAAAATATGGATGTTAAAATCATGTTAATATGTATTAAGTAATCTAGAGATACAATTGAAAATAAATCAGGTTAGATGTATGCAAACGGTCGTCCGACGGGGTATAAAATATAAAAGGGGTACTGCGGGCTATGCCAATAACAGTTTTATGATTTAAATATGAATGTGGGTACTATGTATAATAGAACTAAAAGCAACCTGGTATGTTTCGAGCTATGAATCTAAAATGATATAACGGGACGTCGCAATGTTAGAATGGAAATTATGGTATTAAATGTAAACTACAGGTTTAACATGCACTCAAATAGATATATGGTAACTTAAATAGAATATAAAGTAATTTAAATAGCATGTAGCAAGTTTCACTTGCCTGGAGACGAACGATCACGGAGACGACGAAACGAAGACGCTCACATTGCAAGATCGAAGCGGGCTTCAATTTGGGCTCGGGAAAAAGTTCTGTCCACGATGAGATGCTACCCGGTTGGTGGGAACAGAGAAGAAAACGAGCTTGATGGAGTTACCGGTGGTTTGAGACGATTAGTTGCCGATGGAGATAATGGAGGTGGCCTTGGCGATGGTGTCAACGTTGAGTTTTGCCGGTAAGGTGCCTGGAGTCGGCGTCGGTGAGGGGTTCTGGTGGGGTCTCGGGTGTTGAGGAGAAGCTGTTGCTGGGTTGAGGCGTAGCTGTGATGGTTGGAATCGTGGTTGCTGGTGGCGCTGGCGAGGGTGAGGTGAAGGAGATGGATTGCTTGGCGTAGGGGATCTCGGTGTTGGGTTAAAGGTGAGATTGGTGAAGGGATGCAAGCGCTGAAGGGTGCTCCGGCGATGGTTGATGTAGGCGACGGGTTGAGAGAGTTGATTGGTGCGATGGTTATCGAGGAAGGTGACGACGGCGATAGGGATTAAGGGTGCTTGGGTTTTGGGGTCGAATGAAGAAGATGACGATGAACGAGACGAGGGTCTGACGAGGGTGTCAACGAGTTTTGAAGTCGAAGGCGATGGGCTCGAGCGAAGACGACATGTGGGTTTCAGGGAGTCGCAAAGATGGGGTGCTGATGTCGGCAAGAGTGATCGACGACGAGGGCGGGGCGACGACCGGAGGTGGAAGCGAGGAAGGAAAAGGATGTTGGGGGTGATCGGTGTTTGAAGGTGGGGAATGCTCGGCTAGGTGACGTTACGGCGACGAAGATGAGGTCGGTGGATCCGGGTCTGTGGAGAAGGTGAGGTTGGATGTGCAGGCGAGGACCGACGGTGATGGAGGTCGTCGGCGGCGCGCGAGGCAGTGGCGTGGTCAGGGGACGCGGGTTCTCGCGAGGAAGATGAAAGGAGGGCCTTGGGATTAGGGTTTTAATAATATTAAAAGGTAATAAAGTTTATATATAAGAGAGAGATGAGAGAGAGGGATATCGAGAGGAGAGAGAGGGATTCTGAAAGAGATCGAGATGAGAGAGAGAGATGTGCACAGTAAGGAGAGATAAATTTGTATCTTTGTGAGGGGAGAGAGAAAGAGATATCACGGATGAGAGAGAGGAGTGGGACCCAGGAGAGGAAAGAGAGAGAGTCTGTTTATTTAAAAGATTTAAGAAAATATACAGAGAGAGACGTGAGAATAATGTTTAAGTTAAAAAAAATATTTTTTTTGTTGAAGAAAACGCTAAAAGGAAATAAGATTATAATATTATAATATTAACCCATTTTGAGATTTTGGTGAATACAAACTCACTCCAAAACATGCCCGGGTCGGGTCTAAAAATTCAGATTTAAAATATAAAAAATATATGCGACTTTTAAATTTCAAAATGGATGCTCTGATAACGAAAATGTATACCCCCAAGAACGGATGCACGTACGTGCGCGTAGCCATCCAAACACGTTCGTTTCACTGAACGGGACGAGAACAAAATGTGCGGATACTACTACGGGGTTAGGGGTATTAAGCAGGCTATGATATGTAAACTTAAGATATTTTATGTGACTTAAAATGTTATATGGTAAAAGATGTCAGGCCAGGTAAAATGTTAATATGCAGTATCCATGAGATGCACATGTCTATTCAACCAGCCAGGGTAGTCTATAATTATAAATCAACCAGTTCAAGCAAGCGGGTCGGGTCGGATGCAATGTAAACAGTAAACTACCATTCGCACTCAAACAAGATAAATCGATAAAATACCACATACAACAAATACGGAAACAGAAATTGGTATAACTGAACTCGGGTGTTACATTATACCCAACTACAAAAGAATTTTGTCCTCGAAATTCCAAGAACAAGATAGGATCAAACAAACAAGAAATTTCGAGAATAGATGTGGAAACTTCGGACTTCATTTTCTCGTTCCCAAGTTGATTTTCTATGCGAGCGATTTCCCCAAGAAACAAGTACAAGAGGGATAACCTTGTTCTTAAGTATCTTTTCTCTTCGATCCACAATCGATATCGGTCGCTCCTCAAAAGTCAAATCTTTTTGTATAGTCAGCTCCGAATGATCCAGCATATGTGTTTCATCTCGAACATTTTTACGGAGTTGAGATACGTGAAACACGCCATGAATATTCACCAAGGATTGCGGTAAAGCCAAACGACATGCTACCTCTCCAACACGCTCCAAAATTTTAAAAGGTCCAACGAATCGATGACTGAGTTTTCCTCGACTTCCGAAACGAATCACCCCTCTAGTCGGTGATATCATCAAGAATAAATAATCACTAGCAGCGAACTCCAGAGGTCTTCTCGACGTATCTGTCCATCTCTTCTGTCTGTCTTGTGCTGCTTTCATATGATTCCGGATAGTAGCAACCTTCTCAACTGTCTGTACAACCATATCCGGTCCCAACAATTTTCGTTCTCCAATATCGTCCCAACAAACAGGTGAACGACACTTGCGACCATATAAAGCTTTGAATGGAGCCATCTGAAAAGCCGTCTGGAAACTGTTGTTATACGAAAACTCCACCAAGTGCATATGATCCTCCTCATGAATCCTTGAAGTCTAACATGCAAGCTCTCAACCTTTTCTCAAGAGTTTGGATTGTTTTCTCCAACTGGTCATCTGTTTGAGGATGATAAGCAGTGCTAAACTTCAATCGAGTTCCCAAACTTTCCTCTAAGCTCCTCCAAAAGTGCGATAAGAAACGAGCGTCACGGTCGGACACGATGCTCACCGGTACTCCGTGCAATCTTACTATCTCCTGAATGCACCGTTCTGCCAAAAACTTCTGTTGATTGATCATCTCGAAAAGAGATGAAATGAGCTGCCTTGGTCAAACGATCAACAATCACCCAAACTGCATTGTTGCCTTTTGGACTCCGCGGTAGAGCCGTCACGAAATCCATGGTTATATGTTTCCACTTCGACTGAGGAATCGGAAGTGATTGCAATAAACCAGTAACCCTTTGATGTTCAGCCTTAACTTGCTAACACACCAAGCACTTTGCCACAAAGCGGGCGATCTCCCGTTTCATGCCTTCCCACCAGAAATGCTGTCGTATATCTCGGTACATCTCCGTGCCTCCTGGATGTACGGAATACGCAGAAGTGTGTGCCTCCTTCATAACTCCTTCACGGATATCTCCCTTTGGCACACACAAACGGCTACCATACCGTAACGAACCATCTTCATGAACCAATAAGTCCGTTCGAAGTCCGACTTCAATCTTTTCTCGAAACTTCTGCAATCTAGGGTCCTGCAATTGCGCTGCTTTAATATTGTCGATCAACGACGACTGAGCTTGCAGCTGCATCGACTGTTCCGAAGAATATGGTAGCACAATCTCCAAATCGGATCTTCGAAAGTCTTCAATAAGTTCCTTCTGTGCAGTCAACATCTGAATTGCTGGCAACTGACTAAGTGCATCCGGCACAACATTAACTTTCCACGGATGGTACTTAAGATCAAGATCGTAGTCAGCCATCAGCTCCAACCATCTACGCTGTCTCATATTAAGCTCCTTCTGCGTGAACACATACTTCAAGCTTTTGTGATCGGTGAATACTTCGACCCTTTCGTCTAATAAGTAGTGTCTCCAAATCTTCAAAGCGAAAATCACAGCTGCTACCTTCAAGTCATGAGTTGGGTAATTTTTCTCATGGTCTTCAACCGTCTCGATGCGTAAGCTATAACCTTCCCATGTTGCATCAAAACATATCCCAAACCTTTCCCAGATGCGTCGCTGTGAATCACCAATTCTCCGGAACCGTCTGGTACGGTTAAAACAGGTGCGGTTATCAACTTCTGCTTCAGCGCCTCAAAAGCTGACGCACACCGATCCGTCCACACAAATGGTACCTCCTTACGCGTAAGCCTGGTCAAAGGCTCAACCACAAATGAGAAAAATTCTCCACAAACCTTCTATAATACCCGGCCAGTCCAAGAAGCTTCTTATCTTTGTACCATTCTTCGGAATCGGCCGATCTTGAACTGCTGCAATCTATTCGGGATCAACAGCGATTCCATCTCCAGATACAACATGCCCCCAAAACTTCACTTCTTCAAGCCAAACCCGCACTTGCTCATCTTTGCATACCATCTTTCTTGCCTCAAGGTCTGCAGTATGATCTTCAAGTGTTCCACATGCTCTTTCTTGCTCCCTGAGTAGACCAGAATATCATCAATGAACACCACCATAAACTGGTCTAAGAACGGTGAAAGATTCGGTTCATCAAGTCCATAAATATCGCCGGTGCATTCGTTACTCCGAAGGGCATCACTAAATACTCGCAATGTCCATACCGAGTTCGGACGTAGTCTTGCAAATATCTTCTGATTTAACTCGGACGTGATGATATCCGGATCGCAAATCCCGCTTCGAGAATACCCTCGCGCCACTAAGCAGCTCGAACAATTCGCCAATGCGAGGGATCGGGTACTTGCTCTTAATAGTCATCCGGTTTAATTCTCGATAATCGATGCTCATCCTCCTTGTGACATGATCTTCTTTGCTAGAAAAACTGGAGCTCTCCAAGGTGAGTTACTGCTGCGAATCAAACCCTTCTCAAGTAATTCAGCAACCTGTTTCTTGATTTCTTCCAATTCTACTGGTGCCAATGGATAATACGCCTTTGAGATTGACGCTGCACCAGAAACAAGATTAATCGCAAACCCCACATCTCATTTTGGCGATAAATCCGAGATGTCTTCGAACACGTCCATGAATTCTCGAACTATAGCTGGCGCTTCTTCCTTATCAACTTCCATCGACGAAAGAACACTGTTTGTCGACCTAGCCCTAAACTCGACTGGCCCGACAGAACTGCTTACTCCAGTAAAACAAACTCCGGATGTCCGGGAATCTTGAGAATCACTTTCCTTTCCTTACAATCAATATGAGCGTGGAAAGTGCCGCGAAAATCCATTCCCAAGACAACAACAAACAAGGGATGCACCAGAATTGAATAATCCTAATGCGGGGAAAAACAAGAACAAGTAAGATACCGAGATGACTTCATCCGAAGTCAAGGTACTGAAGAGGATTAAGCACGGTAAACATGATTCAACTGGCGATGAAACAATAACTGGTAAGCACTGAAACCGAGAGAAGCAAGGTAGTATAACGATCATGGAACAAGGAAGTGAATCAAGACCATGACTCCAAGTTACTTAAATAGAGTACCACATTGTAACCATGCTGCAGTTCATGGGTACAATTACATAACTTCACTCAAGTCGCCTAAATCCTAGTATCGGAATCAAAGAACAGGGAGAAACAATAGAGAACCAAAAAGGTTTTAAGTCGAGATGCAAAGTTGTTTGCATATCGTCAAGACGAAGGATAAAAGAAAGATATGATTCAAGAATCACGAGAACAAGGTAGCAGGACATGTTCCTAATCATGAGTATTCTGATTCGTGTATTGGGTCCAATACCCAACTACAAAAGAATCAAACTCGATTAACCTATATCTTATGGCTCTGATACCAAAAGAACCATGTCACTCCCCGCTTCCCAGAGTATGCTAAGATGGGCACGTGACATAGCCAACCATGCTACCTGTGGATAGGAAAAATCCCTCCACAGTCACATTACGGCTGTAGGGATATCAAGAACAGGAAAGTAAACTAAACTATCTAGTACATGTCCATGAGCCTGAATGAATGGGTCAAGAAATAATGATATGCGGAAGCAAAAGATACAGTAAATGAAACATCTGGAAAGTAAAACTGCATACCGACAGGATCTTCACCGCTCGGTCTAACAGAGGCAATACTCCAGATCAGTCTGCAACAAGGGTGGAGGATCTGGGCCATGCAAAATCCAGACGTCAGCGCGTCATAACATCAAGCAATAATATAAACATGGGTAGCCATACATGCAAGTATAATCATAAATAGTAAAGCGGGTGTAACAGCAATATAAATCAGGGCAGTGAAAGGTAGTGTGCAGTGAGTAATCTAAACAGGTCTATTGGGTTAATTACTCTCAAGTCTTTGAAATCAATTTGATAAATCATCGATGTAACTCAATAGTATTCCGTGCGTGCCCGGGGCCACGGTCTAAGACTCTCGGACTGATACCGAGACGTGCCGCCAGGCACTAAAACAGGAAATAAGTAAAGACGAACGATGTCAGCAGCATCATCCCGAGGCTGGCCTAGCCTCTAAAGCTGATCAATATAAGCAAGCAACTGTCGAGTTACAAGTCAGGTTTCATCATTGATTTCCCCATACCCCCAAGTTATATGTGTTCAAGTCATGTATTAAATAATCTAGAGCTAATGCCAACACAGGATCAGGCATGTACATGTTTGTCTGGATAGACAACAGGAACGGTCCGTAAGGACAACAGGTCAGGTTTGTTGGCATTAGACATAAGATCAGGTAACAGGTAAGACCATGGTACATCAGGTCAAGCCAGGTAATATATAAAGGTGTCATAACATCTTGAGAGGTGCACGGTACCATGTCGGGTCAGGTAGTAGGTGTAACAAGTCATGTCAGGGTGTACAAGATATCATGTGGGTGTTCATAATCAAACTAGCATAATCATGGGTATACGGAACAAGCATGTGTGCTAATAAAACAATAAACTGGAACATGTAATATGATAAGCAATAGGTGCAGATTAAACTACTTAGATGTACGGTTATCAGTTTGGGTTTAAGAGATAGTTTCAACATTATATGAATACAGTATGAAAAATATGGATGTTAAGATCATGTTAATATGTATTAAGTAATCTAGAGATGCAATTGAAAATAAATCAGGTTAGATGTATGCAAACGGTCGTCCGATGGGTATAAAATATAAAAGGGGTACTGTGGGCTATGCCAATAACCGTTTTATGATTTAAATATGAATGTGGGTACTATGTATAATAGAACTAAAAGCAACCAGGTATGTTTCGAGCTATGAATCTAAAATGATATAACGGGACGTCGCAATGTTAGAATGGAAATTATGGTATTAAATGTAAACTACAGGTTTAACATGCACTCAAATAGGTATATGGTAACTTAAATAGAATATAAAGTAATTTAAATAGCATGTAGCAAGTTTCACTTGCCTGGAGACGAACGATCACGGAGACGACGAAACGAAGACGCTCACATTGCAAGATCGAAGCGGGCTTCAATTTGGGCTCGGGAAAAACTTCTGTCCACGATGAGATGCTGCCCGGTTGGTGGGAACAGAGAAGAAAACGAGCTTGATGGAGTTACCGGTGGTTTGAGACGATTAGTTGCCGATGGAGATAATGGAGGTGGCCTTGGCGATGGTGTCAACGTTGGGTTTTGCCGGTAAGGTGCTTGGAGTCGGCGCCGGTGAGGGGTTCTGGTGGGGTCTCGGGTGTTAAGGAGAAGCTGTTGCTCGGTTGAGGCGCAGCTGTGATGGTTGGAATCGTGGTTGCTGGTGGCGCTGGCGAGGGTGAGGTGAAGGAGATGGATTGCTTGGCGTAGGGGATCTCGGTGTTGGGTTAAAGGTGAGATTGGTGAAGGGATGCAAGCGCTGAAGGGTGCTCTGGCGATGGTTGATGTAGGCGACGGGTTGAGAGAGTTGATTGGTGCGATGGTTATCGAGGAAGGTGACGACGGCGATAGGGATTAAGGGTGCTTGGGTTTTGGGGTCGAATGAAGAAGATGACGATGAACGAGACGAGGGTCTGACGAGGGTGTCAACGAGTTTTGAAGTCGAAGGCGATGGGCTCGAGCGAAGACGATGGGTTCGAAGACGACGTGTGGGTTTCAGGGAGTCGCAAAGATGGGGTGCTGATGTCGGCAAGAGTGATCGACGACGAGGGCGGGGCGACGACCGGAGGTGGAAGCGAGGAAGGAAAAGGATGTTGGGGGTGATCGGTGTTTGAAGGTGGGGAATGCTCGGCTAGGTGACGTTACGGCGACGAAGATGAGGTCGGTGGATCCGGGTTTGTGGAGAAGGTGAGGTCGGAGGTGCAGGCGAGGACCGACGGTGATGGAGGTCGTCGTCGGCGCGCGAGGCAGTGCCGTTGGCAGGGGACGTGGGTTCTCGCGAGGAAGATGAAAGGAGGGCCTGGGGATTAGGGTTTTAATAATATTAAAAGGTAATAAAGTTTATATATAAGAGAGAGAGATGAGAGAGAGGGATAGCGAGAGGAGAGAGAGGGATTCTGAGAGAGATCGAGATGAGAGAGAGATGTGCACAATAAGGAGAGATAAATTTGTATCTTTGTGAGGGGAGAGAGAAAGAGATATCACGGGTGAGAGAGAGAGAGAGGAGTGGGATCCAGGAGAGGAAAGAGAGAGTCTGTTTTTTTAAAAAGATTTAAGAAAATATACAGAGAGAGACGTGAGAATAATGTTTAAGTTATAAAAATATATATTTTTTTGTTAAAGAAAACGTTAAAAGGAAATAAGATTATAATATTATAATATTAACCCATTTTGAGATTTTGGCAAATACAAACTCACTCTAAAACATGCCCGGGTCGGGTCTAAAAATTCAGATTTAAAATATGAAAAATATATGCGACTTTCAAATTTCAAAATGAATGCTCTGGTAACGAAAATGCATGCCCCCAAGAACGGATGCACGTACGTGTGCGTAGCCATCAAACACGTTCGTTTCACTGAACGGGACGAGAACAAGATGTGCGGATGCTACCACGGGGTTAGGGGTATCAAGCAGGCTATGAAATGTAAACTTAAGATATTTTACGTGACTTAAAATGTTATATGGTAAAAGATGTCATGCCTGGTAAAATGTTAATATGCAGTATCCATGAGATGCACGTGTCTATTCAACCAGCCAGGGTTGTCTATAATTATAAATCAACCAGTTCAAGCAAGCGGGTCGGGTCGGATGCAATGTAAACAGTAAACTACCATTCGCACTCAAACAAGATAAATCGATAAAATACCACAGACAACAAATACGGAAACAAAAATTGGTATAACTGAACTCGGGTGTTACATTATACCCAACTACAAAAGAATTTCGTCATCGAAATTCCAAGAACAACATAGGATAAACAAACAAGAAATTTCGAGAATAGATGTGGAAACTTCGGACTTCATCTTCTCGTTCTCAAGTTGATTCTCTATGCGAGCGATTTCCCCAAGAAACAAGTACAAGAGGGATAACCTTGTTCTTAAGAACATTTTCTCTTCGATCCACAATCGATATCGGTCGCTCTTCAAAAGTCAAATCTTCTTATATAGTCAGCTCCGAATGATCCAACATGTGTGTTTCATCTCGAACATTTTTATGGAGTTGAGATACGTGAAACACGCCATGAACATTCTTCAAGGATTGCGGTAAAGCCAAACGACATGCTACCTCTCCAACACGCTCTAAAATTTCAAAAGGTCCAACGAATCGATTACTGAGCTTTTCTCGACTTTCGAAACGAATCACCCCTCTAGTCGATGATATCATCAAGAATACCAAATCACTAGCAGCGAACTCCAGAGGTCTTCTCGACGTATCTGCCCAACTCTTATGTCTGTCTTGTTCTGCTTTCATATGATTCCGGATAGTAGCAACCTTCTCAACTGTCTGTACAACCAAATCTGGTCCCAACAATCTTCGTTCTCCAATATCGTCCCAACAAACAGGTGAACGACACTTGCGACCATATAAAACTTCGAATGGAGCCATCTGAAAAGCCGTCTGGAAACTGTTATACGAAAACTCCACCAAGTGCATATGATCCTCCTCATGAATCCTTGAAGTCTAACATGCAAGCTCTCAACCTTTTCTCAAGAGTTTGGATTATTTTCTCCAACTGGCCATCTGTTTGAGGATGATAAGCAGTGCTAAACTTCAATCGAGTTCCCAAATTTTCCTCTAAGCTCCTCCAAAAGTGCGATAAGAAACGAGCGTCACGGTCGGACACGATGCTCACCGGTACTCCGTGCAATCTTACTATCTCCTGAATGCACCGTTCTGCCAAAAACTTCTGTTGATTGATCATCTCGAAAAGAGATGAAATGAGCTGCCTTGGTCAAACGATCAACAATCACCCAAACTGCATTGTTGCCTTTTGGACTCCGCGGTAGAGCCGTCACGAAATCCATGGTTATATGTTCCCACTTCCACTGAGAAATCGGAAGTGGTTGCAATAAACCAGTAACCCATTGATGTTCAGCCTTAACTTGCTGACACACCAAGCACTTTGCCACAAAGCGGGCGATCTCCCGTTTCATGCCTTCCCACCAGAAATGCTGTCGTATATCTCGGTACATCTCCGTGCCTCCTGGATGTACGGAATACACAGAAGTGTGTGCCTCCTTCATAACTCCTTCACGGATATCTCCCTTTGGCACACACAAATGGCTACCATACCGTAACGAACCATCTTCATGAACCAATAAGTCCGTTCGAAGTCCGACTTCAATCTGTTCTCGAAACTTCTGCAATCTAGGGTCCTGCAATTGCGCTGTTTTAATATTGTCGATCAACGACGACTGTACTTGCAGCTGCATCAACTGTTCCGAAGAATACGGTAGCACAATCTCCAAATCGGATCTTCGAAAGTCTTCAATAAGTTCCTTTTGTGCACTCAACATCTGAATTGCTGGCAACTGATTAAGTGCATCCGGCACAACATTAACTTTTCCCGGATGGTATTTAAGATCAAGATCGTAGTCAGCCATCAGCTCCAACCATCTACGCTGTCTCATATTAAGCTCCTTCTGCGTGAATACATACTTCAAGCTTTTGTGATCGGTGAATACTTCGATCCTTTCGTCTAATAAGTAGTGTCTCCAAATCTTCAAAGCGAAAATCACAGCTGCTACCTTCAAGTCATGAGTTGGGTAATTTTTCTCATGGTCTTCAACCGTCTCGATGCGTAAGCTATAACCTTCCCATGCTGCATCAAAACACATCCCAAACCTTTCCCAGATGCGTCGCTGTGAATCACCAATTCTCTAGAACCGTCTGGTACGGTTAAAACAGGTGCGGTTATCAAATTCTGCTTCAGCGCCTCAAAAGCTGACGCACACCGATCCGTCCACACAAATGGTACCTCCTTACGCGTAAGCCTGGTCAAAGGCTCAACCACAAATGAGAAAAATTCTCCACAAACCTTCTATAATACTCGGCCAGTCCAAGAAGCTTCTTATCTTTGTACCGTTCTTCGGAATCGGCCGATCTTGAACTGCTGCAATCTATTCGGGATCAACAGCGATTCCATCTCCAGATACAACATGCCGCCAAAACTTCACTTCTTCAAGCCAAACTTGCACTTGCTCATCTTTGCATACCATCTTTCTTGCCTCAAGGTCTGCAGTATGATCTTCAAGTGTTCCATATGCTCTTTCTTGCTCCCTGAGTAGACCAGAATATCATCAATGAACACCACCATAAACTGGTCTAAGAACGGTGAAAGATTCGGTTCATCAAGTCCATAAATATCGCCGGTGCATTCGTTACTCCGAAGGGCATCACTAAATACTCGCAATGTCCATACCGAGTTCGGACGTAGTCTTGCAAATATCTTCTGATTTAACTCGGACCTGATGATATCCAGATCGCAAATCCCGCTTCGAGAATACCCTCGCGCCACTAAGCAGCTCGAACAATTCGCCAATGCGAGGGATCGGGTACTTGCTCTTAATAGTCACCCGGTTTAATTCTCGATAATCGATGCTCATCCTCCTTGTGACATCATCTTCTTTGCTAGAAAAACTGGAGCTCCCCAAGGTGAGTTACTGCTGCGAATCAAACCCTTCTCAAGTAATTCAGCAACCTGTTTCTTGATTTCTTCCAATTCTACTGGTGCCAATGGATAATACGCCTTTGAGATTGACGCTGCACCAGGAACAAGATTAATCGCAAACCCCACATCTCATTTTGGCGATAAATCCGAGATGTCTTCGAACACGTCCATGAATTCTCGAACTATAGCTGGCGCTTCTTCCTTATCAACTTCCATCGACGAAAGAACACTGTTTGTCGATCTAGCCCTAAACTCGACTGGCCCGACAGAACTGCTTACTCCAGTAAAACAAACTCCGGATGTCCGGGAATCTTGAGAATCACTTTTCTTTCCTTACAATCAATATGAGCGTGGAAAGTGCCGCGAAAATCCATTCCCAAGACAACAACAAACAAGGGATGCACCAGAATTGAATAATCCTAATGCGGGGAAAAACAAGAACAAGTAAGATACCGAGATGACTTCATCCGAAGTCAAGGTACTGAAGAGGATTAAGCACGGTAAACATGATTCAACTGGCGATGAAACAATAACTGGTAAGCACTAAAACCGAGAGAAGTAAGGTAGTATAACGATCATGGAACAAGGAAGTGAATCAAGACCAGGACTCCAAGTTACTTAAATAGAGTACCGCATTGTAACCATGCTACAGTTCATGGGTACAATTACATAACTTCACTCAAGTCGCCCAAATCCTAGTATTGGAATCAAAGAACAGGGAGAAACAATAGAGAACCAAAAAGATTTCAAGTCGAGATGCAAAGTTGTTTGCATATCGTCAAGACGAAGGATAAAAGAAAGATATGATTCAAGAATCACGAGAACAAGGTAGCAGGACATGTTCCTAATCACGAGTATTCTGATTCGTGTATTGGGTCCAATACCCAACTACAAAAGAATCAAACTCGATTAACCTATATCCTATGGCTCTGATACTAAAAGAACCATGTCACTCCCCGCTTCCCAGAGTACGCTAAGATGGGCACGTGACATAGCCAACCATGCTACATGTGGATAGGAAAAATCCCTCCACAGTCACATTACGGCTGTAGGGATATCAAGAACAGGAAAGTAAACTAAACTATCTAGTACATGTCCATGAGCCTGAATGAATGAGTCAAGAAATAATGATATGCGGAAGCAAAAGATACAGTAAATGAAACACCTGGAAAGTAAAACTGCATACCGACAGGATCTTCACCGCTCGGTCTAACAGAGGCAATACTCCAGATCAGTCTGCAACAAGGGTGGAGGATCTGGGCCATGCAAAACCCAGACGTCAGCGCGTCATAACATCAAGCAATAATATAAACATGGGTAGCCATACATGCAAGTATAATCATAAATAGTAAAACGGGTGTAACAGCAATATAAATCAGGGCAGTGAAAGGTAGTGTGCAGTGAGTAATCTAAACCGGTATATTGGGTTAACTACTCTCAAGTCTTTGAAATCAATTTGATGAATCATCGATGTAACTAAATAGTATTCCGTGCATGCCCGGGACCACGGTCTAAGACTCTCGGACTGATACCGAGACGTGCCGCCAGGCACTAAAACAGGAAATAAGTAAAGACGAGCGATATCAGCAGCATCATCCCGAGGCTGGCCTAGCCTCTAAAGCTGATCAATATAAGCAAGCAACTGTCGAGTTACAAGTCAGGTTTCATCATTAATTTCCCCATACCCCCAAGTTATATGTGTTCAAGTCATGTATTAAATAATCTAGAGCTAATGCCAACACAGGATCAGGCAGGTACAGGTTTGTCTGGATAGACAACAGGAACGGTCTGTAAGGACAACATGTCAGGTTTGTTGGTATTAGACACAGATCAGGTAACAGGTAAGACCATGGTACATCAGGTCAAGCCAGATAATATATAAAGGTGTCATAACATGTCGAGAGGTGCACGATACCATGTCGGGTCAGGTAGTAGGTGTAACAAGTCATGTCAGGGTGTACAAGATATCATGTGGGTGTTCATAATCAAACTAGCATAATCATGGGTATACGGAACAAGCATGTGTGCTAATAAAACAATAAACTGGAACATGTAATATGATAAGCAATAGGTGCAGATTAAACTACTTAGATGTACGGTTATCAGTTTGGGTTTAAGAGATAGTTGCAACATTACATGAATACAGTATGAAAAATATGGATGTTAAAATCATGTTAATATGTATTAAGTAATCTAGAGATACAATTGAAAATAAATCAGGTTAGATGTATGCAAACGGTCGTCCGACGGGGTATAAAATATAAAAGGGGTACTGCGGGCTATGCCAATAACTATTTTATGATTTAAATATGAATGTGGGTACTATGTATAATAGAACTAAAAGCAACCTGGTATGTTTCGAGCTATGAATCTAAAATGATATAACGGGACGTCGCAATGTTAGAATGGAAATT
Source organism: Agapanthus africanus (assembly GCA_030015575.1). Classification (NCBI taxonomy): domain Eukaryota; kingdom Viridiplantae; phylum Streptophyta; class Magnoliopsida; order Asparagales; family Amaryllidaceae; genus Agapanthus; species Agapanthus africanus. The sequence goes on along the minus strand of CM057345.1, from coordinate 540,661,253 downwards.
ATGGTATTAAATGTAAACTACAGGTTTAACATGCACTCAAATAGGTATATGGTAACTTAAATAGCATATAAAGTAATTTAAATAGCATGCAGCAAGTTTCACTTGCCTGGAGACGAACGATCACGGAGACGACGAAACGAAGACGCTAATATTGCAAGATCGAAGCGGGCTTCAATTTGGGCTCGGGAAAAACTTCTGTCCACGATGAGATGCTGCCCGGTTGGTGGGAACAGAGAAGAAAACGAGCTTGATGGAGTTACCGGTGGTTTGAGACGATTAGTTGCCGATGGAGATAATGGAGGTGGTCTTGGCGATGGTGTCAACGTTGGGTTTTGCCGGTAAGGTGCTTGGAGTCGGCGCCGGTGAGGGGTTCTGGTAGGGTCTCGGGTGTTATGGAGAAGCTGTTGCTGGGTTGATGCACAGCTGTCATGGTTGGAATCGTGGTTGCTGGTGGCGCTGGCGAGGGTGAGGTGAAGGAGATGGATTGCTTGGCGTAGGGGATCTCGGTGTTGGGTTAAAGGTGAGATTGGTGAAGGGATGCAAGCGCTGAAGGGTGCTCCGGCGATGGTTGATGTAGGCGACGGGTTGAGAGAGTTGATTGGTGCGATAGTGATCGAAGAAGTTGACGACGACGATAAGGATTAAGGGTGCTTGGGTTTTGGGGTCGAAGGAAGAAGATGACGATGAACGAGACGAGGGTCTGACGAGGGTGTCAACGAGTTTTGAAGTCGAAGGCGATGTGCTCGAGCAAAGACGATGGGTTCGAAGACGACGAGTGGGTCTCAGGGAGTCGCAAAGATGGGGTGCTGATGTCGGCAAGAGTGATGGACGACGAGGGCGGGACGACGACCGGAGGTGGAAGTGAGGAAGGAGAAGGATGTTGGGGGCGATCGGTGTTTGAAGGTGGGGAATGCTCGGCTAGGTGACGTTACAGCGATGAAGATGAGGTCGGTGGATCCGGGTCTGGGGAGAAGGTGAGGTCGGAGGTGCAGGCGAACACCGACGGTGATGGAGGTCGTCGGCGGTGCGCGAGGCAGTGGCGTGGTCAGGGGACGTGGGTTCTCGTGAGGAAGACGAAAGGAGGGCCTGGGGATTAGGGTTTTAATAATATTAAAAGGTAATAAAGTTTATATATAAGAGAGAGATGAGAGAGAGAGGGATTCTGAGAGAGATCGAGATGAGAGAGAGAGAGATGTGCACAGTAAGGAGAGATAAATTTGTATCTTTGTGAGGGGAGAGAGAAAGAGATATCGCGGTGGTGAGAGAGAGGAGTGAGACCCAGGAGAGGAAAGAGAGAGAGTCTATTTTTTTAAAAAAGATTTAAGAAAATATACAGAGAGAGACGTGAGAATAATGTTTAAGTTAAAAAAAATATATTTTTTGTTAAAGAAAACGTTAAAAGGAAATAAGATTATAATATTATAATTTTAACCCATTTTGAGATTTTGGCAAATACAAACTCACTTCAAAACATGCCCGGGTCGGGTCTAAAAATTCCGATTTAAAACATGAAAAATATATGCGCCTTTCAAATTTCAGAATGAACGCTCTGGTAACAAAAATGCATACCCCCAAGAACGGATGCACGTACGTGCGCGTAGCCATCCAAACACGTTCGTTTCACTGAACGAGACGAGAACAAGATGTGCGGATGCTACCATGGGGTTAAGGGTATCAAGCAGGCTATGAAATGTAAACTTAAGATATTTTACGTGACTTAAAATGTTATATGGTAAAAGATGTCATGCCTGGTAAAATGTTAATATGCAGTATTCATGAGATGCACGTGTCTATTCAACCAGCCAGGGTAGTCTATAATTATAAATCAACCAGTTCAAGCAAGCGGGTCGGGTCGGATGCAATGTAAACAGTAAACTACCATTCGCACTCAAACAAGATAAATCGATAAAATACCACAGACAACAAATACGGAAACATAAATTGGTATAACTGAACTCGGGTGTTACAAAACCAACGGTGAAAAAGTGATGGAATCACATGAAATTTGGTGTATGCACATTTTACATGATTAAGATGATGATGATGGGTGCCGATCGTCTAAATAAATCGTGGAGGGTGTATTTTTCCAATGCCATAGGAGGAAATTCCCTCCTATGGTACCTTTCCTCCATTATCCTCATATTTTAAATTCTTATGTAGTCAAACGATTAACAATTTTGATACTTTGTATGAACATGACTAATTCAACCGAGATGGTCAGTTCTAGTCCAAAAGGTGACCGCCCGATAGCCTAAAACCAAGATTTTAAACCTTTTATATTTGATGTCTGAATTACGTTCATCTATTTTCTTAGTGTATTACAATGAGGTGATGAAGTTGGTATCTATAGCTTTTGGCTGGATATTTTAGATTAAATAGTTGGCCACTATCCACCTGTTTTGGACCTTTATTGCCATAGTTTTTACTTCCATGGTTATGGTTCTTTCTTTAGAATGTCCGACATCTTCCTCATTTCCATCTGGATAAGATATACTGTTATGACCAACACATTATTTTTATATCTTAGCTTGGTGTATTCAACTTATAACCGTTTCTGTGAATGCATTTGTGTGCATGTTAATAGATGTTCAACTGTTTGAAATGGTCTAAATTCTATTTGGCACTTCAATTGGATTTAGATATAGCTGTTTATGTGAATCCAACGAAATCCATTTATTTGCATATGCTGCTCCCTTTTACGTTGTTTTTATGTTTTAATTGTCGCAGAATTCATAAATCCATAATGGTTATTAGGGACAATAAGGTGGTTGGTGGTATCACATATCGCCCTTTCACCAGGTAGAACCTTGCTATTGTCTTAAGGGTAACATTCTTTTTTCAAATTGTATAGACCATACCTTACAATATTTGTATTATTTAAATGCTCCTTTTTTCCTCTAACAAAACTTTTCAGCAAAGCTAAGTTAAAGCACGATGATATATCATTAAGCTTCACGATGACAACTTTATCAGTCATTTAAGTTTTAAAAGATTACACATCATTTGGATAGTTCTTTGGTTCCATACATCTTCAAGATTAGAAACTCATATATATTTATTCATGTCTGGCCTTCAGTCATAAAAATTGAAGGATCATTCGTTTTCTACATCTATGCCATGCATTCAAGAACTTCATTTGATCGTCAAATAAAAATTTGAGATAAAAACCACGAGTTCTGGATGCTATTGTCTGTCCATCTCTTTAATCTCCAATAGTTATTTCTTGAATCCATTTCTTTTCAAATCATCAAAACCGTTTACCACTTATTCCAATCTATGGTTCAGTAATTCTGCTATTGTTTCAATATTTATATGAATCAATGTTGAAAAATCTGCACTTCTGAAACTAATATCAGAATACTGTTTTGGAGTAATGTTAGACCGAGATTCCTGTGAGATACTACCTCTGTTTATTTCAATTGTCTTTTTTGACCTCTTGCACCCTTAATTATAAAAGTGTAATTTTTTTTTATATAGAAATAACACCAGCAATGTAAAAATTCAAAATTTCCCCCCATATTGGGATTTGGGGACGAGTAAAGAGTTTCTTGTTTTAAAAATTATTGGGTATTATTGGTATTCAGCTTCTAATGTGCATATTGATTATAGAAGCATATGTTACAACATTTCATTTAATTTTGGAAAGGGATAAGTAATTTGAAAGAAGAAGACAGTAAAAAACTTGCGCAGGAAGTTAATGTTTTCAGTATCGAACATCGTTAGAGTTGAAGTATCTTTATTTGATTTAGCCTTTTGTGCCTAGGGATGTTGGTTATTATTTAAACTGCATGATTAAAATGGTAGATTTACATGTATACCAGCATTAGTCAAGATTTTAAGACATCTATCATATATTTTACCTTGGCCGAGAATTTAGTCATATTCATTAAATGTTGACGTTAAGTTGACAACGGGACAATAAATCAGGTAATTCTTTTTGCGGAGATCATCGAAATTTGAATCTTTAAGCCCATATACTACCCCATTTTAGTGTTTAAATGGCTTATATTGATGGTGTCAGGGTTTGGTTGTGTGGGAGGGTTGGTAGGATTCCGTCACAACGGCCTGCTTAATACAAAATTGAAGGTTCTCGTAAATCTAATATTTTCAGGAATGTAATGTACTTGCATCCGATTTTAGGGAATATTTCATTACCCTGCTTGGTATATTTTGAATATGCTACGAAATAAATAATGTGTAATGGTGTTGGAATTGGAGATATTAATGGTGGAGGCTATGATGATAGTGGTTGTCGCGGCGGGGGTTAGTGGGGCCGCAGCAACGATAAGAAAAGTCATGGAATGGCTTATCTTTTCTTATAGATGATTGAAACATAGGTATATTAAACATGCACGGGATTTCGGAGTACTGTGGGCCTGTAGACATGTATTGCCAATGCAAGTTTTTTCATGCCTACTGGTGACTTAAGAGGGATTGCAAATTAAAGATGCAAGGGAAATTTTTGTTTAGCTATAGTTATTTTGGCCAGTTTTTTCTGTTAGTGTCAATTTTTTAATTTCTGTTTGGGGGAAGTTTGTCTTCACAAGTGCGAGCTCTTTCGGGCTGATGGCCCAAAAGGTGTGATCAGCATGGATGGATTATTTTAACCATCAGTCCTTTTGCCCTTTTTCCATTGGTTTTGTGGTAGGGGTAGTTAGAATAGAGCTATATTTTGTGTTATTTAAATGCTATAAACAATAGTGGTTCCCAGGGCTATCGCCTTTATCGAATCTAGCAGTGTTATGGAAGGTCCATTGATTCATTTGTTTCTTCTTGCCAGGGTGCTGTCTGTTTCATCTGGCTTACCTGGACACCCTCATTATTTGTTGTGGTGTATTTTGAAGCCTAATATTTCAATATCTATATTCTCATAATGCTTCCTATTTTAAATGTGGCTAACGGTGTCCATTTTAAATGTGATTAATGAAGAAGATTTCATTTGCAAGAGTGGTGTTTGGATATCATACAACCTTAAGTTTTTAATTTATTTAAGAGAATGTGAACTGTTGACTTGCCTTTTGGGTTCCAAACCATTACTGTTGTATTATATTTTTATTTTACACTGTCAAATAATGATGGGTGTGTTGGGGTCAAAATTTGCACCCCAGTTGACCGGGTCAAAGTCAAGGTCAACCCCAAGCTAGGTGAGCCCAAGCCCAGATCAAGTGGGCCCATGCCTGAGTCGAGCCCGAACATGAAGCGGCCGGCCACCCCTATGCAAATAAAAAAAATCATGTAATAAATAATTTATATGTAATTTTTTATGCATGAATGGGCATAAAGCCAAAATTTTGTAAAGCTCATGGCTTATGTGCAAAGAGAAATGGCACATGAGCCATGGGATGGGCAAAATGCCATTTTGTAAAGCCCAAGGGGCTATATGTAAATGTGTAAGCCTATATAAGGCAACATGATAATGAATAAAAGGGACATTTTTTTCATTCTAAAAAATTAGGGCCTGTGCCTCTTTCTCCTTCCTCAAGGTTCTAAAACCTTCTTCTTTCTTTTGAATTAAATCAAGAGTTTTACTCTTCCTTTTTCAAACCTAAATAGTTTTTCATCACAAAACCCACATAGGGAAGCTTGGATCTTCCATTAGATCTCAAAAAAGGAAGATTTTTAAATCTCACCCCCTTTCTCCAAGATCCGGCCAAACAACAGGAAGAAGGAGATCCATCTCCAAAAACCCCACTTTGGGGAAGATCCATGGCTCAAGGGGAGAAGCCTCCTTCATCAGCTTCAAAATATCCTAGGAGTTTAACTCCTCATATATATATAAAATAATAAGTGTTTCTTTCTGGGAGTACAACTCCCATTGCAGGGACCAAGTCCCTTTTGCCTCCCGAGCATCCACGTGCCTGGCACGTGAGGCGCTAGCGCCCTTGCGCTCAAAGCGCTAGCGTCCGAGCGCCCACGTGCCTGGTACGTGGGACGCTAGCGCTCTTGCGCTAGTGTTCAAAGCGTTAGCGTCCTGGCGCTTAATGCGCTATCACCCAAAGCACTAGCGCCCTGGCGCTCAAAGCCTGGCATGTGAGGCGCTAGCGCCCTGGCGCTTAAAACGCTAGCGCCCGAGCGCTTTCTCCCACGCATTCTTTGGATACCCTTTTCACTTATACACACACATACTTCACGTCACTGTCCCTGTTAGAAAAAAATTTCTAACGGGGCGCTGCCCCGCATCCCACAAGAGGGCTGCTAGCCCCTTGACCCCCAGCCCGTTATCCGGATAGCGGGACCCCCGTAAAAACTCTACGGGCCCCCGATATATCCAAAACCCTTCAGAACACGCACACTGCATATTGAGTTCGCATGAATAGTTGACCTGTCAATCAGAGGTTTTCTCGCTCCAAAGGCGAGGGGTAATTAACGGCAGCTTAGTCCGCGGCTGTCGGAGATTTGGATCCCCATAATCAATAAATCCCTGCCGACCCTAGGCAGGGGGAATCTGTAATGCGCCGACAAGCGCGCGCGTATTCCCATCTCAATGGGGTGACGAAAAACACCCTACAGATTTTGGTATACCCGGTGGGATCAATCTCTCCTCCCATATTTCGGGTTAAACATTCATGCGAACTCAATCAATATACACATCTATATTTATACTGAATTAATGCTCTTTCATGCAGGACTTCAAGCGATCAAGCCTCGACCATGTCTCCAAGGACCAGCTCAGCTCTCAACACGGCTCCCGTCTCCTACACGATGAAGATGGATGCCAGGACGGTCCTTCCGGCCTGTCTCGGGCGACAATGGGAAGAGCCGCCGCTACCATTCGGCTCTATTCTGTTCGTGCCAGCTAACGCCATCCCAGCTCCTCAAGCCCCGGTGACAGACAAACCAGTCTCGAAAGGCAAGAGACCAAATGTGGTGGTCTCGAAGACGCCCTAACTCAAACGCAAGTCGGTGTTTGAACGACTTTCGTTGGCCCCAGCTGGGGGCAAGGCCATCAACACCAACAAAGTAACAAGGCATCTCGAGCAAGCTCCAGCGGTGTCCCTGACAACTGCTCAATTGGGTATCTTCTCTAAGCTCCCCTCTAATCGGCTCACGATGGCTTCCTGGATGACGGATGCCCGCCAAGCCCTCAAAATCGAGAAGCTAAGGCAGAAAAGGCTCAGATATAGAACCAGCAAAAGGGCTAGGGCTCCTGCTAGGCTGAACCTTATCCGGTTCGAAGAACAGGGTTACCCCGCCAAAGATGATGAAATGGTTGGATATGTGGTCCACACTGTCTACATGGTGGGTACACGCAACAAGAGTAAAGACGGGGCCACCACATCTCAAATCCAATCTGGCTTGAATGTGGTTGCCACTTTCCAAGACCAGCATCCTCCGGAGAGTGATGAAAATCCTTCCGGTGAGGCTGATAAGCAGAGAGATCCCTCGGTCCATGTAGAGTCAAGCTCGGACAGCGAGGAAGAGCCGGCTTTCCGTCCCAGGACCGCGAAGCAAGAGCTGCTTCAAGAGCTCCGAAAGCAGCTCAGAAATAAAGACAAGGAGATGGCCAAACTCTACTCCAAAATTGACGACTTGACGAATGTCGTGATGCAGCTCATGGCCCGACTTGCCTCTCAGCCGCCCAATCAAGCGCATGGCCCTGCTCATGAACCGGGAAACGGTGTCCCAAGACAGCCGACGCCTATTCCCTCAAATCCAAAGGTGGGCGGACTACATGAAAGTCAGCCGCATCCTATCTCAGGAAATGTCTTGGCTACCGATGACAGTAGCCCGCTAACTCAAGATCAAATCATGGATTTGGTTGCCAACAAAGTCAAAACATTGGTAGCCGAAGCTGAAGCGCAAAAAGATGTTAGCAGTAGCGGGAGACCATATCTTGCTCAGTATGATTTGGTAGAATTTCCTAACGGCTATGTCATCCTTAAATTCGGAAGATTCGATGGGACGGGAAACGCGAATCAGCACATCGCTCGCTTTAAAGCCTCATGCGGGAATACTGGGGGCAATGATGCGCTTCTCCTTCGCCAGTTCGTTAATAGCCTGGCCGATTTTGCTTTCGACTGGTACGCGAGCATACCGGATGGCTCCGTCACAACTTTCGTCCAAATGGAGTCTCTGTTTCGGCAGAGGTTCATGAGCGTCAGCGATAAGATCACCATTGCCGATCTCGTAAGGACCAAGCCAAAGAACAACGAAAGCAGCACGGATTTTATAACCCGATGGCCCAATCTCTTCGTCAAATGTGAACCGCCGATAGAGCATGGCCAATCTGTCAGTCTCCTTATCGGAAATCTTAATAATTGGATGGCCCGGTTTCTATGCACCGCCGGTCTTAAAACATTCCAAGAGTTGACCAGGAAAGTTTAGATGCTGGAGCGCTCAAAGCAGGAGTCTTTCTCGGATTCCCAAAATAACAATAGGTCCCGGAGAAATCGAAAGGACGATAATCGCAAAGGCGGAAATTCCGACGATTCTGAGTTTTTCAATGCCTCGGCTAACCGAAATAAGCAAGGGTTGAGCGGGCCTAATGCCAACCAGCTTCGGAAGCCAATGTTTGGAGAGGGAGGGGAATCTCCACTGAAAGAAAAGCTAGATAAGATCTATTCCTTCAGAAAGGACAAAATCTGTAAAGTATTCAAAGACGCCCTGAGAAACGGTCTACAATTGCCAGAATCAAAAAGACCGCAGGAAGCGAATATGACCGACGACTCTAAATACTGCCCCTATCATAGAGTAATAGGTCATGCCATTGAGGATTGCTTTGTTTTCAAAGATTGGGTCGAAACGCAATACAATGCAGGAGAGATAGAACTGTCTAAAGGCGTGTTAACAAACTGTCCAGCCGCGATCGCCAATTTCATACAAACAGGGACCGAAGTTCTTTGTGAAACTGATTCTCTCAGACATCTGCCTTTCTATGAAAACAATCGACCACCACGTCATTAAACTGGGAATAATCGACCTCTAAGTCGTTAAACTGGGAATGTAAAAAAATGTATAAATAAAAAAGTGTAAGTAATATATATATATATATATATATATATATAATAAAAAGCCGAAATGATGGGGCAACTCGCAATAAAAATCAGCGACTAAAAATAAAATGAAAATAAAGCCGAAATGATGGGACAACCGTGAATAAATAGCCGAAATGATAGGGCAATCGCGACCTTTGGGATAAGAAAAGCTGAAATGATAGAGCGATCGTGGTAAAACAAAACAAAAAATGGCGAATGATGAGTCGCTCCTGGTACCATATTCCAGTGCAGCGATGCAGACGCCGTCCAAAACTCAAATTCCCAATGGCGAATGATGAGTCGCTCCTGGTACCATATTCCAGTGCAGCGATGCAGACGCCGTCCAAAACTCAAATCCCCAATGGCGAATGATGAGTCGCTCCTGGTACCATATTCCAGTGTAGCGATGCAGACGCCAACCAAAATTCAAATTCCCAACGGCGAATGATGAGTCGCTCCTGGTACCATATTCCAGTGCAGCGATGCAGACGCAAACGAAAATCCAATTTTCCAAAATTCTTCTGGCCCTACGGTTGGTCCCCAAGTTGACTGCCGTATACAATCCACGGGCTTAAATAATTCTCATCATACCCATGCCCCACAGCAACCATCAGTCCAGCGACCGATCTCCGTCCTTGGAATTATGGTCCATTGGGAAGACCCATTCATGTGTCCTCACGATGCATGAGGAGAACAAACCTTCGTGGGATCCTTACGACTCACAAAGGAAAAACACACTTGGGGATCCTCACGACTCCTAAGGAGAAAATGCACTTACGGGATTCTTACGACTCGTAGGGAGAAAATGCTTTTATGGGACCCTTACGACCCATAAAATTGAAAATCCTTAGGTGATAAGGATCTAAACCTGTCTCTTAAGCCACCAATTCCCAAATCCTCCCGGGACAAATGATGGGTTGCTCCTGGCATTTGTCACGCCCCATCTCCAATACAGAGAGTGTTGTCCGCTTTGGCCGAAACCGCACGGTTTTTCCCTTTAGAGCGAACCGGACCCGACCAAGGGCTACTTCCCAGGAGGTCACCCATCCCAAGACTTCCCTGGCCCGAGCACGCTTAACTACGGAGTTCTTAAGCTCCTATAGTTCCGGTTCACTTAAAAGGCGCCTCTGTATTGAAGAGTGATATCATTCCATTTATAGTACAGATCTGCCCTCTTTCGGAATGTATTCCGAAGAGTCCCCATTGTTCTACAGTGGGTCCCACGGACTTAAGAGGTGGCCCCCATGGATTCAAGAGGTGGCTCCCGCCCACTTAACACGACACTTGGCGTGGCACTTTGTTCCGTGTGGCACTTTGCTCCGTGAACAAGAACCGGGTCCCGACATTCTCCCCACCTTTGAACAATAGTTTGTCCTCGAACTACAGACCTACTATTGAGGGACCAGCTCTGATACCATTTCTGTCACGCCCCACCTCCAATACAGAAAGTGTTGTCCGCTTTGGCCGAAACCGCACAGTTTTTTCCTTTAGAGCGAACCGGACCCGACCAAGGGCCACTTCCCAGGAAGTCACCCATCCCAAGACTTTCCTGGCCCGAGCACGCTTAACTACGGAGTTCTTAAGCTCCTATAGTTCCGGTTCATTTAAAAGGCGTCTCTGTATTGAAGAGTGGTATCATTCCATTTATAGTACAGATCTGCTCTCTTTCGGAATGTATTCCGAAGAGTCCCCATTGTTCTACAGTGGGTCCCACGGACTTAAGAGGTGGCCCCCGCCCACTTAACACGACACTTGGCGTGGCACTTTGTTCCGTGTGGCACTTTGCTCCGTGAACAAGAACTGGGTCCCGACAGCATTATTCCAGTGCAGCAATGCAGATGTCGATCCAAAAAGCCAATAACCAAATCCTACCGGGGCAGATGATGGGTTGCTCCTGGCATTATTCCAGTGCAGCAATGTAGATGCCGACCAAAACCAAAATCCCCAAATCCTCTCATGGGAAATGATGATTCGCTCCTGGTACCATATTCCAGTGTAGCTATGCTGATGTCAATCCAAATCAAATCAAATCAACAACTTCTGCGGTGGAATCATGCTCCGTCTCAAAATTTACCCCGTGTCGAAATCATGCTTCGCCTCGGGATATCTACCTTCCCTGCCGGAATTATGCTCCGCCTCGGAATCAAATCAACCAACCAGCTCTGCATTGGAGTCATACTTCGTCTCAGAGTGTACCCCGCGTCGAAATCAAGCTTTGCCTCAGTGTATCCGCCTTTCTAGTCGGAATTATGCTTCGGCTCGGAATCAACCAGCGACCTCCCTCTCGAAATTATACTTCGCCTCGGAATCAAGTCGACCAACAAGCTCTGCGTCGAAATCATGCTTCGTCTCAGAATGTACCCCGTGTCGAAATCATGCTTCGCCTCGGAGTATTTGCCTTCCCTGTCAGAATTATGCTTCGTCTGGAAATCAACCTCTGCATCGAAATTACACTTCGGTCAGAATGTCTTCCGCTCTTAGGAATGATGCTCCGACCTCTCGAATCATGCTCCGCTCTTCGGAATGATGCTCCGATCCCTGAAATCATGCTCCGCTTTTCGGAATGATACTCCGATCCCGGAATTATGCTCCAACCCTCGGAATTATGCTCCGACTCTTCGGAATGATACGCCGACTCTGGAATTATGCTCCGCAAATCGGAATGATGCTCCAATCTCTGGGAATCATGCTCCCCGAGGGATGCTCCGCCCCCGGAATGATGTTCCACTACGAAGTCCAGCTTCAAGATCCATCAATTTCACGCACACAACTCATATGCGCGGTGTGTATTTATTGATGGGGGGCACTTTGTTGGGGTCAAAATTTGCACCCCAGTTGACCGGGTCAAAGTCAAGGTCAACCTTAAGCTAGGTGGGCCCAAGTCCAGATCAAGTGGGCCCATGCCCGAGTCGAGCCTGAACGTGAAGCGGCCGGCCTCCCCTATGCAAATAAAAAAATCATGTAATAAATAATTTTTATGTAATTTTTTATGCATGAATGGGTATACAGCCAAATTTTTGTAAAGCGCATGGCTTATGTGCAAAAAGAAATAGCACATGAGCCATGAGATGGGCAAAATGCTATTTTGTAAAGCCCAAGGGGCTATATGTAAATGTGTAAGCCTATATAAGGCAACATGATGATGAATAAAAGGGATACTTTTTTCATTCTAAAAAGTTAGGGTATGTGTCTCTTTCTCCTTCCTCAAGGTTCTAAAACCTTTTTCTTTCTTTTGAATTAAATCAAGAGTTTTACTCTTTCTTTTCCAAAACTAAATAATTTTTCATCACAAAACCCACATAGGGGAGCTTGGATCTTCCATTAGATCTCAAAAAAGGGGAGATTTTTAAATCTCACCCCTTTTCTCCAAGATCCGGCCAAACGATAGGAAGAAGAAGACCCATTTCGAGAAACCCCACTTTGGGGAAGATCCAAGGCTCAAGGGGAGAAGCCCCCTTCATCAGTTTCAAAATATCTTAGGAGTTTAACTCCTCATATATATATATAAAATAATAAGTGTTCCTTTCTGGGAGTACAACTCCCATTGCAGAGATCACGTGCCTGGCACGTGAGGCGCTAGCGCCCTTGCACTCAAAGCGTCCAAAGCGCTAGCGCCCGAGCGCCCACGTGCCTGGCACGTGGGGCGCTAGCGCTCTTGTGCTCAAAGCGCTAGCGTTCTTGCGCTTAAAGCGCTAGTGCCCAAAGCGCTAGCGTCCGAGCGCCCACTTGCCTGGCACGTGAGGCTCTAGCGCCCAAAGCGCTAGCGCCCAAGCGCCCACATGCCTGGCACATGAGGCGCTAGCGCTAGCGCCCGAGCGCTTTCTCCCACGCATCCTCTGTATGCCCTTTTTCCTTATACACACACTTCATGTATACACACACACACTTCATGACACTGTTCCTGTTAGAAAAAAATTTCTAATGGGGCGCTGTCCATCATCCCGCAAGGGGGCTGCTAGCCCCTTTGACCCCCAGCCCGCTATCCGGGTAGCGGGACCCCCGTAAAAACTTTGCGGGGCCCTCGATATATCCAAAACTCTTCAAAACACGCACACTGCATATTGAGTTTGCATGAACAGTTGACCCGCCAAGAGGTTCTCTCGCTCCAAAGGCGAGGGGTAATTAACGGCAGTTTAGTCCGCGGCTACTGGAGATTTGGATCCCCACAATCAATAAACCCCCGCCGACCCTAGACAGGGGGAATTTGTAATGCGCCTGACAAGCGCGCGCGTATTCCCATCTCAATGGGGTGACGAAAAACACCCTACATGGTGGATATCTTTCCTTCAACTATTATTTATTTATTATTTTTCGACGAAAGAGCTGGGCTTAACAAGCCAGTCCCATGAATTTTTTTTAATAAAAGAACAAAAAACAGTATTACAGGTAGATTTACATCATGTATTGTCACGCCCCGCTTCCCAGAGTACGCAAGATTGGGCACGTGACATAGCCAACCATGCTACCTGTGGGTAGGAAGTATCCATCCACAGTCACATTACGGTTGTAGAGATATCAAGAATAATATAAATAACTAAACTATCACATGTCCAAATCCATGATAACAAGAGTCAATAAACAATAGTGCGGAAGCAAATGATCCACTACAATAAATAGAAAGGTACGTCCCATAATGCGGGCTCACATCTGGAAATGAAATGACATAAATAAACTAATCACCAAGGACTCACAGTTCAGCCTGCTGGCTGATGGACTCCTGCTCGGTCGTCGACAGTGGTAAGGAATCTGGGCCATGCAAAACCCAGACGTCAGCGCGTCATGTCAACCAAATAATATAATATAAACATGGTAATAAGCAATGCAGGTATGAACATGAATAAAGCAGCACTAAGAAATAACAGTGCAGGGTAAAGTGCAAGGTAACTAAACTGTCCTATCAGGTTTCTACTCTATAGTCTTTGAAATCAATTGATGAATCGTCGATGTAACTCAATAGTATCCTGTGCGTGCCCGGGACCACGGTCAAGGTCCTCGGGGCTGAATCCGAGACGTGCCGCTGGGCAGTAAAAGGTAGCAAGATGGGCGAGTGATGTCAGCATCACCACTCCGGGGCTGGCCAAGCCCGTAAGACTGATCAGAACAAGTATCGAACTGTTGAGTTACAAGTCGGTTTCACCTTTGATTTCCCCATACCCCCAAGCTATGTATGTCAGGTCAGGTATTCAGTAGTCAAGGACTAATGCCAACACAAGATCAGGTAAAAGTAGGTCTGTCTGGATAGACAGCAGGAATGGTCAGGTTTGTCGGCATTAGGCATGAAATCAGGTAACAGGTCAGGTCACGTTTCAACAGGTTGAGTCGATATGTACAGGGTGTCAGGTGTATCAAGATCGGTCAATATGTAATGTAATCGAGTATGTGCTCTCAACAGGTACACAATCGAATAAGGAATAGCAGCAGGAAGTAAACCATGAATTTAACAACAATAAGCAATTTATTTAATCATTTTAGTGCATTGGTATAATACAGACGTTTCATCATATTAACAAGTTTCGAGCACCCTGTGCGGTGCAATACTGTTATTTCAATATCAGAATATAATAGAACTACCAGTGTATAGGCTATCATCCCTTTAAACAGTAAAATGTGGTTAACAGGTAACTTCGTTATTAAGGTTAAAGTAGCAAGCTGTAATTTTAGTTTAATCGTAAGATGTTATATGTCATATTGCAGCTACAATGTGAAACTAGCTATATCGAGTTAAGTTTGCAAGTTTTAATGAGTCAAACATGTTTAATTATATAGTATAGCATGTAGCAAGTAATACTTGCCTCGGCGGTTTCGCAAACCGGGAAAACGGATGTAGCGTCGGCGGGAAAACATGCGACGGACGCACGGCACACGGAAAGAGTCCAAACAACGCACGAAGGGAACATACGGGTCAAGGGTCCCTGCTGGGTCGTCGGGAAACATCGACGTCGAGCCCGGCACCGGCGAACGCTGGAAATACAGAAATCTATCAATCGAAGAAAAGTGAAAAGGAAAGAAGGGAAGAAGGAGAAGAGGGAAATGCTCCTTACTGGGTTGTAGGTGCACAGGGGACAGAGGAAGCGAGAGGATGCCGACGAGACCAACTGATTTCTGGCAGTGGGTGTCTCTTTCCGGCGAGGCAGAGGGTTGCCCGGGCTGTTGAGGTCGGGGCTATGCAGAGGGTGGAGGTGGAGGCTTGTCATGCCGGGAAGTGGAGAGGGAGGTGAGGAGGATGACGACGGCTAGTTACCGGAGAGGTGTGGTTCGCCGGAGGTTGCCGTAGGTGTCATCGTCGAGGTGCACAGGGTTCTTCGGGGATCGCCGGAAGAAGGGGATGAGAGAAAGAGGTGGAGGGAGTGGTCATGGTGAGGTGAGGAGGAGGTCGGGCGCATGAGAAGGTGGTGCCGGCGTGGGGCAACGGTGGACGAAGCTCGGACAGCGACGACGACGAGGCTCGGTGGGTTGCAGGTGCACGGGAAACACGGCGAGGTCATGGTCGAGACGAGGAGGCGCGGGCGAGGGTGGCGACGGCGCCGACGGCGAGGCTAGGATTCGCTGCGGTGGTTAGGGTTGGGGTTCGAAGGGTTCACGGCGAGGCTTCTCGTGGGATTTATGAAGACGAAGGAACAGTGGAGATTATATAATAGAGAGAGAGAGAGAAGATTATTAGAGGGAGATAGAGAGATTTTAGAGATAGAGAGAGAAGGAGATTAGAGAGAGATAGAGAGAGACGGAGAGAGAGAGAGAGGGAAAGGGGGCCCACGAAGATTTTAGCCACGCGATTGGCTGGGGATGTGTACGGGGGTTATAAAATAAAATTTAAAAGATTATTGGGGATTTGAAACGTTAAGAATCAGGTAAACGAATATTTTATGTTTTAAATAATATTAAATCAAACGGGCATCTTTGGCGCTAAATGAAACATTTCCAAATCGCGCCCGGGTTGCGTCCAAATGTTTCAAATTCAAATTATAGGATTTTAAGCGAGTTCCAAATTTTGAAAAGAGGTGTTTAATGATTAAAATGCATGCCCCCAAGTCGGACACTTGCACGCGCACGTAGTCGTCCAAACTTGCCCGTTTCACCGAACGGGACGGAATCTCGACACGCGGACGCTACCACGCGACTAGTGGCGACGAGTAGGCCAACATGGATATTTTTAATTTCATTTTAGGAGTTAAAATTTGTTATGTGCCAAAATGACTTAACCGGTTAAAATTTAGCAATAAACACCAAACAATCAGGATAATTGGAATGAGCAATATAAAACACTCAATTAGCAATAGAAATAGTATTATTGGGCTCGGGTGTTACATGTATGCTATTGCATACCCTCAACAACCAGAGGTAAGAAGAAGATAGGAAGTACGATAATAAAAAGGAGAAGGGAAAAGAAAGAGAGGGAGATTGGGTTGGGGGGGGGGGGGAGGGGCTGAAAAGTTCTTTAATAGAGAATGGTTTCAGACTTCTGATTTCTTCCTTTTTGCAACTCCAGATATGAATCCTAGTTCTCAATTTCTCCGGCACTTGTTATTTTTGCGGACTTTCTCTGTTACCCTCGCGGCCTCTTAATATGCATCTCAAGCTTCAGTTTTCTTTTCTCTCCTTCCAAGAACTACTATTATTTCTGTAAAATGAACAATGTATAGATGCCAAGTTTTGTTGATTTATCTATAGTCATTTTTGTTCTTATTGCTTGCAGTCAGAAGTTTGGGGAGATAGCTTTACTTGCGATTGAGCCAGTCAAAAACAGAAAAGGCTACGGAACCAGGCTAATGAATTACTTAAAACAGCATGCATGTGATGTTGACGGGATTGATTATTTTCTAACTTACGCTGACGATAATGCTGTTGGCTATTTTAGTAAGCAGGTGCGTTTTGTTATGGTTATTTTCTACCAAATACCTTTTCTTCAGATTTACATGCATGTCAAGTTTACTTATTTAACAGATCAGCCAATCTTGTTCTAAGTGCTGAAAATGAAGGAAGCATAAGGCTCGACCCAGGATTAGCGTGGTAGAAGCTCTATCGATTTGCAATTGTGATGATCTTGAGTAAATATTGAAGCCCATTCTATTTATCTAGTGCGAGCATATTAGGGTTCAAGTTGGCTCGGGATTACAGTTATTTTGGTAGGCTCGGCATGAGCTTGACAAGGCACTCAATATATTTTTATATCGTGAGGCTTATATAGCTAAGGTTCGCATTAGCTAGGTTTTTTTTTCTCGATAACTTTTTGATGGGGTCTCTAGCTAGACCTTATGTTTATGAATAAATGAATATAGAAGTCAAGGGGGACATAGAGCCTACCATGTCCACACTAGCTAGTCAAGGTTGTCTTAAATATCCATTTTGACAACATCATCCATGTTAATCTTGATTGCCTAAAACTTAGGTACACCAACTTTCATGCAATTTGGATAATTTTTGCCCCTATATTGTATGATTGGAAAATCAATATGTTTTCGACAATAGAACATATTACAGACTAAAACAATAATTAAGGATATCCAAAATTAATGAAAATAGATGTACCCGAGTTTTAAACCATGAAGATTGCTTAAAGACAGTGGGTATTTTAAGGCGATTCCAAGAACTTAACTAATGTCAGCAGTGACTACATAACCCATATGTATGTGTGTATGAGTTGATGTATTCTCCACACTGGTGGAGGATAGTCCTACTACACCCACTTTGTAGCTATTTTATAAGTGACCCAAAGGTTAGAAGCAAATTTGAAGTTATTAATGTCATCCCACAAAAAATAGAGATGACGTGAGCACACCTCTTCCACCATACAATTTAACCACTGTCACGTCCCGCTTTCCAGAGTACGCAAGATTGGGCACGTGACATAGCCAACCATGCTACCTGTGGGTAGAAAATATCTATCCACAGTCACACTACGGCTGTAGAGATATCAAGAACAAGATAGAACTATCTAAAACATGTCCACAATCCAGAATAACAAGAGTCAATGATAAATAAATGCGGAAGCAAATGATCCAATACAATACGGAAAAGTATGTCCCATAATGCGGGCTCACATCTGGAAATAAAAATGCAGGAAATAAAACTAACCACTACTGGACTCACAACTCAGCCTGCTGGCTGAAATACTCCTGCTCGGACAGCGACAGTGGTAAAGAATCTGGGCCATGCAAAACCCAGACGTCAGCGCGTCAAGTCAACAAGTAAGAATATGAACAGTGTAATAGGCAATGCAGAACTAAACATGAATAAAGCAATAATGTGAAACAGGCGGTGCTGGGTAATGTGCAGTGGGTAACTAAACTGTTCTATCGGGTTTCCTAGTCTAAAGTCTTTGAAATCAATTTGATGAATCGTCGATGTAACTCAATAGTATCCCGTACATACCCGGGATCACGGTCACAATATTCTCGGCTGCAGCCGAGACATGCCGCTAGGCACAAAACAGGAAAGTGTACACTCGGTAGTACCCCGTACATACCCGGGATCACGGCCACAATATTCTCGGCTGCAGCCGGGACATGCCGCTAGGCACAAAACAGGAATGTGTACACTCGAACAGGTAGTGAACCGTCGAGTTACAAGTCAAGTTCACCTTTGATTTCCCCATACCCCCAAGTTACATGTGTCAGGTCAGGTATTCAGTAGTCAAGGACTAATGCCAACACAGGATCAGGTAACAGTAGGTTTGTCTGGATAGACAACAAGATTGGTCCATGAGGACTCCATGTCAGCTTTGTTGGCATTAGGCATGAGATCAGGTAACCGGTCAGGTCATGGTACATCGGGTCAAGTCAAAGTAAACGGTACCATGTCAGGTGCATCATGTAGCAATGTCAAGTCAAGGTACGAACACATCGTGGGTGTGCTCACAAACAGATATATAATCGAACAGGGTAATAACAGCAGGAAATAAGCAATGAGTTAAACAACAATCAACAGTTTCATTCGATCACAAGAGTGCAGTAATACAGTGCAACCGTTTTATTATATTAACAGGTTTTGAGCACCCTTAGCGGTGCAATAGTTAAATGATGATGCGATGCAGTTATATCAAGCCTTTGATTACGAATGTCCGAATATAATGGAACCACATGTGTAAAGGCTATCATCTATTAAACAGTAAAATGTGATTAACAGGTAAACTTAGTTATATGGTTTAAAGTGGCAAACTGTAATTTAGCCGGTTATGCATATTTGATAACCTAAACTGGCAATAAAGCATCATAGCAGTGAATCGAATGCAATCTATTATGTACGGGTTTATCAGGAAATAATTTATTTGACATGAAGCAAGGTATGTAAGGTGATTTGCTAAATGATATGTCATTAAACCATGCATGAATGTTAAAGCAAGTTATAAAGTGGTAATAGCATGTAGCAAGTATCGAATACTTGCCTCGACGAAACGACAAACACGAAAACGGAACGTAACGTCGGCGGGGAAACACGCGACGGACGCACGGTTCACGGATTGAACCCAAACGACGAACCAAGGGACCTCACGGATCAGAGCACTCTGCTGGATCGTCAGGACACGCCACCGGCACGGCCGGATTCCGGCGAACAGCGAGAAAACAACCGGAAAAGTTAATGCACGACCAAGGGATAAACCGGAGGGAAAATGGAAGGAGGAAGGGGAGAGAAGGCTTACTGGTGTTGCAGAGGGCGTGGCAGCGATGGGGTCGACGGCGGTGGGGCACCGGCGAGGAGGTTGCAGGCGATGGGGTCGACGGCGGTGGGGCACCGGCGAGGAGGTTGCAGGCGATGGGCTAGGGCTGCGGGTATGGAAAAGGGAAAGAAAGTGGAGAGGGAGAGGAAGTGGTCGGGGGCTGGTGCGCGCAGGTGATGAGGAGGTGTCGAAGGTGGCGCGGGTGACGACGACGAAGGTCGCCGGCGACGTCTCCGCCGTACAGAGAAGGCACGGGGGTTGTCCGGGTTGCGGCGCCGTGCACACGGGGAGAAGGAGGGGAAGTCGAGGTTGGTACGAGGAGGCGGAGGCGAGGGCAACGGTGGCGTTGGCGCCGGCGTCGGGGTTGCGGCGGCGACGGTAAGGGCGGCTAGGGTTAGGGTTAGCGATGGGTTTAGCTCTTCTCGTGCTGGGGAAAAATGAAGGGGAAAGACTGTATATATATATAGGGAAGAGAGAAAGAGAGTTAGAGAGAGATAGAGAAATTAGAGAGAGATACGAGAGAGCCAGAGAGAGAGAAATATAGAAAAAAGGAGAGGGGCCCACGTGAGTAAAGCCTTCACTGATTGGCCGCAACAATATTTAGAGGTTAAAGAATTATTTAAAAGATTTCCAAATATTAGTTTAACAATAAGATTTTATTATATATATATAGTTTCGAATATTTTATTAATTTGGGATTTTGGCGCTAAATGAAACATTTCCAAATCGCGTCCGGGTTGGGTCCAAAAATTTGAAATTTAAATAATAGGATTTTAAGCGGGTTCCAAATTTTAAAATGGAATGTTTTATGATTAAAAAGCATACCTCCAAGTCGGCCATCTGTACGCGCGCGTAGTCGTCCAAACTCGCCCGTTTCACCGAACGGGACGAGAACTCGGTGCACGGACGCTACCACGCGGCTAGGGGTGTCGAGTAGGCCAAGATAGATACTTTTAATTTTATTTTAGGTTCTAAAATTTGTTATATGCAGAAATGACTTAGCCAGATAAAATTTCACGGCAAGGGTCAAACATGCAAGCTAAAAGAACTGAGTAATATCTAATGCTCAACCAGTAACAGAAATTAGTAGTATTGGGCTCGGGTGTTATATTATACCCAACTACCAAAAGAATTTCGTTATCGAAATTCCAAGAATACAAGATAGAAAACTACAGGAAAAGGTGAGGAAACTTCTGCCGGATCTCATCTTCTCGCTCCCAAGTGGACTCTCCATGCGATCGATTACCCCAAGAAACGAGCACAAAGGGGATAACCTTGTTCTTAAGGACCTTTTCCTTTCGATCCATGATTTCAACCGGTCGCTCCTCAAAAGTCAGGTCTTCCCGTACAGTTAACTCCGAATGATCCAAGACGTGTGTTTCATCTCGAACATACCTTCGTAGTTGAGATACGTGAAATACGTCATGCACACCCGCCAAGGACTGCGGTAACGCCAAACGGTACGCTACCTCTCCAACGCGCTCTAATATCTCGAAGGGTCCAACGAATCGAGGACTAAGCTTCCCTCGACTCCCAAAACGAATCATCCCTCTAGTCGGTGATATTTTCAAGAATACCAAATCACCCACGGCGAACTCTAGAGGTCTTCTTGACGTGTCAACCCAACTTTTCTGTCTGTCTTGAGCTGCCTTCATATGCTTTCTGATAGTGTTAACCTTCTCTACCGTCTGTACCACCAAATCCGGTCCCAATAATCTTCGTTCACCAACATCATCCCAACAAACAGGTGAACGGCACTTACGACCATACAAAGTTTCAAACGGAGCCATCTGAATGGTTGCTTGGAAACTATTGTTGTAAGAAAACTCCACCAAGTGTAGATGATCCTCCCATGAACCCTTGAAGTCCAACATGCATGCTCTCAACATGTCTTCAAGAGTCTGGATCGTTCTCTCCGACTGACCATCAGTTTGAGGATGATAAGCTGTGCTAAACTTCAATCGAGTCCTCAAACTTTCCTGTAAACTCCTCCAGAAGTGTGATAAGAACCGAGTGTCCCGATCGGACACGATGCTCACCGGTACGCCATGCAATCTTACAATCTCCTGCATGTACCGTTCTGCCAAAGTCTCCGTTGATTGACCAACCCGGAAAGGAATAAAGTGAGCTGCCTTGGTCAATCGATCGACAATCACCCATACTGCATTGTTGCCTTTTGGACTCCGCGGTAAAGCCGTCACGAAATCCATGGTTATATGTTCCCACTTCCACTGAGGAATCGGAAGTGGTTGCAACAAACCAGCAACCCTTTGATGTTCAGCCTTGACTTGCTGACACACCAAGCACTTAGCCACGAAGCGAGCAATCTCCCGTTTCATGCCTTCTGTCACGCCCCGCTTCCCAGAGTACGCAAGATTGGGCACGTGACATAGCCAACCATGCTACCTGTGGGTAGGAAGTATCCATCCACAGTCATATTACGGCTGTAGAGATATCAAGAACAAGAAAGTAAACTAACTACCTAGTACATGTCCATAAGCCAGAGTAAAAGAGTCAAGAGATAACAATATGCGGAAGCTAAAAGATACAATAAATGAAACACCTGGAGTGAAACTACGTACCGACAGGAACCTCACCGCTCGTCTAACAGCGGTAAAACTCCTAATCAGTCTGCAGCAAGGTAGAAGAATCTGGGCTATGCAAAACCCAGACGTCAGCGCGTCATGTCATCAAGCAATATAATATGAACAATGTAACAGGAAATGCAAAATAAACATGAATAAAGCAATAATGTGAAACAAGCAGTGCAGGATAGTGTGCAGTGGGTAACTAAACTGTTCTATCAGGTTTTCTAGTCTAAAGTCTTTGAAATCAATTTGAGTAATCCTCCATGTAACTCAAAGGATATGTCCCGTTACCCCTCGGGACCACGGATCAGGAAGATGGGAACCAATAGTGGTTCTGTCCCGTTGCCCCCCGGGACCACGGATCAGGAAATGTAAAGAGTCACGAATGGCTCTGTCCCGTTACCTCCCGGGACCACGGATCAATACCCTTTTAAGTTACACTTTAGATTACCCTTTTGATTTCCCCATACCCCCAGGTTATATGTGTCAGGTCAGGTATTCAGTAGTCAAGTACTAATGCCAACACAGGATCCGGTAACAGATCAGGTTTGTCTGGATAGACAACAGGAATAGTCCATGAGGACTCCATGTCAGGTTTGTTGGCATTAGGCATGAGATCAGGTAAAGGGTCAGGTCATGGTACATCAGGTCAAGTCGATAGTAAAGGGTACCATGTCCGGTGCATCGGTATATATATATCATGTGTAGCAAGGTCAGGTCAAGATGTAACAAAATCGACGGTGTGCTCACAACAGGTATAGAATCGAACTAGGATTAACAGCAGGAAGTAAGCAATAAAGTAACAACAATAAGCAGTTCATTTAATCACAATGGTGCATTAACATAGTGCAGTCGTATTATCATATTAACAGGTTTGAGCACCCCTTGCGGTGCAATAGATCACATGGTGGTGCAATACCGTTATATCAATATCAGAATGTAACAGAGCTACATGTGTACGGCTATCGTCCTTTAGACGGTAAAAATGTGATTAACGGGTAACCTCGTTATTAGGGTTAAAGTGGCAAAATGTGATTTTAGGTTAACTGTATCATGATATATGTCATAGTGCGTCCAAAAAATAAAATAGCTATACCTAGTTAAGTTTGCAAGTTTAATGAGCCAAAACACATTTAATTGTATAGTATAGCATGTAGCAAGTGATACTTGCCTCGACGGTTCGCGAACCGGGAAAACGGACGTAGCGTCGGCGGAGAAACATGCGACGGACGCACGGTTCACGGATCGAATCCAAACAACGAACAGTGGGACCACGCGGACCGGGGTACCTTGCTGGAATGTCGGGTCAAGTCGTCGGCACGGCCGGATTCCGGCGAGATGCCAAAACAGCGACAAAAGTTTAGAAATACTACGTACGGACAAAGATCAACCAGAGGGGAAAAAGGAAGGGGGAAGGTAAAGGGAAGCTTACTGGGATTGCAAGGGTTGCAACAGCGACGGGGTCGACGGCGATGGGGCGCCGACGAGGAAGCTACGGCGGTAGACTCGGCTGCGGGTGCTGGAGGAAGAGAGACGGTGAGGAGGGAGAGGAAGTGGCCGGGTCTGGGTTGCAGGTGAAGAGGAGGTGGTCGGCGGTGGCGCAGGTGACGACGACGAGGGTCGACGGCGGCGTTTCCGGCCAACCGGAGAAGGTGCTAGGGTTGCTGTTGGGTCCCTGTTGCGGCGCCGGCACTCGGGAGAAGGAGGAGGGTGTCGAGGTCGGGAAGAGGGGCGAAGGGGAAGGTGCTGGCGTCGTCGGCGACGAGTTGCGGCGGCGACGGCGAGCAGCGATGGATGCAGGTGGCTACGGCGTGGGTGCACGGGGACATGGGGAGAGGAGGAAGGAGGGATGCGGTTGAGACGAGGATGATGGTGGTGGTGGCGTCGGCGTTGGGCTGCGGCAGCGATGGGCACGGTGACTGGGCTAGGGTTGCGATGGGGGTTCTCGTGATGGTTTTCCTCTGCGCGTGGGTTCTGGATAATGAAGGAGACGAGGAATACGTATATATAGGGGATAGAGAGAGAGATAAGGAAAAGATTTGAGAGAGAGAGATAGAGACAGAGAAAGAGAGAGGAGAGATAGAGAGAGGGATAGAGGCGGGGCCCACGGGGGTTTAAACCTTCGTGATTGGCCAGGGCATGGGAAAGGAAGAAATTTTAAAAGATTTCAGAAGTTAAACTAACAGTAAAGGAATATTATAAATATATTATGGTTTTAGATTATTTTATTAAATTGGGATTTTGGCGCTAAATGAAACATTTCCAAATCGCGCCCGGGTTGGGTCCAAACATTCGAAATTCAAATAATAGGATTTTAAGCGGGTTCCAAAATTTAAAATGAAATGTTTTATGATTAATAAGCATGCCCCCAAGTCGGACACTTGCACGCGCGCGTAGCCGTCCAAACTCGCCCGTTTCACCGAACGGGATGAAAACTCGACGCGCGGACGCTACCACGCGGCTAGGGGTGACGAGTAGGCCAAGATAGATATTTTTAATTTTACTTTAGGTGTTAAAATTTGTTATATGCAAAAATGACTTAGCCAGTTAAAATTTTGCAGTAAGACCCAAACAAGCAAGATAAATGAAATGAGCAATGTCAAACACTCAACCAGTAACAGAAATAGTAGTATTGGGCCCGGGTGTTACATCATACCCAACTACAAAAAGAATTTCGTCCTCGAAATTCCAAGAATACAAGATAGCAAACTACAGGAAAAGGTGAGGAAACTTCTGCCGGATCTCGTCTTCTCACTCTCAAGTGGATTCTCCATGCGATCGATTACCCCAGGAAACTAGCACAAGGGTGATAACCTTGTTCTTAAGAACCTTTTCCCTTCGATCCACGATATCAATCGGTCGCTCCTCAAAAGTCAAGTCTTCTCGTACTGTTAGCTCCGAATGATCCAAAATGTGTGTTTCATCTCGAACATACTTACGGAGTTGAGATACGTGAAACACATCGTGCACATTTGCCAAGGACTGCGGTAACGCCAAACGATACGCTACC
The DNA here is from genome assembly GCA_030015575.1 of Agapanthus africanus. Taxonomy (NCBI): domain Eukaryota; kingdom Viridiplantae; phylum Streptophyta; class Magnoliopsida; order Asparagales; family Amaryllidaceae; genus Agapanthus; species Agapanthus africanus. The sequence continues at coordinate 540,636,026 of CM057345.1, read as the reverse complement.
TCACCAACACGCTCCACGATCTCAAGGGTCCAACAAATCGAGGACTAAGCTTTCCTCGACTTCCAAACGAATCACCCCTCTAGTCGGTGATATCTTCAAGAATACTAAATCACCCACGGTGAACTCTAGAGGTCTTCTTGACGTATCTGCCCAACTCTTCTGTCGGTCTTGTGCTGTCTTCATATGATTTCTGATAGGGTTAACCTTCTCAACTGTCTGCACAACCAAATCTAGTCCCAATAATCTTCGTTCACCGACATCGTCCCAACAAACAGGTGAACGGCATTTACGACCATACAAAGCTTCAAATGGAGCCATCTGAATAGTTTCCTGAAAACTGTTGTTGTAAGAAAACTCCACCAAGTGTAGATTATCCTCCCATGAACCCTTGAAGTCCAACATGCATGCTCTCAACATATCCTCAAGAGTTTGGATCGTTCTCTCCGACTGACCATCAGTTTGAGGATGATAAACTGTGTTAAACTTCAATCAAGTCCCCAAACTTTCCTGTAAACTCCTCCAGAAGTGTGATAAGAACCGAGTGTCCCGATCAGACACGATGCTCACCGGTACTCCATGCAATCTTACAATCTCCTGCATGTACCGCTCTGCCAAAGTCTCTGTTGATTGACCAACCCGAAAAGGAATAAAGTGAGCTGCCTTGGTCAATCGGCCAACAATTACCCATACTGCATTGCTGCTTTTTGGACTCTGCGGTAAAGCCGTCACGAAATCCATGGTTATATGTTCCCACTTCCACTGAGGAATCGGAAGTGGTTGCAATAAACCAGCAACCCTTTGATGTTCGGCCTTAACTTGCTGACACACCAAGCACTTTGCCACAAAGCGAGCAATATCCCGCTTCATGCCCTCCCACTAGAAATGCAGTCGAATATCTCGGTACATCTTTGTGCCTTCTGGATGTATAGAATAAGTTGAACTGTGTGCCTCCTTCATAAGCTCTTCACAAATATCACCCATTGGCACACACAAACGGCTTCCATACCTCAAGGAACCATCTTCGTGGATCAATAAACCTGTTCGTAGCCCGGCTTCAACCTGCTCTTGAAACTTTTGCAGTCTTGGATCCTGCGATTGAGCTGCTTTAATATTCTCGATCAAAGACGAATGTACTTGCAGCTGCAACAACTGTCCCGTAGAACGCGGTAGCACAACCTCCAAGTCAAATCTTCGAAAATCTGCGACGATCTCCTTCTGCGTAGTTAACACCTGAATTACTAGTAACCGACTAAGCGCATCCGGCACAACATTAACCTTCCCCGGATGGTACTTAAGATCAAGATCGTAGTCAGCCATCAGCTCCAATCATCTACGCTGCCTCATGTTAAGCTCCTTCTGTGTGAACACATACTTCAAGCTCTTATGATCTGTAAAAACTTCGACTCTTTCGCCCAAAAGGTAGTGTCTCAAATCTTCAAAGCGAAAATCACAGCCGCAAGCTCCAAGTCATGAGTTGGATAATTCTTCTCATGGGTCCAACTGTCTCGATGCGTATGCTACATCCTTCCCATGCTGCATCAAAACACTTCCCAATCCTTTCCCAGATGCGTCGCTGTGAATCACCACTCCTCCGGAATTGTCTGGCACGGTCAGAATAGGGGCGGTTATCAACTTCTGCTTCAACGTCTCGAAAGCTAACGCACATTTATCCGCCCATATAAAAGGTACCTCCTTGCGCGTAATCTTGGTCAACGGCTCTGCCAGATGAGCGAAGTTCTCCACAAATCTCCTGTAGTATCCGGCTAATCCAAGGAAACTTCTTATCTCAGTAACATTCTTTGGAATAGGCCAATCTCGAACTGCTGCAATCTTTTCTGGATCGACGACAATGCCATCGCCAGACACAACATGCGCCAAAAACCTTGCTTCCTCCAGCCAAAACTCGCACTTACTCATCTTCGCATACAATTTCTCCTGTCTCAACGTCTGCAGTGCGATCTTCAAATGCTCAGCATGCTCTTCAAAACTCTTCGAGTAAACCAGAATATCGTCAATGAATACCACAATGAACTGATCCAAGAACGGTGAAAAGATTCGGTTCATCAAGTCCATGAATACTGCCGACGCATTCGTTACTCCGAAGGGTATCACTAAGTACTCGTAATGTCCATACCGAGTTCGGAACGCCGTCTTGCAAATATCTTCTGTTTTCACTCGGACCTGATGATATCCGGATCGTAAATCCAACTTCCAGAATACCCTCGCGCCACTAAGCTGCTCAAAAAGTTCTCCAATGCAAGGGATCGGGTACTTGTTCTTGATAGACACCCGGTTTAATTCTCGATAGTCGATGCACATCCTTCTTGTGCCATCCTTCTTCTTTACTAGAAGAACTGGAGCTCTCCAAGGCGAGTTACTGCTTAGAATCCAACCCTTTTCAAGCAATTCAGCAGCCTGTTTCTTTACTTCTTCCAACTCTACTGGCGCCATTGGATAATACGCTTTAGATACTGGCACTACACCAGGAATAAGATCAATTGCGAACTCCACGTCTCTCCTCGGCGGTAAACCCGATATATCTTCAAACACGTCCATAGAATCACGAACAACAGCCGGCTCTTTACTTTCATCACTTCCATTGATGCAAGAATATTGTTTGTCGGCCTAGCCCTAAACTCGACCGGCCCGACCGAACTGCTTCCTTAACGCAACTGCTGTCTGCTGCAAACTACCTTTCATCCCAGATAAACTCTGCTGCTCTTGGCTGCTGCAAGTATTAGTGAGAAAGTGGTCAACCCAGGGAGACAATCTACCTCTGGATGTCCATGTCCAGTCTACGTATGAACCTCCATGCCCTGTCTGCATCGTTGGCAACTAAAGGTCCAGCGAAACTACTGAGTCTCGTCCATTCTGCTACATGCACATCTACTGGTGCTTCCTTCTGCTTTAGTCCGATGAACTTCTTTTCCATTTCCTCCCGTGCAATCCGCGGGAAGAACTTCTCCGGGAAACTCTTAGAAAAATCCGCCCACTTGATCGGCTTGGGCAAGCGGGTCTCCTCAACAAGCCACCATTCTCGGGCGTAGTCCACTAGCTGAATCCGTACCACAACAACTTTTTTGTCATCTGGAATCTGTGCCGCAAAAAGCAAGTTCTCTGTGTCAACTAGCCACTGTTCCACTGGCAACGGCTCCTTTAAACCAGTAAATGTAGACGGACCCAACCGCCTGAAATCTGCTACGGTCCCTACTCGGTCAACTGGTCTAGCTCGAACAGTGTTCACAGACTGCTGAACGATCTGCAAACTTTCCCGAAACGAGTCCGCTTGCTGCTGGATCAGCTCGGTCTATTTCTTTGATTCTTCAGCATTCCTCTTATCACTCCAAGCATGGCGGCTTCGTCCACACGCCTCTGATATGTCTTCAATTTCATACCGGCCATAATCCTGAACTCAAAATACCCAACATTAGCATAATGATAGATTTTGAATATAGATCAAGGCTAAAACTCCAAGATACTTAAATAGAGTACCGCATTGTAACTATGCCGCGGTATCATAGCCACAATTACATAACTCCATCCAAGTCGCCTAAGTCTTAGAGATAACAAGGAATCGGGTTTTCGAATCGATAAGCAAAGGAAGTTTGCACATCGTAAAGGATATAATTAGGAAGAATGTGATTCAAGAACGGTAAAACGGTCAAGGTGGCAGGACATATTTCCTAAACACGGGTATTCTGATTCATGTATTGGGTACAATACCCAACTACAAAAGAATTAACCCGACTATCCTATGGCTCTGATACCAAAAAAACCATGTCACGCCCCGCTTCCCAGAGTACGCAAGATTGGGCACGTGACATAGCCAACCATGCTACCTGTGGGTAGGAAGTATCCATCCACAGTCACATTACGGCTGTAGAGATATCAAGAACAAGAAAGTAAACTAACTACCTAGTACATGTCCATAAGCCAGAGTAAAAGAGTCAAGAGATAACAATATGCGGAAGCTAAAAAATACAATAAATGAAACACCTGGAGTGAAACTACATACCGACAGGAACCTCACCGCTCGTCTAACAGCGGTAAAATTCCTAATCAGTCTGCAGCAAGGTAGAAGAATCTGGGCCATGCAAAACCCAGACGTCAGCGCGTCATGTCATCAAGCAATATAATATGAACAATGTAACAGGAAATGCAAAATAAACATGAATAAAGCAAATGTGAAACAAGCAGTGCAGGATAGTGTGCAGTGGGTAACTAAACTGTTCTATCAGGTTTTCTAGTCTAAAGTTTTTGAAATCAATTTGAGTAATCCTCCATGTAACTCAAAGGATATGTCCCGTTACCCCCCGGGACCATGGATCAGGAAGATGGGAACCAATAGTGGTTCTGTCCCGTTGCCCCCCGGGACCACGGATCAGGAAATGTAAGAGTCACGAATGGTTCTGTCCCGTTACCCCCCGGGACCACGGATCAAGTAATACCCTTTTAAGTTACACTTTAGATCACCCTTTTGATTTCCCCATACCCCCAGGTTATATGTGTCAGGTCAGGTATTCAGTAGTCAAGTACTAATGCCAACACAGGATCCGGTAACAGGTCAGGTTTGTCTGGATAGACAACAGGAATGGTCCATGAGGACTCCATGTCAGGTTTGTTGGCATTAGGCATGAGATCAGGTAAAGGGTCAGGTCATGGTACATCAGGTCAAGTCGATAGTAAAGGGTACCATGTCCGGTGCATCGGTATATATATATCATGTGTAGCAAGGTCAGGTCAAGATGTAACAAAATCGACGGTGTGCTCACAACAGGTATAGAATCGAACTAGGATTAACAGCAGGAAGTAAGCAATAAAGTAACAACAATAAGCAGTTCATTTAATCACAATGGTGCATTAACATAGTGCAGTCGTATTATCATATTAACAGGTTTGAGCACCCCTTGCGGTGCAATAGATCACATGGTGGTGCAATACCGTTATATCAATATCAGAATGTAACAGAGCTACATGTGTACGGCTATCGTCCTTTAGACGGTAAAAATGTGATTAACGGGTAACCTCGTTATTAGGGTTAAAGTGGCAAAATGTGATTTTAGGTTAACTGTATCATGATATATGTCATAGTGCGTCCAAAAAATAAAATAGCTATACCTAGTTAAGTTTGCAAGTTTAATGAGCCAAAACACATTTAATTGTATAGTATAGCATGTAGCAAGTGATACTTGCCTCGACGGTTCGCGAACCGGGAAAACGGACGTAGCGTCGGCGGAGAAACACGCGACGGACGCACGGTTCACGGATCGAATCCAAACAACGAACAGTGGGACCACGCGGACCGGGGTACCTTGCTGGAATGTCGGGTCAAGTCATCGGCACGGCCGGATTCCGGTGAGATGCCAAAACAGCGACAAAAGTTTAGAAATACTACGTACGGACAAAGATCAACCAGAGGGGAAAAAGGAAGGGAGAAGGTAAAGGGAAGCTTACTGAGATTGCAAGGGTTGCAACAGCGACGGGGTCGACGACGATGGGGCGCCGGCGAGGAAGCTGCGGCGGCAGACTCGGCTGCGGGTGCTGGAGGAGAGACGGTGAGGAAGGAGAGGAAGTGGCCGGGTCTGGGTTGCAGGTGAAGAGGAGGTGGTCGGCGGTGGCGCAGGTGACGACGACGAGGGTCGACGGCGGCGTTTCCGGCCAACCGGAGAAGGTGCTAGGGTTGCTGTTGGGTCCCTGTTGCGGCGCCGGCACTCGGGAGAAGGAGGAGGGTGTCGAGGTCGGGAAGAGGGGCGAAGAGGAAGGTGCTGGCGTCGTCGGCGACGAGTTGCGGCGGCGACGGCGAGCAGCGATGGGTGCAGGTGGCAACGGCGTGGGTGCACGGGGACGTGGGGAGAGAAGGAAGGAGGGATGCTGTTGAGACGAGGATGATGGTGGTGGTGGCGTCGGCGTTGGGCTGCGGCGGCGATGGGCACGGTGGCTGGGCTAGGGTTGCGATGGGGGTTCTCGTGATGGTTTTACTCTGCGCGTGGGTTCTGGATAATGAAGGAGACGAGGAATACGTATATATAGGGGATAGAGAGAGAGAGATAAGAAAAAGATTTGAGAGAGAGAGATAGTGACAGAGAAAGAGAGAGGAGAGATAGAGAGAGGGATAGAGGCGGGGCTCACGGGGGTTTAAACCCTCGTGATTGGCCAGGGCGTGGGAAAGGAAGAAATTTTAAAAGATTTCAGAAGTTAAACTAACAGTAAAGGAATATTATGAATATATTATGGTTTTAGATTATTTTATTAAATTGGGATTTTGGGGCTAAATGAAACATTTCCAAATCCCGTCCGGGTTGGGTCCAAACATTCGAAATTCAAATAATAGGATTTTAAGCGGGTTCCAAATTTTAAAATGAAATGTTTTATGATTAAAAAGCATGCCCCCAAGTCGGACACTTGCACGCGCGCGTAGCCGTCCAAACTCGCCTGTTTCACCGAACGGGATGAAAACTCGACGCGCGGACGCTACCACGCGGCTATGGGTGACGAGTAGGCCAAGATAGATATTTTTAATTTTACTTTAGGTGTTAAAATTTGTTATATGCAAAAATGACTTAGCCAGTTAAAATTTTGCAGTAAGACCCAAACAAGCAAGATAAATGAAATGAGCAATGTGAAACACTCAACCAGTAACAGAAATAGTAGTATTGGGCTCGGGTGTTACACCTTCCCACCAGAAATGCTGTCGAATATCTCGGTACATCTTTGTACCTCTTGGATGTATAGAATAAGCTGAACTGTGTGCCTCCTTCATAAGCTCTTCACGAACATCCCCCTTTGGCACACACAAACGGCTACCATACCTCAACGAACCATCTTCGTGGACCAGTAAATCTGTTCGTAGTCCAGCCTCAACCTGCTCTCGAAACTTTTGCAGTCTAGAATCCTGCGATTGTGCCGCTTTAATCTTCTCAACCAAGAATGACTGTACTTGCAACTGCATCAACTGTCCCGTAGAACGTGGTAGCACAACCTCCAAGTCAAATCTTCGACAATCTGCAATGATCTCCTTCTGCGTAGTTAACACCTGAATTGCTGGTAACCGACTAAGCGCATCCGGCACGACGTTAACTTTCCCGGATGGTACTTAAGATCAATGTCGTAGTCGGCCATCAGCTCCAACCATCTACGCTGCCTCATGTTCAACTCCTTCTGAGTGAACACATACTTCAAACTCTTGTGATCCGTAAAAACTTCGACTCTCTCACCCAAAAGGTAGTGTCTCCAAATCTTCAAAGCGAAAATCACAGCCGCAAGCTCCAAGTCATGAGTTGGATAATTCTTCTCATGGGTCTTCAGTTGTCTTGATGCGTATGCTACGACCTTCCCATGCTGCAACAAAACACATCCCAATCCTTTTCCAGATGCGTCGTTGTGAATCACCAGTCCTCCGGAATTGTCTGGTACGGTCAGGATAGGGACGGTTATCAACTTCTGCTTCAACGTCTCAAAAGCTAAAGCACATTTATCCGTCCATACAAAAGATACCTCCTTGCGCGTAAGCTTGGTCAACGGTTCTGCCAAACGAGCGAAGTTCTCCACAAATCTCCTGTAGTATCCGGCTAATCCAAGGAAACTTCTTATCTCAGCTACATTCTTTGGAAAAGGCCAATCTCGAACTGCTGTAATCTTTTCGGGATCGACGGCGATTCCATTGCCCGACACAACATGCCCCAGAAACTTCACTTCTTCCAGCCAAAATTCGCACTTACTCATCTTCGCATACAATTTCTCCTGTCTCAATGTCTGCAGTGCGATCTTCAAATGCTCAGCATGCTCCTCCAAACACTTCGAGTAAATCAGAATATCGTCAATGAATACCACAATAAACTGGTCCAAGAACGGTGAAAAGATTCGGTTCATCAAGTCCATGAATACTGCCGGCGTATTCGTTACTCCGAAGGGCATCACTAGGTACTCGTAATGTCCATACCGAGTTCGAAACGCCGTCTTGCAAATATCTTCTGCTTTCACTCGGACCTGATGATATCCGGATCGCAAATCCAGTTTCGAGAATACCCTCGCGCCACTAAGCTGCTCAAAAAGTTCTCCAATGCGAGGGATCGGGTACTTGTTCTTAATAGTTACCCAGTTTAATTCTCGATAGTCGATGCACATCCTTCTCGTGCCATCCTTCTTCTTTATTAGAAGAACTGGAGCTCCCCAAGGCGAGTTGCTGCTTCGAATCCAACCCTTCTCAAGCAATTCAGCAACTTGTTTCTTAACTTCTTCCAATTCCACTGGCGCCATTGGATAATACGCTTTAGATACTGGCGCTGCACCAGGAATAAGGTCAATCGTGAACTCCACGTCTCGCTTCGGCGGCAAACCCGATATATCTTCAAATACGTCCATGAAATCGCGAACCACCACCGGCTCTTCACAACCATCAACTTCCATAGCTGCAAGAACATTGTTTGTCGGCCTAGCCCTAAACTCGACTGGCCCGACAGAACTGCTTCCTCCATTGAAGGTAAACTCAGTATGTCCGTGAATCTGGAAAATTACTTTCTTTGCCCTACAGTCAATGTGGGCGTGGAAAGTGCCAAGAAAATCCATTCCCAAGACAACTTCATAGTTGCCCGTATCAATCACCAAGAAATCTGCAAAGAGTTCCCGTCCGCACACGACAACTGTACAATCTCTACATTCCCTACTAGCTATGATTTTCCCATTCCCAATGTGTATGTCCCAAAAACTAGACAGGGTCGTGCAGGTAATCGAATGTGTAGTTATAAATTTGGATGACATAAAACAGTGGGATGCACCAGAATCAAATTATGCCAATGCGGGAAAACCATGAACGAGTAAAGTACCTGAAACCACTTCTCCTGATGCCTTGGCTTCCTCAGCTGTCAAGGTAAAAGCTCGAGCCTGATTAGGTCCTTGAGTCAGCTGTTTCTGCCCTTAGAACGGTCTCTGCGGAGGTTTCTGTATATCATCTCTCGTGCGAAACTTCGACGGACAGGCACCAACTGCGTGATCAGCCGCTCCACAAACCAAACAAAGTCCCAGCCTCCTTCGACAATCCTTTTGCATGTGGCCCGGTAAATTGCAGTAGTTACAATTCATACTCTTTCTTCGATCAACGACCACAGGCTCTTCATGGGTGCTACACCACGACGATCCACTGGAATACCCTTGCGCCCATGATCTCGGTTAGGTACAAATGCGGGCTTTCTGGCCGCAACTGCTGTCTGCTGCAAGCTCCCTTTCATCCCAGATAAACTCTGTTGTTCCCGAGCTGCCGTAAGAACCTGTGAGAAAGTGGTCAAACCCAGGGAGACAATCTGCCTCTGGATGTCCACATCTAAACTGCGCATGAACCTTCGTGCCATGTCTGCTTCGTTAGCGACTAAAGGTCCAGCGAATCGGCTGAGTCTCGTCCACTCCGCTGCATGCACGTCCATGGGTGCTCCATTTTGCCTCAGCCCAATAAATTTCTCTTCCATTTTCTCCCGTGCAGTCCGCGGGAAGAATTTCTCTAGGAAACTCTTAGAAAACTCCGTCCAACTGATCGGCTTGGGCAAGCGGGTCTCTTCCACAAGCCACCACTCTCGGGCGTAATCCACTAGCTGAATGCGCACCACATCAACTCTCAAGCAATAACAAAAGCATGGAATTTAAGAACTAAAATAGGAATGCAAATAAGAAATGAAGGAAAAAAAGATAAGAAAAGGAAAATGGAGTTTTATTAAGGGATTACAAGATAGAACTAAGATTATACTCCAACATTTTCTCTCAAGCTCTCCAATGGAGAGATTGAAAGAACAAGAAGAAACAAACTCAAACTTAACCCAAATTACAACCCCCTCTTCTCTGCCGATCTGCTATACATTTATAGGCTTTTTTAAAACATTTAAAATATACAAATGAGCAAGACAAGTTGTTACAAGAAGCCTCCAAATTGCCGGGCCTATTTGGCAACTATATTACCGTCCAGGACGCCACTTTAGCCGTCCCAGACGGCACTTTTTTGGACTTGTGCTTGGGCTTTTGCAGTGGCCTTGTATGCTCCTATTGGTCTCCAAAACATCCTCTGTTTGCCACATTTCTCCAAGGATTGCTTTCGGGTATTTTGGTCAATAATTGCAGCTAATATTAACTTTGTAATGAAAAAGACAACTTCATTGTTTGTTCACAGGGAATGTGCTTTACACATGATGGAATTAAGTGCTCAACACCCGTGTTTCATTGTCTTCTTCATTCAATAGCCGTTAAAACATGTAACATGCACAATTGCAACAAAATACCTCAGCAACACTTATTTATATATAAAGACGGATATACAATGCAATTAATCGAGCCGAACACACACACACATATATATGAGGGAATTTCCTCCTATGGCATTAATAATAATCAATCATCCATCATTTTATTTGACGATGGAGGCATCAATCATCTTCACCCTTATCATCTAAGAAGTGGATATACTAAATTTCATACGATTCTATCACTTTTTCACCGTTGAATTAGTAATGTAAAAAGTTATATTGTTGGTAAACCGTTAATTTTGCACCCACTAAGTCAACGGTGAAAAAGTGATAGAATCATATGAAATTTGGTGTATCCACATCTTAGATGATAAAGTTGAACATGATGGATGTTGATCGTCAAAAATATTGATGGAGGGTTTATTTTTTCGACGCTAAAGGAGAAAATTCTCTCCTATGACCTCTTTCCTCAATTATATATATATATATATATATATATATATATATATATAAAGTTGATCCTATGAGGATGAACCTTATTTTTTATTTGAGGCTGAACTTTCTAACACAACCCGCCGTATTTTTCACCGATCCGTACCGTTCATTTTGATCTATATGTTTTAGATAGGCTGCGTATAAAACTTCATGAGATTTGGATAGCTTTAATACGCCCATCAAGTGTACAAAAAATTCATCGGCTTCTCGGTAAATGAAAAATGCGATGCTTGATGGCTATGCTAGAAATCTTCAAATCTCGTGAAATTTTGTACACAATCTATCTAAAACATGTAGATTGAAGTGAATGGTATGAATCGGTGAAAAATACGTCGGGTTGCGTGTTTGAAATTTTGATCTCAAACTAAGAAATGAGGTCCGACCTCATAGGATCAGCCAGCTCTTTTTATATATAATTATGATCCTATAGGCCCGTGCCTAAACTAACCAATCCACGCACCCCATGTATACCAAATTTTGACGATTTAAACCGTTCATCTTGATCTACACGGTGAGAAACATGGGTCTATCAAATTTTATGCATTTTCTAAACCATTTAGTCGTTGATCCAATGACGCAAAATGTTCTATTATCGAGAAACCGTTAATTTTGTAATTGTCATATCTATAACAAACGATTTCGAATTCACACGAATTTTCGTGCGATGCTATATTACATCAATTAGAGCAAGTATATCGGATTCAGTCGTCAAAAATTGAAAGATTTTTCAGTTATAGAGTGGGCTTTCCGTTGTATGGTTTAGGCCCGGCCTATAGGATCACAACTCTCTATAATAGATTTATAGATTACATTTAAAAATTTTGCCAACTAAATACTATACAATATATTATAATATTTAGAATTAAATATATAGTAGATATTCAGTCAAATCTAATATAAGAGCGGGTTTGGTTCTGGCTGAGTTTTAGATTTGACCAGGTGGGCTTTATACTAAACCAATACATGTCCTTAAAATTTTGAATCTGATCTACCCGCTTGATCGATTTTGGGCAGGTCTAGGAAGTCAAAAAAACTTAGAAATTTTGAGTTGGGTCAGGTTTGGATCAAACCTAACTTTGCTTTCATCCCTTTTATTACTTGGGCTAAAAACTTTTGCATCAAATGCAAACATTAAGGATTCAGTTACAGCGGATCAGAAACAAATGGGTTAATCTAGAGAAATAAAAAGTACTATATTAAGGAAAATTTAAAATTAGTTTTTTATATCCCTCGAATTATTTTTTTGTTTTAAAAATTCACTTTGATCTCAATATTATATATTTTCTCCATTAAATCTTTTAAATTACCTAAATTTCTCCTTATTTTTAACTTTTATGACAATTTAAAAAAAAATCCTCATTCGATATTTAATTCTAAAATTCGACCTAAAGAAAATTTAATTTTGAAAATCGACTTTAAACCCGCTACACAGTATAAACACCGTAACTTAACTAGCTATATGATTAGCATTAATCAGAAACCGAGGTTGCCAACCATGGTTTCATTTATTATTTTTCAAGTAATCGGGGTAACCAACCTTGATTTTATTTTTTCCATTTTAATTTCAAATATATTAACTGTATATATCTTGTTGTATATTGAAATAGAAGCTCCAACAATAAATCACCATTATTTTCGAAAATAAAACAGAAGCACCAACTGCACCGTTTTATGAAGTTGGCTGATTTTCAAACAATGTTTTATGAATTTTTTTCTCAACCTGGAAGAAAAGATCAAAGGCTTTTTTTTTATCATGGCGAGTAAATAGAATAAAACTCTTCAGGACTTATTTACTATGGCAATATTATAGCATCTATTAATATCAAAAACCACTTAACCTAAAAGCTTACGTGTTAAGTTGTGAGATAACAATATATATCAAGGTAATATAATACTTCAACACTTCCCCTCATGTGAGCCTTTGAATTTCGGCCTATGTGAAAGGTAAAGCCTCCAATGGAAACTTTTTAGTATAGGCGGAATAAATGAGGATAAATAAATATAATTTTAATTGATAATAACAAGATTTGAACCCATGAACTTTTGAACTTGAAGTGCTCTAATACCATGTCAGAAATTGAGTTGAAAAACAATAATAGAGAGGTACACAAGAAATAATACGAAAGTAACAAAACAATATTCTGCCAAATTAATCTTATTCTTATGTAATTCTCTATTATTATTTTTCGACTCAATTTTTAAGAATTATCATGGCGTGCACATAGAACAAAGCTCTCAGAGACTCATTTGAGATATATTTTAATGGTTTTGTGAGATCTTTATGTGATCTTGATGAGGAGCATTCTATATTACTTGCTTTTATGTCTATAAGTAAATGCTAATGTTAATGAGAAAAATGACCTTAATTAATGATCACTTATAATGATTTATTGAATATTTATTCCCTAAAATTCAAATTGCCCGAATTTTTTTATATTGACAAATACAAATAAGATGATTTAACATCTTGACAATTTATGAAACCCGGTTTTGTTGTTAAACAAGTCATTATGACCATATTTTTTCTCTTATACGATTATGTGCTGTCATATCGATTTGTGGGTTATATTAGAAAATACATCTATATTTTTTTTACGGAAACAATACACATATTTGAGATCTTTAATGTTGAACGAACCTAATGCCCTTACCAAAAATTGACATGTATAGGTTAGTAGTGTATTCAATTTTTTCAACCTATTGGTTGCACATGAAATGATGAAAAAATGAAATTCTACTATATATAATAAACTAATGTTCTACTATTATGAGGTTAAATATATTCAGGCCACTCAGGTGGACTTATCCATGCTTAGCATGCCAATACATAATAATGTGTTACATAGTGACCTAACACATACTTTAACATAATACATGTAGTTATTTGGATTGATGTTGGAGCTTCTATTCCAAGTTACAAAGGTATCTATTACTTTGAGTGTGAATGTTCAATTGATTCCAGCTGCATATGAGTAGTATTATGGTTTGAAAGCTGGCGAGCTGTACATGAAATATGCATAAGAATACATACAATTATGATATTCAAACTGGTTTACTTGAAAGTTGATAAATGAAACTAGGGTTGGCAACCTTGGTTTCTGATTAACACTAATTAATAGCCAATTACGGTGCCTATGCTGACATAGCGAGTTTAAGGCCGATTTTATAATTAAATTTTTTTGAGATCGATTTTATAATTAAATTTAATAAGGATTTTTTAAACAAAATTGTCTTAACTTTTATCTTGTCTCCTTATAATCTTTCGATAAGACTTGCATATTTATAGGTTTTTGATATTGCACTTTAAATTTTTTCATTGTTTCTTAATAACAAACTCTCTTTAATCTCCATATTTTTGTGTTTCTCTCTTGATCTTTTAGGCCGTACAAAATCCTCCTATGTTTATGCTTCATTTCTTTATTCTACTTCATGTTATCAAGCCCTCTTACAATTTGGGTTTCTCCAAGAAAAGAAGGATAAGATCTACATTTAGAGTCAACATGAGGAATTTAAGGAAAAAATGTAATGTTAAATTAACCTTAATTAACATAATGGGAAGTTTGTTTTGGATGCAAACTGTTAAAACATGCAATATGGAATAATTTAAGAGATCTAAGGGAGAAATATAGATTGATATGGAACAAGTCTTTATCCCAACATTTTGGGGTCGGCTATATGGCTCATATTCTTCCATTATGCGCTAATATGGACCCTCTCCTTGGTTAAATTAACATACCTTTTTTAATTGCCTCTATTGATATCTGTTTAGTTCTACCCGTATTCCTAGCTGCGCCAGTAACTACAATTTTACCACTTCTCTGTAGGGCATTTATCGGTCCCCGCCGCACAGGACCAAACCATTTATCGGTCCCCGCTATAAGAACAAGGGTGACATTCAAAATTGCTCAAACTACCGTGAAATAAAACTTATGTGTCACACCGTGAACCTTTGGAAGAGAGTATTTGAACACGGGCTAAGAAAGAATGTTAAGATAACAGAGAACCAGTTTGGGTCCATACCTGGACGACAGACGACGGAGACTATTCATTTGTTTCGTCAACTTGTCGAGCGTTTCGAGAGAGGAGAAGAGATTTGCATATGATATTTATTGATTTAGAGAAAGCGTACGGCAAGGTACTTAGAGAAGTATCATGGGGGATGAAGAAGGGGGTTCCCGTCAAGTACATTGACATAATCAAGGACATGTACGATGGAATAGTGGGAATATCAGAATTTGCGGCGGCCTAACGTATGATTTTCTGATTACAATTGGTTTACATCGAGAATCTACATTAAGTCCATTCCTGTTTACTATCGTGATGGATGAGTTTGCTAGAACTATCCAAGATGAGGTACTTTGGTGTATGCTATTCGCTGATGATATTGTTCTAGTAAATGAGACGAAAGCAGTGGTTAATGTCAAATTGGAGTTATGGAGGCAAACCTTGGAATCTCGGGGGTTCAGATTGAGTAGGTCCAAGACAATATATATACATTGCAAATTTAGCAAACAAAGAAGTCGAGACCATATTGGTATAACACTGGAAGGGCAAGAGATATCATGAGTAATCGGTTTAGATATCTAGATTCCATCATCCAAAAAGATGGGAAGATCGATAGCGATATTAATCAAAAGATTCAAATTGGTTGGTTGAAATGGAGGAGTGCAACAGGGATTTTGTGCGATCGTAACTTTCCGTTAAGTTGAAAGGGAAGTTTTATCGGAGCGCTATTCAGCCTGTCTTATTATATGGTACAAAATGTTGGGCTCCTAAGAAGTATCATACACAGAAGATGTATGTAGCGGAGATGCGCATGCTTCGTTGGATGTATGGTAACACTAAAAAAGATAAGGTGCAAAATGAGGATATTCGTGCAAAATTTGGTGTAGCACCTATAGAGGAGAAGATGCGGAAAAATTAGCTAAGATGGTTTGGTCATGTGCGACGTAGACCTATGAAAGCACCGGTTCGACGAATAGATACTCTCGATATAGGCAATGACAAAAGGGCGAAAGGGAGATCGAAAAAAACATGGATGGAGGTGATACGAAAAGATATCGTTGCCAAAGGCCTCAATGAAAGTATATTGTTAGATAGGAGTGAGTGGAGGCGGAGGATTCATGTGTTGTAGCTGGCGTGATTCTTATGTTGGTTCATATAGCCTATCCTATATGCTTGGGATAAAAAGTCCAGTTGTTGTTTGCAAAGATACCCTATGATTACGTAGCATTTCTGATGCACACTATTTCAACCACCCCGCATTGATCTTATGAGCTACATCCTCTTCGATCTCATCATCATGATTAGTTATAGAGCCTAAGTAATAAAAATGGTTATTTCTAGATATTTCATGATCATCAATTTGCATTGTATGCCCATTTCTTCATACTTTTTGGCTAAAATTGCATTCTGTAAGCAACGAAATTAATAAGGGAGAATATAAGAGAATTTGAGGAGCAAAATAAAAAAAATCTGTAACGTCCCAATTTCCGGAATATAGAAATATGGATCGAAACCGGCAGTGCTCTTAGACAAGGGGAAATCGTCTTACCGTTGTCACACTTAAGGTTCCAGCTAAACATGTACGATAATATCTAAGATATAATACTAATATCATGCCGCAAGAATAGCGAGTACTATCAAAAATGGAATCACAAGATGATGATAGATCTAATAAAATATCTATGGAAGATAAAACATCTGAATAAACGCAATACATGATCCAAAATAAAGATACATTACTCCTAACATCCCGCGAGAATGCATATTCTAAGTTGAACTGAAATAAAGTAGAAATAAACCTATAAATATCACCGATCTTCGGCAAACTCTTGAAAGTCACTCTGATCCTGCTGTCTGTGAATCGGTCTTTAAATCTGAGATGACAAGTCTCGGGAATGTCAAAACATCCCAATAAGTACTCAATCGTAATAGTGTGTATGTGTGTGATAGCATGAGTATGTGAGTGTAGTAAAACCCGCGTGCACATGTAGATATAGATATGGCAGTAATATGAAGCAAGCATGTAAACGGGTCAAGTCAGTCAAGTCATATCCTAATTGGTCACTAAAAGGATATTCTATGTTATCGTGAGTTTAAGTGTGTACGTCAATCTTTGCAGGAGCATTCCCAACTTAAGGATAGGGCCTCGGGGTAAGGAAACACGTGTTCAATTGTGGAAGGAACAAGTGACCGTATAAAACCCGGTACCGGTAATAGCAACATATGACCGTTTAAAGCCCGGTACCAGCTAATGAATATGTGACCGATATAGCCCGTTACAAGCTCCAATAACCGAAATAGCCCGGTACGAGCTGCCGGCAATGGGTTCCTGAGATCCTGTTGAACGAACACACACTGAAACTATCCCAACACCCCGTGTATTTATAACTAACATGGAAGCAAACCGAATCACTAATTAGGAATGTTGATTGGACGTGCACTTGTAATATCATGTTAATTGTACATAAATGGAACTTGTAACAGTATAAAATTGTGTTCCGTAAGTAACGAAATTGATAGGTAAGGGAGAATGTAAGAGAATTTGAGGAGCAATATAAAATAATCCCTATAAAATAACTAGCGTTTTTATTTTATTTTGTATCAAATCCCCCCCCCTCCGTATACACACACGAGTTTTACTTTTATCCATGGGGTGCAGATACCATCAGAAGAAGAAATGGTTACTTCATTTTCCTTCTTTATTATATATCTTTTGTGTTCTATATTATGTATCCTGACATGCCAAACTTGATTTATTCTGTTATTTTCTCATATTAAAATAACAAACTTTCGTAAAGATTCTAACTTTGGTTTTAGTACTTACTGATAGGGCTTCACGAAGGACATAACATTGGAGGAAAAAAGATGGAATCGGTATGGTTAATGTCAAATATTTCTGATTTTTCTGGAACCTACGTAGTCAGTTGTTTTTACTGTGAAAATGAGTATGTTCGCACATCCATCTCTTGTTATTTAAGTTGGTTTAAAAGTTTGTTCATTCATATTCCACATCAAAATTATGACATTGTAGGCAAAGCTGCAATTTTCAGAGTAAATTGATTCTTTTCTCAAGATATCTTTAGAAAATTTTCCCTTCAAAAATGTGTTGCTTATCAAGGGTATTTAAAAAAATACAAACCCCTAATTCTTGTTGTGTGGTATAAATGTGATACAACCTGTGCTTAGAATTATATTCTTTTCTTTACCTCTTAGATTCATTAAAAAATACATCGGAGCTACACTCATGGAATGCAAACTTTATCCAGAGCTTCCGTACACGGATCTGTGTACAATAATTCCGCAACAAAAGCAGGTAAATAATGAATTTGCCAGTGCAGTAATGTTAGTTTGAACCACATGAGAAATTCTAGTTCAACTGGCTTTTTAAAGCAAAATGTTAATATTGGGAATTTTTTACCAGAAATTATAGATGTTTCTTACCGTATCTCGTGTTTGCTATTTCAATTTTATCTTCTTGTTTAATGTGTTTTACCCTTTTTATTAATTTGCTTCATCGTGTTTTCTCCTCCAGCTCTTATATTCAACTTTCATGCAAGTAATTGAAAGGCATTCTTTCTAATTAATTCCTATACCGCACTCTAGCCTTTTGGGATCATCATACTTGGGGTAGTGGACATGTGCCAAAAAAAATGCACGTTGTTGACAATTTCCTCGGCCTAGGTGAGCAAGTTACGAACAATTTTTTATGCGTGTTCTTTGGAAGAAGATTGATCATGGACATCATTATAGGTATATGCAAATTTTAAGTAGGTTCCAAATATGTACAAATGTAAGCTACATTCTATCATTATTTTTCGCTGAATTAGGTAGTACTTTGCTAGATTAGTTGTGTATATCCCTGAGGTATTACCTCTTATCAAGCCAAATGCATCATATCCTTCACTAAGAGATATCCTATGTAGCACTCGTCTTTTTTTCTGTTGGAAGGCTGTTAAGTTCATACATCATGAATATGCTCTAATTTCACCTATTTTGAACCAGATGATTCAAAATGGTATTTCAAGGAATATTTTTAATTCATCTGTTATAGTATTTGGTTATTCTATGAACTTATGGGCATGCCTGGTTGATAAGGAAAAGGCTTATTATGATATAAAAAATTAATGTCCTCTCTTTGTTAATTAAAAACCTATTTTTTCTTCTGTTGATCCTCTATACACTAGGAGCTTGATTGAACATGCTCTTCTTGTTTAATTTTGCAGGCAATCGAAAAGAAAATTAGAGAAATCTTCAACTTATGCCATGTTTATCCTGGAATTGACATTAGAAAGGTTAAGCTCTAATTATATTCTATTTATTTTATTTCTAAGGGAATATTTAAAGAGCCTAGGGAACAGATTGCTTTCATTATATTGCAAATTTAAAGAGCCCTGTGAAACTACAAGTCCAGCCATACCATGTATTATACACCTTTAGTAGACGTCTTGCATAATCATTATCTTTCCGTCGACATACCAAAACCTAAAACAGATCAAGATATAACTTTTTAGAGCTAAATGCAAGCAATAAAAAAGGCAAGAGCTGCTGTACCTTTTGGCCAACAACTGCCGAACTATCTGAGATGACGAAAAAATCAGTAGTAGTCAATTATTGTTTGAAGGAGAAACATGAGAAGCAATCACATATTCACACAGATACCTAGCAGCAGCACCAGATAGTATCTAATATTCCCTCAGGAGAAGCAATCACACAAATACCCAGCACACCAGATGTATCTAATATTTTTCCTTACCACCACGAAAATTTTTAGTTGAACTTTAGGGTCGGGATAATTGGCTACAAGAATAGTTTCTTTCAGTTCTGCTCCGCTACAAATGATCTCTACTGTTAAGTTGACAATTATCTTGTAGTACTCTTTTCTATACTAATTTCTAGACTTCCAGATTTGATTATTATATTTAAATTAGCTATTAATCTTGTTTGTAAAGAATTATAGAACATGTTATGTAGTAATCTGTGGAGTTAGTTTTTTATGCTTACACATTCACTCATATATACAGGTTTGCATATATGTCAGAATTGTAGTTACATGGCATGTAATTTTATTGACAATGTGAAATCTCTCTTGATCTGCCAAATCATTTTTACAGCATAATTGCTTAATTCCTGACAGATCTTGCTTGCTGCATAGTGCACTTTGCGTTTTTCATTAAGATACTACTTTATGTGCGTGCACGTGCCTCTGTGACTTTGCTTCCTACATACAGATACACCCATGTAGACGCACATATGTTCTTTGTGCATTATATTAAGAACATGTAAAGATGTCTCTCGTTCTTATCATATAAATAATACCACAATAACACTATCCCTTTTGCTTTTCAGGGGAAATTTGGTATCCCTCAAAACCACATTAATGTTAAGGATTTTCCTGGATTGAGTGAGTAAAAATATTCATTTATTTTTTCTGTGTGGTGGGTGAGTGCATAAGCAAATGCATGTTGTGTCAATAATTAAGGTTTATTATTTCTCTTCTCTTGTGTCCTTTATTTACCTCGGATCTTGCATCATGTTATTTGAGCAAAGGTTGAGAGACAGTCCTCAGTATAAGGCGCAAAATATATGAAAACGACAACATTAATAATATATCTTCTTGAAATTGTCTTTATGCTGCCACAGTTTCTTCCTGATCTTTCCTCTAAACTAAGTTCAATACCTCCATCTGTTCTTTTTGGCCTTTTTATTTCTAATCTATAGTTAAATTTATACCTTGTCAGAACGTGTTGGTACTTTTTTCTCCACAATTTTTATATTAATGTCACAAGCATTACTAGGAACTAGGAAGGGTATCCCGCACTTTCACGCGACACTGACAATAAAGAATGATAGTATCGCGTTATAAATATTGAATGTAAACACAAGATGAAAAATGGGTCTATCTAAGAGATGACAATGCCAGCTATTGTAAGTGAATCCTCAAGGGAAGGATACATGTACAAAAGCGTATGCATGAATGAAAGAGATGCAGATTTAAGAACTTATTTTGAGTATGACTAGTGAATGGCCATTGTTCTGGTTGCCTGCTAAATGATACCAAGAAACTGGGGGCACATATGAGATTCCTTTTCTTCAGCAAAACAGCAAAAGTGTACTATCATTTCAGATGTTTATTGATAGAAAGATGCTGCAAAGAAAGAACTCTTAAGACAGTTCTTTCCAATATGATAGATTAAAACATTGTTTTGAACCAAATTAAATGCATCATAACTCTCAAGTGCAGTTAAACAGATGAGCGTGAAAAGTAAGACCTCTGGTTTATTAGGTTATAAAATAGTTAAAGCATAATGATCATAAAGTGAAATGGAAGTGAAAGAGATAATGATCTTTCAATGAAGGGTCCTATAACAGAGAGACAATAGCTAAATTAGTTTAGAAATGAGAAGCCGATTTCTGTTTTTTTAGATTCTAAGGAAAACTGGATTTGTAGATAAGGAAGATTGTTGAAAGATCTGGTTGTATTTTCAGGCTAAACATTTTGGGTTAGTGATGAAAGTTTGATAGAAAATTTATCCTGAAAACAGACTGGTAGATCATAGTTCAAATTTTGAGCACACTTGATTGAACACCTATGCTTTGCATTATTAACTGTCATTTAAAACCATAGTCCTGAAAAACATTTTATTCGTATCAAGGGAAATATACATAGTTTACCATAAAGTGATCCTTTCATTTCAATGGGAAACATTTTAGTGGCATACGTGGATCTTTCCTTCCTTCTCAATCTTTCTGAATATGCAGCAACTAACAATCCGTTAATCAGCTGTGAGTGAATGACTATACTTATAACGTGTCATCTTGATTTAGCCAGAATCAACTTGATACCCCTACAAATTAGAGTTGTTTGAATTAACCAACCACTAGAGTTGTTTGCTTTGGGCAGGTTCAAGTTGATATAAAATAACTTCACCAATACTGCCTGCGATGCTAATAACTGTATCTTCATTCCCTCACTTTGGTAGACCGAGCACATTGCTGTAAATAAAAAGACTCCAGAAGAAAGGGTGAAGATGTTTAATTTTCTGCAGGAACATCTCTGAGAAATGATACACACCAAAGGCAATCAAAATCCCAATAGCTGATGTAAATATGGATAGCAGTTAAATGGTAATTTGAAGAAAGTAAAATGATAAGTGAAAAGCGTGTGAACATTATGTTCCTATTGTAAAATAACCTTTTTAATCATTCTTTTTGGCCCTACTAGAGGAATTTATTAGTACATTAACAAGATTAGTTCGTAATTGGTTGTGGGGTATCACTAGCATCTCTTTGGCTCTGCATAATATTAATTTCATTTCCTTAATTGAGCCGTTTCTATTTATATACAGGAGAGGCTGGTTGGACGCCAAATCAGTACGGCTACTCACAGTACAAGCCAGCAAATGCTACAAATATGGTTGTTTACCGCCAACAATTGAATACTTTGATGTGTAAACTTTTAAAGGCACGTCTTGTTTTATGTCCCAAGTTTCCTTTTGTATGCTAAAGCAGCTGCACTTGTGCTCGCTAGGAAACTTGTGGTGTGGAAGCAGTTGGCAATTTATTTTTAATTATTTATCTTAACATTCTCTAAAGTTTGTGAATCCTCGCAATCTTCACTATCATAGAGGTAAGACCAATAACAAATTTATTTGCTACAAGCAGAAGTAGGGTAATGAGTCAATGAATACTATCATAGAGGTAAGACCAATAACAAATTCATTTCTGCTGAGAAGGGAGTGCAAAAATATCTCCATCTGAGCATTTGTTGGCATTCACATGCTTTTCTAGTTGTTACCCTGTAAAGGAGAACCTTCAATGTAAAAACAAAATGACTTTGCATTACTTTCATGTCTTTTCCCTTTCCTGTCTTTATGCTTCTTCTTGTATCACAAGGAACAAAACACTCAACAATTTCGCTGAGTGCAGCAACAGGTTAATGTAAACATGGAATTAACTACTGAGAGGATTTGGGATTTTTTTTTTTGTCATTTAAAAACCTATATTTATTCGCTGGTTTATACATTGCTAAGTACAAATTCAATGTTCATCAGATGATGAAGGAACATGATGATGCTTGGCCATTTAGGAATCCGGTAGATCCAGATGAAGTGCCTACTTATTATGATCGCATTAAGGATCCAGTGGGTAAGTTAACGAACCTTCTGGTGTTTAGCAAGCCAATTGAAAGTAATCTGGTTTTGACATTGTTAACATTATGCATATTTTTCTTAAATTTGTTTTCTGCTTCAACAGCTCAACGTAAGGCTCAAATTGAAAACTGATATTATGGCTTGATACACTTAAACACAATCACTTAATTGGATGAGAAGAATAGATGGTAGTGACAACACATAATACTTTTCATACGGGTATGCCATACCTTGCCATTCGTTGTGGGGGCGATGTGGATTGCAATGCCATCGGTATAACTGCTGCTATTTGGCAGTCTTATCTTTGAAGCACTCTTTTCCCCTTGTTTCCGTTCTTCAAATGTCTGCATTCCTTTAACTATTGGATGTATCCCACTGTTTAGTCTGGGCACAACATGACTATGGATAGTGTTCTGATTTATAGAGGCCTGATGGTACTATGATTATCATGCAGTTAGTTCTTGAGCTTAATCTCCTTTATTTCCTCAATAGCATTAATCAGCTAAAGTTACCGTAAATAAAAATGAATCGCTGTAAATATATAGAGAGGGTAGGGCGCTAAATAACCATGGACTTTCACCGTTTGGAGATAAATTGATCAATTCTAAAAATTGCATTAGACACCATGATCTACCACTTGTTGCACTTAAATACCACTAATGGTGTAAGTTATCTTTTCAGAAACATTATTGTAGAATTCGTGATCGTCAGTTGATCAATGCATCGCTATTTTATCCTTGTAATTTGTTATAAAACTCGTTCCCCTCGACCTCTGCTTCTATAGTTCCTATTTTGTTCATGCCTCAAAACCTTGAAGCAATTAACTTATATTTAGCAAGTGAAGAATTAGAGGCAGAGAAAGAGTGGATGAGTTGGCTACACATGACTTCTACAGTATCGGTTTGTGTTGGAGAAATAACAGGCTGCTGCTATTATAGTCCAACAAGCAGCAGTAGTTCATGGAATTTATCTCAAAAGTGGTGACAGTTGGCTGTACTTAGTAGAACTCACCCTAAAGAGGAAGGGTTATGATTCGGTGCACCAAAAATGTTTTTTTTTTTTTAAATTGCGAAAATGATTGTGACATGTTGTAGCAGGTTTATGGATGGTTGGGTTTTATTTTTTAAATTTGAATGATACGTGTCTCTTTCAACAAGGACAATGGACAAGACACAAGAGGCTTTTAATGCTCTCTTCTTTCTATGTCATGTGTATGCATGCTCATTCTTAAAATTTTATATTAAACTAAGTAAAACTATTATTTTTTGTTTCATATATTAAACTAAGTGAAACTTGTTATCAAACAAGTGAAACATTTTTCTTTACAAATGTTACTTTTATATTTTCAAGGGGAACTTTAAAATTTTAAGAATAAACATGCATACACATGATAGAGAAAGAAGAGAGTATTAATGTCTCTTTTGTCTTGTCCATTGTCCTTGTTGAAAGGGACATGTGTTGCTTCCCGATTGGTCCAATTCATGATAAAACAAATCTTCGGCTTAAATTTCATAATTTTCCCATACGGTGTCAGAATTAACTCAAACTTGGTTTATTGGATTCGTATTAAAATTCTTTTTCAAATGAGCACCAATTTCATATATTTTGGATTCAGTCCATATCAAAAAATCTCATTTAGAAAGTCTCACTTGTTCCACGGAAAATCCCATAAACTAAAAGTTCCATTTGGAGAAATCCTCAGTGAAAATTCATTCTAAATTGGTAAATCAATAGTTCCACTTGGTAGATTAATAGTTCCACTTGCAATATTTATAGTTTCATTTAAGAACTTTTTAGTCCCACTTGAAAACGTTACAACAATTAAGTCTTACGGATATGTTTTACAATACATAAAAAGCTATAATACAAATTAATTTAAACACTTGACATGTTAACATCGTAGATTGCATCCGTACGGTTGTAATTTCATTTTTGTTCGTAAATTTTTTGATATAATTTTTTGACATTAATAATTATAATGGCTAAATTCTCAAGATCTGAGCACAAAAATTCAATTTTAACCTTACGGATATGTTTTACAATACATAAATAGGCTACGTACCAAAAACTACATGATTTGAAGGCCATTTGTTCTTTGATCATAAACTCACAAAATTAATGCACAAAGAAAAAATAATCTTAAAAGCTTATGATCGAGGCTGAGATGAACTTCAAAAAAATTGATTTTTTTTATTTAGGCTATTTTATCACCATATATCAAATCGGTTACATATCGTTCCCCTATTGATTGAGGTTGTGGTGATCCACTGTTTGGGCTCAGTTTTGTTTCATGAAGTCCTTAACGATAAATTCTGTTCTTGGCTGAAAGTATTAAATTTTGGTTGTGGTTCTCGAAATAACATAACTCTTGTACGAGTTGCATTGCCATTGAATGGTGGTAAATGACTATTGTGAGCCATAATCTATTTTTTCCCTGCTGTGTGTGCACTGAAGCAATTTCACCAATTCTAGGCTAAAAACTACTGAAAATGCTTTTGCTTCTTTTGGTGGCATAATTCACCTTAGAACAGTCATGTATTGCCTTGCCTTGTTCTTCTTAGTCCTGAAAGCTATTTTCCAAACAGTGTTTGGGCTCACCTCTAGCAAGAACAAGTAGAAATAATAAAGCACCCAAAGTTCTCTTTTACAAGTGATATTGATTTAAGAAGGCGGGGAAAAAAACAAAATAATGCTGCACATCATAACTTGCTTATAATCCATTTAGATTTTCTTTAGACATTTAGGTTATGGAGATAAAAATGAGAAGATGGAGAATAAGAGGAAAGTGCCAAGCTTTCTACTGCTGAGTTACCAAATTTAATGTCATAATCCGTTCGATGCTGTAATTAAGATGCACTCCGTTTACTATTTCCTAATTCCTTTGTCGATTATGAATGCCCATCAGTTGCATCTACTCTTCATTATCGATACCTGATTTTTATCCACATCCATGTTTCAAATTTCATAATACGGACAATAGAATTTTCTTTCTGGAAACTATATTTTTTATCCCAGTAAATGATGTTGAACATGAATAAGCAATGCCTTTGCCGGATTGTGTTGTATTGCATCGAATTAATTAAGAGAAAATGGAAAGTGGAGAAGCGTATGATATCTCATCTATTTAGCTAGTGTTACTTCAATAATTAAAATTGCTTTCTGAATAATCAAAACTCGACGGTGGTCAGATACTGGGATATATAGCACTGACCTTAAGAGCTTTTTGTCTGTTAAAGACATTGCACGGTTAATATGACTGTTCCAAGGTTAATAATGAAGACGTTAAGTCGCACCGGAAGTGAATGGTTGCTGCTTTTCCATTGGCATTTTTGGTTTTCTGTGCCGTGTTATCAAGAAACTATTTCGATGTGGATGTTCAAAAGAAATTTTCTTATGCAGATCTAAGCACCATAGCAATGAGATTAAAATCAGAAAAATATTACATCACTCTGGAAATGTTTGTTGCTGATATCAAGAGAATGCTTCGTAATGCCCACACCTTCAATGATTCAACGTCGGCCTATTATCACTGTGCAACAAGGTAAATGTTCTTCCGATGTTTTCTTCCCCTTTTTTACTCAATTGTTTTGGACTAATGACTTGATTTCTTTCCTCCCTTTCCCCCCCTTCAGACTTGGAACCTATTTCTGCAACATTTTGCAGTCTAACCTACCCGATTTTTCTACGGCTGGCTTACACCAATCGGACCATGGCTGACACCAATCTCCAAGTGGATAATTTGTAGTCTATTTAAAGCATATTCCCAGGCCTCAGATAGAAAATGCGTGAGATCTGAAGCTACAGAATTGCTGAGAGCTTGTAACCTGAGGCGGCGGGATCTTTTTCTGTGTACATGGACTTAGTCACTAATTTGTATATACACACTTCGGTCGCTTGGAATGCAACCATGAATTTTTTTTTATATCAAATTTGATTTTGTAACTGGCTGAAATTATTTGAAGATATGGTGTCGTTGCCGTGGATGTAACATATTTTCATTTGACATGAAGCTGTATCTTGTTTATTTATGGCCAAGAGCTGTAGAAACGACAATTTATTTAATTTTTTTTTCCTCTTCGGAGTTTATGCAAATGGAGTAATCCTGCATCATTAACCGCTGTATGTTTGTGATCATTTTCAGCAATATATGTTTGTACTAGTCATGCAACAAGGATATTAGACAATCAGAGTGCATGATTCTTTCAAACAAGAAAATTATTTTATTTTAAGCATGTCCGCCTCATCAATTCATAAATTAAATTTAATGGGGGAAAAAGTTCAGTTCATAAATTTTAGGGGAAAAAAGATTAACTAAAACCTTGTAACTAACTCTTAAATTTTTTTATCGGATCTGTAAGATACTCTAGCAAGAATATTTATTATTTTATCTAAATTCTTTAAAAGTCTTTATTACTTTAACAAAAATTATAATGTTAAGGTTTAATTTAGACTCTCTGTTTATATATAAGATGTACATGTAGAAATAGGTGACCTAGCTAGTTTAGGAAACTTAATTTCCAAATATAGGAAGTCATCTCTATTTTCAAAAAGACTAGGTTAACGTTTATGAGAGCCTAAGTTTGGGAACTTTCCAAATATAGCAAGTAATCTCTCTTTTGAACAGAACAGCAACAAACTTTTGGTTTTTAAAACCAAGTGTTGTATAATCCCTTCTAAATTTACCCAAATATTGGGCTTAAACTTGTGAAAAAAGATCCAAACAAATAAAATCATGATCTCTTATTCCTATACAACTTCGGATTTTTCACTATCCTTAATATATAAACAGAGCCTCTCTTTTTTATTGTTAAACTTGATTATAATCAATGGCTAAACGTATCTGTGCTCTACTTCCCCATGAGTTCTATACGAGCAAGAAGGATCCGGCTGTATCACCGAGGTCGTTTTACCAAGAATTCCACCAAGGGCCTTTGTCTCTTTCCATCCGTGTGAGTCTATCGCCGATTACTTCAGACGACACGAACGAGAAGCCCACAATCTCGTCATGGTTCTTTGTCGATGACCGCACCAAAGTGATCGTACCTTCGGCTTTCGAGGGCTATGGCTACGTCTTTCCCTGTGGCCTAACAGGAAAACCTGTCAGGCTCACGCATTGGTCTAGTGCATGCATGCCTATAGAATCTTGTACTGCGGCACGCTTTATGATCCCTCCTGACTTCCCTATGACATGCCAGCATCGTGGATACTTTGTGTCGGAAACCAATAAGTACATCAATGGAGTGATGGAAGCAGTAGCAGAGGATAAGTATCACGTGACTGTATACGGTAAGGCGCTCGTTGAGAGAACGGTGGTGTACGAGGAGAGTATAAAGATTGCGAAAGAGATTGCGGGCATCGTTCCAGGAGGGCGCAGCGGATGGAGACGGAGAAACACGGAGGAGGTCAACAACTGTAATAGTACCTGTGCGGTGTGCTTCGAAGAAGTGGAGATGAGTTGGTTCGAAGGGGTGAAGCTACGTTGCTCGCATGAGTTTCACTTGAGATGCATTGCTCCTTGGCTGGCGAAGAAAGAGTCTTGCCCCTTGTGTCGAGCAGCCATGTCAAGTTGATTGTTGTCTTCGTTAGTTTTATTTTTATGTTTCGCATCGAGTTTTATTTTTTGTTCCTGGTTTGCTATATCTTGATGAAGGTAATTCGTGTAAGAGATTGATCGATGATAAATTGAGTTATGGTTGTTAGGCTACATCTGCATTAAAGAACATCTTTATATAGATTGATCGATATACCATGAACTCCCTCTGTTGCCGAGGAACGGGCACGAACATTCGGCATTTTTCAATTTTACATCGTTCAATGTTTTCCAAACCATACAACAATTGAAATTGAAGTTGATGGTACTTTTTTTGCAGCTGAATTCCTAAAATTTATTTGTCAACTGTAGAAGACACATTATTTATTTGAAAATGATGAGAGAGTTCCCGGTTTTTGGATTATGCAATATAAATTTCTTCCGATTCATAGGTTAAAAGTCTTAAAATCCTTTATTTTTTGTACACATTTATTTAAGGGTAGGGTGGTCAAATTGAACGGATCGGATCGTTAAAATATTTCATAGATCAGAGTTAAGATTTGGCATAAACTAAAATATCTCTACTATAACAACAAATTCATAGATAAGATTTGAAAAAAAAACATGAATATATATATATATATAATCTTTTCAAAACAAAAAATTATGTGCAACTAATTATGTTTGAATTTTAAGTACTATACTGACCGTATATTTTATAAGTTATTTCCTTTAAAGAAAAAGTAAATTTTAATAATGCATATATGCAATTATCAATTTAATATCTTTTCAAAACAAATAAATCATGTGCAACTAAATATAAGTGAATTTTAAGAAAACACTCTTTGTTTTTCTATTAGTTATTTCCTTTAAAGATAAAGAACATTTTAAATTATTTAAACTGCATATATGCAATCATCAATTTTTTAAAATAATAAATAGTAAATGATTTATCTTGCAGTATATGAATTTTTTTAAGCTAGAGATAAAATTTAATATTAAAAATTAGTTAATTTATTTAAAATCTTAGTTAAATAAGATGTAGTTTATATCTTTGTTATATCTATAGAAGACGGTGGGCTGGAGCTGTATTCTAGCAAACCACGTGCGTATCTAGCGTGTGTCGTAAAAGCAAATATATATCCTAAAAGCAAATTGCGAAGATTATTCGTAGTTCTGTCATATCATCAAGTTTATCATACCAACAAATCTTGGTCCTCCCTAGCACATGCAAATCCAACATCACATCATTTTTTAAAAATCTCCCTCAAATCTTTATTTTTGATATAAGCAAATTGGGGTGACTTTTTGTAGTTCTGTCATACAATCAAATTTGTCATAACACTGTCATACAATCAAATTTGTCATAACACCAAATCCTGGTCCACCTAGCACATTCAAATCCAGTAGCATATCCTTTTTAAAAAGAAAATCATCCAAATCTTTTTGATATATTTAGCATATTTTATTAAAATAAATCTTTTGTTAATATTTTAATTTATACAATCCATTGTGCCACCAAATCGTGGTAATTCCCGTAGTATATATCTATATCTCTACCATTTTAACTACAAAATCTAAGGTAAAAAGGGAATTAGATAGAAATTCCACTAACATTGCTTAATACAATCCATATGGAAAAGAGAAATCATTGTGTAAATATTAAAATAAGGAAAAACCCTAAATAAATTTTGGATTAGTTACAAAAATAAAATTTCAAAATAACTCATACAACCATCCATTTCTCCATTTTCTACACCATTACTCTTACTAACTTGGCACAAAAATAGAAAAGATACTAAAATGGACATTGAAATAAACAAAAGAAGAGAAAGAAGTGATGAAGAAAGCGAGTACTGTAAGAATCGCTTATCTCCATTTTCTAATTTTTCAATATCTTTCATGAATTCTATGAATCCAAAAATAATCTTTGAGAGAGAATAGGATGGAGGGTGGTGAGAAAAAGTTAGAGCACGTAAAGAAAGTAATTAATTTTAGTGATGGAATTTTGGTGATTTTTCCAAAGCTAACTCTTTTTTGTATCCATAGATAAAAGTATTTTTTTGTGATAGTTGTATTTGATTGTTTATATCTGTTATTTCTGTTCCACTTTGATTTATAAACGTTTACCTAAAATTATATTTATTTCTCTTTTGAATTTAATCTAAAAATAGTTTTCTCATTAGAAACTATTGTTCGATTCTATTTTTTTTATTAATGCATTTATTTTGCTCATAGTTTAACTCTTTAAATAAATTTAAAACTTTAATATTCAAGTGCATGGCACGTGCAAATACACTGGTCTATAGTACTCCTAAAAGCTAATTGGGATGACTTTTCATAGTTCTGTCATACCATCAAATATATCGTACCATCAAATCATAATACCACCAAATCCTGGTCCCCGTGACACATTCAAATCCACTATCATATCCAACTAAAAATATTCTTTTGAAAATATCACACAAATCCTTTTGATATATCATATGTTATTTAAATTTTATGGAAATCAAATTTATGATTAAAAATTAGATTTTGTTATATCAATATTTTGTAAAAAAAATTTATTTTATTGATAAATAAATCATGCACATGCTATCTAAATTTTATAGAAATCAAATTTTGTGATAAAAAATCAAATCAATTTTTTTTTATATAAAATCCAAATCAAATTGGCACAAACTAAAGTTTCATAATAATAAACTTCACAAATGTTTAAGTTTAACAATTTGTAAAGACAAAAATAGCATTTTAAATAGGAAATTAAATCATTGTATTTGTTAGGATATTTTATAATTTACAATTTGCATTTTCACAGTGCTTATTTTTTTTTAAACGAAAAAAAATCTTGCTTCATTATTTGATTTTATGAAATTAGTATATGTCATATGCATAGCACGTGTAAAAGATAGTATATATGATACAATATTATCCTTTTGTTGATATGAAATTAATTAAGGTGTCTACGGCATATTTAGATCATTTTAAAGCGTGAATCACAAAATTGATTAACTTTGGCTATATTTTTCTTTAAATGGATAAAAAAAATTGAGGAAAATGGGATTGTGGTTGTTCACAGTCAGTTGACCGTGAAAAAAGACACGGCCATCTGTGAATCCCCTACAGCTTAAACAGGGGGACTGTGATTGTTATTCATTGCCAGTTGACTGTGAGCAAAAAACACGGCCCCTTGTGGAGTCCCCTACAACTTAAACAAAAGGACTGTGACTATTGTTCACAGCCAACTGGCTGTGAACAACTACAGCCCCATTAACCTCAAAAGAATAATAGTTGTTTCATTTTTCTATTTCTTGACGCTATATCTCTGCTGTTAATGTTAAAGGGAGATGTTTCTTTAATTTGAAATTTTAATTTGATTATTAGCAAAACATCGTTAAGAAAACTTTTCGTAATTTTGGAAAAAATAATTTTTTAAATCTGATATCACATCCAACAATAAATATTCTTTTAAAAAAATCCTGCAAATCCTCTTGGTATATCATATGTTATTTAAATTTTATGAAAATCAAAATTGTGATAAAAAATTAAATTAATCAGATTTTGTTATATCAATATTTT
This sequence comes from Agapanthus africanus, assembly GCA_030015575.1. Classification (NCBI taxonomy): domain Eukaryota; kingdom Viridiplantae; phylum Streptophyta; class Magnoliopsida; order Asparagales; family Amaryllidaceae; genus Agapanthus; species Agapanthus africanus. The sequence goes on along the minus strand of CM057345.1, from coordinate 540,604,044 downwards.
GTAACAAAAAAAAATTATATTGATAAATAAATGGTTAAATGGCAGGAAATACCTCTTAACATTTATCCCAATAGCAACCTCTGACTTCCTAAAACTAGTACTTTACCCTCTCAACTTTAATTGATACCCAAAATACCATCCATTTAAATATTTAATTAAAATATTTATATCAAGGGTTTTTTAAAATATCCCTTAAAATTCTATGCAAATTTGATATACTCCTATTATTCTTCGATATTACCTGCACATCCCAAAATTCTGTAAAGTTTTTTTTAATTACAACATTATTAAATGATGGTTAATTTTGACAGAAATCGATATAAAAAAATGTAAATATCCACACAATCCAATCTTATTCCTTACATGCTTTCAAATTTCCAAAAAAAAATTTGCTTGATCGAGTTAGTTCTTTTTTATAAGATTTGATTAATTTAGATGTTCTATTTTGTAAATATTGATTGATTAGCACAACTCTCTCTACCCATTTCGTTTTTTTCAACTATTTCCGAGTCTCTTGTTATTTTATTATATAAATCGGGTATTTGAAGCGTCAATCGGGTTTACTCCCGACAGTCCGTTGCACTATCGAGACCTCTAGTAAAGGAGGGTTTTGTACCGCTAGAATGATCGACACCTTGGCTGCCTGCACGGAGACGGAGTCTTTATTCCTAGGTTAGATATTAAGTTCTCGCCTAACCCCGTAGGCCGGAGATTTATTTGTTTATACAATTATTTGTTCGAATTTATTTTAATATGCTAGTGTTGGTTTTAACCAAAATAATATTTTCTTGTTTACTTTTACAACACTTACGTCCGATAAGACTCTGTACAGCAGAGGACAAGCTCCAATCCAAAATTCATGCTGCTTGTTGGCGCTACGTTCTTCCTTCTATCATCGAACAACAATAGGTTTGTTTTAAATGAGGGTCACATCCCTTATTTGATAAGTGAGGAACACTTCATTTTAAATGTCTGAGTTTATTTTGAAAAGACATAGAACTTTACTTATGTTTAAAGTTCGTTTTAAGAATGTAAGTTTTATACTTTTATGTCCATGTATGGTATTGTTTCAAAGCTTAATGTGTTAGATTTCATAAGCTTTGAATGGTTCGCAAATCGGTGCTCTGGTGTGAGAGTTATGGCCGTTATACTTAGAAGTGTTTAGGCTGGCAGATTCAACTTGAAAATCTGTTTGATGTGGATACCTTTGTTTAAGACATTCAAAACTCTATTATTTTAAAACCATTCATATTAGTTTGGCTTTTCAAATAGTTGTTGAACACATCAATTTCGATTTGCTTAACACATCAAATTTATAATAACTCGGTCCTTGACTTCATGTCGAGGATAAGAAGTCTCCTATCCCATTATATGATAGGTATCGTTTCGTTCGGTGCCCTCACTTCACTTGCTTTTCTTTTCACTTTACGGTCCGGATCTACCGTCTCTTACTCTACGGGCTTCCTCCTCCTTTTTGGAGTACGGGGAAACACCTCGGATGGGACAATAGACCGGCCTTGTAAAAATAGCTTTTGTCTCGTTACGCTCGTGAAGGAGACACCGCTCCTCTACTCTCTCCACTTTGTTTACAATTCATAAAGTCCGTGGGAAATGTAAAACTTAAACAAGATAACAACGGATTCTTTACCCAAAGGCAAAGAGAGAACATAACAGGAAACTCAAACAAGGGCTTCTTAACCGATTAGTGTACTTTAATGCATATTTTATATCCATATTTATCTTTATTTTGCCTATTTAATGCTACTCCGGGAATGTTTTGTGAAAAAATGCAGATAATAGGGTTAAAGTGCAAAAGTACACAAAAGGTGTATTACGTGCGTTGGATGTGGACTATTTTAAGCTGAAACAAAGCCAAGGGTGAAAATTACCAAAAATCAAGCGTGGAACAAGATTCACAAAGTCGAGATTGAGCCACTGTCCAGATTTGGGAGCCAGAACCTTCAAGATTTTGGCCAGGGCCGACATTTTCCTAATTTGGGCCAAAATTTGGTGGAATTAGATCTCAAGATTTTGAGAGATTTTTGTATCTTCGAAAATATTCTATAAGCTACTTTTTGAAATTACCAATAGCCTATAAATATTGCCGTATAGTCTCTCTAGGGTTTCATCTCTCCATGAGTTAATTGTTTAGGTTTTTGGAAGAGATCAAAGATATTTTTGATAATATGAAGTTTATTTTATTTAATTATTCTCTTTCTTCTATTACGAGTAGCTAATTTATTTTCTAGGGCTTTTGAATTATACTTGCTATCATGTGTGTTTGATTTATCTTCTCAATTCTTTTTTATTGGTTTTAATGATGAATTTCGTTGATGAAAGTTTGCTTCTTTTTGATATCAAGCTAATAAACTAGACTTGTTAATGATTGATTGACGTCCATAAAACTTGTTTAGGAAAATATTGTAGGGTTACTAAGCACTATCACAAGCCTCATAAGGCATCAACCATACCAAATCTAAATTTTTTCAAGTGCCGAACAACCTAAAGCGAGAATCTTTGCTAGATAATTAGGGTTAACAAAGCAAGTAAATATCTTTACATCTAAGAGAGAGGGATTACAACCTTTGTAGTCCGCTCCTTCGCTTCATAAGCTCCGAGTAGTAGTCCCTTCGCCGCGATCCATGAACTGCCGGACTCTAGAGAGGCTCCACAAGCCGAATGATCCATGCTTGCTTGAAATCTTCCTTTTCGAAAATGATCTACCTTGACGAATCTTTAACTCAAACTCTCACTTCTCTAATCAAGTATTAATGAAGTGAACACCCTAATCTAAGTGGCTAGAATAGATGAGGATGATGAAGTAGGAATTTAGCTATCTTTTGTTTTCATTTTCTCACTTTAATTCATCACTTTACAAAAAGCTAGAAAGTTTTTTCAAGAGGAGGAAGAAGAAGAAATCTTTTTGTGATGAATAATGAAATTGTTATATGGTTACAAATCAACCATGGGTTAATAAATGAAGACTTAACCCTTTTAGAGAATGAACTAGGGTAAAGGGTTTGGGTTGGGTTAAGAAAATATCCACACAAAAATATCTAAGCTTAAAACAAAAATAAAGCTTCTAGAAGCTTCATGAAAAAGCTAACCCAAATCAAACCCTAACTATGTTTAATCTCCACAAATCATGTTGCATTTGTAATCATAACTTGTTACAATATTATATATCACACATATAATATATTTTTGTAACAAAATAAAATAATACAATTAACATATATCGCATATATATCAATGTATTATCCGATGAGAAAATGAATCAATAAAGTGAGTTTATATTAGATAATGTAATGTAATATATCACATATATAATTATACATTAAATTATCGAATCAACACTTGATCCGACAATCCGGCTATATCGCATATAACTGACTAATATATCATGTACCGATTCATCGAATCAACACTTGATCCGATGACCCGGCTATATCATATATACCCGGCCGATATCACATATCACGAGAATAGAATACGGTATCTCATATCGTATTATTCTCGGTCCCGCACATATCACATATGTGCTCCTACTCTGTTTTGCCTGAGTCAAGAAATCTCTGTGTAGGACTCTAAAGAATAGTCAATACGCCGGCAGTAGGTGATGATCATATCAAACACCCACAAGCTGCAAGCGGTCAGCTAAACGTAACAGCCACCTAGGTATTGAGCGATCAGAAGATCAACAAGCAAGATTGTACATTCTCCTGTGAATCCAATCAGTAACACTACCGTACAGTCCGATCTTTTCGTCTGATATGTCGCATATCTAGTCTAGGAGTGGTAAACGTCAGACCCCAGTAACCGATAAGTCATGTCGATGTGAGGCTCATAACCAGTCGAGAAACTACTGATAACACTTACCAGTAGCACTCTATATCAGCCCTGGCCAGGGACTTCCAGTTATAGCCAATCGACCACAGCACAACATCAACTCTCTATACCGGGAGAGACGAAACCCCTCCTATCGCTCATTGCCTCCATGTGATTCGGGACTGTACCCAAAAGCCACAGTTTTGCACGCCCTCTTGGATGGTAAGGTGGAAATCAAAGCACAGTGGGAATCACACAAGACTCTATGACGATCTCGGGTCTACAGACTAACCTGTACCAGTGTCACCAGAGAACTGCTATCTGACGATTGGTATAATACCATCTAGGAGTTCTCGGCGAATCCGTTCAGTGTATCCAATCTCCACTGAGCACCCGTACACCATCTTTGATGTCAAACACCGATGGATATGGGATCATCCATCGCCCATCATATGGGTCAAGATGCGTATACGCTAGTCTACTCTGGTGTATCGATGCCCTGTCTCGATACACCCTGTTCCCCTCCGAAAGACGCGCAAGACAGACGTCTTGCCTGAGATTCGGGACAGATGCTAATTGGTGCTATCCGTCCACCTCTCCGAAGATGCCAAGTTGATTTATGGCACCATGTATCGAAGGTTTAAACGGATGCGGCCGATGTAGCAGACTTCATCAGATTCCCCCACGTTTGAGGGGTTTTTGATTGTGGGGACGCTCTTCCCTGCAGGCGCAAGCCCCTGCAGTTAATTACGCTACCGCATCGCGGTAACAACTTTCTCCTTTTCCAGATGGTCACTTCGTGTTGTGGGTGTTTGTTTTGTTTGTGGTTGCCCGTGGATTGTATATGGAGACTAATTTACGTTGTCGCCCGTAAGACGTAGATTAGTCCAAATCCGTATTTTCTTAGATTTGGGTTTGGGGGTTTTGGTTTAAGGATACGTTAGTCTTATTTTGGACTAAAATCAACTTAAACGTTTGTTAAGGACACGTTAGTCTAATTTCCAGACTATGATCAACTTAACGGGATCATTTAGATCCAACAAGAGAGCATTTGGACTCTATTGTTTAGTTTAGGGACATTTCGGTCGGTTTCTAGTTTAAGGACATGGTGGTCCATCATAGTCCGTGGAATGTATAGCTGTCGGGACCCATCGCCTCTCTGAAGACGTTGAAGGATTACAACGACAAATATCAGAGGAGTTCAGAGATGTACCCTTGAACCAATGTTGGTTGGGGATCTATAGTCCAATTTGGAACCAAGATCAAATAATTAGATTATGAGCACATTGGCTCAGTTAAATCTGAATTGAGGACTTATGGCCAGTTTGGGCTAAGTCCAATTAGATTAGAAATATTGGCTCTTTGTTGGACCATTAAACATTTGTCTGGGTTCAAGCCCACATTATTTAGCAATGCTAAATATTTTCATCTTTAATTTCCTCAATTTTGAGATTCATTTGGAGGAGGAACTTTTGCCTCTGGAAAATTAGCCAATTTGGCTAAAAGTAGTGTCAAACACTAAAGAACAAAAGTGTTAAACACTGGAAATATAGAATCCCAAATTAGTGTTAAACACTAGAAAATAACAGTGTTAAACACTGGAAATAAGATTTTCAAATTAGTGTTAAACACTAAAAGATAATCAGTGTTAAACACTGGGAATAAAGCTCTCGAATTAGTGTTAAACACTAAAGAAAAAGGGGTCACGTGTGGACACGTGAGGGCGCCTAAAGGTGGGACCAGATTCCTTTTCTTCGTTCTGCAATTAAGTGTTAAACACTTTTTATATTTTTGTTATCACGTGCTGACACGTGATGGAGATCTATGCACTGCTCATTAAAGTACTTTCTAAGGGGTCACGTGGGGACACGTGAGAGCGCCCAAAGCTCAGGTTTCCTTTGCTTTTTCTTTCTGTGTTTTGTAGGTCACGTGGGAGCACGTGAGGCATTGCCTCGAAGCCTTTTCCTTTTCCTTTTTGGGGATCTCTTCAGGGGTCACGTGGGGACACGTGACCGTAATTCTTTTGCATGCATGAAGATCTTTTTATCTTTAAGAATTAAATTCTCTGTAGGGTTAAACCCTAATTTTGTTTTGGAGGAATTAAATTCCTATATATGTAAAAGAATTAAATTCTCAATTAGGGTTAAACCCTAGTTTTGTCCATCTTGAAGGAATTAAATTCCTATAATTTTAAGAGAATTAAATTCTCAGATGGGGTTTAAACCCTAATTTCATCTTGGGAGAATTAAATTCTCTAAACTCAATTCCCCCTCTAAGTTTCGGATCTGCATGGCATGATCTCAACCCGATGAGAATTAAATTCTTAATTTATGGGGAGATGTGCTCTTTGCAGATCTTCAACCAGAGGAAGAACTAAGTTCTTTAACAAAAGAGTTAAACTCTTAGATCTTTGAGAATTAAATTCTCTTTTTTGAAGTTTTGATCCCTTTCCTTTTCTTACCTAGGGTCTTCTCTCTTGAGAATTAAATTCTCCTCTTTTTTTACTCTCTGTTGTTGTTATCTCCCAAAAAAAGTAGATCCCCTCTCTTCTTTTTTTTGGCTCCTATTTATAGGAGAAAGAAAAGAATCAATTTGTTTTGTGAATCTTTCATTGAAAGGTTTTAATTGATTTCATAATTAATATGATCCTTTAGATCACACAATGAATTTTATTCACTGTTGGATTTTAAATCCAAAGATATTCTGTTTGTTATTTTCGGTGAGATTTAGGGGAAATCTTTCCTTGTCTAAGATTTTTTTCCATAAATTTGTGATTTTTAATCACCCTTGGATCTTTAATCCAACGGTCCCCATAATGCTTTGCCATTTGGAAAGATTTAGAAGCTTTTAGAATTTAATTTTATTAAACTGTAAGGCTTTCGAAGCCAGTCACGTGTTGACACGTGACCCTTGGTCACGTGTGAGCACGTGACCCCCAATTGAGTCCTTTTCTCAGCGTTTATTTACGCTTCAGTTTTAACCATCACGTGTCAACACGTGACCATTGGTCACGTATGAGCACGTGATACCTCATTGAGGTATTTTCTTCAGCCATTTGTTTTTATTTCTGTTTTAACTATCACGTGTCAACACGTGACCATTGGTCACGTGTGAGCACGTGACCCCCAATTGGGTCTTTTTTCAGTCGTTTGTTTTTATTTCTGTTTTAACTATCATGTGTCAACACGTGACCATTGATCACGTGTGAGCACGCGATATCTCATTGAGATAATTCCTGATTTTTTAATCAGGGAACGGTGCATAGCATATTTGCTCATAACTTTTGATCCCGGATGAATTATGAAGTCCATAATATATCAAATCGAAGGGTTTTTCGAGATGCTTTCGATACCATCAGAATTTATTAGTTCCTCCTTTAGGAGTTTATCAAAATACAGGCCGGAAGATACTGGTTCGCATTTTCTTAAGCGTATCGCTGCCATTTGATACCTTAGGCTCTTTGCGCAGAAATTTTTTGGTGGGAAAAAATGCCCCCCCACTACTTTGCCCAAGTAAGTATGTACGTGGGTGAAGTAGTGCAGAGTTACGCATGGCAATAGAATTGATGGCTTAGGAGACAAGTTTAGGGTTCTTGTAACCTAAGACTTTTTTCATCTTCATGAGCCGTAAGGGTCTCAAGAAGGTTTTTTTCTCCCTACAAGTCAAGAGGATCCCGCTGGTGTATTTTCTCCTTAGGGGTCGTGAGGACTCCTAAGTGCGTTTTCCCTTGAGAGTCGTAAGGATCTCACAAGAGAATTTTCTCCCTTACAAGTCGAGAGGACTCATAAGTGATTGTTTCGCTAGTTGTCGATGTTTTACTTCGGGGAGTGTGGCCCATAGATAGTCCATCTTGACCTCTTTGTAGGGCAGTGATGGCTTAGGAGACAGGGTTAGGATCTGCCACCTAAGACTTTTCAACTTTATGAGCCGTGAGGGTCTCATAAAGACTTTTCTCCCTACGAGTCGAGAGGATCCCGTAGGTGTATTTTCTCCCTAGGAGTCGTGAGGACTCCTAAATGTGTGTTTTCTCTTGAGAGTCATAAGGATCTCACAAGAGAATTTTTCCTGCTTACAAGTCGAGAGGACTTGTAAGTGGTTGTTTCCCTCTTTGTCGATGTTCGACTTCGGAGAGTGTGACCCGTGAATAGTATGCAAGAGTTCATCTTGGACTGACTTGCAGGGCCCCAGTGCTTAGGAAACAGGTTTTTTAATCCCCATTGCCTAAGGTTTTGCCTTAAGAGTCGAGACGAATCGAGAAGTTCTCACAAGGATGTCCTAACGTCACAGTTAACCTCTGCTCTTTACGACAAAGGTCCGTTAGGGTCTGTGGTACTAGGGTTTTGCCCGTTCTACCGTCGCGTTGGTTGATGTATCCTTCGACAGGCAATATTGCTGTTCGAGTAGCCTTGCGACTGTCGTGTCTCTGATCCCTTCGGGGGATGGACAAGATGACTTCAAGCAATCTTCTTAGGCAGTTTGACCGTCAGAAGAGCAAGCGTTAGGAATTTTGCCATGTCGTTTTTTACTTGAGGTTAGGCTCATTTTGGAGAGCCCCGATGAGTCATACCCACTCCGCGCTGGTGTGGGATGATCTCCGATAGTCTTTCAGGTTTTATATGAGTTGCCGTCAAGACCCTGAAGCTAGGAATTTGGCCTTCGCTTCGTTTGCTGGCATTGCGTCTGCTGTATCGAGACGAATGTCGCGGTTGTCTCTAGGTTGTTGATGAACCGTCGAGGTTTGGAACTAGGGATTTTGCCGTGGCTCCGTTGTTTGATTATCGCGTCTGAATCCTACTGGAGGGAGAACGCTGTGGTGACATCTCATCTGCTGTATCGAGACGAACGTCGAGGTGGTGACCACTCCATGTGGGATGATCTCCGGTAGTCTTTCATGTTTTATATGAGTTACCGTCAAGACCCTGAAGCTAGGAATTCGGCTTTCGCTTCGTTCGCTGGCATTGCGTCTGCTGTATCGAGACGAATGTCGCGGTTGTCTCTAGGTTGTTGATGAACCGTCGAGGTTTGGAACTATGGATTTTGCCGTGGCTCCGTTGTTTGATTGTCGCGCCTGAATCCTGCTGGAGGGAGAACGCTGTGGTGACATCTCATCTGCTGTATCGAGACGAACGTCGAGGTGGTGACCACTCCATGTGGGATGATCTCCGGTAGTCTTTCAGGTTTTATATGAGTTACCGTCATGACCCTGAAGCTAGGAATTTGGCCTTCGCTTCGTTTGCTGGCATTGCGTCTGCTGTATCGAAATGAATGTCGCGGTTGTCTCTAGGTTGTTGATGAACCGTTGAGCTTTGGAACTAGGGATTTTGCCGTGGCTCCATTGTTTGATTGTCGCGTCTGAATCTTGCTGGAGGGAGAACGCCGTGGTGACATCTCATCTGCTGTATTGAGACGAACGTCGAGGTGGTGACCACTCCATGTGGGACGATCTCCGGTAGTCTTTCAGGTTTTATATGAGTTACCGTCAAGACCCTGAAGCTAGGAATTTGGCCTTCGCTTCGTTCGCTGGCATTGCGTCTGCTGTATCTAGACGAATGTCGTGGTGGAGCTGGGATTTTGCCTTCACTCCGCTTTGTTTCGACCATGAGGTCTTCTGTTGACGTTGCATCTGCATCCTGATGGACCGCAAGGGAACGCCGTTGTTGATATCGCGTCCGCTGTAACGAGACGAATGCTGAGGTGGAGCTGGGATTTTGCCGTCACTCCGCTTTGTTTCGACCATGAAGTCTTTTGTTGACGTTGCATCTATATCCTGATGGACCGCGAAGGAACGCCGTTGTTGACATCGCGTCCACTGTAACGAGACGAATTCTGAGGTGAAGCTGGGATTTTGCCGTCGCTCCGCTTTGTTTCGACCGTGAGGTATTTTGTTGACGTTGCATCTGCATCCTGCCGGACTGTGGAGGAACGTCGTCATTGACATCTCGTTTGCTGTATCGAGACGAATGCTGAGGTGGAGCTGGGATTTTGCCGTCGCTCCGCTTTGTTTCGACCGTGAGGTCTTTTGTTGACGTTGCATCTGCATCCTGCTGGACTACGGAGGAACGCCGTCGTTGACATCTCGTCTTCTGTAACGAGATGAATGCTGAGATGGTCTCTAGGTTGTCTGTGAACCGTCGAGATTTTGCTTCGCTTTCTGATGGAGCCTGTTGGGAAGGTATGGTTCCCTCTTTGTTTGTGCCCCTGGATTGTATACAGGGATCGATGTGATCTCACCTGTAGAGCAAAAAGTTTCATTCTTTCATCATTCATTTTTTTTATTCTTTCCGTGACGCTCTATCATTTCAGCTTTTTATATCGCGAAGATCGCGATTGCCCAATCATTTCGGCTATTTTTCGCGGTGCCCAATCATTTCGGCTATTTTTATTTTTACTCGCTGCTTTTTATTGCGAGTTGCCCAATCATTTCGGCTGTTTTTTTATTTTACTCGCTGCTTTTTATTGCGAGTTGCCCAATCATTTCGGTTGTTTTTGTATGCATACATTTTTACTTGCTGATTTCGTTGCAAGTTGCCCCATCATTTCGGCTATTTCATATGCATTTTTGGCTCGCTGATTTTTTTTATCGCGAGTGTGTAACTTGGAATCTGATGCTAATCTTAGCATCAGCATCGCTACGACTGGAATATTACCAGGAGCGAATCATCATTTGCCATGAAAGGACTTGGAATTTGATACTGATTTAGGCATCAGCATCGCTACAACTGGGATATTGCCAGGAGCGAATCATCATTTGCCTCTGTCGATGTCGAACAAAGGTGGCTTAGCAAACAGGGTTAGGATCCCGTCGATTAAGGCTTTTGACTTCATGAGCCGTAAGGGTCTCATAAAGGTGTTTCTCCCTACGAGTCGTGAGGATCTCGCAGATGCATTTTCTCCTTAGGAATCGTGAGGACTCCTAAGTGTATGTTCTCTTATAAGTCGTAAGGATCTTACAAGAGTGTTTTCTCCTTATGAGTCGAGAGGACTCACAAGGGTTGTTCACCGTGCGAACATATCCCTAGTCACGGATGGGACTTTGTTAGGGAAATGTTTATTCGCGCCTGTGGATTGTATACAAGGGTCAGTATTGAGCCGCTTGTAGGGCAGAATCGGGGGGTATGACTGCTTCAGAACAGGTTCAAATCCCTGTAGCTTAAGACTTTTGAATCTTATGAGCCGTGAGGGTCTCATAAGAGGGTTCTCCTTACGGGTCGTGAGGATCTCGTAAGCGTAATTTCTCCTTAGGAATCGTGAGGATTCCTAAGTGTATCTCTCCTTTGTGAGTCATAAGGATCTCACGCAGGTGGTTTCTCCTTACAGGGTCGAGAGGACCTTGCAAGTGTCTTTTAACGAGATTACGCCCTTTCGGGTTTTCACAAAACTCGTCGGTAGTCCTGCTGTTTTTACTCACGGCGCCCTTTCGGGTTTTCACAAAACTCGTCGGTAGTCCTGCTGTTTTTACTCACGGCGCCCTTTCGGGTTTTCATCCGTGCCCATTTTGCTTATGGACATACCGTTTTTTTTTGAACGAGATTGCGCCCTTTCGGGTTTTCACAAAACTCGCCGGTAGTCCTGCTGTTTTTACTCACGGCGCCCTTTCGGGTTTTCATCCATGCCCATTTTGCTTATGGACATACCGTTTTTTTTTACGTCAGCCTGAAAATGCCGCGGGTTGGGAGTAGTTTAACGACGTTTCGGTCATTTGCAAGTTTTAGGACATTGCGGTCCGCCGTTGCCGTATTTGAGGCGAATTTCTAGTTTACGGACTTTTCGGTCCATGGGGCTTTCCTTATGAATGAGCATGATGCCCCCGGCATATCCATCTTTCTTGGAGCGTGTGGTTGTGGCGGGCTCACCTTCCAGTTTTCGGACATCGCGAACTTGCCCTGTTGGTATTGATCTTCAATCCAGTTTTTGAAGACGTAGCAATTTTCGATCGGATGGCCCAATACTTGGTGGTAAGGGCAGTAATTAGGATTATTGATATTATTCAGTTGTAGCCGGTGTTTCGGCTCTGGTAGAGTGATAAGCCTGTTGCGCACTGCTAGTTCGAACAGCCTCCTTGTTTCATCCCGGGGAAATGAGTAAGGACGTTTCAACTTCTCATAGAAGGGTTGCTGCTTGTTGCTTTGGCGAACCACCGGTCTAGGGCCACTTGATTGTTGTTGAGCGTTGGTGACGAAGGCCGTTCTTCCCTTCCCTTTATCCTTTTTGTTCGATCCCTTGTTTGCAGGTCCGAGATTCTTTCCGGGTAGCGTGCGATTGCACGGCTGAATGTTCTCGCAACTCCTCAATTCTTTCGTTTCAGAGATGGATTCCTTGAAGAGAGGGCCGATGGCTACTTTTTCGTCGGAATCGCTTCCGAAGGTGAGAACTCGTGATCCCTCGGGATCAACCCTATGAAAATTGCCGGCAATTCTTTTACGCTCATCTGTCACATTTTTCCGCTGTCTATGAGCTTCACGCTTTGTCATATTGAAGTGTTGCCTGTGAGCGACATACCCTTGCCACCAACACTTAAAGGAGTTGCAGTCTTCAGTAGGATGTGCGATCTTCTGATGATATAAGCAGAAGTTAGGATGTACGTCCGCTTCATCAAGATCTATACCGCCAGGAGAATTTTCTCTGAAAGAGGGCAGCTTCATCCCCATCGATATGGCTTTGGCGAATCGTTTCCTTGTCTTAATCCTGCTTTCATTTGCGTCGGATGTACTTTGATCCGGTGGGAGTGTTTCGACCCTTTCATCTAGTCGCCGGCGTTTGGCTTTTTCAAATATGGCCATCTCACGCTCCCGATCGGCTTTACTTTTCAGATGAATTTCATTTAGGAAGGCGTCGATCATTTCGTCTGACGGCCATAGAGGTTCTGGTTCAGGACCTCCCCCTGTATCTCGGTGCAAGGAGCTCCTTTATCGTCTATCGACGAGCGAGAGATCATATGGCAGCTTGCTACATAATCCTCAGGTTCATCCGACGAGTCTTTATCGTCATCTCCGTCCTCAAGGACGTGGCTGAGGAATTCTCGGAGCGTGACTGGGGTCTGTGCCTTCTGATTATATTCTTCCAGTGCGTCGATATGTTTTTGCAGGTCCGTGCGCTTGTCGCCAGGCTTCACAGGCTTTTTGGATCTCTTCTTCTTTTTGGAACATTTCTACGGCTGGGTGTGAGTACTTTGGCTATCACCACCAATCTTTGGAGTTGGGCGTGGCTTCAGCATCCCTTCAATGATCTGGGGTTCCAGCGGGTTCTTCCACCTAATCGCCGGGCATGTCTGGAGATTATTCATCATCTTTTTGGTTTTGGCCGAAAGGGCCACCTCCCATGGGGCTTCCCTTATGAATGAGCACGATGCCCCCGGCATGTCCACTTTTTTAGGGGCGTGAGGTTGTGGTGGGTTCACCTTCCAATTTTCGGATAATGCGAACTTGCCTTGTTGGTATTGGTCCTCCATCCAGCCTTTGAAGACGAAACAATCTTCGATTGGATGGCTTACTGCTTGGTGGTAAGGGCAGTAATTAGGATTGTTGAGATCGCCTGGCTGCAACGGACGTTTTGGATCTGGCAGATTGATGAGTCCGTTGCGCACCGCCAGCTTGAACAGTCTCCTCGTTTTATCTTGGGGAAACGAGTAAGGACGTCCCAGTCTCTCCTCGAGGGATGGGCGTGGAAGCACGTTGTTTTGGCGAACAACCGGCTTTAAGTTGCTCGGCCGTTGTTGAGTATTGGCAACGAAAGTTTCTTTCCCTTTGCCCTTTTCATTCCAAGGCTCTGTCTTTGAAGATGATGGTCTATGACTCATCTGATCCATTTGGGCCAACTTGTCAATCAAGGCTTGAAAAGTAGTTAGCTTGAAGAACATCATGAACTAGGAGATAGTTGACTGAGGGTCAAGAGTGCCCACGAACATGCCTACCGCCGGCACTTCTTCGATTCGCTGTTCGCATTTCTACCACAGATTCCGCCATCGTATTGCGTATTGTACCCACGTTTCGCCCGGCTTTACCCTGGCATTGATCAATGCGGTGATCGGGGTGCGCTCGCTAGCGGTTGCAAATCTCTGTGTAAATAGCAGCTCCATCTCTGCAAATGTTTTGACAGAGTCGTTGGGAAGTTCGGAGTACCATTCGAATGCTGTTTTCGACAAGCTGCCGACGAATTGACGGAGCAAAAGCTTATCATCGCCCCCGGTGTTGCCACATAAAGCCCTGAACTGGGCAACATGCTGGTGGGGATTTCCTGTTCCTTTATATCATGAAATTTAGGGATGGTATATCCCGGTGGATACCTTATTTGGTCATACCAGCCCGGATAGGGTCGTCCGGTCTTGACAATTTGGCCAGCCGCTTCATTCGCCTGGTGAGCTTGTATTTGCTGAGCTATATAGTCATCCAGTGCAGCCTTGGAAATGGTTTCCTCCTTGGCTGCTGAAAGAGCCGGAGGAAGGTTCGATGTCTCCCCTCTATCGTCTTCAATAATGATCGGAGGGTCTTCAGCTGAAGGATCCGGCTGTAACATCATTCCTACCATGTCTTGGAAGAGAAGCGCCATTTGCTTTATGTTGGCAGCTTATTCCGCTGCCTCTTTGTCCTTCTTTTAGAGGACTCTGCGTAGGAAGTCAGCATCGGTTTCTTGTTCATGACGCTGTTCTGATGATGCCTCCGGGCTTTCTTTTGGCCTGGTAAGTGTGGCCATTATAGTCAGCATCGCTTGAAGCTTCTGCTGTTGCTCCTGGGCTTTTTTCACGGATCGGGTGAGCGGTCGGTGACCCGTCGAAGCGCGGCTTTCCTCCTTTTCGGAAGCCATATAAACAGTATGCACCATTATGTCCCCAGACTTGGGGCATTTGGGCCTGGTGTCTTTGTGATCCGCCGTAGTCACAGGAGCTTTCTCTGGCCTCCTTCTCCTTTGAGCAGTTGCCGTTGAGGGAACCGTTGCAGCGGGCACCCGTGTAGTTGTCGTCCTTTGTGGCTTGCTAGGACGGTTTTCTTCCTGCTGAACCTTCAGCTTCTTCTGTCGGCGAGGATAGTCTTGATCAATCACCGACTCCTGGACCCGTCGCCAGACTTTGTAAACTTTAGAAGAAAGCCGCTGAGGGGGCTGCCCCAGCTTTGTTTCTGTAACACTCTCCATGGGTGGAGGGGATCTTTTCAGTACGGCGGTAGGAGAGTTCCTGCGCACCTTGTTCAGCAATTCAAAACCGTTCCCGGTTGGAACAGCAGCATTGACTTCCACCGTTGGGGCTGGTGGAGTTAGCCCAGAGGGGGAGTTGCCCCCAGCCTTCCTTACTCGGCGCCAGTGGTGACGTCGAGCATGTTGAGCGGACGGTGTTGGTTCAGCGATGGGGATGGCTTTGTCCTGCCCCCTGTTTAGATAAGGCGCTGCTGGTGCCAGTCTCTTGAAGACTGATGTCTTTTGAGTAGCGGTATCCAATCTGTCAAAGACAGACCTTCGAGTAGGAACGGGAGCCGGAATAGTCAGTCTTGTGAAGACCGACCCTTTGGCAGGAGAAGCCGCCTTGACGACTTCAGGAGCAGGGATGGCTATCCTCTTCGGAACAACCTTTTCTGGTATTGCAGGCTTCTTCATGGGCCCAAATGAGTTTTGGCCCAGTTTGCTGAAAGCTGAGGCATTGGACTTGGGCGACCCGTTGAGAGGGGCCGTGGTGGTAGTGCGTCGATCAAAGACCGACTTCTTTTGCGCTTCCTGAGGCAGCGGGATATTAATGTTCACTGGCGGGAGCATGGTCCCGAAGAACAGACCGGTGGTAACCTGAGTCATTTGTTCCACCGGCATAGCGAAGATGGAGGCCGCTTGAGGCCCATAAGTCACTTCTCCGGATGGGACGGAGCAAGAATTGCAGTTGCAGTTAGTGCAGTTTGAAGCCATTGATCTTCTTTTTTCTGCACGGAGCAAGACATCAAATCTTAGTACCTCGAATCCACAGGAAACCACAGCAAACCGCGATTCGTTCGCGAACACGACACACGAAGTGTGGAGTGGAAAGAGGAAGAGGTCCCACCGGGCGTGCCAGAATCTATTCCCCTCCGAAAGACGCGCAAGACAGACGTCTTGCCTGAGATTCGGGGCAGATACTAATTGGTGCTATCCGTCCACCTCTCCGAAGGTACCAAGTTGATTTATGGCACCATGTATCGAAGGTTTAAACGGATGCGGCCGATGTAGCAGACTTCATCAGATTCCCCTTCGTTTGAGGGGTTTTTGATTGTGGGGACGCTCTTCCCTGCAGGCGCAAGCCCCTGCAGTTAATTACACTACCACATCGCGGTAACAATTTTCTCCTTCTCCAGATGGTCACTTCGTGTCGTGGATGTTTGTTATATTTGTGGTTTCCCGTGGATTGTATACGGAGACTAATTTACGTTGTCGCCCGTAGGATGTGGATTAGTCCAAATCCGTATTTTCTTAGATTTGGGTTTGGGGTTTTTGGTTTAAGAATACGTTAGTCTCATTTTGGACTAAGATCAACTTAAACGTTTGTTAAGGACACGTTAGTCTAATTTCCAGACTAAGATCAACTTAACGGGATCATTTAGATCCAACAAGAGAGCATTTAGACCCTATTGTTTGGTTTAGGGATATTTCGGTCGGTTTCTAGTTTAAGGACATGGTGGTCCATCATAGTCCGTGGAATGTATGGCTGTCGGGACCCATCGCCTCTCTGAAGACGTTGAAGGATTACAACGACAAATATCAGAGGAGTTCAGAGATGTACCCTTGAACCAATGTTGGTTGGGGATCTATAGTCCAATTTGGAACCAAGATCAAATAATTAGATTATGAGCACATTGGCTCAGTTAAATCTGAATTGAGGACTTATGGCCAGTTTGGGCTAAGTCCAATTAGATTAGAAATATTGGCTCTTTGTTGGACCATTAAACATTTGTCTGGGTTCAAGCCCACATTATTTAGCAATGCTAAACATTTTCATCTTTGATTTCCTCAATTTTGAGATTCATTTGGAGGAGGGACTTTTGCCTCTGGAAAATTAGCCAATTTGGCTAAAAGTAGTGTCAAACACTAAAGAACAAAAGTGTTAAACACTGGAAATATAGAATCCCAAATTAGTGTTAAACACTAGAAAATAACAGTGTTAAACACTGGAAATAAGATTTTCAAATTAGTGTTAAACACTAAAAGATAATCAGTGTTAAACACTGGGAATAAAGCTCTCGAATTAGTGTTAAACACTAAAGAAAAAGAGGTCACGTGTGGACACGTGAGGGCGCCTAAAGGTGGGACCAGATTCCTTTTCTTCGTTCTGCAATTAAGTGTTAAACACTTTTTATATTTTTGTTATCACGTGCTGACACGTGATGGAGATCTATGCACTGCTCATTAAAGTACTTTCTAAGGGGTCACGTGGGGACACGTGAGAGCGCCCAAAGCTCAGGTTTCCTTTGCTTTTTCTTTCTGTGTTTTGTAGGTCACGTGAGAGCACGTGAGGCATTGCCTCGAAGCCTTTTCCTTTTCATTTTTGGGGATCTCTTCAGGGGTCACGTGGGGACACGCGACCGTAATTCTTTTGCATGCATGAAGATCTTTTTATCTTTAAGAATTAAATTCTCTGTAGGGTTAAGCCCTAATTTTGTTTTGGAGGAATTAAATTCCTATATATGTAAAAGAATTAAATTCTCAATTAGGGTTAAACCCTAATTTTGCCCATCTTGAAGGAATTAAATTCCTATAATTTTAAGAGAATTAAATTCTCAGATAGGGTTTAAACCCTAATTTCATCTTGGGAGAATTAAATTCTCTAAACTCAATTCCCCCTCTAAGTTTCGGATCTGCATGGCATGATCTCAACCCGATGAGAATTAAATTCTCAACTTATGGGGAGATGTGCTCTTTGCAGATCTTCAACCAGAGGAAGAACTAAGTTCTTTTGCAAAAGAGTTAAACTCTTAGATCTTTGAGAATTAAATTCTCTTTTTTGAAGTTTTGATCCCTTTCCTTTTCTTACCTAGGGTTTTCTCTCTTGAGAATTAAATTCTCCTCTCTTTTTTCTCTCTGTTGTTGTTATCTCCCAAAAAAAGTAGATCCCCTCTCTTCTTTTTTTTGGCTCCTATTTATAGGAGAAAGAAAAGAATCAATTTGTTTTGTGAATCTTTCATTGAAAGATTTTAATTGATTTCATAATTAATATGATCCTTTAGATCACACAATGAATTTTATTCACCGTTGGATTTTAAATCCAAAGATATTCTGTTTGTTATTTTCGGTGAGATTTAGGGGAAATCTTTCCTTGTCTAAGATTTTTTTCCATAAATTGGTGATTTTTAATCACCCTTGGATCTTTAATCCAACGGTCCCCATAATCCTTTTCCATTTGGAAAGATTTAGAAGTTTTTAGAATTTAATTTTATTAAACTGTAAGGCTTTCGAAGCCAGTCACGTGCTGATACGTGACCCTTGATCACGTGTGAGCACGTGACCCCCAATTGAGTCCTTTTCTCAGCGTTTATTTACGCTTCAGTTTTAACCATCACGTGTCAACACGTGACCATTGGTCAGGTGTGAGCACGTGATACCTCATTGAGGTATTTTCTTCAGCCATTTGTTTTTATTTCTGTTTTAATTATCACGTGTCAACACGTGACCATTGGTCACGTGTGAGCACGTTACCATTGGTCACGTGTGAGCACGTGACCCCCAATTGGGTCCTTCTTCAGCCGTTTGTTTTTATTTTTGTTTTAACTATCACGTGTCAACACGTGACCATTGATCACGTGTGAGCACGTGATACCTCATTGAGATAATTCCTGATTTTTTAATCAGGGAACAGTGCATAGCATATTTGCTCATAACTTTTACTCCCGGATGAATTATGAAGCCCATAATATATTAAATCGAAGGATTTTTCGAGATGCTTTCGATACCATCAGAATTTAACAGTTCCTCCTTCGGGAGTTTATCAAAATACAGGCCGGAAGATACTGGTTCATATTTTCTTAAGCGTATCGCTGCCATTTGATACCTTAGGCTCTTTGCGCAGAAATTTTTTGGCGGGAACACACCCTCGACTAGGAACAGTTATAGGATGTACTCATCGATTACCCTGGCCCCACTAGTATGATCTCATCATAGTTCCAGTAGTCGAGTACATATCCTAAGGGCATATATATAACTAATACAAGTCAACATGTTAAGACAAAGTGAAACCAAATAGCATACTATCATGTCGCGCAAGTAAGTCCTCTCTCTATATATCCAAGCATCCTCTATAATATACATCATATGTACAACAATGGCCTCTAGGGCATATATATAACTAACAATCTCCCATTTGCACTAAGGCCAGCTGTTGTAGTATCTCATACCCAACATCCTGAAGAGTCTCTCAAACTGTGTGTGGGGAATGGCCTTCGTGAGTGGATCCGCAGTGTTGTCCTTCATATCAACTCTCCTGACCTCGATCTCCCGGCGATCAACTATCTCCCGGATCAGGTGATACCGTCTCAGAATATGTCTGGACTTCTGATGGGACCTGGGTTCCTTGGCCAAAGCCACGGCTCCATTGTTATCATAATACAAAGGTATTGGATGCTCAATGGATGGAACCATACCAAGTTCAGTAATGAACTTCTTCATCCAGACAGCCTCTTTTGCAGCATCGTTGGCAGCGATGTATTCAGCCTCCATTGTCGAGTCTGCAACGGTTTCCTGTTTGGAACTGTTCCAACACACCGCCCCTCCATTGAGGGTAAAGAAAAATCCCGAGTGCGACTTAGAGTCGTCCTTATCATTTTAGAAGCTCGAATCGGTAAAGGATTCCACCTGGAGTTCTCCGTTACCATACACCAAGAACATCTCTTTAGTCCTTCTCAAGTACTTGAGAATGTTCTTCACAGCTATCCAGTGACTCTCTCCAGGATCTGCTTGATACCTACTCACTATACTTAGTGAGTATGCTACATCGGGTCTGGTACATAGCATCGCGTACATGATAGAGCCTACTGCCGAAGCATAGGGTATCCCTTGAATGCGAGCTTTCTCCAAATCAGTCTTGGGAAACATCTCTTTGGAAAGAGTGAGTCCAGAGATCATGGGTTGGTTCCCACGCTTGGATTCTTCCATACTAAACCTCTTTAGTATGGTATCAATGTACCTAGATTGGGACAATCCTAGTATTCGTTTAGATCTATCTCTATAGATCTTAATTCCCAAAATGCAGGAGGCATCACCTAGATCTTTCATTGAAAATTTTTGTGATAAGAAGAGCTTGACCGAGTGCAGCACAGGAACATCATTTCCTATCAACAGTATGGCATCCACGTACAATACGAGGAAGACAACCTTACTCTCTGCAACCTTCTTGTATATACAAGGTTCATCTACGTTTTTGATGAAGTCAAACTCTTTGACTACAACATCAAAGCAGATGTTCCAACTCCGCGATACCTGCTTTAACCCGTAGATGGATTTAAGCAGCTTGCACACCTTTCCGCTGCTCCCACTGTCTACGAAGCCCTCTGTCTGAGTCATGTACACGCACTCTTCTAAATCACCATTTAGAAAGGCGGTCTTAACATCCATCTGCCAGATTTCGTAGTCATGGTATGCAGCAATGGCAAGTAGGATCCGGATGGACTTAAGCATAGCCACTGGAGAAAAGGTTTTGTCATAATCCACATCTGGCCGTTGACGAAAACCCTTTGCAACAAGTCTAGCTTTGAAAGTCTCCACTTTTCCATCTACTCCAAGTTTCTTCTTAAAGATCCATTTGCTCCCAATGGGTTTTACCCCTTCAGGAGCAACTTTCAAAGTCCATACTTTGTTGGTGTACATGGATTCCATCTCAGATCGCATTGCATCCAGCCATTTCACAGAGTCCCTACTCGTGATGGCCTGTTCGAAGCTAGTCGGGTCATCATCTTTCATGATGCAATCCTCGCTCCCACCATCAACGAGAAAACCGTAGTATCTCTCAGGTGGATGAGAAACCCTACTAGATCGGTGAAGAGGCTGGGGTTCGTTGGGAACTACTGAATCCTCTGGCTCCACTAAATCTTCAGTTGCAGTTTGTGCTGTTGGAACTTCTTCCAGCTCTACCTCTTCGCCACTAATTTCTTTTACAAGAAATTCCTTTTCTAAAAAGGTAGCATGCCAAGAAACAAACACCTTTTGTTCCTCGGTGTGGTAGAAGATATACCCGCGCGAATGTTTGGGATATCCAATAAACTTACACAGAATGGACCTTGCCCCGAGCTTGTCCGGATTTTGTGTTTTCACATACGCCGGACAACCCCATATCCTAACATAATTAAGATATGGTCTCTTTCCTTTCCATATCTCATATGGAGTGGTGGGCACAGATTTGGTGGGAACCATATTCAATAGGTCTGCAGCTGTCTCCAGTGCAAATCCCCAGAAGGAAATAGCAAACTCAGCAGTGCTCATCATAGAGCGCATCATATCTAATAAGGTGCGATTCCTCCGTTTCGATACACCGTTGTGCTGTGGTGTATAAGGAGGAGTAAGCTGAGAGAGAATCCCATTCTCTTTTAGATAGTCCAGAAACTCATTGCTCAAGTATTCTCCTCCTCGATCAGATCGAAGGATCTTAATACTTTTGCCCGTTTGGTTCTCTACTTCGTTCTTATATTCTCTGAATTTCTCAAAAGCTTCAGACTTGTGTTTCATCAAGAACACATGTCCGTATCTTGAGAGATCGTCAGTGAATGTAATGAAGTAGGAAAAACCGTTCCTGGCATGTGTAGACATGGGACCACATACATCACTATGTATCAGTCCTAAGAGTTCTGTAACTCTTTCTCCGTGTCCACTAAACGGAGTTTTGGTCATTTTGCCTTTGAGACATGAATGACAAGTTTCATAAGATGATAATTCGAACGGATTCAAATATCCATCCTTATGTAACTTAGCTAGCCGTGTCGTATTGATATGACCAAGTCTACAATGCCACAAGAAGGATTCGTTCATTTCTGAACTCTTCCTCTTGTGTGTGTTTTGTACATTAAGTACTGTAGTTTGGTTAAGAACGTACATGCCATTATTTAACGATCCTGATCCTATCAATTTTTGATTCAGGAATATGTTCATAACATTATCCTGTACTACAAAATTATATCCTTCTTTATTCAATAAAGAAACCGATATAATATTGCATATCAGGATCGGAATGTAATAGCACTCGTTCAGAACCAATGTATTACCATTTGGTAATACTGGGTGATATTCTCCAACTGCTTTGGCTGCAACATTTGCACCATTCCCTACTGTTACGGAATGATCATCCATTCCCAGTTCTCTACCTTTACGTAGCCCACGTAACATATTACATATGTGGGATCCCGATCCGGTATCTAATACCCAGGACGTAGAGTGAACTGAGAAACAGTTCTCGATGACTAACACACCTGAAGAAGATGCATCAGCATAATTGTTCTTCGTTTGGGCAGCGTGAGAATCCAGATATTCTCCTATTTCCTGCTCAGTCTTATAACACTAATAAGAAAGAACAGGACCAACGTTCCCCTGCTCAATATAATAAGCGGGTTCAGTCAATACATCCATATTATTATCTTGATTAAGGCCTGACATGGTCGCTACCTGGAGAGAGAGAGAAGAAAACACTTTAGCGTATACTCTTGCAAGATTAGATTGGTTATTATCTTATCTAATCAGGATGTCTCCCACTGTTTGCATCAAATCTTCCTTCAAACCCTAAAAGGTAAGACTAGCCGGGATTAATTACACCTTACAAGTTCGTCAATCTTTCAGCCAGGCCAGTGTTGGTACTTTGAGGGAGGTTCCCCATACTTTCGCACGGACCTAATTAAAGTAAACCTCGTTTTCCCAGAGGCATAACCCCGTAAACACCTTTCTAGTCACCTACTTGATCGGCTAATTTTGCTGTGTAAAATTCTCCCAGGAGTAACTCTTACTCGCAGTGGGTATCAGGATCCATCTATCTCATAGAAGGTATGTAATCTCATTGCAAATTTCAACACTTGAAATTCCCGATAATTCTTTTACCCCTAGCGTGCTATGACCTTGATGCATGCCAAACAACCCATAGTCTGCTAGTCAAGTTCAACCCGTACATTTCGTGATTGAATTAAACCCATCCGTACAACCCTTGACGCATGCCAAACAACGCCGTACGAATATCCTAATCCAATCGCATCTCATGCTACAGATAAGTAGTAATCAGCTACCGTACACTACGCCTTGACGCATGCCAAACTACCGTAGCATGAATACTAAATATTACTTATCTGAAATGACGGAGGGCTACGCAGGATTTTCAGAAAACCATGAGCGTAATGAACCTGATATCGTTGTAAAAACAAGTGATTTTGAAAAGGGGTGTTTTTGAGGTTTTTCTAGTTTCGCTAAAGAGGTCACTTCCGGTGAAGAGATCTCGGCTCTTTCCTTATCGAATAAGGTGCAGGATATTTCACAAATACCGCTGTGCAAAGCAAGAACTATAGAAGCAATCAAAAACTAAACCGTGAGTTTGTAGCATCTGCCAGTTTTGCTAAAGAGGTCACTCCCGGTGAAGGGATCTCGGCTCTTTCCTCATCGAATAAGGTGCAGGGTATATCACATATACCGCTGTGCAAAGAAAAAACTGTAGCTGCCCTTTTTGAAAATTTGATTCTACAACATCTTTTAGGTTTCTTTTTTTTATTAATCTCATTAATAAATCCCATCAGTTATGCTTCCTAAGAATCACAGAAGAAATGAAAGCAGTGATATTTATATATCATCATATATAGTATAAGCATTCGTCTCATGCAGTAATATGATCTCATCACAGAACATTGCAGCAGAAGAAAACATATGAAATATTGGATATATTAGGACGTCCGTGTTTTACATCGAGCCTGTATAAAACACAGATTCCACGGTCGCGATGAATAGCCAAACCCACATCCCTAGACCCCTGCGAGAGCGGCAAGCAACACTGCCAATTCTAGGGTTAAATGACCAGGTCTTGACTCCTCGAGATGGCCTTCCACTGGACCCTAGATGCTCCCCTCCTTGGGTCTATCCTAATGCGGAAAAGTAAATAATATACAATGGTGACATCATCCTCAACCCGGAAGTGCCCAAATAAAAGAATATTATATACAAATGAATTTTACATGAATGAAAATTAAAACCCTCATCTCACATAAAACCCCCGGCTATTCAGAACACGACGATCCAATATAACATATCACAGCAACACATAATATCTCATATCATCAACGTAAGCAAGTATGTGCATCCCGATTTTCGTTGATGTATAGCAACGAAGCTGGCGATATGCCACATACTACGCTTACAGTCACAGAAAAGAAAGTGTAAAACTACAACATTTGGAATTCACAAACACTTTAGACATCTTAAATCCGAAATATCACATATTTCGCATTTCATGCCTAACTATATAAATTCCACATATTGTATCACATTCCAGATAAATAGACAATGTTAAACTTTCCGATCGAATAATCAAATACCCAAGATTTCCCAAATAGCTCAACACTTGAGCGGAGTTCAAAAATCCCAGAACTTGTCACAGCCCCAATGAACCAGCCGTAGAAGGGTCAAACTAACGCCTCACATGTGGCAACGCTAAACTACCACAAACCCTAGGGTTCAGTGGCAGTTTTGATGGTCACATAATCGAGTTAAGCTTATGTTCTTCTGGAGGGTCCACAGATTCGCTAGCATGATTTCCCAAAAGTTTTAAACTCAGGAAAAATCCAACACTTGAAAGTTTTCCGACTGGGGAAAAATTGAGTTATTGATATCCGTTCGAACCTTTTAACACGTTCTAAATTATCCGAAAAACTAAACGATGTTAAACTTTCCGATTGAATCAACGAATTCCAAAGATCTCCAGAAAACTCAACACTTGAGTAATATTAAAAATTCCCAGAAGTATGTAGTAATACCTACAGATGTTACTCAGAAACATCTACCCCTGATACCCAAGTACGGCCGCGGAACCGCCGCTAAAAGCCTGGTATGGCCGCGGTTCCGCGGCGACTTTAAGGAATTAGGGGTTCGTCTTTCACAGTTATCCATAGAATCACCTGCTTAATTTTCTGAGTATTTTTAATAGGGAAAAACCATCATTTAAAAAAATTTCCAGAGAGGGGGTCAAATATGACGTTTCGGGGTTCGATCGGACTTTTAACTTTGTCTACACGTCGCCTAATGCTCTAGCTAGTCTCTGATACCACTGTAGGGTTACTAGGCACTATCACAAGGCTCATAAGGCATCAACCATGCCAAATCTAAATTTTTTCAAGTGCCGAACAACCTAAAGCGAGAATCTTTGTTAGATAATTAGGGTTAACAAAGCAAGTAAATATCTTTACATCTAAGAGAGAGAGGGATTACAACCTTTGTAGTCCGCTCCTACGCTTCATAAGCTTCGAGTAGTAGTCCCTTCGCCGCGATCAATGAATTGCCGGACTCTAGAGAGGCTCCACAAGCCGAATGATCCATGCTTGCTTGAAGTCTTTCTTTTCGAAGATGATCTACCTTGAAGAATCTTTAACTTAAGCTCTCACTTCTCTAATCAAGTATTAATGAAGTGAACACCCTAATCTAAGTGGCTAGAATAAATGAGGATGATGAAGTAGGAATTTAGCTATCTTTTGTTTTCATTTTCTCACTTTAATTCATCACTTTACAAAAAGCTAGAAAGCTTTTTCAAGAGGAGGAAGAAGAAGAAATCTTTTTGTGATGAATAATGAAATTGTTATATGGTTACAAATCAATCATGGGTTAATAAATGAAGACTTAACCCTTGTAGAGAATGAACTAGGGTAAAAGGGTTTGGGTTGGGTTAAGAAAATATCTACACAAAAATATCTAAGCTTAAAACAAAAATAAAGCTTCTAGAAAATTCATGAAAAAGCTAGCCCAAATCAAACCCTAACTATGTTTAATCTCCACAAATCATGTTGCATTTATAATCATAACTTATTACAATATTATATATCACATATATAATATATTTTTGTAACAAAAGAAAATAATACAATTAACATATATCGCATATATATCAATGTATTATCCGGTGAGAAAATGAATCAATAAAGTGAGCTTATATTAGATAATGTAATGTAATATATCACATATATAATTATACATTAAATTATCAAATCAACACTTGATCCGACAATCCGGCTATATCGCATATAACCGACTAATATATCATGTACCGATTCATCGAATCAACACTTGATCCGATGACCCGGCTATATCACATATACCCGGCCGATATCACATATCGCGAGAATAGAATACGGTATCTCATATCGTATTATTCTCGGTCCCGCACATATCACATATGTGCTCCTACTCCGTTTTGCCTGAGTCAAGAAACCTCTGTGTAGGACTCTAAAGAATCGTCAATACGCCGGCAGTAGGTGATGATCATATCAAACACCCACAAGCTGCAAGCGGTCAGCTAAACGTAATAGCCACCCAGGTATTGAACGATCAGAAGATCAACAAGCAAGACCGTACATTCTCCTGTGAATCCAATCAGTAACACTACCATACAATCCGGTCTCTTCGTCTGATATGTCGCATATCTAGTCTAGGGGTGGTAAACATCAGACCCCAATAACCGATAAGTCGTGTCGATGTGAGGCTCATAACCAGTCGAGAAACTACTGATAACACTTACCAGTAGCACTCTATATCAGCCCTGGCAATGGACTTCTAGTTATAGCCAATCGACCACAGCACAACATCAACTCCATATACCGGGAGAGACGAAACCCCTCCTATCGCTCATTGCCTTCATGTGATTCGGGACTGTACCCAAAAGCCACCGTTTTGCACGCCCTCTTGGACGTGGTAAGGTGGAAATCAAAGCACAGTGGGAATCACACAAGACTTTATGACGATCTCGGGTCTACAGACTAACCTGTACCAGTGTCACCAGAGAACTGCTATCTGACGATTGGTATAATACCACCTAGGAGTTCTCGGCGAGTTCGTTCAGTGTACCCAGTCTCCACTGAGCACCCGTAGACCATCTTTGATGTCAAACACCGATGGATATGGGATCATCCATCGCCCATCATATGGGTCAAGATGCGTATACGCTAGTCTACTGTCACGACCCGCAGGGTACGGAACGTGACTGGCACTTAAGTTTACGAAACGTCTAAAGACGTCCGTAAAGTAAGTAAGCCAAAGCCCAGAAAACAAAACCATTTAAGCAAAAGAGTGAAGAAAACCCAATCAATTGAAAGCGAGTTTATCAAATAAGTCATGTAAAACCCTTTTTAAAAACAATACCAATTTTTCCGAAAATTTCGGCAGAGTCTCCTTTGTAAATACTGGCCCCCAAAATGGGTACAACAAAATATACATGAACCCAACAAAATAGGGCATCCCCAAGCGGGAGCTAGCTCTTCGCCACAAGGCGGTCACAAATCCCACGCAATAAAAATGACAACAAGCATAATAATCATAATAAAGCATAAGAAAACATCATGTCGACTCAAGTGAGCTCGACCCCAAAATACAGCATAAAAGTCTACAAATCTCACAGTCTCATCTCTAGGTCAATATACAATAATACTGGTAGAAACAGTAGATGGAGTACACTAGATACAAGGAATATACAAGGTGGTACAAAATAGTAATATAACCCACCTAGGAGCAAAACCTCGAGTCCAGGCAATGAGGCAAAAGAACAAGTGCGCCCGCCGCTACTGAACTGACGGAGCGGACCTGCAAAAGACTGTGGCACAACGGGGGTGAGTTGCCAACTCGTGAGTAATAAATAACATCTACAAAGGCTATCGTATGCATGCACACAAGCATCCTAGCATCTAAAATACAGGTATGACTGGATGCACTAGCAGGTGTGTATACAACATCAGTGTACGAGTATGTATGCAACATGAATATCTGAGGTCTCAATAGGTATATATAAGAAACATTTATCTCTTTTTATTTTTGAAACTCTTTTAGAATGCCAGCATAATACTCAAAGAATCGACGAGAACCGGTGTCCAGCAACGACACCCAAAAGCTGTCTCAAATCTCATAAATGTATCTCTGGCCTCAGCCGTCCGGCTGACCCATCTCAAATATCAATATCTCATCATCTAGCGGCCACGGTCGGTATCCTCCGGATATCCGCCGTCCCAAACAGTCACCGGTAGGTAATCCGTCCCCTTCCAGGCTCAACGTCAACACCACATTCCTCTTGCCCCGGGGTACCTTACCGGGCCCACCATGTACCCGTGCCGGTTCCTCCACTCCTCGACACGGATTTCCAAAACCACAGCAAACTCATGGTGGACGACACTTACATCACTAGAAAACCGCAATTTACATATTTTAAAAATATAATAAGTTTAGAAATTTTGCGGCTTTCCCCCGAAATCCAGAAATATCATAAAATCTCAAGAAATCCTCATAAGTGCATATATCAATGATAATGAATGCATATGGTATCAATAATCAAGTTGCGATGTGTGATTAATAGATTAGGCATGAACAATTAATATGATGAAGTACATGCACATGAATAGCAGTCCTACGATTTCATTTTAAGGAATTAAAGGCAATAGCACCAGTTTAAGTATCAATTAGTAAAAGGTTTAAATTTAAATGTTATCTAGTGTGGTGGCATGGCAATTACCAGGGTATGTGTGTAAGCATGAATAGTGCTCGTGCTGCATATAAAAACCCTGGCAATGGTGCAGGTGTCTTATAAAATGGTTTCGTATAGATATGTCAATATAATGCATGGATGCAGCAAATAGTCAACTAAGTATTTCACCCCTAATTACTAACATCACTAAGGGTCTTGTAAGTTACTAAAACTATCGGGCGGCTTGCGCCATCCAACGATAGTCCCCCGTAGATATTACATCTACTCACCGGAATCCCTGGCTAGCTGTGTCCAATCACCGCTTTCCCCTTTCGCGCCGCGTCTGACGTCTCCGCGACCGAACCTGGAATTTACATCAATACCAAACATAAGGTTACATATCAAGAACGACGCAAAACCCCAACGAAACTACTAAAGTTCGCTAGCTAGGTACAACGTGCACAAAGTGCGAGGAACACACGCGAAAATCGCAATAACTGCCAAAAAACGCCGATTTGGTCGCCCGGCAAAACTAAAACCCGACCACTCAAAAATCCGCACGCGCGCATCCTAAACGTCATAGGATAAGCCAACACAATCATCAAGATGTCGAAAATAATCCATCACATAATTTTTATAAAAATCTAGTAAGCACAAAACTAGCAATTTGGTGCAAAAATCGAAAATTAGCGATACGGTTAACACAATCCAACCACACAACAAGCAATCTACAAACACTATAATTACAACACATTTGCAAAGATTCAAAACCCATTTTCCATAAACAACCATTACTTGAATTATATAACCTAGCAATTCTTAATCCAAACTTTATATGAAAACCTTAAATTAACACTAATTTTATAACTCAATTAGCAAGTTAAGCTTCTAGATTAGGTTAGCAAAACAACTAGATAACAAATTAGATTTAATCAACTAAATAATGGTTTCTAAACCCTAATTGAACTCATTAAACATGCATCACAACCCATTTTCCAAACATAAACCCTTTCTAGATTTTGGTAATTTAGCAAATCTAAAGCAATTTCACACAAGTTTAACATAGAATAGGTTTATAGGAAGCCACTTAATCAAGGTAACCATATAGATTAGTTAAGTAACCACTAGATTAACTACAAAACAATTCAATTAACTATCATGGCTTCAAAACCCTAGTTTAAACAAACTACTCTTTTAAAAAAAACAAGATTAGAAATTAGCTAACTTTTAACACTAATACCATATAATTAAAGGAATTTAGCAAAAAAAGAAAGTAACTTGATGGAAATTATACCTCAATTGAGATCTAGCAAGAATAAATTTTGCTCCAAATGATGGCCTCAAGCATCAAGATCCAAGCTCGGGAGGTGAAGGAAAAGAAAGATGAAGGAGGGTTTTAATTTGCAAGCTTTAATTTGTAATTTTGATGTGTTTTCTTGAAGAAATTTGGAGAAAATGAAAAGAAAAGAGATGAAGAAGAGGGAGGTGCAGGTTTCGGCCAGTAAGAGGTGAGGGGGAGGGGTGTGGGTGAGTGGGAAAGTCAATGGTCAAGTCTCCAAAAGTCAATGTACCATAACTTATCAATTATATTTAAAATAAATCAATAAACTAACTAAATCAACTCAAGAAAGGAAACAAAGAATGAGGCCAGAAATTTCTGGACTTGCACAAGGTGGGGCTGTCCTAGGGCTGAGGGTAGAGAGAGAGGGGTTTTACAAAAGAAATTTTATGCAAAAAGACCCCCTACAAGTCAAAAATTGCAAGTTTTAGCAAAAAAAATCAATAAATTCGTTTCCTATCATAAAAATTAGTAAAAATTCAAAATAAAATACTAAAAATTTATGTTACAACTAGATTTTAATTATCATAATTTTAAAGATTAAAATTAGCCCGGAAAAATTTGTATTTATCGCTAAATTAATGTATTTTCTACCGGCTTAAAATAATATTAAAAAATTGAAAAATTAGGGAAATTTTTTAAACGACCAGAATTTCATAAGTAACTCATTAGCTACTAAAAACAAGCAATTACCTATCCATTTTAGGTATAATTAGTCCTAAACTGCAAAATAACGAGAAAGACGGTTTTCGGAAAAATACCGAATTTTCACCGAATTTCAGGAAAACACCAAAACGACTTTTCAAGACGCTACAATCTTCCCCCCTTAAAGAAATTCGGTCCCCGAATTTAAAAATATAGCTACGCGTACCTTCAAAGAGATGGGGATATTTCTTCCTCATCTCGCCCTCGGTCTCCCAGGTAACCTCCTCGCTGCTCGGGCTACGCCAAAGGACCTTGACGGTTAGTATAATCTTCGACCTCAACTTCTTCACCTGCCGATCCAGGATGGCCACCGGCTGCTCTGTAAAAGAAAGGTCGCGCTCTAGCTGGACTGTCGGGTGCTGAATCGCATGCGAAGGGTCGTGAAGGTACTTGCGGAGCCACGAAACATGGAAGACGGGGTGAACATCGGGAAAGCTGGGAGGAAGAGCCAAACGATATGCAACTGCGCCGACACGCTCGAGGACCTTGAAGGGACCTACGAATCTAGGGCTAAGCTTCCCCTTTCGCCCAAAACGCATCACGCCCTTCATCGGAGAGACCCTCAGAAAAACATGGTCGCCAACTGCGAACTCTAATCTGCGACGGCGCCTGTCTGCATACGATTTCTGCCTGCTCTGAGCCGCTCTCATCCGGTCTCGGATCAACTGTATCTTCGCTGTCGTCTCCTCAACAAGCTGCGGCCCCAAAATACTGCTCTCGCTGAGCTCTGTCCAACAGACGGGCGATCTGCATCTCCTCCCATACAATGCCTCGAAAGGTGCCATCTGAATAGTATCCTGGAAGCTGTTGTTGTAGGCGAACTCCACTAGAGGTAAATGACGATCCCAGCTACCACCAAAGTCTAAAACGCACGCTCTGAGCATGTCCTCGAGAGTCTGAATGGTCCGCTCTGACTGTCCGTCGGTCTGCGGATGAAACGCTGTGCTGAAGCTCAAACGAGTGCCCAAAGCCTCCTGAAGTCTCTGCCAAAGTCGGCTGGTGAACTGAGTGCCTCGATCTGACACGATACAAGTCGGTACGCCGTGTAGTCGCACGATCTCGTCAATATAGAGCTGAGCATACTGAGCGAAGCTGAAAGTCGTCTTCACTGGCAGGAAGTGAGCCGCTTTCGTCAATCTATCCACGATCACCCAGATGGAGTCGTACCCTCGACTGGTCCTGGGTAGACCCACAACGAAGTCCATCGAAATCTGCTCCCATTTCCACTCCGGAATGGGTAACGGCTGTAGCTCTCCTGCGGGCCTCTGGTGCTCGGCCTTGACTTGCTGACAAGTCAGGCATCTCGAAACGAACTCCGCAATGTCCCTCTTCATCCCGTCCCACCAGTAGGTCTCTCTCATATCATGGTACATCTTGGTGGAACCGGGGTGGACACTATACACTGATCGGTGTGCCTCCTCCAGAATGTCGCGCCGCAATCCATCAGCATCTGGTACGCACAGTCTAGATCCATATCGTAAAATCCCCTGATCGTCAACCACGAACTCGGAAAATCTGCCCTGTCCCATCTGTGCCATGATCTCTGAGCAACGGTCGTCACTGCGCTGTGCCTCACATATACGGTCAAGCAACTGTGGGCGTGCACGAACATGCGCGAGCTGTCCCCCTGTCTGAGTGAACTCGAACTCAACTCGGCTGTCGCATAACATCTGCCAATCTGCTGACGACTGCCTCTGCACTGCGCGCAAAAAGGATAGACTACCCCCGGGCCTCCTACTCAACGCATCTGCCACCACATTCGCCTTGCCTGGATGATATAAGATCTCGCAGTCGTAGTCTTTCACCAACTCCATCCAACGACGCTGTCTGAGGTTCAGGTCTCGCTGCTGAAATATGTACTTTAAGCTCTTGTGATCGGTGAATATCTGACACGACTCGCCGTACAGGTAATGTCGCCAAATCTTCAGTGCAAAAACCACTGCAGCCATCTCCAAATCATGAGTGGGGTAGTTCTGTTCATGCTTCTTCAACTGCCGAGAAGCATAAGCGATCACCCGGCCATGCTGCATCAATACGCATCCTAATCCCACTCGCGAAGCATCACAGTAGACAACAAATCCGCCTGATCCCGAAGGCAAAGTTAATACCGGCGCCGTAGTCAAACAAGTCCGTAGCTGCTGAAAACTGCGCTCGCACTCCTCTGTCCAAACGAAAGGAACTCCCTTCCGGGTCAAACTGGTCAACGGTGCAGCTATACGGAAGAGGTCCTGAACAAAACGCCTGTAGTAGCCCGCCAGGCCTAGAAAACTACGGATCTCAGTAACCGATGTAGGTCGGGGCCACTGCTGAACAGCCTCAATCTTCTTCGGGTCCACACAAATGCCGTCTCTCGTAACCACGTGACCCAAGAATCCGACGCTATCCAGCCAGAATGCACACTTGGAGAACTTTGCGAATAGCTGGTGCTCCCTCAGAGTCTGTAACGTAATCCGCAAGTGCTGCTCGTGCTCCTCTCTGCTCCGGGAGTACACCAAGATATCGTCGATAAACACGATGATGAACAAGTCAAGATACGGCCTGAATGTACGGTTCATCAAATCCATGAATGCTGCTGGGGCGTTGGTGAGTCCGAACGACATCACCAAAAACTCGTAGTGGCCGTAGCGCGTGCGGAAAGCTGTCCTCGGTATATCCTCCTGTCGAACTCGCAGCTGATGGTATCCTGATCGCAAGTCGATCCTCGAAAAATACCCCGCACCCTGAAGCTGGTCGAACAAATCATCAATGCGCGGCAACGGATATCTGTTCCGAACGGTAACTTTGTTCAGCTGGCGGTAGTCGATACATAAGCGCAAACTTCCATCCTTCTTCTTGACAAACAGGACCGGAGCACCCCACGGAGAAACACTCGGTCAAATAAGCCCCTTATCTAACAAATCCTGCAACTGATCCTTCAGCTCTCGAAGCTCTGCCGGGGCCATCCGATAAGGCGGTATAGAAATAGGCCCCGAACCGGGAATCAAATCAATGCAGAACTCAACATCGCGCTCAGGCGGTAGCCCAGGTAGCTCATCAGGGAAAACATCAGGGAACTCACAAACTACCGGGACCCGGTCTAACGGAACCTCTGCAGATTGAGTATCACAAATAAACGCTAAGAATCCCTGACATCCCTTCCGCAAGAGCTGACCAGCGCGAAGAGACGAAATTAAGCTGGGAAGGGTGACACTGCGGTCTCCCTTAATAACAAGGACTGGCTCTCCCGGAAAGCTAAATCTGACTGCCTTCTCACGGCAGTCCACCGAAGCATAACAAGTGGCTAGCTAATCCATGCCCAGAAGCACATCAAAGTCCAACATATCGAGGAGAATCAAATCAACCGATGAATCCCTCTCCCCGATACGAACGGAACACAATCGAAAAACAAAACGAGCGACAAACGACTCGCCTACCGGAGTAACAACAACAAGCGGATGATCTAACGACGACGACTCACGGCCCAACATCGGTGCAAAGTGTGTAGATACGTACGAATGTGTGGAACCTGGGTCGAATAAAACCCGTGCGTCGAAAGAACAAACTGGCAAGGTACCTGTCACAACGGCATTGGATGCCTGCGCATCCTGCGGTGTCAAAGCAAAAACTCGGGCCTGTCCTCCACCGATAGCGGGCTGACCTCGACCTCGGCCTCTGCCTCCTCGTCCTCTCTGAACAGGACCGCCGCGTCCACGGCCTCTCGGTGCACCTAACTGGCGTGGAGCATCGCCTGGGGTAGGAAGTAGGGCTCTCTGAGGAGGGGGTGGTGATGGTGGTAGGGTCACATGCGGAACTGTCGCTGCTCCCTGTCGTCTCACCGGACAGTCTCTGACAAGATGGTGCAAACTCCCGCACCCAAAACACCCTGGCGACGGCTGCTGCCCCTGGGGGTAAGAACCATATAACTGTCCCTGCCCAAATCCTCTGCCAGGCCTATCTCTCGGAAAGAATCTGGCACGCTGCCTCTGAGACGGTACATCGGTGCGAATCCTCTTCGGCCCAGAAACGGCCGAAGTCCGTAATATGCGTGCCTCCATCCGCAATGCCGTATCCATAGCAGCCGAATAAGTGTCGTAGTGCTGGGCGCCAATGGCAAGATATAGCTGGGCATCAAGTCCCTGTACGAACCTCTTCACCATCTTCTCCTCGGTATCCACCAAATACTGAGCATATCGAGATAACTGTGTAAACTGGATGTCATACTCAGACACCGTCATCCCAGGTGTCTTGACTAAGGCCTCGAAACTGCGAGCTCTGGCGTCACGAACGCTCTCTGGAAGAAAACGAGCTAGAAAGACCGCTGTAAACTCGGCCCACGTC
This sequence comes from Agapanthus africanus, assembly GCA_030015575.1. Taxonomy (NCBI): domain Eukaryota; kingdom Viridiplantae; phylum Streptophyta; class Magnoliopsida; order Asparagales; family Amaryllidaceae; genus Agapanthus; species Agapanthus africanus. The sequence continues at coordinate 540,569,248 of CM057345.1, read as the reverse complement.
ATAGGCGGTAGACCTGCAGCTCGACCTCTCAAGACTGACTCCCACCATGTCTGCGCGAGACCCTCTAGTCGGAAACTCGCAAGCTCTACCCATCGATCATCCGAACATCTCAGCGAACGGCAGATCCTGGCTAAACTGTCAAGGAACGTCTGTGGGTCCTCCGCTGCCTCGGTGCCGGTGAATACTGGAGGTCTCAGCCTCATGAAATCCTGTAGTGAAACCGGAATGGCCATGGTGGTAGTAGTAGGAGCAGGTATCATGGTCGTCTATGATGTAGTAGGTACGTCATCCGGCCTCGGTGTACGACTGGCTGCAACTAAGGATCCTACCATCTGACGTAGCTCCTGCATGCCTCCCATCATCTGTCGCAACTCCTCCATACCGGTCTCGAGCCTAGCCATACGGCCTGGGGAAGGTGGATCGGTCTGTCCCTGTGGCGTAGGCATACCACCCTGCTCAGTCCTAGTCTCGGACGAGCCAGCTCGAATCTCGTCTCTGGCGGCAGCCCTCTGTGCCCTCGTAGCCTTCGACGGCATAGTGGCTGGTACAGGAAACAGGATAGTAAGAACAGTGCAATAGGATCATAGGATACACGGAATTGAAGAAGGAATTTTCAAGCAAGTACATCCTAAAGTCACTTAGGCGGAGTACCGTATCGCAAGTATGCCGCGGACATACGCACGCTACGTTACCCTGCTTAAGTCACTTACTCCATCTACCAAGGGTCATCCTACACTCAAAAGGTAAAACCTACCACTCTGATACCAACTTTGTCACGACCCGCAGGGTACGGAACGTGACTGGCACTTAAGTTTACGAAACGTCTAAAGACGTCCGTAAAGTAAGTAAGCCAAAGCCCAGAAAACAAAACCATTTAAGCAAAAGAGTGAAGAAAACCCAATCAATTGAAAGCGAGTTTATCAAATAAGTCATGTAAAACCCTTTTTAAAAACAATACCAATTTTTCCGAAAATTTCGGCAGAGTCTCCTTTGTAAATACTGGCCCCCAAAATGGGAACAACAAAATATACATGAACCCAACAAAATAGGGCATCCCCAAGCGGGAGCTAGCTCTTCGCCACAAGGCGGTCATAAATCCCACGCAATAAAAATGACAACAAGCATAATAATCATAATAAAGCATAAGAAAACATCATGTCGACTCAAGTGAGCTCGACCCCAAAATACAGCATAAAAGTCTACAAATCTCACAGTCTCATCTCTAGGTCAATATACAATAATACTGGTAGAAACAGTAGATGGAGTACACTAGATACAAGGAATATACAAGGTGGTACAAAATAGTAATATAACCCACCTAGGAGCAAAACCTCGAGTCCAGGCAATGAGGCAAAAGAACAAGTGCGCCCGCCGCTACTGAACTGACGGAGCGGACCTGCAAAAGACTGTGGCACAACGGGGGTGAGTTGCCAACTCGTGAGTAATAAATAACATCTACAAAGGCTATCGTATGCATGCACACAAGCATCCTAGCATCTAAAATACAGGTATGACTGGATGCACTAGCAGGTGTGTATACAACATCAGTGTACGAGTATGTATGCAACATGAATATCTGAGGTCTCAATAGGTATATATAAGAAACATTTATCTCTTTTTGTTTTTGAAACTCTTTTAGAATGCCAGCATAATACTCAAAGAATCGACGAGAACCGGTGTCCAGCAACGACACCCAAAAGCTGTTTCAAATCTCATAAATGTATCTCTGGCCTCAGCCGTCCGGCTGACCCATCTCAAATATCAATATCTCATCATCTAGCGGCCACGGTCGGTATCCTCTGGATATCCGCCGTCCCAAACAGTCACCGGTAGGTAATCCGTCCCCTGCCAGGCTCAACGTCAACACCACATTCCTCTTGCCCCGGGATACCTTACCGGGCCCACCATGTACCCGTGCCGGTTCCTCCACTCCTCGACACGGATTTCCAAAACCACAGCAAACTCATGGTGGACGACACTTACATCACTAGAAAACCGCAATTTACATATTTTAAAAATATAATAAGTTTAGAAATTTTGCGGCTTTCCCCCGAAATCCAGAAATATCATAAAATCTCAAGAAATCCTCATAAGTGCATATATCAATGATAATGAATGCATATGGTATCAATAATCAAGTTGCGATGTGTGATTAATAGATTAGGCATGAACAATTAATATGATGAAGTACATGCACATGAATAGCAGTCCTACGATTTCATTTTAAGGAATTAAAGGCAATAGCACCAGTTTAAGTATCAATTAGTAAAATGTTTAAATTTAAATGTTATCTAGTGTGGTGGCATGGCAATTACCAGGGTGTGTGTGTAAGCATGAATAGTGCTCGTGCTGCATATAAAAACCCTGGCAATGGTGCAGGTGTCCTATAAAATGGTTTCGTATAGATATGTCAATATAATGCATGGATGCAGCAAATAGTCAACTAAGTATTTCACCCCTAATTACTAACATCACTAAGGGTCTTGTAAGTTACTAAAACTATCGGGCGGCTTGCGCCATCCAACGATAGTCCCCCGTAGATATTACATCTACTCACCGGAATCCCTGGCTAGCTGTGTCCAATCACCGCTTTCCCCTTCGCGCCGCGTCTGACGTCTCCGCGACCGAACCTGGAATTTACATCAATACCAAACATAAGGTTACATATCAAGAACGACGCAAAACCCCAACGAAACTACTAAAGTTCGCTAGCTAGGTACAACGTGCACAAAGTGCGCGGAACACACGCGAAAATCGCAAAAACTGCCAAAAAACGCCGATTTGGTCGCCCGGCAAAACTAAAACCCGACTACTCAAAAATCCGCACGCACGCATCCTAAACGTCATAGGATAAGCCAACACAATCATCAAGATGTCGAAAATAATCCATCACATAATTTTTATAAAAATCTAGTAAGCACAAAACTAGCAATTTGGTGCAAAAATCGAAAATTAGCGATACGGTTAACACAATCCAACCACACAACAAGCAATCTACAAACACTATAATTACAACACATTTGCAAAGATTCAAAACCCATTTTCCATAAACAACCATTACTTGAATTATATAACCTAGCAATTCTTAATCCAAACTTTATATGAAAACCTTAAATTAACACTAATTTTATAACTCAATTAGCAAGTTAAGCTTCTAGATTAGGTTAGCAAAACAACTAGATAACAAATTAGATTTAATCAACTAAATAATGGTTTCTAAACCCTAATTGAACTCATTAAACATGCATCACAACCCATTTTCCAAACATAAACCCTTTCTAGATTTTGGTAATTTAGCAAATCTAAAGCAATTTCACACAAGTTTAACATAGAATAGGTTTATAGGAAGCCACTTAATCAAGGTAACCATATAGATTAGTTAAGTAACCACTAGATTAACTACAAAACAATTCAATTAACTATCATGGCTTCAAAACCCTAGTTTAAACAAACTACTCTTTTAAAAAAAACAAGATTAGAAATTAGCTAACTTTTAACACTAATACCATATAATTAAAGGAATTTAGCAAAAAAAGAAAGTAACGTGATGGAAATTATACCTCAATTGAGATCTAGCAAGAATAAATTTTGCTCCAAATGATGGCCTCAAGCATCAAGATCCAAGCTCGGGAGGTGAAGGAAAAGAAAGATGAAGGAGGGTTTTAATTTGCAAGCTTTAATTTGTAATTTTGATGTGTTTTCTTGAAGAAATTTGGAGAAAATGAAAAGAAAAGAGATGAAGAAGAGGGAGGTGCAGGTTTCGGCCAGTAAGAGGTGAGGGGGAGGGGTGTGGGTGAGTGGGAAAGTCAATGGTCAAGTCTCCAAAAGTCAATGTACCATAACTTATCAATTATATTTAAAATAAATCAATAAACTAACTAAATCAACTCAAGAAAGGAAACAAAGAAGGAGGCCAGAAATTTCTGGACTTGCACAAGGTGGGGCTGTCCTAGGGCTGAGGGAAGAGAGAGAGGGGTTTTACAAAAGAAATTTTATGCAAAAAGACCCCCTACAAGTCAAAAATTGCAAGTTTTAGCAAAAAAAATCAATAAATTCGTTTCCTATCATAAAAATTAGTAAAAATTCAAAATAAAATACTAAAAATTTATGTTACAACTAGATTTTAATTATCATAATTTTAAAGATTAAAATTAGCCCGGAAAAATTTGTATTTATCGCTAAATTAATGTATTTTCTACCGGCTTAAAATAATATTAAAAAATTGAAAAATTAGGGAAAATTTTTAAACGACCAGAATTTCATAAGTAACTCATTAGCTACTAAAAAAAAGCAATTACCTATCCATTTTAGGTATAATTAGTCCTAAACTGCAAAATAACGAGAAAGACGGTTTTCGGAAAAATACCGAATTTTCACCGAATTTCAGGAAAACACCAAAACGACTTTTCAAGACGCTACATCTACTCTGGTATATCGATGCCCTGTCTCGATACACTCTCGACTAGGAACAGTTATAGGTTGTACTCGTCGACTACTCTGGCCCCACTAGTATGATCTCATCATAGTCCCAGTAATCGAGTACATATCTTAAGGGCTTTATCAATATGTGAGATCAAGACAGTAAACTAATACAAGTCAACATGTTAAGACAAAGTGAAACCAAATAGCATACTATCATGTCGAGCAAGAAAATCCTCTCTATATATATCCAAGCATCCACTATAATATACATCATATGTACAACAATGGCTTCTAGGGTATATATATAACTAACAAATATGGTATCACCTATAAACTAATTAGTTTAATGATAGATTGACGATCTAGAAAACTAATTAAGGAAGGTAAGATGATTTTTTTTATCAAAGTAGATTCAACCTAATTGATCTAGGGTAGATTATGCTATACTGATAAAACGAGATAAACCATTAAGTGACAACCTTTGTATTTATTCAGTATAAGGGTAGATCTAACTATTGCTATATTAATTACAATTTTATATTTAAATTCCTTGCTAGAGGATTTTATAGATTGACAGAGTATTACTATGATCATATAATTTATACTTTCTTGATTGATTGATATTTTATTATGATGAACGTATTCTCTATACTTTCTTACAATTGTTAGGCAATGAATTTAAATATGGAAAATTAGAAAAGAATAGATATCTTATAGAACACCATGATTAGTAAGGGTAATTCAAAACCCTAGATCTGCCCATTTATTTGAATCTTATCATTTAAAATTTGAAATTTAATTTCTTTCATGCACTTTTATTTTATGAACGTTACTTTAGTTTTATTAAATAAATCAACCATTTTTAATATAACCTGTTTTAAGATTAATTATAATTCTCAACGTCTCTCTGTGGTACGATCCGTAAGTACTACAATAGATTTAATGTGCACTTGCGGTAAATTTGAGAAACTATAAAATCTCCATCAAGTTTTTAGCACCGTTGCCGGGAAAGCCGGTTGCAATTTTAATTAATTTTATTTCGAGTTAATTTTCTTTATTTTGTTTTATTTTATTCTGTATTTTTTCTTGTTTTAGGAAACCAGGAGCATTTTCAGGAGTTTTGGAGCAAGACGAAAGAACCACAAAAATTCCAGCATTCAATTCCATCAAATTTCAGCCGAAATTTATTTTGGGCCGAAATTTTGTGTCTGTTGCAGTTCAAATTTTCAGCACAAATTCGTCGTCTTCTCCTCTATTCAGAACCATTGCATGTTTAGGTTTTCTTTTTCCTATTTAGTGTTTTTCTTTCCTTTTCTACTTTAATTTTCAGTATTTTTTTTTAATATGGGTGATGAACATGTGAAACCAACTTTATATGAATTATGTTATCCAGTTAAACCAACGCTTGCAAATTGCATTAGAATAAATAAATATAGGTGCGGTTATAATTCACATGACTCATCTATAGCCTACAATGATGTTAGGTTAGATGCACAGTTAGATGATATTTTGCATATGATTGAGACTTTTGAGAATAAATATATGGTTCCTAGTAATCCATCTTTTAAAACTTTTTGCACTAGCTGTGAAGATCCCTCTCATATTTATGAAGATTGTCCGTTTAGTGATGGATTTAGAGAATGGAAAAACCAACAAAAATATCGTTGGAATTAAGGCATGTATTTTAAAATTCCTAACTATAATTTAGACCAGCAATTCCAACCAAACCCTTACAATGATATAGGTCATCTATCCAATCCAGTTCAAACAAACTGTTGGCTATAATGCCCTCAAGGCAATTATCATAGTTGCGGACTTGTGATTATGATGATTGAGTGAGGACCTATACCGATAAAACAGTAATACTCAAGATGATAGTATGCTATCTGGTTTGTCTTTATCATCATGTACATGTTGATAGAGCCCTTAGGATTCTTGCTTGACTACCGGCATTATGATGGCGATCATATATGTGGGAGCTGGGGTCTATAAGCACATCCTTAAATGTCCCTAGTCGTAAGAGTATCGAGACTGGGTATCGATACTCCAGTGTAGACTAGTATATACTTATCGAGACCCCGACGAGGGACGGTGGCCAGGTCTCACAAGCCATTGGTGTTAGTTTGTTCACCTAAGATAGTATACAGGTGCTCATTGGGTTATGAGTACACTGGACGGACTCGCCGGGAACCTGCTAGTTGGTATTATATCTATTGTCAGATAGCAGTTCCCAGGTGACGTATGTACAGGTTAGTCTGTCGACATGAGATCGTCATTTGTTTCGTGTGAGTTCCCACTGTGCTTTGATTACTACCCTACCACGGCTCAAACGAGTCGTGCAAACAGGTTTTAGTTGGGTACAGTCCCGAGCCACATGGAGGCAGTGATCGGATCGTCGGGGATTCGTCTCTCCCGGTATTGGGGGTTGATTTCGCGTTGTGTACGGATGGCCATCACCATAAATCCGTGGCCACGGTGGACAAGAATTATCGATCCAGGATCAATAGTTTCTCAGGTGGTGATGGGGTTTCATACCGACACTAAATATCGCGTTGTTTGGGGTCTGACTTTATCCACCCCCCTAGACTCGATATGCGATACTCTTAGACGAACAAACCGGACTGTACGGATATTGTCACTGACAGGCTCAGTAGGAGTTCAGGATGAGTTTGCTCGTCGGCCTCCCTTTCGCTCAATACATGGGTAGCCGTTACGTACAGCTAGTGCCTGTTCCCGCCAAAATTTTGGTTCAAAACCCGCTTCTGTATAAAATAATAACATAAAATAAATAAATAAATAATAATAATAATAAAGGAGAAAATCTCCCTATCAGAGCAAAGCTCTCTGTTTGAATTTCAAATTCAAAAGGTGAAACAACGCTTCAGATCTCTTGCGCTGCGCGCAGAGCGCCACGTGTCAAAAGCAGACACGCCAGCGCAAGGGGCGCTGCGTCCAAGGCAGCGCATCCCAATCAGAGCAAGGCTCTGTTTTAAAATTTAAACTTTAAAAAATAAAGGAAGCAACGCTTCAGATAACTTGCGCTCTGCGCTGCGCGACACGTGTCAGCGCAGTTACGCTAGCGCAGCTGCGCTGCACTCTGCGCTGCGCGACACGTGTCAAGCGCAGGTGCGCTTGCGCCAACTGTGCCAGCACTAAAACTTAAATAGTTATTTAATTAATCGGAATTAAAATTCTAGAAAGATCTTTCCAATCTTGTTAAAAACAAGAAGATTATTTTCTGTAAAACAGAAGCCTTATGATCAAAGATCCAACGGTGGGAAATATTCCCAAATCAATCAGAGAAAGATCTCTCTAACCAACCTAACAAACTAATTGGCCCTATATAAAGGCCCCTAGACTCCAAGTCTCAGATATACAGAGCTCCTCTAAAAACTTTAAGAAAAACTCAAAGAGAAAAAAAGGTAAACCATTGAAAAAAGAAGAATTTCTTCTAAAAGATCAATGATCTAAGAACAAGATCAAGATCTTCAATAAAAAGAAAAAGATAAAAAAAGATCCAATTAAAAAAGATAAAAGAAGTAATCTACTTCATTTTTAGATCTTTGATCTATAAAGGCACTGCCTTTTGTTGAACCATTGGTTCTTGAATCTTGAGGTAGAAACTCTTTAGAACTGAAAAGATTCTTTTCTTTGATCCAAAATTGATCAAGATGCGCTCTGCGTTATTGAACAGTGCCCCGCACTCTTAATTTTCACTGTTGCGCTCCTTGTATTGGCGCAAGTCACCAGAGAGCGCCACGTGTCAATCACAGAACAAATCTGCGCCTTGCGCTTCTAAAATGAGCACTGCGCTCTTGGATTGGCGCAAGTCATCAGAGCGCGCCACGTGTCAGCAGGGCACTGGCGCAGCGCACTGCGCTAACAGACTTGCGCTCACCGGAGTGCGACACGTGTCACCTCCTCAATTGGCGCAAAGCGCCTGACAAGCCACGTGGTGCACTGTCAGAACATTAAATGCTGTGCATTATTAAAAGAGGGCAGAGCCCAATTAAAAGGCCTAACATGCCAAATAAAAATGCTGTGCATTTAATTAAAAAGCCCAATGCTACGCAATGTTTAAAAAAAAGAGAGCAGAGCCCAATCAAAGGCCTAACAGGCCAAATGTGAATAAAATGTTAGACATTTTCTAACTGGACTTAACCCAATTCTAGCCATAAGTCCTCAAATTAAATTGAACTGAGCACAACTGCTCTCCCAAATCAATTTACACTCGGTTCAAGGGTACATCTCTGAACTCCTCTGATATTTGTCGTTGTAATCCTTCAACGTTATCAGAGAGGCGACGGGTCCCGACAACCATACATTGCTACGGACTATGGGGTCCTTAAACTCATGGACTATGACGTCCTTAAACCAATATTCGTCCCCAAAATGGGAATGTTGGACCGAAATGTCCTTAAACTAATATCCGTCCCCAAAATGGGAATGTTGGACTGAAATGTCATTAAATTAATATTTGTCCCCAAAATGGGAATGATGGACCACCATGTTCTTAAACTGGCAATGGACCACTATGTCCCTAAACTAGAACAATATAGTCCAAATGCTCTTTTGTTAGATCTAAACGATCCCGTTAAGTTGATCTTAGTCTAAAATTAGACTAACGTATCCTTAACTAACGTTTAAGTTGATCTTAGCCTCAAATATGGCTAACGTATCCTTAAACCAAAACCCCAAACCCAAATCTAAGAAAATACGGATTTGGACTAATCCACGTCCTATGGGCGACAACATAAATTAGTCTCCGTATACAATCCACGGACAACCACAAACAAAACAAACACCCACGACACGAAGTGACCATCTGGAGAAGGAGAAAGTTGTTACCGCGATGCGGTAGCGTAATTAAGTGCAGGGGCTTGCGCCTGCAGGGAAGAGCGTCCCCACAATCAAAAACCCCTCGAACGAGGGGGAATCTGACGAAGTCTGCTACATCGGCCGCATCCGTTTAAACCTTCGATACACGGTGCCATAAATCAACTTGGCATCTTCGGAGAGGTGGACGGATAAAACCAAATAGCATCTGCCCCGAATTTCAGGCAAGACGTCTCCATCTTGTGCGTCTTTCGGAGGGGAACAGATTCTGGCACGCCCGGTGTGACCTTTTCCTCTTTCCACTCCACACTTCGTGTGTCGTGTTTTTCCCGCGATCAAATAATAGCGGTGTGTATGTTTTTGGTTGCCTTTAGTGGAGTGGATATTGAAGCCGGCATTTCGTCTCTATGAAGAATGACATTTGCTCCCACTCCAGCAATTCAGGCTCTGTCATATCCGGCGGAGTCAAGTATAGGTCACTTGCAGCCTTAAATCTCTGCAATCCGGCTCTTCAAGAAATCAACGGGATTCTTTTTGGGTCGATGCTCCCACCTCCCACCCTCGGTGCCTCAACGCCGATGGAGGAAGCCCAGAGGATGTCTGTCGTCCACAGGCAGGCTCCCCAAGTAGCAGCCTTGCCGACGGAATCGGTCCTCAAACAACTGGCACATGCCAAAGACCAAGGTCGACGTGGGGGGCAGAATATTCAAGCTCTTCAAGAAATCAACAGGATTCGAACTGCACTAACTGCAACAGCAACTCTCGCTCTGTCCTATCTGGAGGAGTAACCTACGGGCCCCAAGCGGCCTCCTTTTTCACTATGCCAGTGGAGCAGGTAACTCAAGCCACCACTGGGCTATTCTTCGGGACCATGCTCCCACCAACGAGCTTCAGCGCATCTGTACCATCGCAAGAAGCTCCCAAGAAGTCGTTTTTCAGCGCTCCTGTGCTTATTTACGCCCTACTTTGCATTATACTATAAGCACAGACAAAAAAATTGTGATAATAAAAGAGTAGAAAGTGAAAAATTATATTTAAAAGATAGGAATAGTTTAAGAAAAACAATAAAATTAGATGTTTTCTTAAATGAAACTAGTAATAAGTAGTTATGAGCTGTTGTCCCAAGGGTTAGTAAGATGAAGGAAATTACTAATCTGAGGATAAAAATAAGCCTGAAAAATAGTTCCTATTCTGGAAGCCAAATATTTGAACGTTGATACCCTACTATATGCACGTACACACATCTTGAAACTCGGGATAGTAGAGGATACCTTGAAATGCTCTTGTCTAAAAGCCAAAGTATGAAGAAAATAAAAGTGGAGAATAAAAGATAAAATGGTGAAAAGAAAAATGAACACTGGTTTTGTTATCACCGAGGCAGCAAAAAAAATATAGCGAGGGTGCTTTATCACCTAGTGCCTTAGACCAACTGGTTTGGGAGCTACTGCTAAGCCTTAGGTGTTGCAAGACGAGGAAAAACGCCTAATTAGCAAGCACATGAGTAATCGGTCGGTTAGTACCTCAAGAAGTATTAACGGTCGCATGAAGAATGTGTGAGAAAATTCCATCTAAATATCTATTAAAAAGTACTAAGGTAGATGGACAAGAGTATGATTGCTTGAATTGAATTCTCTGAGTGTAGGGATGTCCAGTTCACACACGTAGGGGTATATGATCAATGTTTGGAAGAAATGTAGGAATGAAAACTAAAGGCGATGTTTTATTGAGGGATAATGCGATTTCTAACATTTTTTCATGACCATTAAGATAGGGCTTATAGCAACTGAAAAGCTGGTATAGTTGAAAACTCTTATTTTCAAGTTCTTTCTTTTATAGTTCTTATCTTCATATAACTTTCACCATCTCTCTTTTATTATAGAATTTTGTGGGTGTAATCCGCTGAAAACCCTCAGGAGACAACACTCCTCCTACTGGGGATATGCCACTGGCGCTGAGTAAGGAAGGTTGGGGGCAACTCTCCTTCTGGATTGACTCCGCCGGCTCTAACGGTGGAAATTGATGCTGCTGTTCCAACTGGGAACAGTTTTGAACCACTTAGGAGGGTACGCAAGAACTCTTCGATGGCCGTGCTAAAAAGATCTCCTCCACCTATGGAGAGCGCCGACAGAAAAAGATGAAGGTTCGGCAGGAGAAGGACTACTCTGTCAAGCCACAAAAAGCGACAGCTACGTGGGTACCCACTACAACGGCCCCCTCAACTTCGACCGCTCACAAAAGAAGGAGGTCGGAGAAGATCCTTGTGTTGGATATAGTGCCATCAGAGTCAATTATTGGATCACAGGCACGTAATCGCAATGATTGGGGGAGGACCTGTACCGGTAGGACAGTCTTACTCAAGATGATAGTATGCTATCTGGTTTATCTTTATCATTGTGTACTGCTTTAGGTGACCTTACAGGTTACTATTGCGCGTTGATAGAGCCCTTAGGATTCTTGCTTGACGGCCAGCAGTATGATGGCGATCATATACGTGGGAGCTGGGGTCTATAAGCACATCCTTAAAAGGTCCCTAGTCGTGGGAGTTTTCGAGACAGGGCATCGATACTCCAGGGTAGACTAGTGTATACAGTCGAGACCCCGACGAGGGGCGGTGGCCGGTCTCATAAGCCATTGGTGTCAGTTGGATCACCTAAGATGTATACAGGTGCTCATTGGGTTATGAGTACACCGGACAGGACTCGCCGGGAACATGCTAGTTGGTATTATACCTGACGTCAGATAGCAGTTCCCTAGTGACATGTGTACAGGTTAGTTCATCGACCTGAGATCGTCATTTGTCTCGTGTGAGTTCCCACTGTACTTTGATTACTACCCTACTACGGCTCAAAGGAGTCGTGCAAACAGGTTTTAGTTGGGTACAGTCCCGAGCCACATGGAGGCAGTGAGCGGATTTGGAGGGGTTCGTCTCTCCCGGTATTGGGGTGAGGTCGCGCTGTGTCTAGGAGAGCCATTACACGAAGTTCTTAGCCAAGGCAGGAGATTTACTGGTAGGTATTCCGGTAGTATCTCAGGGTGTTCTGGGCTACACTCCGATACGACTTGTACCGCTTTTGGGGGTCTGACTTTTACCAACCCCCTAGGCCCGCCATGCGATGCTCATAAACGAACGGACCGGACTGTACGGATATTATCACTGACAGGCTCAGTAGGGTGTCAGGATGAGTCCGCTCATCGATGTCCCATTTGGTCAATACCTGGTAGCCCATTATGTATGGCTAATACCTCTGACGTGCTGGTGGTTAAATCCACAGCCAAGGTATTGACGAGTCTTTAGAGTCCCCCACAGACAGTTTCTTAAGTTTCGGGCGAAACGCTGTAGAGGCCGTATGGATATATGGCAGGGTTCGATCATATACGTGCGGTATTGCACGGATCATGATCGGACGGATAATACTAGCGGGCTTTGGTTTAAGCCGGATCCTAGTATTATACAGTGTAGATTTTGTCTCATTGCATTTGTATTCGTTCGGAATACAAATGCGGGTATGTATATACAGTCGCGGGGTTTTCCTGTAGTTTATTACGGGATCGTTTTTTTGAAGTTGCCAGTTTACATTCCGTTTCGGCCAGTTTTCCTTTGTTCCTTCATGGCCAAATTTTTGTGATGGGAGGGGCTTATTTGCAAATATGCAAATTAGCAATTTGGAGGGTGTTTTTTGTGGTGACTTTTTCTCCACTTGCACATGGATGCTTCATGAGTTTTCTAGCATCTTTTGATTCCTTTTTTTGTGCACATGGCTTGCTTTAATGAGAATGGATTTGGATTAGATATTGAGGTGATATTTTTTCCTCATTATCAACATACATTTGCATATGCCTTTTTCTCTCTCTCCTCCTCATTCTTGAGCTTGGCCGGCCACATTATGAGAGGGTGAGGATTCTTTATGTGTGAGAAATTCATTCTCATTGGTTGCAATAAAATTCCATAGCCATCTCCAAAGTTCATTTTTCCACTTCCCTCCTTCAATGGCAACTTCATCAACCCCTTGAGACAAATGATTCCACACTTAGTCTACAGCATTCTTGGACACGTCGGCTTGCCAACTTCGTGTCCGAGTTGTCTCGGTCCAGAGGTGGGAGCCCGTAAAAAGACTCGGTGATGTGGTGCCCTTTCCGACGAGGAGATGAAGACCGGAGATTCCGCGAGGAGATCGGGATGGAGGCCGAAGACCGAAGAACATGGATCGCTCGGTATAGATCTCTACCCATTCTCTAGTTTGCTAGTAGTTGGTTAATGGCCTGATCCGGGTTTTTTAGTATGCGGTAGCGTCGGTTTACAAGTTTTGAAAAAGTTTCGTTTCCGCATTTTGGCCTCGGACAGACGGCCGGGGCGCTACCGTAGACTTACATGGTATCAGAGACACGCCCTTAACCTTTACTAGCTTGCTCTAACGTGTTTAGAACTTCGATCGAACGAAAATTCCGAAAACCCGATTTCAAAAGTGCACTTTCTGTCGAATTTTATTTGTGCTCAAAAAATTATTTGGTGTATTTCAGAAATATGTGCAGTCTTTTTGAAGAGAACTGAAGAAATTTGGTCGGCTGATTTTACTGTTGCGCGGCGGATCCACGGCCGTAACCCCATTTTGGCCGCGGATCCGCCGCCTTACTGTAGCCAAACTGCACCATATTTCTTCAGTAGTTCTCTGTGTTGGAATTGGGGTTTTTGGTATATTCTGTTTGGGCCCAAATTTATTTTGAGTGCTACAGTTGTGCTTGGGCCCACTTCGGGAATTTTTGTCGATCGAAAATTTTAAACAGGTTAGTTCACAGTATTTACATTATATCTGCGACCGTGAATGTCACTTGATCGGTAAATCCTGTCTAATTGCTATAGCCCTTTTAGACAGATTTGCGAACGTGACATTCACGTTGATGTTCTGTGTTGTGCTGTGACGTTGCGGATCTGTCGTGGTGGATAGCCTGGATGCAATAGTAGTACAGTTTGGTTGTATATGTACATTTGATATTGCGGGACGAGCGTCCGACATGTGGACTGCCGTTACTGCCTGTTTGTATATTATTCTTTTGGGGCACGACCGGGCTGAGGTCGATGTACCCGTTGTATATATATTTTACTTTCTGTACTAGGATTACCCCGCGGAGGGATGCACGGATAGCCGGGTTCTAGAGGGCAACGGGCCCGCATCTCATGGCGTTGAGACGGAGGGGGCTTCACTCTAGAATTGGCGGGCTATTCGCCGCACTCGTAGGGGGTACAGGTTGACCCAAGGAGGGGTGCTCAAGTTACCGGATTCCGTGAAGTGCTGGGTGGTCCATTCACGTTGTTGAAGGGGGCTGCCCCGCTTCAGGTTTTGGTGGGTAACTTGCCGCGCCCGTAGGGGTCTAGGATTTCATTGCATAGGCTATCCATACGACCAAGGGAACGTCGGGTTTCAGTAGCGGCTCTATGAAACCCAGGGATCCCAGATATCTGTATTGTTCTGTGATGCTTATTACATTTCTGTGATGTTGCATTTTATCACGCCTTGAGCGATTATTATATATTGATATATATACTAGTAGATGTTGTATATGTTTTGCATCCGCGCTAGTCCAGTCCCCGCTCTGTCGTTAGTTAAGTAACCTAACGGGTGATGACGGGACCCAGTGGCGAATGTGGATAGCATATACGTACATCATTATTTTCGTTCTTTATTGGTGTAATCAATTGATGGGACTGCGTTGATTCGGATCAATGCAAGCTAAACAAACCTATTCTGATGTTGTTGGAACATTTTTCAAAAAGCTGTTATTGCAAGGACGTTCTCTTTTGTTTTGCATAGTGGTATTCGGTTACGAATAACCAGCACCTCGGTCGACGAGGCAAGGGCCGAGATCCCTTCACCGGGAGTGACCCCTTGGACAGAAGTTTGCGTCAGGGTAATAACTTCACTATAGCCGATTACTTTTTGCTTTGCATTGTGGTATTCAGTTGGAATATCCTGCACCTCATTCTACGGGGAAAGAGCCGAGATCCCTTCACCGGGAGTGACCTCTTTAGCAAAGGTTTTCGCCACTATATTTTATAAAAAGCTATCCGGTTCCTTCAACGATATCAAGTTCATTACGTTAAAGGTTTTTCGCCAAAAACCATTCGTAGCCCTCCGTCATTTCAGACGGGTAGCACTTAGTATTCATACTATGTTTGTTGGCCAAAGTCAAGGCATAGTGTATGGTAGCTATTTGTTACTTTTCTGTTGCATAGATAGATGCGTTGGTTTGGGACAGTCGTACTGCCTTGTTGGCTAAAGTCAAGGGTAGGTACGAGTGGGTTCAAATCAACCTGGATAATGACGGGTAGAACTTGACATGTGACTTATGATTTGTTGGCCAAAGTCAAGGTCATAAGAGCATGGGGTAAAAATCACATCGGGAGTTTCTAAAGAAACTGAAACTTGCCAGGTATGCGCATACCTTCTGGAGTGTGATAACGTGAGTGGATTTCGTCACGTTATCATGCGATGATAGTTGGATCCCGATTCCCACTGATGAGTTGGTTTACTCCTCGGGTGATCCTGACTAATTCTTCTTTCAGGTTTGGAGGAGAATTTGAGGTTACAGTGGGAGGTTTCCTGATTAGATAAATTGGTAACCATTCCGATCTAGGTTAGAGTGCACGCTGAGTGTTTCTTTTCTCTCTCTCTTTGGCAGCGACCATGACCCGACCCTTAACTATGACTCAGTGACCAAGATTAACCGAACCTTCTTAAAACACTGGCTTTTGGATTGTCAAAGTTGCATACCTCATTGCCACTCCTACTTTTACCCTTTTCTCCAGAACACCCCGTATTACTACGAACGTCCACTTCCATTGGATAAAACCATCGTATGGTTATATACGAACTCGAAGGAACTTGTTCCAGATTCGAGGATGGTTTCCGATTCTGGAGAAAACGAATAGGACTATTCAGTTGTCTTTTCCTTTTACCTTCTCTCAGGTTGCGAGTGCTCCTTGGATTAGGACAGTACACCTATTACGCTAATTGGATAGTCTTCTTCCAAACTATAGGCTGGTGCCGAACGGTAGGGAATGAAGAAAGCCGATTAGCCTAAGTGTGGTGTACAGAAGGTATTAAGTAAAGACAAATAAAGGGATTAGAAGGAGGGAAAAGTAAATTGCGACTGCTATTCACGACCAAACCAAGTATTTCATTACCACTCCTACTTCACCTTTGTATTTCTCGAGAACACTCCGTATCACTACGAAGATCCACGGTTATTTGGATACTCCATCGTATGGTTATATACGAACTCGAAAAGAACTTGTTCCAGTTCGGGGATGGATTCTGGTTCAGGAGAAATAGGATTAAGGTTTATTCAGGTGTCTTTTATCTTTACCTTCTCTCGGGTTGCGAGTGCTCCTAGGATTAGGACAGTACACCCATTATGCTTATTGGATAGTCTTCTTCCAAACCATAGGCTGATGCCGAACGGTAGGGAAGGAAGAAAACCATTTGGCCTAAAGTGGTGTACAGAAGGCAATGACTAAACACATATGAAGGGATTTGGAGAGATGGCAAAGAAATATACGGTTACAGTTGTGAATCTAGATAATGGAAGAGGCATTACTAGGAATACCCGGATACCCCTTCGAAACATTTACATGTTTCAATTTCACTGTGTACTGTTAATAGAAAACCGATTTCCCAATTAGACACTTGCTCCAGGGTATGTATTTACCAGGTTTGATTCTCACATCTGTATGGTTTTACAGATGATGAGTGGGAGTAAGTTATTGGGAATTAGGTGATCATCCTCATTATATCGGAATTCGTTGTAATTGGTGATATTTGAGGAAATCACCTGGGTTTTTTGCCCGACGGCAAATATTTGGTTTTGAATATCCATTGTTATGCACCAATTTCAAATTGATATATCTGTACGTCTATTTTTATATAGAGTGAGATATAACCTTTTGAAATTATGTCCATGACATTTACCTATATCAGTGGATGGTTAGGTATGTTAGTTGTATGTATGCCCTAGAGGCCAGTATTGTACAGATGATGTATATTATATTGGATGCTTGGACATATATAAAGATGACTTTCTTGCTCGATATGATAGTATGCTATCTGGTTACTCTTTATCCTAACATGTACACTTGTCTCTTTAAACTGTCTTATAGTTACATGTTGGTAAAGCCCTTAGGATGAGTACTTGACTACCTGGACTATGATGCAGATCATACTAGTGGGGATATGGTAGTCCATAAGTACATCCTTCAAGGTCCCTAGTCGTGGGTGTATCGAGACGGGGCATCGATATACCAGAGTAGACTAGCGTATATGCTTCTCGACCCATGAGATGGGCGATGGATGATCCCATATCCATTGGTGTTTGACATCAGAGAGGGTATACGGGTGCTCAGTGGAGACTGGGTACACTGGACGGACTCGCCGAGAACTCCCAGATGGTATTATACCTCACGTCAGATGGCAGTTCTCAGGTGACACTTGTACAGGTTAGTCTGTAGACCCGAGATCGTTATAGAGTCTTGTGTGATTCCCACTGTGCTTTGATCTCCACCTTACCACGTCCATGAGGGCGTGCAAAACGGTGGTCTTTGGGTACAGTCCCGAGTCACATGGAGGCAATGAGCGATAGGAGGGGTTTCGTCTCTCCCGGTATTGGGGGTTGATGTTGCGCTGTGCTCGATTGGCCGTAACAGGGAAGTCCCTGGCCAGGGCTGATCAGAGATTTGCTGGTAAGTGTTACCAGTAGTTTCTCGACCCGTTATGAGCCTCACATCGGCACGACTTATCGGTTATTAGGGTCTGACGTTTACCACCCCTAGACTTGATATGCGACGTATCAGAGGAACAGACCGGACTGTACGGTAAGTGTTACTGGTCGGATTCGCAGGAGTGTGAGCGGGCTAGCTCGTCGATCTTCTGATCGCTCAATACCCGGGTGGCCGTTACGTTTAGCAGACCGCTTGCGGCTTGTGGGTGCTTGATATGATCATCATCTGCTACCGGCGTATTGACGAGTCTTTAGAGTCCTACACAGAGGTTTCCTGGCTCAAGCGAAACGAAATAGGAGCGCATATGAGATATATGCGGGACCGAGAATAATGCGTGTATGTGATACCGTATTTGATTCTCTCGATTAATGTTTCGATTGGTTGTATGTGATATAACCTTGTTATCGAATCGAAGATCGATTCGATAAGCCGATACATTGAATACTAGTCAGTCATGTGCGACATGACCGGATCATTGAATCAAGCGTTGATTTAATGATTTAATGTATAATTATATATTTGATATATTACTTTACATTAACTAGTATTGGTTCACTTTAAACGGATTTTTCTCACTTGATGCACATTGTATATGTGATATGCTTTTGTGCACATTTTTGTATCATGTTTGATGATACTTGATCATTTGGTTAAATGTGTAGAATTAAACCATGGTTAATTTGATAATTAGGATTTTACATATTCATTTATTTATTTATTTATTTGTTCATTTATTTATTTGGAAATGATTTAAAGAGAATGGTGGCTTTCTTTTGTCATTAGTTGAAGCTTCATGAAGCCTTGACTTTTGCAACCATTCTTGTCCTCATGCTTAACCCTAACTCTCCAAATGACCATGGTTTATTCTCTACACTTAACCCTAGTTAGATTATGATAAGTATGAATTTTTCTTTTCATTTTAAATAACTTATCATAAACCAGCTTCATCTTCTCCTTCTTCTTCAAGATAGAAACCTTGATGCCATCAATGGCAACTTGAGTTCTAGTGAGAGAAATCCAATTCTAAAGTGAACCCACCTCCTATTTCTTCACCCTCTATCTCTTGCCAAGTTGTTTTGGGTGTTTTCTTCACAAGTTTCACAACTTTGTGAAGTCGGAGCTTGAACTTGTGATGCCTCGACGTAGATCGTCTTTGACACGAAACCGACGACCTAGCTCGCCCGTTTCTCCGATGAAGCCGACGATTGAGTTCGGGATTCATGATGGACAGCGAGAGGACACCCACGTGGAGCTAAGGAAGTGGAGAACCGGATCTACAAAGGTTGTAGCATCTAACTTTTAGTTAAGTAGTTAACTAGATTATCTTTTCGCCTAAACTTCTAGTCAACGATCCGTATTAGGGTTTCTCGGCACCCATAATTTTTGAAATTGGCATGGTTGATGCCTTGTGAGACTTCATTAGAGTGCCTAGGAACCCTACAAGGTAAGGAGCATTAAACAGCGGTGTAATTCTTCTTAACCATAAGTACAGTTTTCAACCTACGACACACAGGGATTGAGTTATTAGACTCAGGGGACTTATACAGAGTATTGTATGTTGTCCAGTGTCCATTAGGACAGAGGGGTTGGTCCTCGTACTACATTCGGTTCACTTATGACTTCTCTAGATTTTAGACAAGTGTTTCGTAGAAACACAAGGTCCAAGTTTTGAGAAGTTATAGGTATATGAATAAAGTAGAGAACCAGGTGTTGCAAGTATCGGGATTCTTCAAGGTAATCGAAGATGTAGATACTTGTGTATGGTATTCAGTTAATAGTAATGGTTTTGAGAAACTTGTTTCTTTTTCAGGTTACTCATAATTGGAAGCACTTCTAAGTTGAATAATGCTGATCGGCCTCTCTCCATTTAGTTGACATGCACTCGAGACAGCTGCATGATTTGAATCTGGTTCCAATTAAATCAGTTCCTCTGTTTCTATATTGGATATAGAATAGTTCGTATCTTAACGATGTTAAGGTACGGGGAGTTGTCTGGCATATGCTTAAAACCAGATTCTGGATAACTCAAGGCACGTTTTTGTAATAGCTGTTTGTGGGTTGACCTGGGCTATGACGAGGGTTGACTTTCTACCATCTGGAAGATCAATAGTGATATTGTTCTAGACTCGCCACAGTTTTAATAAAAATGGATTTTTTCAGAAAACAGTAGTGGGAGTATGGTAGAACTGGAAGTGATTCCAGAACCGCAAACGATTACTGAAAATTTGATAAGAACCTAAAGATTCAATTTGATTTGACATTCCATTGGCCACTACGCAGATAAGGTGGGTAACCTCAGGCACTCGAGAGGTACTTTGGTATGCTCAAAGATGGTGACAGGGAGGTTCTTGTTTACCCAGACTTTCCATTGCTGTTGTTCCAGACCGTGAGACCCGGCAGGAGGATGAGTATAGCGTCGCTCTAAACTAGCTTTAGAAGTGCACGTGTATATGACTCTGCCAGAGGGTTGTCGTAGTCAGTGGGAGCAGCGGAAGCATAGTGGACAAGTAGCTTATGTCTATTTATAGACTAAAGAAGATATAGCAGAGATAGATCATCTATTTCTGATGTGACGGTCATAGGTTTGACTTCATCAGAATAGGGGATGGATCTGTTAAGAAGGTAGTAGGGTATGATGTCCTAGTATTTGGATGACATACACAGAGTAGGAAGTGAAATTCCTATACTACGATCGGTTATACTTTGGTTGTCACACAGTGGTTTCTCCACAAAGGACATGGATTTAATATCAGACATTCTGGTTACTAGATCTACGGTTTTAGATCTAGATTTGGGTGGTTTCCCAATCTGGGTACTTAGACAGCATTCTAAAGGTATTTAGAATGGACGACTCCTGGCACGGTAGTGTACTTGCAGGTGAAGGTGTCACCCTCTTTGAAGGTGTCTTACAGACTAAAGGGGAGAGGGATGTGCATGATTGGCAGATCACTTGCTTAGGCAATTGAGTCAATCATGATATGTCAAGTACCACACCAGATATTGTTTTTGCACGAGATGCAATAAGTTAATATTAATCCAATCCTGGAGAAGCATTCGGAAGCAGTTTTAGAACATAAGTGGATGTTCTAGGGATATGATAACGTCAGCCTACTTCAGGAGACGGTTATCATTCCAGGCTTTCAAGGTGACCTGGATGACAGAGTGGCTGTCAGAGTTATAGTTTTCCCTCTGACGAGGGGCGGTATTTTGGACAAGTGGTCCAAGCGGATACCGAGGGAGGCATGGCACAGGATACTGATTAAGTTCAGTTGTCGATACAGTCTAAGAAGTTTGGATTTGGAGTTCATTTATGAACTAGGTCCCATCAGACATCCAGACATATTCTAAGACAGGTATTGCTCTTTTCGGGAGATGGCTTTCTCCGCAAACTTGAGATAAAGAGAGACATAGAAAGAAACACCAGGGCGGATCCACTCACTGAGGCTATTCCTCGAACACAATAGTTTCGCAAACGGGCTTTGTGAAACTGATTAGTAGAGGAGTTGGGTGTTCGGTATCACACGGGCTGTGAGTACGCGACATCGCAATAATTAGCCTTGAGTGCAAGTGGGAGATTGTTGGATATAGTGCCCTCAGAGTCAATTATTGGATCACAGGCACGTGATTGCAATGATTGAGGGAGGACCTATACCGGTAGGACAGTCTTACTCAAGATGATAGTATGCTATCTGGTTTATCTTTATCATCGTGTACTGCTTTAGGTGACCTTACAGGTCACTATTGCGCGTTGATAGAGACCTTAGGATTCTTGCTTGACGGCCAGCAGTATGATGGCGATCATATGCGTGGGAGCTGGGGTCTATAAGCACATCCTTAAAAGGTCCCTAGTCATGGGAGTTTTCGAGACAGGGCATCGATACTCCAGAGTAGACTGGTGTATACAGTCGAGACCCCGATGAGGGGCGGTGGCCGGTCTCACAAGCCATTGGTGTCAGTTGGATCACCTAAGATGTATACAGGTGCTCATTGGGTTATGAGTACACCGGACATGACTCGCCAGGAACATGCTAGTTGGTATTATACCTGACGTCAGATAGTAATTCCCTGGTGACATGTGTACAGGTTAGTTCATCGATCTGAGATCGTCATTTGCCTCGTGTGAGTTCCCACTGTAGTTTGATTACTACCCTACCACGGCTCAAAGGAGTCGTGCAAACAGGTTTTAGTTGGGTACAGTCCCGAGCCACATGGAGGCAGTAAGCGGATCTGTAGGGGTTCATCTCTCCCAGTGTTGGGGGTGAGGTCGCGCTGTGTCTAGGAGAGCCATTACACGAAGTCCTTGGCCAAGACAGGAGATTTACTGGTAGGTATTCCGGTAGTATCTCAGGGTATTCTGGACTACACTCCGACACGACTTGTATCGCTTTTGGGGGTCTGACTTTTACCAATGCCCTAGGCCCGCCATGCGATGCTCATAGACGAACGGACCGGACTGTACGGATATTGTCACTGACAGGCTCAGTAGGGTGTCAGGATGAGTCCGCTCATCGACGTTCCTTTTGGTCAATACCTGGTAGCCCGTTACGTATGGCTAATACCTCTGACGTGCTGGTGGTTAAATCCACAGCCAAGGTATTGACGAGTCTTTAGAGTCCCCCACAGACAGTTTCTCAAGTTTCGGGCGAAACGCTGTAGAGGCCGTATGGATATATGGCGGGATTCGATCATATACGTGCGGTATTGCACGGATCATGATCGGACGGATAATACTAGCGGGCTTTGGTTTAAGCCGGATCCTAGTATTATACAGTGTAGATTTTGTCTCATTGCATTTGTATTCGGTCGGAATACAAATGCGGGTATGTATATACAGTCGCGGGGTTTTCCTGTAATTTATTACGGGATCGTTTTTTTGAAGTTGCCAGTTTACATTCCGTTTCAGCCAGCTTTCCTTTGTTCCTTCATGGCAGAATTTTTGTGATGGGAGGGGCTTATTTGCAAATGTGCAAATTAGCAATTTGGAGGGTGTTTTTTGTGGTGGCTTTTTCTCCACTTGCACATGGATGCTTCATGAGTTTTCTAGCATCTTTTGATTCCTTTTTTTATGCACATGGCTTGCTTTAATGAGAATGGATTTGGATTAGATATTGAGGTGATATTTTTTTCTCATTATCAACACACATTTGCATATGCCTTTTTCTCTCTCTCCTCCTTATTCTTGAGCTTGGCCGGCCACATTATGAGAGGGTGAGGATTCTTTATGTGTGAGAAATTCATTCTCATTGGTTTGCAACAAAATTCCATAGCCATCTCCAAAGTTCATTTTTCCACTTCCCTCCTTCAATGGAAACTTCATCAACCCCTTGAGACAAATGATTCTACACTTAGTCTACAGCATTCTTGGACACGTCGGCTTGCTAACTTCGTGTCTGAGTTGCCTTGGTCCAGAGGTGGGTGCCCGTAAAAAGACTCGGTGATGTGGTGCTCTTTCCGGCACGGAGATGAAGACCGGAGATTCCGCGAGGAGATCGGGATGGAGGCCGAAGACCGAAGGACACGGATCGCTCGGTATAGCTCTCTACCCATTCTCTAGTTTGCTAGTAGTTGGTTAATGGCCCGATCCGGGTTTTTTAGTATGCGGTAGCGCCGGTTTACAAGTTTTGAAAAAGTTTCGTTTCCGCATTTTGGCCTCGGACAGACGGCCGGGGCGCTACCGTAGACTTACACCTTGCGTCGTTGGCAAATCGCAAAGACACTGAATCTAAACGCCCTAAGTCTGGGGGCATAACGGTCCATACTGTTTACATGGCATCTGGGAAGGAGGATAGCCGCGCTTCTACGGGTCACCGACCGCTCACCCGATCCGTGACAAAAGCCCAGGAGCAACAACAGAAGCTTCAAGAGATGATGACTGTGATGGCCGCACTCACCGGGCCAAAAGAAAGCCCGGAGGCATCATCAGAGCAGCGTCACGAACAAGAAACCGATGCTGACTTCTTACACAGAGTCCTCGAAAAGAAGGACAAAGAAGCCGCAAAGAAAGCGGCTAACATAAAACAAATGGCGCTCCTCTTCCAAGATATGGTAGGGATGATGTTACAGCCGGACCCTCCAGCTGAAGACCCTCCGATCATTATTGAAGACGATAGAGGGGAGACATCTAATCCTCCTCTGGCTCTTTCAGCAGCCAAGGAGGAAACCATTTCCAAGGCCGCACTGGACGACTATATAGCTCAGCAAATACGAGCTCACCAGGAAAATGAAGCGGCTGGGCAAATCGTTAGAACCGGACGACCATATCCAGGCTGGTATGACCAGATAAAGTACCCGCCGAGATATACCACCCCTAAGTTTCATGTATATAAAGGGACGGGAAATCCGCACCAGCATGTCGCTCAGTTCAGGGCTCTATGTGGTAATACTGAAGGTGATGATAAACTGCTCCTTCGCCAGTTCGTCGGCAGCTTGTCAGAGACAGCATTCGAATGGTATTCTGAACTTCCTAATGACTCTGTCAAAACATTTGCGGAGATGGAGCTGCTGTTTACACAAAGATTTGTAAGCGCCAGCGAGCGCACCCCAATTACCGCATTGATCAACACCAGGGTATGGCCAGGCGAAACATGGGTTCAATACGCAATCCGATGGCGGAACCTATGGTCGAAATGCGAACAGCGCATCGAGGAAGTGCCTGCGATGGGCATGTTCGTGGGCATTCTTGATCCGCAGGCGACCATATCCCAATTCATGATGTTCTTCAAGCCGACCACTTTTCAGGCTTTGATTGACAAGCTGGCCTAAATGGACCAGATGGGCCATAAGCCTTCCTCTTCAAAGACGGAGCCTTGGAATGAAAAGGGCAAAGGGAAAGCAACCTTCGTCGCCAACGCTCAACAACAACCGAGTGACCTGAGACCGGTTGTTCGCCAAAGCAACAAGCGGCAATCCCTCGATGAGAAGTTGAGACGTCCTTACTCGTTTCCCTGGGATAAAACAAGAAAACTGTTTGAACTGGCAGTGCGAAATGGGCTCATCACTTTACCGGAGTCGAGACACCCAATGCGACCGAACGACGTCAGCGATCCTAATTACTGCCCTTACCACCGAGTATTAGGCCATCTGATCGAAAACTGCTACGTCTTCAAAAACTGGGTTGAAGACCAATACCAACAGGGCAAGTTCACGCTGTCCGAAAACTGGAAGATGAACCCACCACAACCACATGCTCCGAAAAAGATGGACATGCCGGGGGCATCATGCTCATTCATAGAGAAAGCCCCATGGACCACTACGTCCTAAAAACTAGCTGTTGACCGAAACGTCATTAAACTACTACCAGCCCGCGGCATCCTCAGGCTGACATGTAAAAAAAAAGACGGTATGTCCATAAGCAAAATGGGCACGGATGAAAACCCGAAAGGGCTCCGTGAGTAAAAACAGCGGGGCTACCGGCGAGTGTTTGTGAAAACCCGAAAGGGCGCAGCCTCATTAAAAAAAACACTTACAGGGTTCTCTCGACCTTGTGAGGAGAAACCACCTGCGTGAGATCTTTACGACTTACAAGGGAACAACACACTTAGGGATCCTCACGATTCCTAAGGAGAAATTACACTTGAGGGATCCTCACGACTCGTAAGGAGAACTCTCTTATGGGACCCTCACGGCTCATAAGATTTGAAAGTCTTAAGTTATAGAGACCTGAACCTGTTCTTAAGCAACCCCCACAACCTTCGATATTGCCCTACAAGCGGCTCAATACTGACCCTTGTATACAATCCACGGGCGCGAATAAACATTTCCCTAACCAAGTCCCATCCGTGACTGGGGATATGTTCGCACGGTGAACAACCCTTGTAAGTCCTCTCGACTTATAAGGAGAAAGCACTCTTGTAGGATCCTTACGACTTATAAGAGAACATACACTTAGGAATCCCCACGATTCCTAAGGAGAAAACACACCTACGAGATCCTCACGACTTGTAGGGAGAAATACCTTTGTGAGACCCTTACGGCTCATGAAGTCAAAAGCCTTAGTCGACAGGATCTTAACCCTGTTTACTAAGCCACCTTTGTTCAACATCGACAGAAGCAAATGATGATTCGCTCCTGGCAACATCCCAGTTGTAGCGGTGCTGATGCCGAAATCGGCGTATAATCCCAAGCTTGCGGCGAAAAGACAGCAAGCCACACATGCATACGAAATAGCCGAAATGATGGGGCAACTTGCAAAAAAATCAGCAAGTAAAAATGAATGCATGCAAAATAGCCGAAATGATTGGGCAACTCGCAATAAAAAGCAACGAGTAAAAATAAAAGAAAAATAGCCAAAATGATTGGGCACCGCGAAAAATAGCCGAAATGATTGGGCAATCGCGATTTTCACGATATAAAAAGCTGAAATGATAGAGCATCGCGGAAAGAATAAAAAAATGATGAAAGAATGAAACTTTTTGCCCTACAGGTGATATCATAGCAATCCCTGTATACAATCCAGGGGCGAAAACAAAGAAGGAATCACACCTATCCTTCCCAGGCTCCATCAGAAAGCGAAGCCGAATCTCGACGGTTCATAAACAACCTAGAGACAACCTCAACATTTGTCGCAATATTGCAGACACAATGTCAACAAACGAAGCAAAAGAAGATCCCTAGCTTCAGGGTCTCAACGTCGATATCGACAACTTAGAGATCACCAACGGCGTTTCTCTTCACTCCAACCAGATGCAGACGAGACGTCAACAACAGACCTCAGAGTCGCAACGAAACGAAGCCATGGCTAAATCCATAGTTACAAATCTCAATGGCCACATCTACAGCCTGGAGACCAACAACGGTGTACCGCCTCATTCCAGCAGGACACAGATGTTACACCATCAAACGGAGCCATGGCAAAGTCCACTAGTTCCGAGTCTCGACGGTTCACAGACAGCCTAGAGATCACCAACAGCGTTTCTCTTCACTCCAACCAGATGCAGACGGGACGTCAACAACCGACTTCAGAGTCGCAACGAAACGGAGCCATGGCAAAATCCTTAGTTCCAAATCTCAATGACCACATCTACAGCCTGGAGACCAACAACGGTGTGCCGCCTCATTCCAGCAGGATACAGATGTTACACCATCAAACGGAGCCACAGCATAGTCCTTAGTTCCAAATCTCGACGGTTCACAGACAACTTAGAGACCATCTCAGCATTCGTCTCGTTACAGCAGACGAGATGTCAACGACGGCGTACCTCCGCAGTCCAGCAGTATGCAGATGCAACGCCAACGAAAGACCTCACGGTCAAAACAAAGCGGAGTGACGGCAAAATCTCAACTCCATCTCAGCATTCGTCTCGCTACAGTAGACGCAATGTCAACAACGACGTTCCTTCGCAGTCCAGCATGATGCAGGTACAACGTCAACAAAAGACCTCACGGTCAAAACAAACGGAGCCACGACAAAATCCCTAGTTCCAAATCTCGATGGTTCTCATGCAACCTAGAAGCAACCGCGACATTCGTCTCGATACAGCAGACGCAGTGCCAGCAAACGAAGCGAAGGACAAATTCCTAGCTTCAAGGTCTTGACGACAACTCATATAAAACCTGAAAGACTATCGGAGATCATCCCACACCAGCGCGGAGTGGTTATGACTCATCGGGGCTCTCCAAAATGAGCCTAACCTCAAGTGAAAAGCGGCATGGAAAAATTCCTAACGCTTGCTCTTCCGACGGTCAAACTGCCTAGAAGGATTGCTTGAAGACGTCTTGTCCAGCCCCAGAAGAGATCGGAGACACGATAGTCGCAAGGCTACTCGAACAGCAAGACTGCCTATCGAGGAATATATCAGCCAATGCAACGGTACAACGGACAAAACCCTAGTACCACAGACCCTAACGGACCTCTGTCGTAAAGAGCAGAGGTTAACTGTGACGTTAGGATATTCTTGCGAGAACTGCTCGATTCGTCTCGACCCGCAGAGAAATCAGTGTCTTTGCAGGAATACCTCGATTCGTTTCAACTCCGAGGAAATTAGTGTCCTTGGAAAATACCTCGATTCAGGGAAATCAGCGTCCTTGACGAGAGAATCTTGATTCGCGTCGACCCGCAGAGAAATCAGTGTCTTTGCAGGAATACCTCGATTCGTTTCAACTCCGAGGAAATCAGTGTCCTTGGCAAATACCTCAATTCAGGGAAATCAGCGTCCTTGACGAGAGAATCTTGATTCGTGTCGACCCGCAGAGAAATCAGTGTCTTTGCAGGAATACCTCGATTCGTTTCAACTCCGAGGAAATCAGTGTCCTTGGCAAATACCTCGATTCAGGGAAATCAGCGTCCTTGACGAGAGAATCTTGATTCGCGTCGACCCGCAGAGAAATCAGTGTCTTTGCAAGAATACCTCGATTCGTTTCAACTCCGAGGAAATCAGTGTCCTTGGCAAATACCTCGATTCAGGGAAATCAGCGTCCTTGACGAGAGAATCTTGATTCGCGTCGACCCGCAGAGAAATCAGTGTTTTTGCAGGAATACCTCGATTCGTTTCGACTCCAGGGAAATCAGCGTCCTTGGCAAATACCCCGATTCAGGGAAATCAGCGTCCTTGACGAGAGAATCTTGATTCGCGTCGACCCGCAAAGAAATCAGTGTCTTTGCAGGAATACCTCGATTCGTTTCAACTCCGAGGAAATCAATGTCCTTGGCAAATACCTCGATTCAGGGAAATCAACGTCCTTGATGAGAGAATCTTGATTCGCGTCGACCCGCAGAGAAATCAGTGTCTTTGCAGGAATACCTCGATTCGTTTCAACTCCGAGGAAATCAGTGTCCTTGGCAAATACCTCGATTCAGGGAAATCAGCGTCCTTGACGAGAGAATCTTGATTCGCGTCGACCCGCAGAGAAATCAGTGTCTTTACAGGAATACCTCAATTTGTTTCGACTCCAGGGAAATCAGCGTCCTTGGCAAATACATCGATTCAGGGAAATCAGCGTCCTTGACGAGAGAATCTTGATTCGTGTCGACCCGCAGAGAAATCAGTGTCTTTACAGGAATACCTCGATTCGTTTCAACTCCAGGGAAATTAGCGTCCTTGGCAAATACCTCGATTCAGGGAAATCAGCGTCCTTGACGAGAGCATCTTGATTCGTGTCGACCCACAGAGAAATCAGTGTCTTTGCAGGAATATCTCGATTCGTTTCAACTCCGAGGAAATCAGTGTCCTTGGCAAATACCTCGATTCAGGGAAATTAGCGCCCTTGACGAGAGCATCTCGATTCGCGTCGACCCGCAGAGAAATCAGTGCCTTTGTAGGAATACCTCGATTCGTCTCAACCCCAAGGAAATCAGTGTCCTTGGAAACCTCCTTAATTCAGGGAAATCAGCATCCTTGATGAGAGCATCTCGATTCACGTCGACCCGTAGAGAAATCAGTGTCTCTGCAGGAATATACAATGTCAGCAAAGCGGAGCCACGACAAAGTTCCCAGTTCCATGACTCGGCGGTGCACAGACAACCTAAAGTCAACCCTCGACTCCCTGTTGAAGCAATGCATTAACTCGGGAGTAGATCAACTCATCAATCACTTACAAGTCCTCTCGACTTGTAGGGAAGAACATTCTCTTGTGGGATCCTTACGACTCTCAAGAGAAAGCATACTTAGGAATCCTCACGATTCCTAAGGAGAAAATACACCTGCGAGATCCTCTCGACTCGTAGGGAGAAAAGTCTTTATGAGACCCTCACGTCTCATAAAGTTGAAAAGTCTTAGGCTACAAGGACCCTAAACTTGTCTTCTAAGCCCTCAATTCCATGGCCACTCATAACTTTGCACTACTTCACCCACGTACATACTTACGTGGGCAAAGTAGTGGAGGGCATTTGTTCCCGCCAAAATTTTAGTTCAAAACCCGCTTCCGTATAAAATAATAACATAAAATAAATAAATAAATAATAATACTAATAAAGGAGAAAATCCCCCTATCAGAGCAAAACTCTGTTTGAATTTCAAATTCAAAAGGTGAAGTAACGCTTCAGATCTGTTGCGCTGCGCGCAGAGCGCCACGTGTCAAAAGCAGACACGCCAGCGCAAGGGGCGCTGCGCCCAATGCAGCGCATCCCAATCAGAACAAGGCTCTATTTTAAAATTTAAACTTTAAAAAATAAAGGAAGCAACGCTTCAGATAACTTGCGCTCTGCGCTGCGCGACACGTGTCAGCGCAGTTGCGCTTGTGCCAACTGTGTCAGCACTAAAACTTAAATAATTATTTAATTAATCAGAATTAAAATTCTAGAAAGATCTTTCCAATCTTGTTAAAAATAAGAAGATTATTTTCTGTAAAACAGAAGCCTTAGGATCAAAGATCCAACGGTGGGAAATATTCCCAAATCAATCAGAGAAAGATCTCTCTAACCAACCTAACAAACTAATTGGCCCTATATAAAGGCCCCTAGACTCCAAGTCTCAGATATACAGAGCTCCTCTAAAAACTTTGAGAAAAAATCAAAGAGAAGAAAAAGGTAAACCTTTGAAAAAAGAAGAATTTCTTCTAAAAGATCAATGATCTAAGAACAAGATCAAGATCTTCAATAAAAGGACAAAGATCAAAAAAGATCCAATTAAAAAAGATAAAAGAAGTAATCTACTTCATTATTAGATCTTTGATCTATAAAAGCACTGCCTTTTGTTGAACCATTGGTTCTTGAATCTTAAGGTAGAACCTCTTTAGAACTGAAAAGATTCTTTTCTTTGATCCAAAATTGATCAAGATGCGCTCTGCGTTATTGAACAGTGCCCTGCACTCTTAATTTGCACTGTTGCACTCCTTGGATTGGCGCAAGTCACCTGAGAGCGCTACGTGTCAATCACAGAACAAATCTGCGCCTTGCGCTTCTAAAATGAGCACTGCGCTCTTGGATTGGCGCAAGTCATCAGAGCGTGCCACGTGTCAGCAGCGCACTGGCGCAGCGCACTGGCACAGCGCACTGCGCTAACAGACTTGCGCTCACCGGAGCGTGACACGTGTCACCTCCTCAATTGGCCCAAAGCGCCTGACAAGCCACGTGGTGCACTGTCAGAACATTAAATGCTGTGCATTATTAAAAGAGGGCAGAGCCCAATTAAAAGGCCTAACAGGCCAAATACAAATGTTGTGCTTTTAATTAAAAAGCCCAATACTACACATTGTTTTAAAAAAAAAGAGCAGAGCCCAATCAAAGGCCTAACAGGCCAAATGTGAATAAAATGTTAGACATTTTCTAACTGGACTTAACCCAATTCTGGCCATAAGTTCTCAAATTAAATTGAACCGAGCACAACTGCTCTCCCAAATCAATTTACACTCGGTTCAAGGGTACATCTCTGAACTCCTCTGATATTTGTCGTTGTAATCCTTCAACGTTATCAGAGAGGCGACGGGTCCCGACAACCATACATTGCTACGGACTATGGGGTCCTTAAACTCATGGACTATGACGTCCTTAAACCAATATTCGTCCCCAAAATGGGAATGTTGGACCGAAATGTCCTTAAACTAATATCCGTCCCCAAAATGGGAATGTTGGACTGAAATGTCATTAAATTAATATCGTCCCCAAAATGAGAATGATGGACCACCATGTTCTTAAACTGGCAATGGACCACTATGTCCCTAAACTAGAACAATAGAGTCCAAATACTCTTTTGTTAGATCTAAACGATCCCGTTAAGTTGATCTTAGTCTAAAATTAGACTAACGTATCCTTAACTAACGTTTAAGTTGATCTTAGCCTCAAATATGGCTAAAGTATCCTTAAACCAAAACCCCAAACTCAAATCTAAGAAAATACGGATTTGGACTAATCCATGTCTTACGGGCGACAACATAAATTAGTTTCCGTATACAATCCACGGGCAACCACAAACAAAACAAACACCCACGACACGAAGTGACCATCTGGAGAAGGAGAAAGTTGTTACCGCGATGCGGTAGCGTAATTAACTGCAGGGGCTTGCGCCTGCAGGGAAGAGCGTCCCCACAATCAAAAACCCCTCGAACGAGGGGGGATCTGATGAAGTCTGCTATATCGGCCGCATCCGTTTAAACATTCGATACATGGTGCCATAAATCAACTTGGCATCTTCGGAGAGGTGGACCGATAAAACCAAATAGCATCTGCCCCGAATTTCAGGCAAGACGTCTCCGTCTTGTGCGTCTTTCGGAGGGGAACAGTGCCGCTGACGTGCTTGTGGTTAAACCCACTGCCAGCGTATTGACGAGTCTTTAGAGTCCCACACAGAGGGTTTTCACGGTTCAGACGATATGGTGTACATGAGGTATGTTGATACATACAGGTGTCCGATTAAATATGTGCAAGTGTTGCGCAGACTTTAATCGGACGGTTGATAATACTAGCGGCTAAGGATTAAGCCGGATTATTAAATCGGGTTTTGATTTAATAATTGATATATGTATTTGTATATACGTATGTTCCCCTCCGAACGGCGGCGCACAAGACTGCGATGTCTTGGCACTGAGATTCGGGGCAGATGCTAATTGGTGCTATCCGTTCACCTCTCCGAAGATGCCAAGTTGATTTATGGCACCATATATCGAAGGTTTAAACAGATGCGGCCGATGTAGCAGACTTCGTCAGATTCCCCCTCGTTTGAGGGGTTTTTGATTGTGGGGACGCTCTTCCCTGCAGGCGCAAGCCCCTGCAGTTAATTATGCTACCGCATTGCGGTAACAACTTTCTCCTTCTCCAGATGGTCACTTCGTGTCGTGGTTGTTTGTTTTATTTGTGGTTGCCCGTGGATTGTATACGGAGACTGAGTTATGTCGTCGCCCGTAAGACGTGGACTAGTCCAAATCCGTATTTATCTTAGATTTGGGTTTGGGGGTTTGGTTTGAGGATACGTTAGCCATATTTGAGGCTAAGATCAACTCAAACGTTTGTTAAGGATACGTTAGTCTAACTTGAGACTAAGATTAGCTTAACGGGATAGTTTAGATCCGACAAAAGAGCATTTGGGCTCTATTGTTCCAGTTTAGGGACATAGTGGTCCATTGAATATGTGGCCGTCGGGACCCGTCACCTCTCTGACGACGTTGAAGGATTACAACGACAGATATCAGAGGAGTTCAGAGATGTACCCTTGAACCGAAGTTGATTTGGGGGGATTCATAGTCCAGTCTGTTTGAAGGTTTAAGGATACGTTAGCCATATTTGAGGCTAAGATCAACTTAAACGGGATCGTTTAGATCCGAAAAAAGAGCGTTTGGGCTCTATTGTTCCAGTTTAGGGACATAGTGGTCCATCGCTAGTTTAAGGACATTGCGGTCCATAGGTAGTTTAAGGACATTGCGGTCCATTGTTAGTTTTAAGACATCTCGGTCAAGGTTAAGGACGTCGTAGTCCATGGGTTTAAGGACCCCACAGTCCATTGTTAGTTTAAAGACATCTCGGTCGAGGTTAAGGACGTCGTAGTCCATGGGTTTAAGGACCCCACAGTCCATTGTTAGTTTAAAGACATCTCGGTCGAGGTTAAGGACGTCGTAGTCCATGGGTTTAAGGACCCCACAGTCTATTGTTAGTTTTAAGACATCTCGGTCAAGGTTAAGGACGTCATAGTCCATGGGTTTAAGGACCCCACAGTCCATTGTTAGTTTTAAGACATCTCGGTCAAGGTTAAGGACCTCATAGTCCATGGGTTTAAGGACCCCACAGTCCATATCAATGTGCGGTCATCGGGACCCGTCACCTCTTTGAAGACGTTGAGGGATTACAACGCCAAGTATCAAAGGAATGAAGAGATGTACCCTGGAACCGGAGTGGATTAAATAGTCCTTGGCCCAATTTGGGATCAAGACCAATTAATTATGTTATGAGCCCATTAGCCCAGTTAATTACGAATTGAGGACTTATGGCCAGCTTGGGCTAAGTCCAATCATGTCTGGAATATTGGCTTCCTGTTGGTCCATTGAAGGAGAGACTTTGTCTCTGACCATTTAGCCAATTGGGCCAAAGTCTAGTGTTAAACACTACAGACCAATCAGTGTTGAACACTGGGAATGAAATTGACAAGTTAGTGTTTAACACTAAAAGATAATTGGTGTTAAACACCAGCAACAGGGCTTTCAAATTAGCATTAAACACTAAAACAGATCAGTGTTAAACACTGGCAACAGAGATCTCAAATTAGTGTTAAACACTAAGGTAGTCAGTGTTGAACACTGCAAATAAAGTTTTTTGATTAGTGTTGAACACTAAGGCCCAACAGTGTTTTAACACTGGGTTCGGGAGTTTCAATTTAGTGTTAAACACTAAGGCAAGAGGGGTCACGTGGCGACACGTGAGAGCGCCCTCCCTTCATTTATTCTGCGGAGATTATCGCATCTTTCAGAGCATCACGTGCCATCACGTGACGGGCATTCAAATGCTTGTGTGTTAAATCTTCTGTCAAGGGTCACGTGGGGCACTGCCTCAAAGGGGCTTTCTGTAGGTCTTTTGGGGGGGGTCACGTGGTGGCACGTGACCCTGCCTCTATGTATGTTGTTTAGAGGATCTGTTAATCTTTTCCAGGAATTAAATTCCTCGTAGGGTTGAACCCTGACAATAATTTCAGAGGAATTAAATTCCTACTTCCTTTCGAAGATTTATATTCTGGAGTAGAGTTGGACTCTGAATTTTCTGTAGGAATTAAATTCTTCATATATGTGAAGAACTGAATAGGGTTAAACCCTAATAAAAGCTTTTAAGGAATTAAACTCCCATTCTCTGTTAAATTATGATTAAGGGAATTAAATTCCCGCTGTTTCAACAGAACTAGGTTCTTAATTAGGGTTAAACCCTGTTTCTTTTTGTTCTGAAGGAATTAAATTCCCACGACACAGGATCAAGCCCTAATTTTATTTTAAAGGAATTAAATTCCTATAGTTCTGTGAGAATTAAATTCTCGTGCTTCCGTTCCCTCTCTATGTTTTGGATCTGCATGGCAGGATCTCGACCCATTGAGAATTAAATTCTCAACTTCAAGGGGAGATGTGCACTTTGCAGATCCTCTATCAAAGAGAGAAGAAATATGTTCTTCTGTTTTATATATCAGAGTTAAACTCTGTTGAGAATTAAATTTTCTTTCTTTCAAAAAGCCTTCCCTTTCTTTCCTAGGGTTTTCTTTTGCAGAAGATCCAAATTCCTCAAAATATCAAGGCTCTCTCCCTTTTTTCCCCTCTGCGTATGTATCTCTATCTCCCCTTTATCCTTGTGTCTCTTGGCTCCTATTTATAGGAGAAGCAGCCGAATCAATTAGTTTTTGACGAATCTTCATTCAGAGATTTGATTTGCATCCATCATTCGTTTTTGACCTTTGGATTATTAGGTGAATTTTATTCACCATTGGATTTCAAATCCAGGGATTCTCTTTTGTTATTTCGGTTAGATTTAAAGGGGAAATCTTTCCAAACCCGAGATTTTCCCATGGATAGATGATACTTAATCACCTCTGAATCTTCAATTCGATTGGTTCCAGATAATCGCTTTCCTTTGGAAAGATTTGAATCTCTTTCAGAATTTAATTCTGTTAACAAAATGGGCTTTGAAAGCCGGTCACGTGTGGGCACGTGACCCATGGTCACGTGTGGGCACGTGACCCTCTTTGGAATGAGCCCTCTTCTTTCCTTTTGTGCTCTGTCTTCTGGTTGCTGTTTAACCGTCACGTGCCACCACGTGACCCCTGGTCACGTGTGAGCACATGACCCTTGTCTGGACTCTTTTTCTTGATTTAACTGGAGAACAATTCTGATGTTTTGAGCGTCACGTGCCAACACGTGACCCCTGGTCACGTGGGAGCACGTGACCTCTTTTGAAGCTTTTTCCTTGATTTGATCAGGGAACCGATGTGCCTTTGAATCCGCTTTAAAATGTCACGTGCCAACACGTGACCCTGGTCACGTGGGAGCACGTGACCCCTTCTGAAGCCCTTTTTTTTGATGTAGTCAGGAAGCTGAATCTGCCTTGATGATGCTTTTAGATATCACGTGCCAACACGTGACTGCTGGTCACGTGTAAGCATGTGACCCTCTTCTGAAGCTTTTTCCATAAGCTTTTCTGATTTTAAATCAGGAAACAAATGCCCCCACAGCGTTGTTCTCACGTGTCTGCACGTGAGTGCAACGCTGTCACCTCTTGTGACCGTTGGATTCCTCTAGGGATCTGGGAAGATGAAACGTTTCCATTGCCTTCTATAAATACCTCTGTCTCTTCATAGGAGCCTTCACTTTGCTCATCTTCTTCTTCTGAGAACTTTTTCCTTGAGAATTTAATTCTCGCTTCCAGAGCTTAGTTCTCTGTCTTGAAACAATCTTCGGAGTTTAACTCTGTTCGAAAAGAATTCTTTTCCTCAGGTAATGTTCTTGAACAAACGATGGACCTTCACATTCCTCTGGATTTTAAATCTAAAACAAGGGTTTTTACCCTTTTTTCTTCATATTTTTCCAACATGAAACCGCTTAACCTTCAAACTGTAGATCTCTTAGGGTTTAGATGATCTTTGGGGAGATGATGATGGCGTTTCAACTCCATGGAATTTAATTCCATCCAAAAATGTTTCTGGGAATTTAATTCCCTTTTCTTAATAAGGAATTTAATTCCAATGAAGGACTTGATTTCTTCACGCGGAGGCTTCCTGGGGTCTCTTGGCCCGAGGTTGTTCTTCTGCAATTAATGAAATGGGGGTTTTGTAATGATGTCTTCTGTGGGAATTTAATTCCTTTGATCTTGTTGGATTCATTGTAGAGCCCGAGACAGATCCTGTTGGGGGGAATGTGCATGGTCATCATTCTTTATTAAATGAGGATATTCCCTTTGTTTTATTGTAACTATTTGGTCTCATTATTAATGAGCAGTCATCCGGATTCTGTGGGGCCCATGTGTTTTGTAGCCAATGGTCCCAGGAAACTCTGCTGTTGCTTTCTTCAACTAGTCTTCATGTTCATGCATGAATATATATTGCTAACTTTTCTTTTAACGGTCTTCCTTTATTGGATTTCAGGTGCGATGGCTTCTGTTCCACGCTTTCCCTTTTCTCGCTCGGAGGCTGCTTTTCCTCAGTCACCATCGGATGAGGAAGCGATGGCGATGATTCGGGCCCATGACCCGAACTGCACCAACCTTCTTCAATGGGGATCTTGGTACAGTCAGATTATTCAGGGTCGCCGGAGTTTTCTTTGCGCGGTGCCGACGGAGCCCACTTTCCCATTTTTACCGATGGATCCTCCGAGGACAGTTTTTGCTGTGGAAATGCCCAACTGGACTCCAACGGGGAGGCTCGAGCCTTCGACGACCGGTATTCCGAACCATCCGATCCCGGCCATAGACATCTTGGGGCGGCGTATCTTCCAGGGTGAGGCCCACCCGTGGGGGCAGATCTATAAGATAGGGCTCACCCCCCGACACCCCACGGGCTATCTTCTCTGGGCTCGCTACATCCTTGCCACCCATCGTGCGCGGCTGAAGAAGGTCGGGCTTTATCAGGCAATATACGCGTCACTCTTCCATTATAAGTCCCCGCATGTCTGGTGGGTTAAGGCGTTTTTGAACCAATGGAATCTTCCCACCAACACTTTCATTCTAGGAGATCGTGAGGTCTCGATCTCTCTTGCAGAATTTTATGAAATCTTGGGATTGCCAATCAGGGGTGCACTGTATGAGGAGTTGTTGCCTCCTGACGAGTATGTCTTTGAGCCCGAGTCTGCACCGGCTGACGGCTTGTCTGTTGAGAACGCCGTTCGCCACAAGCGCCCCAGCCTGATCAAGGCGCTGGGTATTTTTGATCGATTGTTCACTGAATCTGAGGAGCAGGGTGTTACTTTTAAAAGCTTCATTTCCTGCTTCCTTCGTGAGGACGTCATATCGAAGACTGCTCCGAAGTTTGCTAACATCAAAGACCCCTTTGGGTTTGGTCCGAAGAAGCTACCGACCGCTGAATCGGACCTGCCACAATATTATATTCCCATCGTGTCGCCGATGTCTTTTGATTCCGTTGCAGCACCCGGTATGGATGAGGAAACATTCTTCGTGGGGTTTGTCAGTGTTTGGCTTAGTTGGTTCGTTATCCCCATGCATCGCCGCTTCATGAGAGCTTCGGTCATCTACCCGGCTCATCGTATTGCTGAGGGGACGCGGTTGGCCATCGGCATCCCGGCCTTGGCGCACCTCTATAATGGATTGGGCACCGCAGCTAATACCTCTACGCCTGGCGTGGATGTGGTAAACTTTTCGCTTCATTATTTCACGTCCTGGATCGAAATGCACGTATTGGGGGCTTTTGCCATGCATCAGAGGCCCTCATTTTACGATGCCTACCCCTTTCCACGACTTATGCGATTAGTGGATGCTTCTGCCGCCGACCCGACTCAATTCGGGGCTATTCGGGTGCTGATTTCTCCTTACGCTGCCGCTGGCGGGATGGTTTTTAATGATCGGGTCTTGTCTACTCCCTCAGGTCCAGTTCAACAACTCTGGGATTTGTCAAAAGACAACGCACCTTCTTTGAAGCCCCGGGAGGCTGCGCACTTATATACAATTAGACCGGGCTACTTGGTGTTTCGCCAGGACAGTGCAGCTCTTTTCATGCGGTACAATCCGCATCGATTTGCCCGACAACTTGGATACGACCAGGGTGTTCCCTTCGAGGCTTTTCTAGTCGCCCCAATCCCTTCGCTCGATGCCGTTCGCGATGCAGCTCATCATTTCATGAGGCTAAACACCGGCTCCCACTTCATTGTACCTGAAGCTGAATACCTGCCCCGGTGCGTGGGCGCGTTTACGGGTTGGTATCTTCATCGGGTCAGCCCAATCATTCTTGAGGAAAGGAGGGTGCTTCTCGGCCACGATGCCCTTCCTCTGGTTCCAGGAGCTAAGCTGCGACCGAGGGCTCCGGTCCGCTTCCCTCTAAGGGATACCGGCACTGCGCTCATCCCAGGAGAATCGGAGGTAAAACTTACTCCAACGGCCGGTATGCCCCTGGGTTCCCGCTCGCGAGGTGGAAGGGCCCCAGTAGTAGCACCACCGCCTATGGCAGCACCGCCCCCCGTGGCATTGACAATGACAGTGTCATCCTCGGCCGTGGCACCAGGCGAGGGTAATAGAGATGAGGGCGTCGTAGGCGATGTAGGTCAGCGTCGCCCTAAGGCTTCGCGGGGGAGGAAACGGTCATCCTCGGCGACCGGGTCTGGGTCTAAGCGTCGAAGGAAGGTGGCCACCAATTCGCTCGATTCTTTGGCAGAGTCTGAGCCTACTCTTGAAGACGAGCCGTTGGCCCTGCAAGAGTCAGACGCTGGACTTCCTTTCCCGAGTTCAGCCGATGAAGAGGCCGCACAGTTGGCTGAGGCCATACGGCGTTCCAAAGACGTGTCTCATAATGCCAGGGTTCCGAAGAAGTCCTATCCCGCTGTAATCTTTTACGAAGACCCTTCGTGGATTCGGCAGCGATTTATCGGTCCTTTGGAGGAATGGGGGGAGAGGGCTTTGAAGCAGGCCGCTTCAGAAGATGCAGCTGACGCACTTTCTTTATGGACCGGCGGCCATGAGTCCACTCTCGAACCCCGGCGAGCCCACCTCCTTGAGAAGGAGCAACGGCTTGAAGAAGCCATATTGAGGGCTTCTTTGTGCATCGGTACGTTGTGGTTCTTTTCGTAGTTCTTCAGATTGTTTGTGCCCGTGCATATGTATCATTATTCTTATTTGAATCGTGCAGAATCTTCGACGCTGGGGGAGCTCCTTACTGGCCCATTAAAGCTAAAGCCCGCCGAAATTCTCAATGAAGCCTTGCTGGATGTGGAGGGGGCTGACGAGGCTGCTCCTCTCATGGTAGAACTTCCAGCGGCGGTTCTTGATCAGGGAGTGCTTGCCCCTTTGGGGGAGGCTCCTTTGGAGGCCGCCGCCCCAATGACTCTTACTGAGGGCGGCCCAAAGGCTGGAAGCGAGGTAGTCGGGACCACTCTCCCTTTGTTGGAGCCTGAGGTCATGGCGGAGACCGTTGAAGCTGCTATCCCCCCGGCTCAGAATGGGAGGAGTGTTGAAGGTATCCCTCTGCGTTTTAATTTAGCAACCCCTTCATAGTCTGAACTCTTTTATCTTTCCCAGAATTACGCGGTTTGGCGGCCACGATCGCGGATCTGTCGCCTCGACAGTCATTTCAGCGTTTATTGGAGATGGCAGCTCCGCAGGCGATCTCCCCTCAGCTATTGTCCTTTCCTCTGGGCAAGGTTAGTGTCATTCGCCCCTTTTTTTACCATAGCATTGTTACTATTTTGCGAAATGACGTTGATGTCTCTTATAGTTTTGGAAGCCGACGATGAGGTCGAGGTCGTTGAAGGGCCAGGGGAACCTTCAGCTCCTAATTGCATGACTGTCGGTGAGTGACATTTTATTATAGTCCCGTTCGTTCTGCGTTTAAGAGTTTTACTAACATTTGCCAAATTTGAACAGCCCTGCCAGTCTCCATGGCTTTGGAATCACGCATTGTGATGCCGCCCGGCCCCTACGCTCTGCGGGCTTCAGAACGCTTGGCCCAATTGAGCCTTGTCTCCCTATCTTCTTTCGTCGAGGAGCTCCGTGCTGGTAGTGCGACCACAGCCGAAGCGTTTGCCGCTGAAGCTAACGGCTCCCTTCCTTTTCTCGCCACCTATCACAGCGAGGAGGTGGTGCGGGTCTGGGTGGAGTTCTTTAGGAAGGTGGAGGCTTGTTTGTACGCTCTCGAGTGTTCTCGCCTTTCCTCGGAGGCCGCGGCTGCAAAGGCGGAGTTACGGGGGCTGATAGCACGGTGCGCGGCAAACATGACGTCATGTGAGAAGAGGCTTGGTCGCAAATTCTCGGAGAGGGAGCTAGCCTCCAAGGCGCTGGGCGAGCTTCAGGCCAATCTCACAGCCAAGGCCAACAAAGCGTATGAACTCTGGCGGGTGCTTCAGGAGTCCATCAAAGAGGTGGTGGCTCTCGATAAAGCTGCCACGTTTACTCGTGAGAGGGTCGAGGCTCATAAAGCCACCGAGAAAGAGCTCGAAGCTCGGCTCGCTTCGTATCAGGCTCAGCAACCTCAAGCGGAGGCTCGTCTTCTGGAGATCTTACGTCATGAAGCCGTGGCTCAGCAACAGAATGACGAGCTGGTAAAATTATTGCACCGCCCGCCGGCTTGAGGACTTGTATCTTTTTTCCCTTTTTTGTACATACTCATGGATGAGAGTATCTTTCTTTTTTTGTTTCTTTTATGAATTGTACTTTGTATCCATTTTGGTTTATGAATAAAAGATACATTTTTTCTTCTCAATGGTGTGTCCCCCTTTTTATTGAATGTATTCTGCGGATATTCTACCTCGATCTCCTTGCAGGACAGTGATGGCTTAGGATTCAAGGTTAAGATCTGCTTCCTAAGACTTTTGCATTTTACGAGCCACGAGGGTCTCATAAAGAGTTTTTCTCCCTACAGGTCGAGAGGATCCCATAGGTGCAAGTTCTTCTTAAAGATCGTGAGGATCCTTAAGCGGGTTTTCCCATGAGAGTCGTAAGGATCTCACAAGAGAGTTTTTCTTCCTTACAGGTCGTGAGGACCTGCAAGTGTCGGATGTGATCATCCTTATCCGTGTTTCACGGAGTCAGGGGTCTCTCCAGGTATTGTAGTTTAAAGACGTCGCGGTCAAGGTTAAGGACCTCATAGTCCGTGGATTTAGGGACTCCACAGTCCGATGTTAGTTTTAAGACATCACGGTCAAGGTTAAGGACCGCATAGTCCGTGGATTTAAGGACTCCACAGTCCTATGTGTGGTTGCAGGGACCCGTCACCTCTTTGAAGACGTTGAGGAATTACAACGCCAGGCATCAAAGGAGTGAAGAGATGTACCCTTAAACCAAGGCAAAATCTGTAAGGAATCGGGGTGGTTGATCGTTAGTTTTAAGACATCACGGTCGAGGTTAAGGACATCATAGTCCGTGGATTTTAAGGACTCCACGGTCCGGTATT
This sequence comes from Agapanthus africanus, assembly GCA_030015575.1. Classification (NCBI taxonomy): domain Eukaryota; kingdom Viridiplantae; phylum Streptophyta; class Magnoliopsida; order Asparagales; family Amaryllidaceae; genus Agapanthus; species Agapanthus africanus. Next base: position 540,527,281 of record CM057345.1, on the reverse strand, counting down.
TGCTCTGGATGCTTCACACGGGTTCGCTGCCGTGCTCGGCGAGGACCAGGCTCCGCTCTGGGCGTTTTCCGCGGGGTCAAAGAGTGACGTTATCCGCGTTCCACGTAACCAGGAATTTTGCACTAGATGCTTCACACGGGTTCGCTGCCGTGCTCGGCGAGGACTAGGCTCCGCTCTGGACGTTTTCCACGGGGTCAAAGAGTGACGTTATCCGCGTTCCACGTAACTAGGAATTTTGCACTAGGTGCTTCATACGGGTTCACTGCCGTGCTCGGCAAGGACTAGGCTCCGTTCTGGATGCTTCACACGGGTTCACTGCCGTGCTCTGCGAGGACCAGGATCCGCTCTGGACGTTTTCCACGGGGTCAAAGAGTGACGTTATCCGCGTTCCACGTAACCAGGAATTTTGCACTAGATGCTTCACACGGGTTCACTGCCGTGCTTGGCGAGGACTAGGCTCCGCTCTGGATGCTTCACACGGGTTCACTGCCGTGCTCTGTGAGGACCAGGATCCGCTCTGGACGTTTTCCACGGGGTCAAAGAGTGACGTTATCCGCGTTCCACGTAACCAGGAATTTTGCACTAGATGCTTCACACGGGTTCACTGCCGTGCTTGGCGAGGACTAGGCTCCGCTCTGGATGCTTCACACGGGTTCACTGCCGTGCTCTGCGAGGACCAGGATCCGCTCTGGACGTTTTCCACGGGGTCAAAGAGTGACGTTTATCCGCGTTCCACGTAACCAGGAATTTTGCACTAGATGCTTCACACGGGTTCACTGCCGTGCTTGGCGAGGACTAGGCTCCGCTCTGGATGCTTCACACGGGTTCACTGCCGTGCTCTGCGAGGACCAGGATCCGCTCTGGACGTTTTCCACGGGGTCAAAGAGTGACGTTATCCGCGTTCCAGGTAACCAGGAATTTTGCTGAATATATCCGCATTTCACGGAATGGAGGTTTGACTCTTGGTGATATGTATATCGCCGAGCCATGGAACTGGGGGTTGCCGCTGTTCCGTTTCGCTTGATGTTGTGTCTGCTGCCATGAGACGAACGTCGAGATGATCTCTAGGCTATCTGTGAACCGTCGAGATTTGGCTTCTTGTTATGATGAAACCTGGTGGGAGGAGTATGATCTCTTCTTTGTTTGCGCTCCTGGATTGTATACAGGGATAGATGTAACATCACCTGTAGGGCGAGGATTTCACTTTTATTTTATTTCTTTTTCCGCGATGCTCTATCATTTCAGCTTTTATATCGCGAAGGTCGCGATTGCCCCATCATTTCGGCTATTTTTCGCGGTGCCCAATCATTTCGGCTATTTATTTATTTTCTACTCGCTGCTTTTTATTGCGAGTTGCCCTATCGTTTCAGCTATTTTTCATGCATACATTTTTACTTGCTGCTTTTTATTGCAAGTTGCCCCATCATTTCGGCTATTTCGTATGCATACATTTTTACTTGCTTCTTTTTATTGCAAGTTGCCCCATCATTTCGGCTATTTTGTAGGCATGTGTGGCTTGCTAGCTTTTTCGCCGCAAGCTTGGATTTTAGACACCGATTTCGACATCAGCACCGCTACAACTGGAATGTTGCCGGGAGCGAATCATCATTTGCCTTTGTCGATGTTGAATAAAGGTGGCTCAGCAAACAGGGTTAAGGGTCCTGTCGACCAAGGCTTTTGACTTCATGAGCCGTAAGGGTCTCACAAAGGTATTTCTCCCTACAAGTCGTGAGGATCTTGCAGGTGTATTTTCTCCTTAGGGATCGTGAGGATTCCTAAGTGTGTGCTCCTCTGTGAGTCGTAAGGATCCTACAAGAGGGCTTTCTCCTTATGGATCGAGAGGACCTACAAGGGTTGGACTTTGCTGGGGAAATGTTTATTCGCGCCCGTGGATTGTATACAAGGGTCAGTATTGAGTTCCTTATAGGGCAATATCGAAGGTTGTGGAGGATTTGCTTAAGAACAGGTTTAGGTTTCTGTAACTTAAGACTTTCAAATCTCATGAGCCGTGAGGGTCCCATAAGAGAATTCTTCTTACGAGTCGTAAGGATCTCGCAAGTGCATTTTCTCCTTAGGAATCGTGAGGATCCCTAAGTGTGTTGCTCCTTTGTAAGTCGTAAGGATCTCACGCAGGTGGTTTCTCCTTACAAGGTCGAGAGGACCCTACAAGTGTCTTTTAACGAGGTTGCGCCCTTTCGGGTTTTCACAAACACTCGCCGGTAGTCCTGCTGTTTTTACTCACGGAGCCCTTTCGGGTTTTCATCCGTGCCCCTTTTGCTTATGGACATACCGTTTTTTTTTATTCTTTTTCTCTTTTTTTTTTACAAGGTCGCGCCCTTTCGGGTTTTCACGAACACTTGCCTGCAGCCCTGCTGTTTTTACTCATGGAGCCCTTTCGGGTTTTCATCCGTGCCCATTTTGCTTATGGACATACCGTTTTTTTTTTATCATTTTTTTTATCCATCTCGTCAGCCTAAGGATGCTGCGGTAGTAGTTTAGGGACGTTTCGGTCCGTCGTTAGTTTAAAGACATTTCGGTCCGTCGTTAGTTTAAGGACGTATCGGTCCGTGGTTAGTTTAAGGACGTATCGGTCCGTTGTTAGTTTAAGAACATTTCGGCCCGTTGTTAGTTTACGGACATTTCGGTCCGTTGTTAGTTTAAGGACATTTCGGTCCGTTGTTAGTTTAAGGACATCTCGGTCCGTTGTTAGTTTAAGGACGTTTCGGTCCATCGTTAGTTTAAGGACGTTTCGGTCCGTCGTTAGTTTAAGGACGTTTCGGTCCATTGTTATGGGAAGGCTGGCTGCTGCTTGTAAAGTCTGAGCCTAGGAAGATAGCGAGCGGACATAGTCGTCGTCATCTATCATTAACCCAGGCTGTGGCTCATTAAGCATAGTACTTCTTTAAGAAGCGGCCGTTTATTGGCCTGAAAGGCCTTTCACCGTGCATGTCCATGAGTAGATAGGCTCCACCTTGGTAGACCTTGTCTATGATGTACGGGCCTTCATAGTTTGGCTCAAATTTTCCCCGCTTGGCACGATTGGGGATCATAGGTCTTTTGACCACTAGTACGAGTTCGCCTTGGCAGAATGTCCTCGGCCTGGTCAATCGTTCGTACGAGCGCGTCATCTTTGCTTTGTAGGCTTCTAGATGTTGTTGCGCTATGAGCCGGGTTTCATCGAGGGCATCAAGCTCCTCAAGCCGAAGGTGAGCATTCTCTTCGTCTGTCAGCTCGTGGTGGACTGCCACTCGTAGAGAGGGTAACTCTATCTCGAGGGGGAGCACTGCTTCCGTCCTAAATACCAACGCGTACGGCGTTGTGTTTGTGGCCGTCTTGAATGTAGTTCGATAAGCCCAAAGGGCTTCTTGCAGCCTTTCGTGCCTGTCTCTCTTATTCCGGGAAATGGTCTTTTTTATGATCTTCGTCAAGGTCTTATTGAAGGCCTCGGCCAGACCGTTAGCTCGTGGGTTGTAAACTGAAGAATATCTCCAGTCTATATTGTGCTGCTGCGCGAAGCGGCTAATCTTATGGCTTCTGTAGGCTGGCCCATTATCGGAGATAATCCGCCGTGGGGTTCCAAACCGATAGATGACGTGCGTCTTGAAGAAATAGAGGATATTCTCCGTCTTCACTTCCCTCAGTGGTACTGCTTCTGCCCATTTGGAGAAGTAATCAGTTGTCGCCAGGATAAAACGATGTCCCCGGGATGATGCTGGCTCGATGGGGCCGACTATGTCAGTCCCCCACATTTCGAATGGCCAGCTAGCCACCGTTGGGTGTAGTGGATTCGGATGTTGGTGGATAAAGTCTCCATGAATCTGGCACGAGTGGCATTGCTTCGCATACTCGAGGCAGTCCTGGATCATCGTGGGCCAGTAGTAACCCATCCGTTTAATTTTTAACTTCATCTTTGGGCCTGCTTGGTGAGAACCGCAAAGTCCGTCGTGAACTTCCTGAATAACTCTTTCTGCTTCGTCAGGTCCCAAGCATCTCAGCCATAGAGAATCAAACGATCTCTTGTATAGAGTATCGTTGACGAAAGCGAAAGATAGAGCTCGTTTCATGAGCTGATGTCTTGAGGACGCTTCTTTGGGCATTCGGTGGGACTTAAAGTAGTCTATGAAGACTTCCCTCCAGTCCTCGGCCTTCTCATGGTCTTTTATTTGTAGGGTCGTCCGCTCAGTCGCTCCCTTTTCTTTATATAATTCCGGAGGTATTTCTGCCGGGGCGAGCACTCAACGGCTTTGTACCACGATTCTGACGTCATCGAGGTTCTCGTCAGCCAGTTCTTTAGCAAGTTTGGCCAACGCGTCTGCTTTGCTGTTTTCCGCGCGCGGTATGTTCTCCAAAGTATAGGAGGGAATTTGGGTCAATAGTTGTTGCACCTTTTCGCCGTACTTCACCAACTCCGGCTTGCACGTTTGGTAGTCACCATTTACTTGACTAACGACCAGCTGAGAATCCCCGTATATAAGGAGGTCTTCAATTCCCATGTCGATGGCAATTTCGAGGCCTGCTATCAGAGCTTCGTATTCAGCTTCATTGTTTGTCCTCGGCTCTGTTAAAGAGAAGGCGAAGCGCATTATCCCTCCTTGTGGAGTTGCAAAGACGAGGCCTATCCCCGATTTGATCATTGGGATACCTTGTTTCTGTTTCTTTACGGAGGACGCTCCATCGAAATAGAGTTCCCATCGGGTGCTTCCGCCGCTAATCGCATCAAATGCATGCTCGTCCGGCAAATCACAGTTCAGAGGAGAATCGGCCGGTATCGGGTGCTCAGAGAGGAAGTCGGCAATGGCCTGGCCTTTCACTGCCTTAAGAGGTTGATACGTTATCGAGAACTCCATCAAGAGCAGGGCCCACTTAGCGAGTCGTCCCGTCAATATGGCTTTCGACATCAAGTACTTAAGGGGATCCACTTTTGAAATGAGACGGACTTCATGTGCCAACGCATAGTGCCTGAGCTTTGTTATCGCGAAGATTAACGCCAAGCAATGTTTTTCAATGGGAGAGTAGTTGCTTTCTGCCCCCAGTAGAACTCGACTTAAGTAGTAGAGTGCTCTTTCTTTCCCCTGATCGTTCTCTTGTGCCCATAATGCGCCTAAAGAACCTTCGAGGGCGGTTGTATAAAGAATGAGGGGTTTTCCCTTGACTGGCGCAGCCAACACCGGAGGGTTCTGCAGGTACTGCTTGATCTCGTCTAGTGCACCTTGGCATTTGTGATCCCAAACGAATGGAGTTCCCTTCTTCATCAGGTGGCTGTAAGGACGGCATTTGCCTGAAAGATTGGCGATAAATCGCCGGACGTATGCGAGCTTCCCTTGGAAAGACCGCAACTGTTTGAGGGTTCTCGGCGGAGGCATTTCCATGATCGCTTTAATCTTTGACGGATCTATTTCAATATCTCGGTGTCGAACGATGAATCCCAGGAATTTGCCCGAGGAGACTCCAAACGCGCATTTGAGGGGATTCATTTTCAAATTATATTGCCGAAGGCGTTGAAATACAGTCTCCAGATGCTTTAAATGCTCCTCGTATGACATGCTCTTTATTACGAGGTCATCGATATAGCACTCGACGATGTCATGTATGAGGTCATCGAAGATTTTTGTCATGGCCCTTTGATAGGTAGCGCCAGCGTTCTTTAGACCAAAGGGCATAACCCTGTAGCAGAATATACCCAAAGGGGTCCGGAAAGCGGTGTGCTTCTGGTCTTCGGGATGAATTTTTATCTGATTGTATCCTGATGAACCGTCCATAAAGGAGAAAACCTCGTGAGTGGACGTGTTATCTATCATTAGCTCGGTTACCGGCACCGGGAAATCGTCCTTTGGACACGCTTTATTGAGATCCCTGAAATCCACGCATATGCGTACCGTCCCATTCTTCTTCATTACCGATACGATATTGGCGATCCAGTCGGAATATTGGACTTCTTGGATAAACCCAGAATCGATCAGCTTCTTGACTTCGGCGTTGATGCTCATTTCAAGCTCGCGTCGCATCCTTCTCGGCGCCTGCTTGACTGGCTTGATTTTCGGGGATATCGCTAACTTATGCACAGCAATCTCCGGATCTAATCCTGGCATCTCGGAGTAGTTCCACGCGAAGCAGTCTTTATGTCGTAGAAGCACGTTCTTTAACGCAGCCACCCTTTCTTCAGATAGTAGCTCGCTGACAAATGTCGGTCGCGGGTCATCTGCCGATCCCAACTCAATCTTCTTGAGGTTATCTGCAGTAGTATGTATACCATCTTCCAGTTCTTTTGGAGCTGGCGGAAATTCTGAGACCACCTCATCATTGCTGTTCTCAAAGCACCAGGGAAGGTCATCCATATTCTCGGGCTCTTCTTTTAATATCGTAATCGTGTAACAGGTGCGAATCCACTTCCAGGACTGAGGTGGATCTGGTTTTGCTTTTGCGGCTTTGGGTTCGTGCTTTTGTGGCGGCGTTACCCTCCAGCCGTCGGATAAAGCGAATATGCCCTGTTGGTACTGGTCCTCGACCCAGTTCTTGAAGGTGAAGCAGTCTTCGGTAGGATGTCCTATGGTTCGGTGATAAGAGCAATAGCTCAGATGAGAAGCCTTGTTAGCTCGCTCAGGGTGTCTAGATCCTGGAAGAGCGATCATTTGATGTTTTAAAGCTAGCTTGAGTAACCTCTCCGTCTTGTCTCGGGGGAAGGAGTACGCTTGACTCGTCTTCTTCATGAGGGACAAATCCGAGCCGTGCAATACCCGATCACGTAACCCTCTAATCCTGCGTCGTTGTTGTCGGCTCCTCTTTCTGCTCCTTGATTTATTTCCGTCTCCGCATCGGGCCTTTCGTACAACGAGTTGACAAAGACGAACATCCTTGTCTTTTGCAGCCTGTTGAAATAGACGTTGCGTCCTGGCCTTCTCGTAGATGGCCATTTCGCGGTTGTGGTCTTCCCGAGCTTTCTGACCCACTTTCCTGATGGGCTTGCCCATTCGTTCTTCAAACGACGGACTCGGCGCTTCAATCGCGGGGTCTAGTTTTGATGGGGGGTTGGCATCTCCTGACAGGGCGTCCTCCTCTTCATCAAAGGTATATATAGCGTAGCTGCTGTGAGCCCGTTCCCGTTTTCCGGTTCTCGCGTGTCCAAGCCCAAGTGTTTCCATTTTCCCGTTGGGCAATTTGCGTTGAGTTCTAGGGACATCCCAAATCTTGTTGTAGAACCGAGCCTGCCGGACAGTCTGTTTTAAGGGTACTCCTTGGCGCTTCAATAGCTTCTTTAAACCATTTGTATAGTATCTGGGCAGACGGATGGGTTGGAGCCTGTCAAGTGTAGCATTCGCGCCATGCCAGATCTCTTTCTCTACTTTCGACTCTGAGGATCGGTAGAATAGGATCGCCTTCTCACCCCTTTTCCTGGGAGGGACGTAAAATGTTTGCAAGTCCTGCACATTGTGAGCTTGAAGCATGTCGAGATCCTTGTAGTGTTCTCGCGGTACCATGGTGATTCGCAAACTATGGTCATCGCTAGGGGGTGTTTGTATTGACAGCCGATTGGAGAACACGGCATTAACTTCATCTTCTGAATCACTTCCGAAGACCAACATGGGGGCGGGCGTTCCCAGGTTGTTGCGTTGAGATGGCCCTGCATAAACTATCTCTTCTTCTTCTTCGGTATCGCTCCCGAAAACAGGGATGGTGGCGGCGGTTTTGTTCTCCGGGTTGCAACACCTTTCTGTATCCTCGAAATCTGGCAAAAAGTACTTCGCATCTTCGTATTTGCGGACTTCGTTCACGGAAAATGGGTTTAACTCACCTGTTACGGTATACTCGAAACCATCCTTAAAGTACTTCATACACTGATGTTGTGTAGAAGGGATGATGTTGTATTCGTGTAACCAAGGACGACCGAGCAAGGCGTTGTAGCAGGTCTTGGCGTCAATGACATGGAATTTGATGTCTGTGACGAGAAGTCCAAAGCGTAATGTTAGTATCACAGACCCGAGAGTCCGTGACGATTGTGCATCGAAACCGGAGATAGCAATTTTGTCACGAGCGAGGTGTTGCACACTCATGCAGATTTCCTTCAACACCCGAACATTAAGGAGATTGACGGAGGATCCATTATCCACCAGGATCTTGCCTATCTTGATATCATGGTAGTATCCGGAAACATATAGGGGACGGTTGTGGTCGCACGTCCCGAGAAGGAGGTCTTCATCACCGAAAGTGATGTCGGCCGTATGCACTTCCTCCAGTTCATCCTTCATCTTTTCAGTGGCGAGGAAGGCTTGAAATTGCTCAGGTTCTTGTAACGCCTTAATTAGTGAGTCTCGCGCTTCTTTTGATAATAGGAGGGCATCGAGAATGCTAAGCTGAGAAGGTAGCTTCCTTAGGTGCGCGAGGATGTTATAGTCCACCTTACCCTTCCTAGGAGGGTCTTTGGCAGCCAGATCTCTCATGACTTGGTCATCTAAAGTGATATCTTCAGTGACCTTTTCCTTTCCCTTATCTTTTCTACTCACGGGCCCGAGATTCTTTTCTGGGAGTGTGCGATTGCGCAACTGAATGTTCTCGCAGGCCTCCGATTTCTCCTCTTTCCCTAAAACGGATTCTTTAAAGAGAGGGCCCAGAGCCATTTCTTCATCAGAGTCGCTCCCAAAGGTGAGAACTTGTGACCCCCCGGCGTGAGCCATATAACAGTTGCCAGTAGTTCTGTTGTGCCCATCGACGGTACTTCTTTGCTCCCGACGGATCTTGCGTTTCATGCGCTTAAAATGTTGCCGATGAGCAACATATCCTTGCCGCCATATCTTAAAGGCGTCGCACTCCTCCGTGGGGTGTGAGATTTTCCGATGATATGCGCAATAATCAGGGTGCCTCTCCACCCCATCGTGCGTGTTTCCTTCCGAGGGTGGTAGCTTCATTCCCATTGACATGGCTTTGGCAAACCTTTTCCTCGTCTTGAATATCTTCTTGTCTACTTCGGATGCCTTTCGCTCTGGCAGGGGTAGTTCAACTCTTTCGTTCAGTCGCTTGCGTTTGGCTGCTTCTGAAGCGGCCATCTCACGCTCCTGATCCGTTTTACTTTTTAGGCGAATCTCGTCTAGAAAAGCGTCGATCATTTCGTCTGTTGGCCATGCACGCTCTGGTTCAGGCTCTGCTTCCAGCTTCTTAGTGCCAGGAGTTTTCTCATCATCGGTAAACGAGTGGGAGATTACGTTACAACACGCCACATACCCTTCAGATTCATCCGACGAGCTCTCTCCATCATCTCTCTCTTGAAAGATGTGGTTGAGGAACTCTTGCAGTGTGACAGGAGTTCGCGCCTTTTGATTATAATCTTCCAGCGCGTCGATTTGCTTCTGCAAGTTCGTGTGCTCGTCTGCAAGCTTCACGGGCTTCTTGGATTTCTTCTTCTTTTTCTTCGAAGATTTTGACGGTTGGGCGTGAGTATTTGGGCCCTTATCGCGAGTCTTCGTAGTTGGGCGGGGCTTCAGCATCCCTTCGATAATTTGAGGTTCAAGAGGGTCCTTCCCTTCGATCGCAGGGCACGCATGAAGGTCTCTCAGCATTCTTTTGGTTTTAGTTGATAGCACGACCTCCCATGGAGCTTCTTCAATAAAGGAGCAGGTTGCCCCCGGTGTATCTGCTTTCTTAGGAGTATGCGGCTGTGGTGGGTTCACCTTCCACTTTTCGGACAGTATAAACTTCCCCTGGAGGTACTGATCTTCAATCCATCCTTTGAAGACGAAGCAATCTTCGATCGGATGACTTACCGTTTGATGGTAAGGGCAATAGTTAGGGTTATTCACCTCCGTGGGTTGCGGCGGTCGCCTTGGATTTGGTAGGTTTATAAGTATGTTGCGTATTGCCAGCTCGAATAACCGTTTCGTCTTGTCTCGTGGGAACGAGTAAGGACGTTTCATCTTTTCATTATAATACCGGCGTCTTTCTTCCAGTTGATCTGCCGGTTTCGGGGCGTTAGGTTGCTGTTGGGCATTCGCGACAAAGGTTGCCCTTCCTTTACCCTTGTCATTCCGAGGTTCCGACTTCGGGGGAGGTGGTCTATGACCCATCTGGTCCATCTGAGCCAACTTGTTGATTAAAGCCTGGAATGTGGTTGGCTTAAAGAACATCATAAACTGGGAGATAGTTGCGTGGGGGTCTAGGGTTCCCACGAACATGCCCACTGCGGGTGCCTCCTCAATGCGTTGTTCGCATCTCGACCACAAATTCCGCCATCGTATAGCATACTGGACCCAGGTTTCGCCTGGTTTTACCCTGGCGTTAATCAGTGCTGTTATTGGAGTGCGTTCGCTGGCACTTGCGAATCGCTGAGTGAATAACAACTCCATTTCAGCGAACGTCTTGATAGAATCGTTCGGGAGTTCCGAATACCATTCGAACGCTGTTTCCGATAAGCTGCCCACGAACTGGCGAAGCAACAGTTTATCATCACCGCCGGTGTTACCGCAGAGGGCCCGGAACTGGGCAACATGTTGATGGGGATTGCCGGTCCCCTTATACACGTGGAATTTCGGTATCGTATAGCCTGGCGGGTATTTGATTTGGTCGTACCAGCTTGGATACGGCCGTCCCGTCTTTACGACTTGACCAGCTGCCTCAGTCGTATGATGAACCCGGATTTGCTGGGCTATGTAGTCAACCAAGTCAGCCTTATAGATTGCCTCCTCCTTGGCCGTTGAGAGGGCTGGTGGTGGATTTGACGTTTCTCCTCGGTCGTCTTCAAGAACGATTGGGGGATCCTCGGCGGGTAAGTCCTGCTGGATCATCATTCCTATCATATCTTGGAAGAGAAGGCTCATACGTTGTATGTTGGCCGCTTGTTCAGCAGCCTCTTTGTCCTTTTTCTCCAGTATCCGGCGAAGGAATTCAGCGTCGGTTTCTTCCTCCTGGCGTGCGTCTGAGGACGTTTCTGGGTTTTCTTTTGGCCCGGTAAGTGCGGCCATAGCATTCATCATTTCCTGAAGCTTTTGTTGCTGCTCCTGGGCTTTCGTCACGGATCGGGTTAGCGGTCGGTGGCCCGTAGAAGTGCGGCTTTCCTCCTTTCCAGAGGCCATGTAAACAGTGTGCACCACCATGCCCTCAGACTTAGGGCGTCTGGGCTCAGTGCTTTTAGCCGTCGTTGCATGCTGGGGGGTCTTCTCTGGCCTCCTCCTTTTATGAGCCATGGAGGTTGAGGGGGTCGTTGAGGTGGGCGTCCAGACAGCCTTTTGGGGTTTAGCCAGGTGACCATCTTCCAGTTGGATTTTCAGCTTCTTGTGCTGGCGGGAGAAGTTTGGATCGATGATCGAGTCTCGGGCCTGTCGCCAAACCTTATAGATTTTGGAAGACAGCCGTTGAGGGGATCGGGGCTGTTCTTGTAGGGTTCCTAGGCATCCTAATGAGGTCTCACAAGGCATCAACCATGCCAATTTCAAAAAAATCTAGGTGCCGAGAAACCCGACTACGGATCGTTGGCTAGAAATCTAGGCGAAAAGTAAACTAGTTAACACTTAACTAAGAGATACGGAAATACAACCTTTGTAGATCCGGTTCTCCACCTCCATAGCTCCGCAATGAAGTCTCCTCGCTGTCCATAACAAGTCCCGGGCTCTAGCGTCGGCTTCATCGGAGAATGGACGGGCTAGGTCATCGATGTCCATGCCGAAGATGATCTACGTCGAAGCATCGCAAGATCAAGCTCTCACTTCACCAAGTCATGAAACTTGTGAAGAAAACACACTCTACTACTTGGCAAGAGGTAGAGGATGAAGAAATAGGAAGTGGGTAGACTTTAGAATTGGATTTCTCACTCTTTATCATCAATCACCATTGATGACCTCAAGATTTTCTTCTTGAGTTCAAGGAAGAAGAAGAAGAAAAATGATATGATAAGTTAATTAAAAAGAAAAGAATAATCAAACCTTATCATAATGTTAACTATGGTAATGTGTAGAGAATCAATCATGGTTAAAGGAATGGTTAGGGTTAAGGATGAGATAAGAATGGTGGACAAAGTCAAAGCTTCATGAAGCTTCAACTAAACAACAAATAAAGCCACCATTCTTTTCTCTTTTCCATTTATTTTCCAAAATGTATAAACAAATAAATAAATGAATAAATAAGTAATGGAAAAATAAAACCCTAATTATATGTTTAACCATGGTTTAATTCTTTACACTTAACCAAGTAAACATGTATCATCAAACATGATACAATCATGTGTACAAAAGTATATCACATATACAATGTGCACAAACCGAGTGAGAAAATCCATTTAAAGTGAACCAATACTAGTTAACGGAAAGAAATATATCAAATATATAATTATGCATTAAATAATTAAATCAACACTTGATTTAACGATCCGGTCATATCGCATATAACCGACTAGTATCCAATGTATCGGCTTATTGAATCAACCCTCGATTCGATAACTAAGTTATATCGCATATAACCATTCGACACATTCTTCGCGAGAATGAAATACGGTATCACATACACGCATTATTCTCGGTCCCGCACATATCTCATATGCGCTCCTATTTCGTTTCGCTTGAGCCAGGAAACCTCTGTGTAGGACTCTAAAGACTCGTCAATACGCCGGCAGCGGATGATGATCATATCAAACATCCACAAGCCGCAAGCGGTCTGCTAAACGTAACGGCCACCCGGGTATTGAGCGATCTGAAGATCGACGAGCAAGCCCGCTCACACTCCAGTGAATCCAACCAGTAACACTACCGTACAGTCCGGTCTGATCGTCTGATATGTCGCATATCTCGCCTAGGGGTGGTAAACGTCAGACCCCAATAGCTCGATAAGTCGTGTCGATATGAGGTCTATAACACTTCGAGAAACTACTGGTAACACTTACCAGTAAATCTCAGCAACCCTGGCCAGGGATTTCCTGTTATAGCCAATCGAACACAGCGCAACATCAACCCCCTATACCGGGAGAGACGAATCCCCTCCTATCGCTCATTGCCTCCATGTGACTCGGGACTGTACCCAAAAACCACCGTTTTGCACGCCCTCTTGGACGTGGTAAGATGGAAATCAAAGCACAGTGGGAACCACACAAGACTCTATGACGATCTCGGGTCAACAGACTACTCTGTACCAGTGTCACCAGAGAACTGCCATCTGACGTGAGGTATAATACCATCTGGGAGTTCTCGGTGAGTCCGTCCAGTGTACCCAGTCTCTACTGAGCACCCGTATATCATCTCTGATGTCAAACACCAATGGATATGGGATCATCCATCGCCCATCTGTATGGGTCGAGAAGGTATACGCTAGTCTACTCTGGTATATCGATTCCCCGTCTCGATACACCCTCGACTAGGGACTTTGAAGGATGTACTTATGGACTACCATGTCCCCACTAGTATGATCCGCATCATAGTCCAGGTAGTCAAGCACACATCCTAAGGGCTTTACCAACATGTAACAGAGAGACAATCAGTATACACGTTAAGGTAAAGTTCAACCAGATAGCATACTATCATGTCGAGCAAGAAAGTCCTCCCTATATATGTCCCAGCATCCACTACAATATACATCCTATGTACAGTAATGGCCTCTATGGCATACATATAACTAACAATCTCCCACTTGCACTAGGGCCATCTGTAGCAGTGGTTGTAGTATCTCATACTCAACCATCCCATAAAAGTCTCTCTCTGGGAACAGGCCTTTGTGAGTGGATCCGCTGTGTTGTCCTCTGAATCTACTCTCCTAACCTCGATCTCCCTGGAGATCATCTATCTCCATGATCAGGTGATACTGCCTTAGAATATGTCTGGATCACTGATGGGACCGGCGTTCCTTGGCATAAGCCACAACTCCATTGTCACACAATGGGAGGAACATAGTTCATCTTATGAACCAATATACACCCAAACAGCCTCTTTGGTAGCATCTTAAGTAGCGATGTATCCTGCCTTTATCGTCTAGTATGCCACGGTATCTAGCTTGGAACTCTTCCAACATACCGTCCCTTTACTGAGGGTAAAGACAATGCCTGTGACTGACACTCAGTCGTCATTATCACCCTGGAACACTTCCAGTGATTCTCCCTAGGATCGGTTGATACCATCTCACTACAACTAGTGAGAATCCTAACATCCAATTAAATCTATCTCATAGATCTAAAACTCAGGATTTAGGAGGTATCATTTTGATCCTATGTGGAGAATCCTTATGATAACCGGAGATTGATCGAGCGTAGCATAGGAAACTCCTTCCCTATCAAGAGTATGTCATCCACGTACTCTACGAGGATCACCACCATACTCCCTACTACCTTTTTGTTTATACAAGGTTCATCTACCATTTTGATGATGTCAAACTCTTTGACTAATCCATCAAAATAGATATTCCAACTCCGCGATGCCTGCTTTATCCTATAAAGCATCTTGCACACGTTTCCGCTGCTCCCACTGTCTACGAAGCCCTCTGGCTGTGTACTTATAGACACACTCTTCTAAATCATCATTTAGAAAAGCAGTCAAGACACGCAACCGCCAGATATCGTAGTCATGGTATGTAGCCGTGGCAAGTAGTATCTGGATGGACTTAAGCATAGATATTGGAAAAGGTTTCATCATTATCCACGCCTGGTCGATGACGAAAACCTTTAACAAGTCTAGTTTTGAAAGTCTCAACTTTTCCATCTACACCAAGTAATCTTCTCAAGATATACTTGCTCCTGATGGGGTTTTAACCCTTCAGATATTGCAACCAAAGTCCATACTTTGTTGGTGTACATGGATTCCATCTCAGATCGCTAAGCATCCAGCCATTCTTATAGAGTCCCTACTCTCGATGGCCAGCTCGAAGCTAGTTGGGTCATCATCTCATGATGCAATCCTCGCTCCCACTGTCATAGAGAAATCGAAGTATCACTCAGGTGGGTGAGGAACCCTACTAGATCGGCAGAGAGGCTGAGGTTCGTTGGTATCTACTGAATCTTTTGGTTCTACCAAATCATCTGCTGTAGTTTGTATAGCTGGAACCTTTCCAGTTTTACATTACAGACCTTGCCTCGAGCTTGTCCGGATTTTGCTTTTAGACATAGCCCGGACAACCCCAAATCTTAACCAACTTAAGATATAGGCTCTTCCCTTTCCATATCACATATGAAGTGGTAGGCAACTGATTTGATTCGAACCCTATTCAATAGGTATGCAACTTCTTAAGTGCACAACTCCCTTAAGGAAAAAGGTAACCCAGTAGTACTCATCATAGAGCACACCTTATCATATAGGGTGTGATTGCTCTGCCCCGATATACCATCGTACTATGGTGTATACGGAGGAGTAATGCTGAGAGAGAATCTCATTCTCCTTTAGAATAGACCAGGATTTCCGTGCTCAAGTATTCTCCTCCTCGATCACATCAAAGGACATAATACTTATACCCGTATTTTGGTACTCTACTTCTAACTTATATTCCGTGAATATCTCAAAAGGTTCGGACTTCTGTTTTAACAAGAACATATGTCTGAATCTAAAGAGATCATCAGAGAACGTAATGAAGTATAAAGAACCAGTCTTAGCATGTGTAGACAGGGGACCTACATACATCAACATGTATCATCCCAAGAGTTTACTAACTCTTTCTCTGTTACCAATAAACAGAGCTGTGGTCATCTTATCTTTGTGACATGACTGGCGAGTTTCACAAGATGTAAATTCAAACTGATTTAAATATGCATCTACATGTAACTTCAGCTAGTCGGGTCGCATTGATATGACCTAGTCTACAATGCCTCAAGAAGGATCCGTTCATTTCTGAACTCTTCCTCTTGTGTGTGTTCTGTACACTAAGAACTGTAGTTTGATTTAGAACATCAATGCTTTTAGATAACGTGCCTGATCCGATCAACTTTTGATATAGGAAATGTTCAAAACATAATCCAACCATATAAAATTTTATCATTTCTTTACTAATAAAGAGACTGATATGATTTTGTATATCAGGTTCGGTATCTAATAACATTCGTTCAGAATCAATGTATTGGTAATACAGGGTGACAGTGACCAACAGACTTGGCTGCAACTCTTGCCCCGTTTTCTGCCTCATGAAACTTATCACCCGTTCTCAGTCCTCTACCTTTCTGTAGCCCTATGTAACAGATTACATATCTGGGATCCTGATCTGGTATCACATACCCAGGACGTAAAGAATACTGAGAAACAGTTCTTGTAATGAACACACCCGAAGATGATGCATCAGCATGCACTCTCTTCGTTTGGGCGGCACGGGAATTCTGGTAATCCCCAATTTCCTGCTCTGTCTTATAACAATTATAAGTTGGAGCGGGACCAACGTTCCCCAGCTCAGTATAACAAGCGGTTTCGGTCAATATTCCGTATTATTATCTTGATTAAGGCGTGATATGGTCGCTACCTTGAGAGAGAGAGAAGAAAACACTCAGCGTGCGCTCTTGCAAGAATAGATTGGTTATTATTTTATCTAATCAGGATGGCTCCCACTGCTTTTTATCAAATCTTCCTTCAAACCCTAAAAGGAAAGACTAGCCGGGATTAATTACACACTACAAGTTCGCCAATCTTTCAGCCAGGCCAGTGTCGGTACTTTGAGGGAGGTCCCCCGTGCTTTCGCACGAACCTAATTAATGTAAACCTCATTTTCCCAGAGGCGTAACCCCGTTGACACCTTTCTAGACACCTACTTGATCGGCTAATTGTAATGTATAAAACTCTCCCAGGAGTAACAATTACTCACAGCGGGTATCGGGATCCAACTATCTCATAGAAGGTATGCAATCTCATTGCAAATTTCAACACTTGAAATTCCCGATAATATTTTGCCCCTAGCTCGCTATGACCTTGACGCATGCCTAACAACCCATAGTCTGCTAGTCAAGTTCAACCCGTACATTTCTTGATTGAATTAAACCCACCCGCACGACCCTTGACGCATGCCAAACAACGCCGTACGAATACCCTAATCCAATCGCATTGTATGCTAGCAGATAAGCACTAGTTAGCTACCGTACACTACGCCTTGACGCATGCCAAACAACCGCAGCACGAATACTAACTAGTACTTATCTGAAATGACGGAGGGCTACGACAGGTTTTTCTGAAAACCTATTGCGTAATGAACTTGATATCGTTGTAGGATCGAATGAATTTTGAAATGGAGTGTTTTTGAGGCTTTTCTAGTTTTGCTAAAGGAGTCACTCCCGGTGAAGGGATCGTCGGTCCTTTCCTCGTCGAATGAGGTGCGGGATATATCATATATATCACTGTGCAAAGCAAAAACTCTTAAAAGCAATCAAAAGACAAACCGAGTGTGTAGCATCTGCCAGTTATTGCTAAAGGAGTCACTCCCGGTGAAGGGATCTCGGTCCTTTCCTCATCGAATAAGGTGCAGGATATATCGCATATACCTCTGTGCAAAGCAAGAACTGTAGCTACCAGTTTTATTTTGAAATTCGATTCTACAACATCTTTAGGTTTCTTTTACTTTCATTAATCACATTAATGAAGTCCCATCATTTAAAAACCTAAACATCACAGATAAATACGACGTACACTTATGCCATCCGCATTCGCCTCGATGTCCCCTCGTGCACCGTTAGGTTGGGTGACTAACGGCAGAGCGGGGTAGGGCTAGCGCGGGTGTAAAACATAAGTAACGCCTATATAATATATCATATATACTATATACAACATTTATCACAGAACATCACATGATCACATCACAGATATCGCAGCAGAAGAATCATATGAAATATTGGATATACTAGGACGTCCGTGTTTTCAATACGAGCCAGTATAAAACACGGATTCCACGGTCGTGATGAATAGCCAAACCCACACCCCTAGACCCCTACGAGAGCGTCAAGCAACCCTACCAATTCTGGAGTTAGGAGACCCGGACTCGACTCCTCGAGTTGGTCTCCCACTGGACCCCAGAACCCGGTTACTTGTGCTCTCCTCCTTGGGTCTATCCTAGTGCGGAAAAGTAAATAATATACAAACGGTGATAACTTCCGCAACCTGGAAGTGCCCCAATAAAAGAATATTACATACAGATTTTTACATGAATGAAAATGAAAAACACTCATCTCACATAAAAACCCCCGGCTATTCAAACACGACGATCCAATATAACATATCCAGCAACACATAACATCACATGTCATCAACGTAAGTAAATATGCGCATCCCAATTATCGTTGACATATAGCAACGAAACCGGCGATATCACATATTACACTTACGGTCACAGAAAAGAATGTGTAAAACTACAACAGTTGGAATCCGCAACCACCTCAGACATCGCATGCCTAACCAAATGAATTACTTAGACATCACATGCCTAACAATTATAAACCCCACATTTTAGTCTCATTATCAAAAACACTTTTCAATATCAAGTCGGGCAATTCAACAAGATTCCCGACATCCTGATCGAATGCTCGTCGCAAACTTTAGTAGGCGGCCGCACCCCCGATACCGTCGACGAAGTGCACCAAGGCGGAACACCGCTACCGCGAGCACCCGAACGGATGCTTTCGGCGACGGGGTTCTCCTACAGTCACTTGGTCGGGGCTATGGAGCGAGGCTGTCTATTAAGTTTACCCGGCGAGTATCCGCGTACGATACGTGATTGCGACGGACTTTTGATCACATCAAAATTCCGTGGCAACCGATCAAGTGAGACTAAACTGCTATGTTTATAACATTCATTCAGTTATCACATAACTTTTGTGAATTCCAATTATTGTATCCCATTCCAGATAAACAGAAAATGTTAAACTTTTCGATCGAACAGTCGAACACCCAAGTTTTCCCGATACAGCTCAACACATGAAATAAGTCTAACAACATTCAGTTGTGCCTCAGTACCAACGGTCCAGCCGTAGAAGGGTCAAGCCAACGCCTCACATGTGGCACGCCGTACTGTCCCAAACCCTAAGGTTCAAAGGGCAGTTCAAGACGGTCACATAATCGAGTTAAGGTTTGTTGTCTTCTAGAGGGACCATCGCGTTACTTGCACTACTTAGAACGTCGTTAAACTACGGAAAAATCCAACACTTGGAAATTTCCCGACATGGGAAAAATTGGGTATTTATATCCGGTAGAACTTTTTAACATATTCTAAAATTTATCCGGAAAGCCACATAGACAAAATCTGATACTCCGATCGAAACACTGAATCCCCAAATCAACCCAGAAAATTCAACTCTGGAAAAAATATTAAAAATTCCCAGGAAAACCAGCACACAAAACTAAGAATTACTGTGCATAATTAGACGCACAAAACGACAAACCTGCCGCGGATCCGCCGCACGAGCCATGCTCGTGCCGCGGAACCGCGGCTGAATGATGGAATTATGGACTCGTGTTGCACAGTTATTCTTAGGATTCCCTGCTGATTTTTCTGCATATTTTTATTTTCGAAAAATCCCAGATTTTAGAAAAAGGACAGAGAGCATGTTCCGGGTTGGGTTTTCGGTTCGTTCGGACTTCAAATTCCGTCTAGACTTCGCCTAAGGCTCTAGCTAGGCTCTGATACCACTGTAGGGTTCCTAGGGATCCTAATGAGGTCTCACAAGGCATCAACCATGCCAATTTCAAAAAAATCTAGGTGCCGAGAAACCCGACTACGGATCGTTGGCTAGAAATCTAGGCGAAAAGTAAACTAGTTAACACTTAACTAAGAGATACGGAAATACAACCTTTGTAGATCCGGTTCTCCACCTCCATAGCTCCGCAATGAAGTCTCCTCGCTGTCCATAACAAGTCCCAGGCTCTAGCGTCGGCTTCATCGGAGAATGGACGGGCTAGGTCATCGATGTCCATGCCGAAGATGATCTACGTCGAAGCATCGCAAGATCAAGCTCTCACTTCACCAAGTCATGAAACTTGTGAAGAAAACACACTCTACTTCTTGGCAAGAGGTAGAGGATGAAGAAATAGGAAGTGGGTAGACTTCAGAATTGGATTTCTCACTCTTTATCATCAATCACCATTGATGACCTCAAGGTTTTCTTCTTGAGTTCAAGGAAGAAGAAGAAGAAAAATGATATGATAAGTTAATTAAAAAGAAAAGAATAATCAAACCTTATCATAATGTTAACTATGGTAATGTGTAGAGAATCAATCATGGTTAAAGGAATGGTTAGGGTTAAGGATGAGATAAGAATGGTGGACAAAGTCAAAGCTTCATGAAGCTTCAACTAAACAACAAATAAAGCCACCATTCTTTTCTCTTTTCCATTTATTTTCCAAAATGTATAAACAAATAAATAAATGAATAAATAAGTAATGGAAAAATAAAACCCTAATTATATGTTTAACCATGGTTTAATTCTTTACACTTAATCAAGTAAACATGTATCATCAAACATGATACAATCATGTGTACAAAAGTATATCACATATACAATGTGCACAAACCGAGTGAGAAAATCCATTTAAAGTGAACCAATACTAGTTAACGCAAAGTAATATATCAAATATATAATTATGCATTAAATAATTAAATCAACACTTGATTTAGCGATCCGGTCATATCGCATATAACCGACTAGTATCCAATGTATCGGCTTATCGAATCAACCCTCGATTCGATAACTAAGTTATATCGCATATAACCATTCGACACATTCTTCGCGAGAATGAAATACGGTATCACATACACGCATTATTCTCGGTCCCGCACATATCTCATATGCGCTCCTATTTCGTTTCGCTTGAGCCAGGAAACCTCTGTGTAGGACTCTAAAGACTCGTCAATACGCCGGCAGCGGATGATGATCATATCAAACATCCACAAGCCGCAAGCGGTCTGCTAAACGTAACGGCCACCCGGGTATTGAGCGATCTGAAGATCGACGAGCAAGCCCGCTCACACTCCAGTGAATCCAACCAGTAACACTACCGTACAGTCCGGTCTGATCGTCTGATATGTCGCATATCTCGCCTAGGGGTGGTAAACGTCAGACCCCAATAGCTCGATAAGTCGTGTCGATATGAGGTCTATAACACTTCGAGAAACTACTGGTAACACTTACCAGTAAATCTCAGCAACCCTGGCCAGGGATTTCCTGTTATAGCCAATCGAACACAGCGCAACATCAACCCCCTATACCGGGAGAGACGAATCCCCTCCTATCGCTCATTGCCTCCATGTGACTCGGGACTGTATCCAAAAACCACCGTTTTGCACGCCCTCTTGGACGTGGTAAGATGGAAATCAAAGCACAGTGGGAACCACACAAGACTCTATGACGATCTCGGGTCAACAGACTACTCTGTACCAGTGTCACCAGAGAACTGCCATCTGACGTGAGGTATAATACCATCTGGGAGTTCTCGGTGAGTCCGTCCAGTGTACCCAGTCTCTACTGAGCACCCGTATATCATCTCTGATGTCAAACACCAATGGATATGGGATCATCCATCGCCCATCTATATGGGTCGAGAAGGTATACGCTAGTCTACTCTGGTATATCGATGCCCCGTCTCGATACACCCTCGACTAGGGACTTTGAAGGATGTACTTATGGACTACCATGTCCCCACTAGTATGATCCGCATCATAGTCCAGGTAGTCAAGCACACATCCTAAGGGCTTTACCAACATGTAACAGAGAGACAATCAGTATACACGTTAAGGTAAAGTTCAACCAGATAGCATACTATCATGTCGAGCAAGAAAGTCCTCCCTATATATGTCCCAGCATCCACTACAATATACATCCTATGTACAGTAATGGCCTCTAGGGCATACATATAACTAACAGTTCTGATTTTATTTCCACAACCTTTCTTAATGGGGGAGGAGACCTCTTTAGCACTGCAGTGGGAGAATTCCTTTGCACCTTATTTAGCATCTCGAAGCTGTTCCCAGTTGGAACAGCAGCATTAACTTCTGCCATCGGGGCTGATGGAGTTAACCCGGAGGGGGAGTTGCCCCCAGCCTTCCTTACTCGGCGCCAATGGCGACGTCGAGCGTGTCGAGCGGACGTCGTTGGGTCAGCGGTAAGAATGGTTTCGTCTTGCCCCCTGTGTAGGTGGGGGGTTGCTGTTGGTGTTAGCCTGTTAAAGACCGACGTCTTTTGGGTAGCAGGGGCGGGAGCTGAAGCCGTCAATCTTGTAAAGACCGATTTTTTGGCCAGAGAAGCCGCCTTGGCGATTTCGGGAGCAGGAGCAGCCACTTTCTTAGAAGCAGCCTTCTCTGGGATTGTAGACCTCATGATGGGTCTACCGGATTTCTGGCCCAATCTAGAGAAGACCGAGGCGCTGATGTTGGGCGACCCATTGAGATGAGCCGCGGCAGGGGTAAGACGATCAAAGACCGACTTCTTGGGAGCTTCCTTTGTCAGCACCGGCGCCGTGAAGCTTGTTGGTGGGAGTATAGTCCCGAAGAACAATCCGGTAGTGGCCTGAGTCACCTGGTCCACCGGCATTGTGAATAACGAAGCAGCTTGGGGTCCGTAGGCTATACCTCCTGGCGAGGCAAAGCGTTGGTCGCAATTGCAGTCTGAGCAGTTGGAGAATTTCACGGAAGTAGAAGCCATCGATCCTTTGCTTTCTGCAATAAGCGAGACGCCAATTCTTAGTATCTTGAAACCCAAGGCCGCCATTAGCGAACCGCGATTGGTTCGCGAATCACGACACACGAAGTGTGGAGTGGAAAGATGAAAAGGTCCCACCGGGCGTGCCAGAATCTGTTCCCTTCCGAACGGCGGCGCACAAGACTGCGATGTCTTGGCACTGAGATTCGGGACAGATGCTAATTGGTGCTATCCGTTCACCTCTCCGAAGATGCCAAGTTGATTTATGGCACCATATATCGAAGGTTTAAACAGATACGGCCGATGTAGCAGACTTCGTCAGATTCCCCCTCGTTTGAGGGGTTTTTGATTTTGGGGACGCTCTTCCCTGCAGGCGCAAGCCCCTGCAGTTAATTACGCTACCGCATTGCGGTAACAACTTTCTCCTTCTCCAGATGGTCACTTCGTGTCGTGGTTGTTTGTTTTATTTGTGGTTGCCCCTGGATTGTATACGGAGACTGAGTTATGTCGTCGCCCGTAGGACGTGGACTAGTCCAAATCCGTATTTATCTTAGATTTGGGTTTGGGGGTTTGGTTTGAGGATACGTTAGCCATATTTGAGGCTAAGATCAACTCAAACGTTTGTTAAGGATACGTTAGTCTAACTTGAGACTAAGATCAGCTTAACGGGATCGTTTAGATCCGACAAAAGAGCATTTGGGCTCTATTGTTCCAGTTTAGGGACATAGTGGTCCATTGAATATGTGGCCGTCGGGACCCGTCACCTCTCTGACGACGTTGAAGGATTACAACGACAGATATCAGAGGAGTTCAGAGATGTACCCTTGAACCGAAGTTGATTTGGGGGGATTCATAGTCCAGTCTGTTTGAAGGTTTAAGGATACGTTAGCCATATTTGAGGCTAAGATCAACTTAAACGGGATCGTTTAGATCCGACAAAAGAGCATTTGGGCTCTATTGTTCCAGTTTAGGGACATAGTGGTCCATCGCTAGTTTAAGGACATTGCGGTCCATGGGTAGTTTAAGGACATTGCGGTCCATTGTTAGTTTTAAGACATCTCGGTCAAGGTTAAGGACGTCGTAGTCCATGGGTTTAAGGACCCCACAGTCCATTGTTAGTTTAAAGACATCTCGGTCGAGGTTAAGGACGTCGTAGTCCATGGGTTTAAGGACCCCACAGTCCATTGTTAGTTTAAAGACATCTCGGTCGAGGTTAAGGACGTCGTAGTCCATGGGTTTAAGGACCCCACAGTCCATTGTTAGTTTTAAGACATCTCGGTTAAGGGTAAGGACGTCGTAGTCCATGGGTTTAAGGACCCCACAGTCCATTGTTAGTTTTAAGACATCTCGGTCAAGGTTAAGGACCTCATAGTCCATGGGTTTAAGGACCCCACAGTCCATATCAATGTGCGGTCATCGGGACCCGTCACCTCTTTGAAGACGTTGAGGGATTACAACGCCAAGTATCAAAGGAATGAAGAGATGTACCCTGGAACCGGAGTGGATTAAATAGTCCTTGGCCCAATTTGGGATCAAGACCAATTAATTATGTTATGAGCCCATTAGCCCAGTTAATTACGAATTGAGGACTTATGGCCAGCTTGGGCTAAGTCCAATCATGTCTGGAATATTGGCTTCCTGTTGGTCTATTGAAGGAGAGACTTTGTCTCTGACCATTTAGCCAATTGGGCCAAAGTCTAGTGTTAAACACTACAGACCAATCAGTGTTGAACACTGGGAATGAAATTGACAAGTTAGTGTTTAACACTAAAAGATAATTGGTGTTAAACACCAGCAACAGGGCTTTCAAATTAGCATTAAACACTAAAACAGATCAGTGTTAAACACTGGCAACAGAGATCTCAAATTAGTGTTAAACACTAAGGTAGTCAGTGTTGAACACTGCAAATAAAGTTTTTTGATTAGTGTTGAACACTAAGGCCCAACAGTGTTTTAACACTGGGTTCGGGAGTTTCAATTTAGTGTTAAACACTAAGGCAAGAGGGGTCACGTGGCGACACGTGAGAGCGCCCTCCCTTCATTTATTCTGCGGAGATTATCGCATCTTTCAGAGCATCACGTGCCATCACGTGACGGGCATTCAAATGCTTGTATGTTAAAGCTTCTGTCAAGGGTCACGTGGGTCACGTGGGGCACTGCCTCAAAGGGGCTTTCTGTAGGTCTTTTGGGGGGGGGTCACGTGGTGGCACGTGACCCTGCCTCTATGTATGTTGTTTAGAGGATCTGTTAATCTTTTCCAGGAATTAAATTCCTCATAGGGTTGAACCCTGACAATAATTTCAGAGGAATTAAATTCCTACTTCCTTTCGAAGATTTATATTCTGGAGTAGAGTTGGACTCTGAATTTTCTGTAGGAATTAAATTCTTCATATATGTGAAGAACTGAATAGGGTTAAACCCTAATAAAAGCTTTTAAGGAATTAAACTCCCATTCTCTGTTAAATTATGATTAAGGGAATTAAATTCCCGCTGTTTCAACAGAACTAGGTTCTTAATTAGGGTTAAACCCTGTTTCTTTTTGTTCTGAAGGAATTAAATTCCCACGACACAGGGTCAAGCCCTAATTTTATTTTAAAGGAATTAAATTCCTATAGTTCTGTGAGAATTAAATTCTCGTGCTTCCGTTCCCTCTCTATGTTTTGGATCTGCATGGCAGGATCTCGACCCATTGAGAATTAAATTCTCAACTTCAAGGGGAGATGTGCACTTTGCAGATCCTCTATCAAAAAGAGAAGAAATATGTTCTTCTGTTTTATATATCAGAGTTAAAGTCTGTTGAGAATTAAATTTTCTTTCTTTCAAAAAGCCTTCCCTTTCTTACCTAGGGTTTTCTTTTGCAGAAGATCCAAATTCCTCAAAATATCAAGGCTCTCTCCCTTTTTTTCCCTCTGCGTATGTATCTCTATCTCCCCTTTATCCTTGTGTCTCTTGGCTCCTATTTATAGGAGAAGCAGCCGAATCAATTAGTTTTTGACGAATCTTCATTGAGAGATTTGATTTTCATCCATCATTCGTTTTTGACCTTTGGATTATTAGGTGAATTTTATTCACCATTGGATTTCAAATCCAGGGATTCTCTTTTGTTAATTCGGTTAGATTTAAAGGGGAAATCTTTCCAAACCCGAGATTTTCCCATGGATAGATGATACTTAATCACCTCTGAATCTTCAATTCGATTGGTTCCAGATAATCGCTTTCCTTTGGAAAGATTTGAATCTCTTTCAGAATTTAATTCTGTTAACAAAATGGGCTTTGAAAGCCGGTCACGTGTGGGCACGTGACCCTCTTTGGAATGAGCCCTCTTCTTTCCTTTTGTGCTCTGTCTTCTGGTTGCTGCTTAACCGTCACGTGCCACCACGTGACCCCTGGTCACGTGTGAGCACGTGACCCTTGTCTGGACTCTTTTTCTTGATTTAACTGGAGAACAATTCTGATGTTTTGAGCGTCACGTGCCAACACGTGACCCCTGGTCACGTGGGAGCACGTGACCTCTTTTGAAGCTTTTTCCTTGATTTGATCAGGGAACCGATGTGCCTTTGAATCCGCTTTAAAATGTCACGTGCCAACACGTGACCCTGGTCACGTGGGAGCACATGACCCTTTCTGAAGCCCTTTTCTTTGATGTAGTCAGGAAGCTGAATCTGCCTTGATGATGCTTTTAGATGTCACGTGCCAACACGTGACTGCTGGTCACGTGTAAGCATGTGACTCTCTTCTGAAGCTTTTTCCATAAGCTTTTCTGATTTTAAATCAGGAAACAACGTATTCTAGTATTATTGTTCACTATTCTTTTTCTCTCTCGGCTATTCGTATTTTGGTACGAATACGCGTATATGTATTTCGATACATGTACCGGGAAGTATTCCGTATTTTGGTACGAATATGCGTATATGTATTTCGATACATGTACCGGGAAGTATTCCGTATTTTATACGGAATAGCTTCGAGATGATTTGTCACCTCATTATTTATTTACCTTTTTAGGAAATTCATTTTGTTTTATAGTGAGGTGGAGGGTGTGAGGTGGCATGAACAATGACATGGCATGGGTCAATGTATGGTTTGCTTTGTTTATAGTAATTTGACAAAAGGAAAAGTTTTCTTTAATGGAAATGAGAGAGGGAGAGGGGCCGGCCATGATTTTGGTGGGGATTGATTTTCATTTGGTGAGATTATGTTTCATACTCCCTCACTCTCTCATTCACACAAAAGCCTTCACCATTTTGGTTCATGCCAAGACTTCATCACCTCATTCTTCTTCTATGGTTGCTCCATTGAGCACAAGAAAAGAGAGAAAATGGTAGTGACACTTTCATACACCCCCACTCTCCATAGCTACTGACTTTGGAGCGTCGGTTATCTCGTTTGTCGAGGTTGGAGCTTGCGCCGTTTCCCTCGGGTGGATCATCGGAGATGGAGGAAGACCGGCAACCAAACATCATCAAAGGATCGCTAGGAGCTTGGAATGAAGACCGAAGGTCTTGGATCATCTCGGTATAACCTTCCTAACTCTTAGTTAGCTCGCTAGTATAGGGTTTAAGGTTGATCCGGGATTCGGGTAGCGGTAGCACCAGTTTAGAAAATTTTTGTTCCGCATTTTGGCCGCGTTTCGACAGCCGGGACGCTGCCGGGACCCTTCACAAACACAACTTAAACTTCTTATCTTGATACTCTTCTTGAACCCATAACTATTGCTGACCATATTGAAAAAGCCAGTGAGGAAAAAGAGCATGAGATTCCTTCAAGTTAGTTTAAAACCCACCCTCAAAATTTTGATATTCAAATTTCACCTCCAACAACGAATTTATATGAACATAATTTAATTGATGATATGTTCGATGTAGAGATGTTTGATTTAACTAATTTTAGCGAGAAAACTTTTGAGGAAGATGTTTCGGACAAATTGACGGTAGCGGATAATTTTTTTGAGAAAATTTTAAATATTGAAGCCGCATTTGTAAAGCAAACTTGTGATTTTCATGGGGTTAGCTTAGATATAATATTTGAAAAAACTATTGTTAGGGAACCCACATTTTCAGTTGGAACAGACAATGAAATTTTTTAGGACAATTTATAGTGGGAACCCACATTTTTTAATGACAAAAGTCAATTTATAAGTCAATTTAACGGGGAGGAAAAAGAATTGCTAGACGAGAGATGTGATGAAAAGTCCACTATCATAATAGAAGAAGTTGTGCCCTTAGTTGGATCTTTTATTTATGTACTGCATGTTCAGATTGAAGATTTTGATCCAATTAGTCAATACATCGACATAGTAGTGCAGTTGCATAATTCTCTTAGACTTAAATCATTTATTACTGTATTGGTTTATTCGGCGAAACTTGGATCACAATTTTGTTCATCCACATATAAACACCATATATATATTATGCATATCAAGTTTAGAGTGTTTATTGATGCTTACTGCTATAATTTGTTTTACTACTCTTGCATGATTAAAGACAAAATTTTTGTGTGGTTAATATTAACCTTTGGATTACCCAAAGCGTTATGTAAGTTTAAATTCTTTTCTTTTTCTTTCTCTTCTTTTATTTATTTTTATTTTAGGTTTTTTTAAAATAAAAAAACAATTATCTTATTCCTTCCCACTTATTTAAACATTTTTGTTTGACTCCAAAAACCTGACATAAAAACAAGAAATAAGTTGCAGGGCATGGAGTTTAAAGCAGGAAGTAAAAATCCAATATAAGATCGCATATAAGTGGATGGCCACCACCAGTTAGTGGCTTGATGAGGGAAGAATCTTATTAATATTTTTAGGGTTCTGTAAGTTTGTTCTTGTTATTTTTTAAAATTAAATCTAATGGTTTATCTCTGTCTAAATTAATTTCACTATATTATTTTATATATATGTTTAGCAATGAAAATTGTAGCAATGGTTCTTTACTGATTTGTGAGATAAGCTTAGAAAGATGAGTGAGGGTCGACATTACGGACAATGTCAGAAATAAGTTTGCGGATGGTTTGCACGGTATTTTTTTCTTTTCTTTTTCATTTTTTTAGGTTTATTTTTAGTTTTTTTCTTTTCTAAGAAAAAAGTTTTTGAATCAAACTAGTAATAGGTAATCTTGAATTTGAAATCTGAAAGCTTTAGTGATATGAAAGAAAATTATTGAATCTGAGGGTGGATCTAAAATCTGAAAAATAATTCATTGTCTTGAATTCAAATTTAGAGATTATACACCCTACAAATTGCACAAATACCTAGAAATATCTTTTCTTAAATACCTAAGTGTGTGTGTGTGTGTGTGTATTTCTTCACTAAGTAGCTGGGAACTTGTGCCTCAAGAAGCATTGGATGCTAACGTCGAAAAGTGATTAAAAAGTGAAAAAAGATAGTATAAATATAATAAGTTTGGTTTTGTGATTGCTTAGGACCAGTAAATTTTAGTCTTTGGGGTGCTTCATCAATTAGTGTCTTAGACCAACTGGTTTGGGAATCGCTGCTGAAAATTCTAGGTAGTTATAAGGCTAAACATAATTAAACTCACATATTGAGTTATCGGTTGGTTAGTGTCTCATGAAATATTAGCGGTTGCATTGAAAGATGTTGTGAGATATCTATCTATATATTTATAAAATAAAATACGAGGGTATAAGGCATTGATATTATAGTTTGAATTGAATTCTTAAGTACAGGGATATATTACACACACGTAGGGGTATATGATCGATATTTGAAAAAAAAGATAAGAATGAAGAATATAATTACGTTCTATTGAGGGGGGAAAGAATTTCTGGAGTTGAAACAATACTATTAGGATGAAAATTCTTGAAAGCTGAAAAACTAGTAAAATTCAAAACTTTTCTTTTTCTTTTCTTTGGATATAGTTTTTCAATTTCTTTATTTTTATTTTTCTTTCATTTTTATTTTCCTTTTTGGGATTTTGTGAGTAGTATCCGTTGAAAACTCTCATGAGATAACACTCCTCCTATTAGGGACACCTAGAGATTTAACGGTTTGTTACACATGCTAAGTGCAATCGCTACACCTGTGAAAAAGAGCATAGTAGGGTGGTCAACTTGAACGGATAAGATCGTTAAAATATTTCATAGATCAAGAGTTAAGATTTTGCATAACTAAAATATCACTACTATAGCAACAAATTCATGGATAAGATTTGAAATAAAAAACATGAATTTAGAATACACACACACACACACCCTTAACGGATCAGATCGTTAAAATATTTCATAGATCAAGAGTTAAGATTTGGCATAAACTAAAATATCACCACTATAGCAAAAAGATACAGAAAAATAAATACTACTAATATTTCATAGATCGAGAGTTAAGATTTGTTGAATATCTTCTTTAATAAAATAAATACTGCTAATGATTTGTTTTGAGATATTATGCAGGTTTAAATGTAGCAAATCGATTCAAGACAGCAAAATAAGATAAGAGAACAAATCAAATCAAATTCAACAAATCAAATCTGTCTAGTTTGGGAGCAAATCGAAGACTCACGCAACTGCAGAGAAACGATAATATTTTCGAGAAATTGTCATCAGAAAGTCCTTCTAAAAAAGCAAAAAGATACAGAAAAAAATTGGAGATCAACGGCCAAGATTGCGCAGCGGAACTGCGGCGTCCAAGAGCAAATAGGCAGCGGATCCGCAGTCACTTTGGAGCCATTCGATGTAATTTTTCGTGGGCATGATCGTCTCTTCACATGCGTCAATATGAGATTTAGGGTTTCTTCTTCCAGAGCCTATATAAAGAACCGAGCAGCAACCAAGAGAGGCATCTAGGGTTTTCATTGTTTAGGGTTTTCATTGTTTAGGGTTTATTTTGTTTTAGTTTCCTCTTTAAAAATTCTTATCCATTAATACTGTAATGAAGTTCAAGTTCTTATCAATAAAAGATAGAATAGTTTATTAAATTCTTGTCTCTTCTTTAGGCATCTTTACTTTCCGCACCTTAATTACTTGCAAATTTAATTCAATGCTCTTTAATCTGTTTAGATAAATGATGATTTTTTTTATGGTTTTCTATGAGTTCTCCCTTCTTCCTTCTCTTTGATTTTTCTAAAGTTATGATGCTATCAAAAGAAACTCCTTACTTTTTGTGAGGGATCTTCAAAGCTAGCTTTATAATTTATTTCTCTTCTTTTCACTTTTTTAATTTGGATATAATGGGTGGGTAATTTTCTCGTCCATGTTCCCCGTCGAACACAGAGACAAGACCGCGTAGGTCCGTCTTGCCTGAATTCGGGGCAGATGCTAATTGGTGCTATCCGTCCACCTCTCCGAAGATGCCAAGTTGATTTATGATACCGTGTATTGAAGGTTTATACGGATGCGGCCGATGAAGCAGACTTCGTCAGATTCCCCCTCATTTGAGGGGTTTTTTTATTGTGGGGACGCTCTTCCCTGCAGGCACATGCACCTGCAGTTAATTACGCTACCGCATCGCGGTAACCACTTTCTCCTTCTCCAGATGGTCACTTTGTGTCGTGTGTATTTGTTTTGTTTTTGGTTGCCCGTGGATTGTATACGGAGACTAATTTATGCCGTCGTCCGTAGGGCGTGGATTAATCCAAATCCGTATTTTCTTAGATTTAGGCTTGGGGGTTGGGTTTAAGGATACGTTAGTCTAATTTTAAACTAAGATCAACTTAACGGGATCATTTAGATCCAACAAAAGAGCATTTGGGCTCAATTGTTTAGTTTAAGGACATTGCGGTCGATTACCAGTTTAAGGACATTGTGGTCCAATGTTAGTTTAAGGACATCTCGGTCCAGTGTTAGTTTAAGGACATCTCGGTCCAAGATTAAGGACATCATAGTCCGTGGGTTTAAAGGGACCCCACAGTCCGAGGTTAAGGACATCATAGTCCATGGGCTTAAGGACCCCACAGTCCATGGTTAAGGACATCATAGTCTATGGGCTTAAGGACCCCACAGTCTATGGAATGATTGGTTATCGGGACCCGTCACCTCTCTGAAGACGTTGAAGGATTACAACGACAAATATCAAAGGAGTGAAGAGATGTACCCTTGAACCAAAGTTGATTGGGAAATCTGTAGTCCAATTTGGGACTAAGATCAATTAATTATATTATGAGCACATGGGCTCAGTTAAATCTGAATTGAGGACTTATGGCCAACTTGGGCTAAGTCCAGTTAGGTTTAAAATGTTGGACCTTTGTTTGGACTTGTCACGCCCCGCTTCCCAGAGTGCGCTAAGATAGGCACGTGACAGAGCCAATCATGCTACCTGTGGATAGGAAAAATCCCTCCACGGTCACATTACGGCTGTAGAGATATCAAGAACAGGAAAGTAAATAAACTATTTAGTACATGTCCATGAGCCAGAATAAACGAGTCAAGAAACAATATGCGGAAGCAATAAATCCAAGTAATAATAACATCTGGAAAGTAAGGAAATAACTAACTGGATCCTCACTGCTCGGCCTGACGGCGGAAAATACTCCCGATCAGCCTGCGACAAAGGTAGAGAATCTGGGTCATGCAAAACCCAGACGTCAGTGCGTCATAATATCAAGCAGTAATAAAATCAAGGAGTAGCAAGTCATGCAGGTATGAGTATGAAAGGTAACACAGGTATAATAGTAACATAAATAATGACAGTGAAGGGTAAGGCACAGGTGATGTGCAGTGAGTAATCTAAACTGGTCTACTGGGTTAACTACTCTCAAGTCTTTGAAATCAATTTGATGAATCATCGATGTAACTCAATAGTATCCCGTGCGTGCCCGGGACCACGGTCAAGATTCTCGGGCTGAATCCGAGACGTGCCGCTATGCTGTAAAAGGTAGTATGTAACGATGAATGATGTCAGCAGCATCATCCCGGGGCTGGCCTAGCCCGTAAGACTGATCAGTAAAGGCATCGAACTGTTGAGTTACAAGTCAGATTTCATCATTGATTTCCCCATACCCCCAAGTTATGTGTTCAAGTCAGGTATTGATAAATCTGGAGCTAATGCCAACACAGGATCAAGCAGGTACAGGTTTGTCTGAATAGACAACGGGAAATGTCCGTAGGGACAACGGGTCAAGATTGTCGGCATTAGTAACAAGATCAGGTAACATGTCAAACTGTGGTATATCAGGTCATGTCAGGTGGTGTACATGTATCAAGTCATGTCAAGTAGTGGTGTATCAGGTATCAAGTCAAGCAGTGGTATATCAGGTCATAACAGGTAGTGCACATGTGTCAAGCGGATGCTCATACTAAAACTGTAGCAAGTACGGATACACGGTAAAGCATGGATGCACAAATATTTATCAGGGATTACATCATGACTATGTAGGATGCACAAGATCAAGTATGGGATACTAATATAACAGTAAAATGAAATAATATGGTCTCGGCGTGCAACTAGATATGTAATAAACCGTACGGATACAGACGGATACTATAAGACTGTAAATCGGTAAAATTTGCTGAATATTAAAACACAAGCACTATTATTTATTAAATAGATATTGATATAATAATATTAACATGGATAACATATTCAAACCGATTAATAACTATAAAAGTGGTATTGATTAATCATGCACAAGAAAGTTCCGTTCAGAAATTCAGCGTCACCCTGATTTGTAAAATAGCTTAAAAAATAACAAACGTTCTCCAAAAGGGACGTGTCTTATACCAAAACAAAGATAATTCAATAAGGTTTTCATTTTTATAAGTATAAGCATCTCAGGTTGTCCCTACAAAAATCTATGAACATTCGAAATTGAAAGTTTGCTGCTGGAATTTCCCTAGACAGCAGTTTAGAGATATTTTCATTTGCATTTTACGTTATTTAAACAATTTATTTTGCAAGTAAATATTTCATAGAGTTATATTATTCTGAGTTATCTTCGTAACGAACTAAAGAACGTATAGTAATGATTTTTCTATAATTTATAATGAATTTTATAATGTAAGGTGTACAGTAAATTTCAGATTTGTCGTATCCGCTTTCAACGACGTTTCATGTGTAAACTATAATATTTTCAAATGTATAACATTATAAAATATAGATTATACACTAATTAAAGATAATAATAAGAAATATTACGACGATATATATTTTAAATGATATGGATGCAAACAGGTATCACATAATCGTAAAATGATAAACTAACAAGTGCGGAACATATAACTAAGCAATATGAAATATAACTATTCAATTTGATGCAGTATATGATAGTATAGTATGTAACAAGATAAGTTTTAATGACCTAGATCTGAAATGATATGAATGGATGCAAACGGAACATCGAAAAGTTATAAAACTAAATATGGGGTGCATGATTTTAAATATAGGTATTCTATTTGTTAAAATAGATGCGTCTAAAGTAATGTAGCATGTAATTAAGATTGGTTTGCATGCCCTAGATCTGAAATGCACTATACAAATGTAAACGGAACGTCGAAAGGCTGTAATATGAAACATGGGATGCTTGATTTAAAATACAGGTGTGATATTTATTTAAATAGGTATATAATGAGTTATATAGCATATAGCAAGATTAACTTGCCTAGACGGAACAAGAACGGATGTGTACGGAACGTCCTTCATCGGCGAAATGTCGTGACACGCGCACGGTACACGGAACGGTTCCAAACAACGCACGAGCACAAGGGTGATCACGCAAGTCAGGTACGTTCACTGAATCACTCGGATCGTCAGCGACGAGCACGGCTCCGGCGGTGATCACCGGAATCAAGAGACAAGATCAAGAAAAAGAAAGAAGAAAGAAGAAGAAGAAGTAAGAAGAAGAGGTTGTGTATTAAATAAGGAAGGAAAAATTAAATAAATAAAATATATATAAATATATATATGCAGAGGAGAGAGAGAGAGAGAGAAAGGGGTTGTTAGTTTGTTAGGAAATTAGATTTAAATTTTTAAAAGATTTTTAGATTTAAAATTTTAGATAAGACGTTTCAGTTTGTTAAAGAAATCGTATGAAAAAATTTAAACTAAATTTTAAAATTAAATAAATTGAATTTTGGCGGTATACAAAAATATTTCAAAACGCGCCCGGGTCGGGTCTAAAAATTCAAATTTAAAATACGAAAAATATGTGCGACTTTCAAAATTCAAAATGAATGCTCAGGTAACGAAAATGCATACCCCCAAGAACGGATGGACGTACGTGTGCGTAGCCATCCAAACACATCCGTTTCACCGAACGGGACGAGAACAAGATGCGCGGACGCTACCACGGGGTTAAGGGTATCATGCATGCTATGAAATGCAATTTTAAATTATTTTACATGACCTAAAATGTTATATGGTAAAAGATGCAATGCCAGGTAAAATGCCAGTATGCAGTATACATGAGATGCACGTGTCTATGTAACAAGTCAGGGTAATCTATATATATGAATCAAACAGGTTCAAGCAAGCGGGTCGGGTCGAATGCAATGTAAAATGTAAAATACCATTCACACCCAAAAACCCGTTAAATCAAGAAAATACCACAGATAAGTAAATACGGGAACTGGAATTGGTATAAATGAACTCGGTTGTTACAGGACTGTCGAACATTTGTCTGGGTTCAACCCCCCATTATTTAGCAATGCTAAACATAAGTTTTGGTTCTGACCATGTCTTTATCTTTTATTGAGTGCTGAGCACTCATATGCCATATGAGATGATCAATCTTGGAAGACAAGGATATATTTGAGGCTCAGTCAAAGGGAAGTCTTGCCTCTGGAAGACTTAGCCAATTTGGGCTAGATTGGTTTTAAAATAGTGTTAAACACTAGAAGATATTTAGCGATCACGTGTTCTCACGTGATGCGCTTTAAAACAGTGTTAAACACTGGGGACAAAATGCTTAAAATAGTGTTAAACACTAAAAATAGGGTGGTCATGTGGGGTCATGTGAGGTGCCTGAGAATTGAGCCAAACCTTCTTTATTTTACCCTCAAATCTGCAAATAAGTGTTAAACACTTAGCCTTCAGGCCATCATGTATGACCACGTGAGGCATCTGAAGATGGGGCCAGACTTTCTTTATTTTGTTCTCAGAATATTCAAATAAGTGTTAAACACTTTTAGTCTTCAGGCCATCACGTGTTGGCACGTGATGGGTATCCATGTATTGATTATTAAAGTGTTTATTAGGGGTCACGTGGGGACACGTGAGGGCACCCAAAATTGATTCTGCCCTTGGATTTGTTCCCTTTTGTTTTGAGAGTCACATGTGAGCACATGAGGCATTGCCTTCATGCTTTTTCTTTTTCATTTTGAGGAGACTGTTTGAGGGTCACGTGGGGCACGTGACCATGTCCCATTCGTTCTTTTCTGATCATTAAAGGAAGGGTCACATGTTGCCACGTGACTACGTTTACGTGCATGGATAATTTAAGTCCTTTGTTTGAGAATTAAATTCTTTGGTTGGGTTAAACCCTAATCTTGTTTTGAGGAATTAAATTCCTATGTATATGGAAGAATTAAATTCTTATGTAAGGTTAAACCCTAGTTTCATTTGGAGGAATTAAATTCCTATGAATTTGGAAGAATTAAATTCTAATGTAGGGTTAAACTCTAGTTTCATTTGGAGGAATTAAATTCCTATGAATTTGGAAAAATTAAATTCTTATGTAGGGTTAAACCCTAGTTTCTTTAGGAGGAATTAAATTCCTATGAATTTGGGGGAATTAAATTCCTTAAACTTAAATTCTCACTCTAAGTTTTGGATCTGCATGGCATAATCTCCCCGATGAGAATTAAATTCTCAACTTGTGGGGAGATCTGCTTCTGCAGATCTTCAACCAAACGAAGAACTAAGTTCTTATTCAGAAGAGTTAAACTCTTAATTTGAGAATTAAATTCTCTTTTGTTTTATGGAGCTTTGATCGCTTTTCCCTTTCTCACCTAGGGTTTCTTTTCTCTGAAAAGATCTTTTTTTCTCTTTTGAGAATTAAATTCTCCTCCCTTTTTTTTCTCTGGTGTTGTATACCTCCAAAAATCAGAAAATCGATCCCCTCTCTTCTCTTCTTGGCTCCTATTTATAGGAGAAAGAAAAGAATCAATCTGTTTAGTCAATATTCCATTGAAAGATTTTAATTGATTTTGTAACCAAAATGATCTTTTAGACTACTCAGTGAATTTTATTCACCATTGGATTTTTAATCCAAAAGATATTCTGTTTGTTTTTCTTGGTGAATTTCACGAAAATCTTTCCTTGTATAGAATCTTTCTATAAGTTGGTGATTTTTAATCACCATTGGATTTTTAATCCAATGGTGCCCCATTTTACAGAGCACAATCCTTCTGTTTGGAAAATAGAATTTAGGCAATATTAAGGTTTTTGATTTCCCTTAATTAGAATTTAATTCTATTAGTTCAGAAGGCTTAAAAGCCTATCACGTGTTGGCACGTGATCCCACTGTTTGATCATTAAAATAGAATTTAATTCTATTAATTGAAGAACTTAGGCATGGGTCACGTGCTGACACGTGACTTCCCCGATTAAGCATTTAACCAGAATTTAATTCTGTTGTTTAAAGAACTCAGGAATTATCACGTGTCAGCACGTGACCCTTGGTCACGTGTTGGTACGTGATGCCCCATTGGGGGTTTTCCTGTTGTTTTATTATACCTTTTTCAGTATGTTTGAAGGCCCATCACGTGTTGGCATATGACCCCATTCATTGATTGTTTGATTAGAATTTACTTCTTATAAGTCAGAAAGCTTGGGAACCCATCACGTGTCTGCACGTGACCTGTGGTCACGTGTGGGCACGTGATGCCCCATTGGGGTGTTCCTTGCTGTTTTGTTATATCTTTTAATCCTTTTTCAGTGGGTTTAAAGGGCCCATCACGTGTGGGCACGTGATTCCTGTTGATTAGAATTCAATTCTATTATAACAGAATTCTCAGGAAATCATCACGTGTCAGCACGTGACCCTTGGTCACGTGTGGGCACGTGATGCCCCCATTGGGGATTTTCCTGATATTTCAGGAGGGAACAAATGCCCCCATAGCGTTGTTCTCACGTGTTTGCATGTGAGTGCAACGCTGTAACTTTTGTGGCCGTTGGATCTGCCTAGGGAAGGGGGTAGATGAACCGTTTCCCATTACATCCTTTAAATACATGGGTCTCTTCAGAAGCGCCTCCACTTTTTCCATCTTCTTCCTTGCTCGTTTTTCCTCTGAGAATTTGATTCTCTTTCCCAGAGCTTAGTTCTCTGTTTCAAAAATTTTCAGAGTTTAACTCTGTCAACAAAAGATTTCCTTTTTCAGGTAAGGATCTTGAACGGCCGAGGAACTCCTTGTAGAAATTTTCTCTTGGATTTTAAATCCATACCAAGGGTTTTTCCCTTTAACAAGAACCCATCTTTCCAAGTTCTTTAAAAATTTCCAATCCTTAAATAACAAACTCCTCTTGCTAGGGCTTCAGTGATCTCAGGGATCGATGGTGATACTTGTCTCTTTTATGGAATTTAATTCCATTCCAAAGAGTTTTTTAACTTTGAAAATGTTTTCTGGGAATTTAATTCTTGTTCAAAAGAAATTTAATTCCTCTAAACAACTTAGTTCTTTAAAAGAAGACTTCTTGGGATTTTTCCTCCTGAGTTGTTCTTACAGAAAAAATTTCAGTAGAGATTCTACTTGATTTTCGCAGAGTCCAAGATGGGTTTCCCTTTGGGGGAATGTGTAGAGTCATTTGAATTTATTGAGAATCTTCCTTTTATTCTTATGATGATTGCTCGGCCACATTATTAGTGAGCCGTCATCCTGATTTTGTGGGGCCCCTGTGTTTTGTAACCAACGGTCCCATAAAATAAGTTCTTTGTCGCTTTCTTCCACTGTCTTTTATATATATATATATTTATTTATAAATATATATACACGTGTGGGCTTCATTAACAGTTTCCTTTCATCTATTTCAGGAACAATGGCTTCTCTTCCGTATTTCCCTTTCACTCGCTCGGAGGCTGCCTTTCCTCAGTCACCGTCTGATGAAGAGGTGATGGCGATGATTAGAGCTCACAATCCTAATTGCACCAACTTGCTTTTATGGGGGACCTGGTATGGTCATATCATCCGTGGCCGCCGCAGCTTTCTTTGCGAGATACCAATAGAGCCTAGTTACCCATTTTTGCCAATGGAGCGTCCACGAACCGCCTTTGTTGTGGAGATGTTGAACTGGACCCCTGCGGGACGGCTCGATCCGTCGACAACTGGGATTCCAAACCATCCCGTGCCGGCTATAGACATCTTAGAGCGTCATATCTGCCAAGGTGAAGCCCAGCCCTGGGTGAAGGTTTACAAAATAGGGCTTACTCCTCGACAACCTACAGGTTACCTTCTCTGGGCTCATTATATCCTGTCGGCTCATCGTGCGTGACTGCAGAGGGTCGGACTCTATCAGGCGGTATACGCGTCTCTCTTCCACTATCATTCCCCCCGTGTCTGGTGGGTTAAGGCCTTCTTAAACCAATGGAATCTTCCCACCAACACCTTCTTTCTAGGGGACCGCAAAGTTTCAATTTCTCTGGAAGAGTTTCGCGAGATCTCAGGGTTGCCAGTCAGGGGGACGCTCTATGAAGAACTGCTGCCTCCTGATGAGTATGTCTTCGAAACTGAGCCTGCTATGCTTGACGGCCTGTCGACTGAAAATGCCGTCCTCCACAAGCACCCAAGTTTAATCAAGACTCTGAGCATTTTTGAGAAGCTATTCACAGAGTCAGAGGAGCAGGGCGTCACTTTCAAAAGCTTTATCGCCTGCTTCCTTCGCGAAGACGTTCTTTCAAAGACGGCTCTAAAGTTTGCGAGTATCAACGACCCCTTTGGGTTCGGTTTAAACAAGCTACCGGCTAAAGAAGAGGATTTGCCGCAGTTCTACATTCTAATCCCGTCGGCTGTACCTTTTGAGTCGATCGTAGCTCCTGGCATAGATGAAGAGACTTTCTTCGTGGGTTTTATCAGCGTCTGGCTCAGCTGGTTCGCCATTCCAACACACCGTCGATTCATGAGAGCTTCGGTCATTTACCCTGCTCATCGCATCGCTGAAGGGACACGACTAGCCGTGGGCATTGCGGGGCTAGCGTATCTGTATCATGGGTTAAGCGCTGGAGCCAATACCTCAACACCAAGCGTGAACGTAGTGAGTTTCTCTCTTCATTACTTTACGTTATAGATTGATATGCATGAGCTAAGGGCATTTGCCGCGCATCAGAGACCCAGCTTTTATGATGCCTACACTTTTCCGTGGCTCATAAGGTTGGTGGATGCTTCTGCTCCTGATCCGACTCAATCCGGAGCTATTCGTGTGCTGATTAATCCCTATGCCAATACGGGTGGGATGGTATTCAACGATCGAGTCCTCTCTGCACCTTCAGGACCGATTCAACAGTTTTGTGACTCGTTGAAAGAGGGAGTACCTTCCCTGAAGCCCAAGGAAGCCATGCACCTATATTCGATTAGACCAGGTTATCTGGTATTTCGTCAGAACGGTGCGACCCTTTTTATGCGGTACAACCCACACCGCTTTGCTCGGCAACTTGGATATGATCAGGGTGTCCCCTTTGAGGCATTTACAGTAGAGCCTAGCCCGTCGTCAGAAGTTGTTCGTGACGCCGCTCATCACTTCATGCGGCTGAACACCGGCTCTCGCTTCGTGATTCCTGAAGCTGACTATATTCCTTGATGTGTGGGGTCTTTCACGGGCTGGTACCTCCATCGAGTCAGTCCCATTATTGCCGAGGAGAGGAGGATGCTCCTCGGATATAGGGTTCCTACTCCGATCCAGGCTATGGGAGTCCCGCCGCGACCGCGCGCAGTGGTTTGCCCTCCCCTGAGAGATACTGGTATCGTGCTTATTCCGGAGGCGGCGGAAGTGGATCTGACTCCTACAGCTGGTATGCCGCCGCGAACTAGAGCTCAATCAAGGGCCAATAGGGCGCCAGTAACAGTATCATCAACTGCGGCGTCAGCAATGGCAGTGTCGTCGTCGGTAGCACCGCCGAGTGAGGATATTGAAGGCGAAATGGGTCAACGTCGCACTAAAGCACCGAGGGGAAAGAGGCGATCATCTTCTGTAGTTAGTTCTGGGTCCAAGAGGCGAAAGAAGATGGTCACCAATCTGTTCGACTTTTTAGTGGAATCAGAGACTATCCTTCAAGATGAATCACTAGCCATGCAAGAATCGGATGGTGGTCTGCTTTTCCCGGGTTCATCTGCCGAGGAAGCCGCACAACTGGCTGAGGCTATAAGACGCTCAAAGGATGAATATGAAAATGTAAGGATCCCGAAGAGGCCTTATCCCGCCGTCATCTTTTATGAAGATCCTCCATCGATACGGCGGATATTCATAGGTCCTTTGGAAGAAGGAGGCGAGAGAGCCCTTAAGCAGCCTATCTCAGCCGACGCCGAAGATGCACTTTCGTTGTGGACCGGTGGCCATGAGTCTACCCTCGAACGCCGGCTTGAAAAAGCTATACTAGAGGCTCCTTTGCGCATTGGTATACTCGTATATCTCTTTGTAATATTTTGTACTGCTCATATATATATATATATCCTTATCTTCGTGAGAACTTTGCAGGGACTTCGCTGATGGCAGAGGATCTGATTCCGAGTCGCGCCTTGACTATGGACTCTGCAAATATCCCCGATGAGATACTAGTAAGTGTGGAGGCGGTCGATACAACTGTTGTTCCTGCCACGGATCTCCCATCGGTGATTTCCATTCCCCCGGTGCTTGCTCCCCCGGAAGAGGCATCTTTGTTGGCCGCGGATTCAATGGATCTTTCTAGGGACGGCCCGAAGACTAAGGAACAGGTAGTCGAGGCTACCGTCCTTCCGTTGGAGCCTGCAGTGGCGACCACTGCTCTTCGATCGGAAGTTATTATACCGGCCCACGTCCCCGATGATGTGCCTGGGGGCATGGAGGAGGCCGCCAAAGCTACTATCCCTCCGGTCTAAAGCGGGAGAAGCATCGAAGGTATCCTTCTATATTTTATTTTGATAATCTCTTCATTATCTGAACATTTCTGTCTTTTCAGAATTGCGCGGGTTGGCGGCGTCTATTGCTGATCTGTCTCCCAGGAAATCTTTTCAACGTCTGCTGGAGATGGCCGCTCCGCAGGCAATATCCCTTCAACGCATCGTCCTATCTTTCGGGCAAGGCTAGTGTTGTTTGCCTTCTTCACGGCATTATCATTATTCCATATAACGATACTGATGTCTTCTCCAGTTCTGGAGGCCGATGACGAAGTTGAGATTCTTGATGGGCCTGGGGAGCCTTCAGACCCTTCTTACATGACCGTGGGTAAGTAAAGTTTTAATGTTGTTCCATTCACTCTTTACTTGTGAATCTCGCTAATTGTTCTCTATGAATTTTAACAGCTTTGCCAGTTCTTACCACGCTGGAATCTCGCATCGTGATGCCGCCCGTCCCCTATGCTCTACGTGCCTCGGAACGGATGGCAAATCTAAGCCTTCACTCCTTGTCATCTCTGATTGAAGACCTTCGTGTTGGCAGTTTGATCACGGCCGAAGCATTTGCCGCTGAAGCCAACTGTTCTCTTCCCTTTCTTGCTACTTACCATAGTGAGACCTTGGTGCAAGTCTGGGTTGAATTCTGTCGTCGGGTGGAGACTTGCTTGCATATTCTTGAATCTACACGCCTTCCCTCAGAGGTTGTAGCTGCAAAGGAGAGCTTGCGGGGGCTGATCGAACGATGCGCCTCAAATATGCTGTCATGCGAGAAGAGGCTCAGCCGAAAGTTTTCGGAGAGGGAGCTGGCTTCCAAAGTGCTGAGGGAACTTCAAGCTAATCTTACGGCCAAGACCACTCGGGCATATGATCTTTGGCGAGGGCTTCAAGAGGATATCAAGGAGGTGGTATCCATTGATAAGGCCGTCATTTTCACTCGCAAAATAGTCGAAGCTTATAAGGTTACCGAAAAAGAGCTTGAAAGTCGGCTTGCCTCATACCAGGCCCAACAGGCTCAAGCGGAGGCCCGTCTTTTGACGATAATGAATCATGAAGCCGAGGCCCAGCGGAAAAAGGATGAACTGGCAAACCTATTGAATCGTCCGCCGGCTTGAAGAATTGTATATATATTTTTATTCTTCTTTTGTATATACTCCTGAATGAGAGTATTTTTTTTATTCTTTCATAAATCGTACTTTGTATTCATTTTGATTCATGAATAAAAGAAATATTTTGTTTCACGATGGTGTGTCCCTTTTAGTAAATGCATTGTGCGGATAATTTATTTTGATTTCCTTATAAGACAGCGATGGCTTAGGAGTCAGGGTTAGGATCTGCCTCCAAAGACTTTTCAACTCTATGAGCCGTGAGGGTCTCATAAAGAATTTTCTCCCTACAGGTCGAGAGGATCCCGTAGGTGTAATTTGTCCTTAAGAATCGTGAGGATTCCTAAGTGCGTTTTCTCTTGAGAGTCGTAAGGATCTCACAAAAGAGTTTTCTCCCTTACGAGTCTTGAGGACCCGTAAGTGATGGATGAGGTTAACATTATCTGCATTTTACGGAGTCAGGGGTCGTTCTGGCCATTTCCCACGTGGTCAAGATTGACTTTAACCGTGTTCTATGGGACCAGGAGGTGCTCTGGACGCTTCCCACGGGGTCAGGATTGAAATAAGCCGTGTTCCACAAGGACCAGGATCTGCTCTGGACATTTCCCACGGGGTCAGGATTGACATAGGCCGTGTTCCACGAAACCAGGATTTGCTCTGGATGCTTCCCACGGGGTCAGGATTGACATAAGCCGTATTCCGCAAGGACCAGGATCCACTCTGGACATTTTCCACGGGGTCAGGATTGACATAGGCCGTGTTCCACTTGACCAAGATTTGCTCTGGATGCTTCCCACAGGGTCAGGATTGACATAGCCGTGTTCCGCAAGGACAAGGTTCCGCTTTGGACGCTTCCCACGGGGTCAGGATTGACATAAGCCGTGTTCCACGACCAAGATTTGCTCTGGATGCTTCC
This sequence comes from Agapanthus africanus, assembly GCA_030015575.1. Taxonomy (NCBI): domain Eukaryota; kingdom Viridiplantae; phylum Streptophyta; class Magnoliopsida; order Asparagales; family Amaryllidaceae; genus Agapanthus; species Agapanthus africanus. The sequence continues at coordinate 540,483,753 of CM057345.1, read as the reverse complement.
CACGGGGTCAGGATTGACATAGGCCGTGTTCCGCAAGGACCAGGTTCCGCTCTGGACGCTTCCCACAGGGTCAGGATTGACATAGCCGTGTTCCACTAGACCAGGATTTGCTCTGGATGCTTCCCACGGGGTCAAGATTGACATAGCCATATTTCGCAAGGACCAGGTTCCGCTCTGGACGCTTCCCACGGGGTCAGGATTGACATAGGCCGTATTCTACGAAACCAGGATTTGCTCTGGATGCTTCCCACGCGGTCAGGATTTATATAGCCGTGTTCCGCAAGGACCAGGTTCCGCTCTGGACGTTTTCTACGGGGTCAGAATTGACATAGGCCGTGTTCCACGAAGCCAGGATTTGCTCTGGACGCTTCCTACGGAGTCAGGATTGACATAAGCCGTGTTCCGCAAGGACCAGGATCTGCTCTGGACGTTTTCCACATGGTCAGGATTGACATAGGCCGTGTTCCACGTGACCAGGATTTGCTCTGGATGCTTCCCACGGGGTCAGGATTGGCATAAGCCGTGTTCCGCAAGGACCAGGATCCGCTCTGGATGCTTCCCATGGGGTCAGGATTGACATAAGTCATGTTCCACGAAACCAGGATTTGCTCTGGATGCTTCCCACGGAGTCAGGATTGACATAGGCCATGTTCCGCAAGAACCAGGATCCGCTCTGGACATTTTCCACGGGGTCAGGATTGACATAGGCCGTGTTCCACGAAACCAGTATTTGCTCTGGTTGCTTCCCACGGGGTCAGGATTGACATAAGCCATGTTCCGCAAGGACCAGGATCCGCTCTGGACGTTTTCCACGGGGTCACGATTGACATAGGCCGTGTTCAACGTGACTAGAATTTGCTCTGGATGCTTCCCACGGGGTCAGGATTGACATAAGCCGTGTTCCGCAAGGACCAGGATCCGCTCTGGACGCTTCCCACGGGGTCAGGATTGACATAAGCCGTGTTCCACCAAACCAGGATTTGCTCTGGATGCTTCCCACGGGGTCAGGATTGACATAGGCCATGTTCCACGAAACCAGGAAGGGTTGACTCTTGGTTGTCTGTGCATCGTCGAGTCATGGAACTGGGAATTTTGCCGCAGCTCCGATTTGCTTGATATTGCGTCTGTTGTAATGAGACGAATGCTGATATGATCTCCAGGTTGTCTGTGAACCATCGAGATGTAGCTTCTTTTTCTGATGGAGCCTGGTGGAAAGGTATGGTTCCCTCTTTGTTTGTGCCCCTGGATTGTATACAAGGATCGGTGTGATCTCACCTGTAGGGCAAAAAGTTTCATTTGATATATTTTTCTTTCCGTGATGCTCTATCATTTCAGCTTTTTATATCGCGAAAGTCACGATTGCCCAATCATTTTGGCTATTTTTCGCGGTGCCCAATCATTTCGGCTATTTGTTTTATTTTTACTCGCTGCTTTTTATTGCGAGTTGCCCAATCATTTCGGCTATTTTTCATGCATATATTTTTACTTGCTAATTTTTTTGCAAGTTGCCCCATCATTTCGGCTATTTCATATGCATTTGCCTTGCTGTGAGTTTGGGATTTGATACCGATTTAGGCATCAGCATCGCTGCTACTGGGATATTGCCAGGAGTGAACCATCATTTGCCTTTGTCGACATCGAACGAAGGTGGCTTAGTAAACAGGGTTAGGATCCTGTCGACTAAGGCTTTTAACTTTACGAGCCGTAAGGGTCTCATAAAGGTATTTCTCCCTACGAGTCATAAGGGTCTCGTAGGTGCGTATTCTCCTTAAGAATCGTGAGGAGTCTTAAGTGTATGGTCTCTTATAAGTCATAAGGATCTTACAAGTGTATTTTCTCGTTATAAGTCGAGAGGACTTACAAGGGTTGTCCACTGTGTAAACATATCCCTAGTCGCGGGTGGGACTTTGTTAGGGCAATGTTTCTTCGCGCCCGTGGATTGTATACGAGGGTCAATATTGAACCGCTTGTAGGGCAAAATTGGAGGTTGTGATGGCTTAAGAACCAGGTTCAGATCCTTATAGCTTAAGACTTTTGAATCTTATGAGCCATGAGGGTCTCATAAGAGGGTTCTCCTTACGAGTTGTGAGGATCTCGCAAGTGTAATTTCTCCTTAGGAATCGTGGGGATGCCTAAGTGTGTTGCTCCCTTGTGAGTCGTAAGGATCTCATGCAGGTGGTTTCTCCTCACACGGTCGAGAGGACCTTGCAAGTGTCTTTTAACAAGATTGCGCCCTTTCGGGTTTTCACAAAACTCGCCGGTAGCCCTGCTGTTTTTACTCATGGAGCCCTTTCGGGTTTTCATCCGTGCCCAATTTGCTTATGGACGTACCGTTTTCTTTTTTTTATATATGTTTTTTTTTTTGCGTCAGCCTTGGGATGCTGCGGTCCATAGTAGTTTATCGACGTCTCAGTCAACAGCTAATTTTAGGACATAGTGGTCCATCATTAGTTTAAGAACGTTTCGGTTCGTCGCCAGTTTTAGGACATAGTGGTCCATCGTTAGTTTAAGGACATTTCGGTCCATTGTTAGTTTTAGGACATTTCGATCCGTCGCCGACTACTACTTATAGAGTTTGGGCTTTAGGAAGATAGCGAGTGGACATAGGCGTCGTCGTCTATCATTGACCTAGGTCATGACTCATTAGGCATAGTATTTTTTTAGGAAGCGACCGTTTATTAGCCTGAAAGGTCTTTCACCATACATGTCCATGAGTAGATAGGCTCCACCCTGGTAAACCTTGTCTATGATGTACGGGCCTTCATAGTTCATTTCGAATTTCCCCCGTTTTGCGCGATTGGGGATCATAGGTCTTTTGACCACTAGCACGAGTTCGCCTTGGCGGAATGTTCTTGGCCTAGTCAATCTCTCATATGAGCGCGTCATCTTTGCTTTATAAGCCTCCAGATTTTTTTGCGCCATGAGTCGGGTTTCATCAAGGGCATCGAGCTCCTCAAGCCGAAGGTGAGCATTTTCTTCATCTGTTAGCTCGTAGTGAACCGCCACTCGTAGAGAGGGTAAATCTATCTCGAGAGGGAGTACCGCTTCTGTGCCGAATACCAATGCATACGGCATTGTGTTCGTGACTGTTTTGAATGTAGTTCAATACGCCCAGAGAGCTTCATGCAGTCTTTCGTGTTAGACCCTCTTATTCTTGGACACCGTCTTTTTCACGATCTTCGTCAAGGACTTGTTGAAAGCTTCAGCTAGACCGTTAGCTCGGGGATTATAGACTGAAGAGTATCTCCAGTCTATGTTATGCTGTTGTGCGAAGCGACTGATCTTGTGGCTTCTATAGGCTGGCTCGTTATCGGAGATAATCCGTCGCGGAGTGCCAAACCAATAAATGACGTGTGTTCTGAAGAAATGGAGGATATTCTCCGTCTTCACTTCCCTCAGCGGTATTGCTTCTGCCCATTTAGAGAAGTAATCAGTTGTCGCCAAAATGAATCGATATCCTCTGGACGATACCGGTTCGATGGACCCGATTATGTCTGTTCCCCACATTTCGAATGGCCAGCTAGCCACCGTCGGGTGTAGCGGATTCGGATGCTGATGGATAAAGTCCCCGTGAATCTGGAACGAGTGGCACTGCTTCGCGTATTCGAGGCAGTCTTGGATCATCGTGGGCCAATAGTAGCCCATCCTTTTGATCTTCAGCTTCATCTTCGGCCCGGCTTGGTGAGAACCGTAGAGTCCGTCGTTAGTTTCTTGGACGACCCTTTTTGCTTCTTCCGGTCCCAGGCATCTTAGCCATAAAGAGTCAAACGATCTCTTATACAGAGTATCATTGACGAATGCAAAAGAAAGAGCTCGTTTTATGAGCTGATGTCTCGAGGATGCATCTTCAGGTGTTCGACGGGATTTGAAGTAGTCTATAAAGACTTCCCTCCAATCCGTAGCCTTTTTCTGGTCTTTTATTTGCAGAGCCATTTGCTCGGTCGCTCCCTTTTCTTCGGACGACTCCGGAGATATTTTTGCCTGTGCAAGAACCCGACGGCTTTGCACAACGATCCTCACGTCATCGAGGTTTTCGTCGGCCAGTTCTTTAGCGAGCTTGGCTAATGCATTCGCCTTGCTATTTTCCACACGCGGTATGCTCTCCAGGGCATAGGCAGGGATTTGAGTCAGCAGTTGCTGCACTCTCTCGCCGTATTTCACCAACTCTGGCTTGCACGTTTGATAGTCTCCATTTACATGACTAACGACCAGTTGGGAGTCTCCGTATATGAGAAGGTTCTAGATTCCCATATCGACAGCGATCTCAAGACTTGCTATCAAAGCTTCATATTCGGCTTCATTATTCGTCCTCGGCTCTGTTAAGGAAAAGGCAAAGCGCATTATCCCTCCTTGTGGAGTCACAAAGATAAGGCCTACCCCTGATTTGATTATGGGGGTGCTTTGTTTGCGCTTCTTCATGAAAGATGCTCCATCGAAATAGAGTTCCCACCGGGTATCATTCTCTCTTCTCTCCCCATCGATCGTGTCAAACGTGTGCTCGTCTGGCAATTCGCAGTTCAAAGGAGAATCGGCAGGTATCGGATGCTCAGCGAGGAAGTCGGCGATGGCTTGGCCTTTCACTGCCTTGAGGGGACGATAAGTTATCGAGAACTCCATCAAGAGCAAGGCCCATTTGGCGAGCCGTCCTGTTAATATAGCCTTTGACATCAAATATTTGAGAGGATCCACCTTTGATATGAGATGGACCTCATGTGCCAACGCGTAGTGTCTAAGCTTCGTTATCGCGAAGATCAACGCCATGCAGTGTTTTTCGATAGGGGAGTAGTTTCTTTCTGCCCCCAGTAGAACTCGACTCAAATAGTAGAGAACTCTTTCCTTCCCTTGGTCGTTCTCTTGTGCCCACAGCGCGCCTAAAGAACCTTCGAGGGCAGTTGTATACAGAATGATGGGTTTTCCCTTGACTAGAGCGGTTAGCACTGGCGAATTCTGCAGGTATTGCCAGTGCGCTTTGGCAATTGCGATCCCAGATGAACGGGGTTCCCTTCTTCATTAGGTGACTGTAAGGACGACACTTGCCGGAGAGATTGGCTATAAATCGCCGGATATACGCGAGCTTCCGTTGGAGAGACCGCAGTTGCTTAAGAGTCCTTGGCGGAGGCATTTCCTTGATCGCCTTGATCTTCGATGGGTTTATCTCGATGCATCGGTGTCGGACAACGAATCCCAGGAACTTTCCCGAGGAAACTCCGAACGCGCACTTAAGGGGGTTCATCTTCAAGTTGTATTTCCGAAGGTGCTGAAACACGATCTTCAGATGCTCTAAATGTTCCTTGTACGATTTGCTTTTAACTATGAGGTCGTCAATATAGCATTCGACGATTTCATGTATCAGGTCATCGAAAATCTCCGTCATGGCCCTCTGATAGGTGGCACCGGCATTCTTTAGACCGAAGGGCATCACCTTGTAGCAGAATATACCCAAAGGAGTCCGGAAAGCGGTATGCTTCTGGTCTTCGGGATGCATCTTTATCTGATTGTATCCTGACGAGCCGTCCATGAAGGAGAAGACTTCGTGAGTGGAGGTGTTGTCTATCATTAGCTCGGTAACCGGTACAGGAAAATCGTCCTTCGGGCAAGCTCTGTTGAGATCCCGGAAGTCTACGCATATGCGCATCGTCTCATTTTTCTTCATTACTGGGACAATGTTGGCGATCCAGTCAGGATACTGAACCTCTTGGATGAAACCAGAGTCGATTAGCTTCTTGACTTCGGCGTTGATGCTCATCTCAAGCTCGAGCCGCATTCTTCTCGGTGCCTGTTTGATCGGTTTGATGTCCGGAGAAATCTGCAATTTGTGCACAGCAATCTCTGGATCTAGTCCCGGCATCTCAGAATAATTCCATGCGAAACAGTCTTTATACTGCATGAGCACGTCTTTAAGCGTCGCCACCCTTTCTTCAGATAACAGTTCACTGACGAACATTGGACGTGGATCGTTTGTCGTTCCCAAGTCGATTTTTCTGAGATCAACTGCAGTAGTATGTATCCCATCTTCGAGCTCTTTTAGCGCCAGTGGAAACTCGGAGATCACTTCGTCATCATCGTTTGCGAAGCACCAGGGGAGATCAGCCGTGTCTTCACATATTCTTTCTCCTGACATCGTTATCATGTAACAGGTGCGAGATCGCTTCCAAGACCGATATTGGTCTGGTTCTACTCTCGCTGCATACGTGGCTTTCGGTTCATGCTTCTGCGGCGGCGTTACCCTCCAACTGCTGGATAAAGCGAATTTGCTAAGTTGGTATTGGTCTTCAACCAATTCTTGAAGGTGAAGCAGTCTTCGAGAGGGTGTCCTATCGCTCGATGATAGGAGCAATAGTCGGGATGAGAGACCTCGTTTGCTTGCTCGGGGTGCTTGGACTCCGGGAGTGTCATCATCTGATGTTTCATGACAAGATTGAATATCTTCTTTGTCTTGTCTTGGGGAAAAGAATATTCTCGATCCATCTTCTTTATAAGAGACGGATCCCGGCTGCTCGATTCTTGATTGCGTGGCTTCTCGGACCCGCTTTGCCGTTGTCGAACGTTTTTTTCATTCTTTGGTTTATTTTTGCCTCTGCGCCGGGTCTTTTGCACGACGGGTTGGCGACGAGGAGCATTGTCATTCTCCATGGCCTGTTGAAGGAGGCGCTACGTTCTGGCTTTCTCGTAAATGGCCATTTCACGGCTATGATCGTCCCGGACCTTCTGACCCGCTTCCCTTATTAGCTTGTCCATCTTTTCTTCAAACGACGGACTTGGCATTTTGATGGCGGGACCTCGTTTTGGTTCAGGGTTAGCGTCTTTTAACAGAACATCTCCTTCTTCGTCAAAGTCATGTATGACGTAGCAGCCATGGAACCGTTCCCGTTTCTTGGATTGAACGTATACAAGCCCGATCATTTCCATTCTCCCGTTGGGCAATTTTCGCTGAGTTCCAGGGACGCTCCAGATCTTATTGTAGAACTGAGCTTGTCGAGCAGTCTGCTTAAGGGGTACACCTTGGCGCCTCAATAGCCTTTTTAAGCCTTTTTTGTAGTATCTGGGCAGACGGATGGGCTGGAGTCTGTCAAGAGCAGAATCGGCGCCGTGCCAAATTTCTTTCTCCGCTTTGGTTTCCGTTGATCGGTAAAAGAGAATCGCCTTTTCATCTCTTCGCCTGGGAGGGACGTAGAATGTCTGCAGTTCTTGCACACTATAGGTATCAAGCGTGTCAAGCTCTTTGTAATGCTCTTGCGGAACCATGGCAATTTGCAAACTCCGATCATCGCTAGCGAAGGCTTGTATTGATGGCCAACGGAAAATACAGCATTGACCTCATCTTCCGAATTGCTGCCAAAGATCAACATAGGGGTGGATGGTCCCGGCTTGTTGCGTTGGAGCGGCCCTGAATAAACTATTTCTTCTTCCTCCTCAGTGTCACTCCCGAAAACTGGAATAGTGGTGATAGCTTTGTCCTTCGGTTTATGACATCTCCCCGTGTCTTCGAAATCTGGTAAGAAGTATTTTGCATCTTCGTACTTTCGGACTTCATTCACGGAGAATGGGTTTAACTCCCCTGTCACAGTATACTCGAGACGATCCTTGAAATACTTCATACACTGATATTGTGTAGAAGGGATGATGTTGTACTCGTGTAACCAAGACCTGCCGAGCAAAGCATTGTAGCAAGTCTTGGCGTCAATAACGTGAAACTTGATGTCCGTGACAAGCAGCCCAAAGCGCAGCGTCGGTATCACAGACCCGAGCGTTCGTGATGACTGGGAGTCAAACCCGGAGATAGTGATCTTATCCCGCGCGAGGTGTTGAACGCTCATGCAGATTTCCTTCAACACTTTTTGTCACGCCCCGCTTCCCAGAGTGCGCTAAGATCGGCACGTGACAGAGCCAACCATACTACCTGTGGATAGGAAACATCCCTCCACAGTCATATTGCGGCTGTCTATAAGATATCAAGAACAGGAAAGCAAAATAAACTATCTAGTATATGTCCATATGCCAGAATAAACGAGTCAAGAAATAATATGCGGAAGCAATAAATCCAAAGAGTGGAAAGTAAAACATAACTAAACTGGATACTAACTGGATCATCACTGCTCGGCCTAACGGCGGAAGTACTCCTGATCAGCCTGCGACAAAGGTAGAGGATCTGGGCCATGCAAAACCCAGACGTCGGTGCATCATAATATCAACAATAATATAATCAGGGGGTAGCAAGACATGCAGGCACAAGTATGAACAGTAATAAAAGTAGAACAGTAACACGAATAAAGAACAGTGAAGGGTAAAAGCATATATGATGTGCAGTGAGTAATCTGAACTAAGCTACTGGGTTAATTACTCTCAAGTCTTTGAAATCAATTTAATGAATCGTCGATATAACTCAATAGTATCCCGTGCATGCCCGGGACCACGGTCCAGATTCTCGGGCTGAAACCGAGACATGCTGCTAGGCACTAAACATGAAACATGTACAGATGAATGATGTCAGCAGCAGCATCCTAGGGCTGGCCTAGCCCCTAAAACTGATCAGTATAAGCATCGAACTGTCGAGTTACAAGTCAGATTTCATCATTGATTTCCCCATACCCCCAAGTTATGTGTTCAAGTCAGGTATTGATAATCTGGAGCTAATGCCAACACAGGATCAAGCAGGAACAGGTTTGTTTATACAGACAACAGGATATGTCCATCGGGACAACATGTCAGGATTGTCGGTATTAGGAACAGGATCAGGTAACATGTCAAGTAGTGATATATCAGGTCATGTCAGGTAGTGTACATGTATCAAGTCATGTCAAGTAGTGGTGTATCAGGTCATGTCAAGTAGTGCACAGGTATCAAACGGGTGCTCATAATCAAACTGTAGCAAGTATTGAATCAAGGTGAAAGTACGGATGTACAATAAAAGCATGGATGCACAAATATCGATCAAGGGCCACATCATGACTAAGTAGGATGCACAATTATCAAGCATGGTGCACTAATACAACAGTAACATGAAATAATATGGTCTCGGCGTGCAACTTGATATGTAATAAACCGTACGGATACAGACAGATACTATAAAACTATAAATCGGTAAAATTTGTTGAATATTAAAACACAAGCACTATTATTTATTAAATAGATACTGATATAATAATATTAACATGGATAACATATTCAAACCGATTAATAACTATAAAAGTGGTATTGATTAACCATGCACAAGAAAATTCCGTTCAGAAATTCAGCGTCACCATGATTTGTAAAATAGCTTAAAAATAACAAAAGTTCTCCAAAAGGGACGTGTCTTATACCAAAACAAAGATAACTCAATAAGGTTTTCATTTTTATAAGTTTAAGTATCTCAGGTTGTTCCTACAAAAAGTTATGAACATTCGAAATTGAAAGTTTGCTGCTGGAATTTCCCTGGACAGCAGTTTAGAAATATTTTCATTTGCATTTTACGTTATTTAAACAATTTATTTTGCAAGTAAATATTTCATAGAGTTATAGTATTCTGAGTCAGCTTCATAACGAACTAAAGAACGTATGCTAATAATTTTTCTATGATTTATAATGAATTTTATAAGGTAAGGTGTACAGTAAATTTCAGATTTGTCGTATCCGCTTTGCAACAACGTTTCATGTGTAAACTATAATATTTTCACACTATATTTTGTATAACATTATAAAATACAGATTATAAACTAATTAAAGATAATAATAAGAAATATTACGACGATATATATTCTAAATGATATGGATGCAAACGGGTATCCGAAAACTGTAAAACTTTAATATGGATGTAAAGTACAATCAACATGTGATATTTTTATTCATAAGGATGCAAAATAAGATACATAGCATGTAGCAAGATGAATTAGTATGCGACTAGATATGTAAATAGTGATATGGATGCATATGGATGTCCGAAAATAGTAAAACTGTAAAATGGTAATGTGGGATGCATAACTAAACATTATATGATGTTATTATTCAAATGGGTGCAATATATTGTAGTCTAGCATGTAACAAAATAAATTTGCATGCACTAGATACGAAATAAATTATACGGATGCAAACGGACGTCGTAAAATAGTAAAATGATAACAGGGGATGTACAATACACTAAACATGAAATATTATTATTAATATGGATGTAGTATATATCATAGCATGTAGCAAGATAAACTTGCCTCGACGGATCGTGAAACGGATATGCACGACACGTCCGACGTCGGCAAAATGTCGCGACGCACGCACGGCACACGGGACGGGTCCAAGCAACACAAGAGTGTGATCACGCAGGTAAGGTACGTCGTCTCGGTTGTCAGGAACGACAGTGACGTCACGGCTCCGGCGTGATCACCGGAATCAAGAAACAAGATCAAGAAAAAGAAAGAAGAAAGAAGAAGAAGAAGTAGGAATAAGAGGCTGTGTATTAAATAAGGAAAGAAAAATAAATAAATAAAATATATATAAATATATATATATACAGAGGAGAGAGAGAGAGAAAGGGGTTGTTAGTTTGTTAGGAAATTAGTTTAGATTTAAATTTAAAAAATCTTTTATTAGTTAACTAAATTTTAATTTGTATCAATTTATAAAATTAATATTGTATAAATAAAATTTGATATTCTGGTAAATACAAATATAGTCCAAAACATGCCCGGGTTGGGTCTAAAATTCAGTTTTAAAATACGAAAAATACACATGTCGACCAAAATTAAAGTTGGATATCCGGGTAACGAAAAATGCATACCCCCAAGAACGGATGCACATACGTGCACGTAGCCATCCAAACAAGTCCGTTTCACTGAACGGGATGAGAACAAGATGCGCAGATGCTACCACAGGGTCAGGGGTATGATGCAGGCCATGCAATATATTTTTAAAATATTTTATGTGACACTAATTGTTATATTAAAATGCAGATGCCAGGTAAAATGCTAGTATGCAAATGAAAGTGCACGAGTCCACGTAACAAGTCAGGATAAATCATAAACATGAATCAAGACAGGTTTAAAGCAAGCGGGTCGGGTCGGATGCAAATATAGATACCAACTACACTATTCGCACCCAAAACACAGTAAATCAGGAAAATACCATAAATAAAAAAAATACATGAACTAGAACTGGTATAAATGTACTAGTGTGTTACACTTTTACATTGAGGAGATTGACGGACGACCCATTATCCACCAGGATTTTGCCTATCTTAATATCATGACAGTATCTGGAGACATAAAGGGGACGGTTATGCTCACACGTCCCAAGGAGGAGATCTTTATCGCCGAAAGTGATATCGACCGTGTGCACTTCTTCCATCTCGTCCTTCATCTTTTCTTCGGCGAGGAAAGTTTGGAATTGTTCAGGCTCTTGTAACGCCTTGATCAGCGAATCTCTCGCCTCTTTGGATAGCAGAAGGGCGTCGAGAATGCTGAGCTGCGAAAGTATCTTCCTCAGGTGTGCAAGAACGTTGTAATCCACCTTACTTTTCTTGGGCGGGTCCTTGGCTGCCAACTCTTCGACGACACGATCATCAAGGGCGATATCCTCAGGGACTTTTTCTTTCCCCTTAACCTTTTTATTCGAGCCCTTATTTGCAGGTCTAAGATTCTTTTCAGGTAATATGCGATTGCGCAGCTGAATGTTCTCGCAGCTCTTCGGTTCTTCCTCTTTTCCCGAGTTGGATTCTTTGAAGAGAGAGCCAAGAGTCATTTCTTCATCAGAGTCGCTCCCGAAAGTGAGGACTTGCGATACCCCATAGTCAACCATATGGCAGTTGCTGGCAGTTTTTTTGTGCTCATTTGTCGCGCTTTTCCGCAGTCGACGAGCTTCACGCTTCATCCTTTTGAAGTGTTGCCTGTGAGAGACATATCCCCGCCACCAGTTTTTAAAGGCTATGCACCCTTCAGTAGGGTGCGCAATCTTTCGATGATATAAACAGTAGCTAGGATGTATATCCGCTTCATCAGGAGTGTTTTCCTCGGAGGGTGGCAGGTTCATTCCCATCGATATGGCTTTGGCGAACCTTTTCCTCGTCTTGAATCTGCTTTTATTTGCGGCGGATGTACTTTGATCTGGCGGGAATGCTTCGACCCTTTCGTCCAGTCGCCGACATTTGGCCTTTTCAAATATGGCCATCTCGTGCTCTCGATTAGCTTGCTTTTCAAAAGAGCTTCGTTTAGGAATGCATCAATCATCTCGCCTGATGGTCCTAGGAGCTCCGACTCAGGATCTGCCTCCGGTTTCTCTACATCCAGAGCTTCTCCATCATTTATCGATGAGTGAGAGATCACATGGCAGCTTGCCACATAATCCTCAGGCTTATCCGACGAGTCTTCTCCATTGTCATCATCTCCGTCCTCAAGGATGTGGCTGAGAAATTCTTAGAGTGTGACTGGAGTCCGCGCCTTCTGGTTATATTCTTCCAACGCGTCAATCTGTTTTTGCAGGTCCGTGCGCTTGTCACTAGGCTTCACAGGCTTTTTGGTCTTCTTCTTCTTCTTCGAAGAATTTGACGGCTGGGTGTGGGCGCTTTGACTATCACCGCCGATTTTTGGAGTTGGGCGCGGTTTCAGCATTCTCTCGATGATCTCGGGTTCCAATGGATTTTTCCATCTGGTTGCTGGGCACGTCTGGAGATCCTTCAGCATTCTTTTTGTTTTGGCTGAAAGAGCGACCTCCCATGGAACTTCCTTGACAAAAGAGCACGATGCCCCCGATGTGTCCCCCCTTTTAAGAGCATGTGGTTGAGGCGGGCTTACTTTCCACTTCTCTACAGGGCGAATTTGCCCAGTTGGTATTGATCTTCAATCCAGCCTTCAAAGACGAAGCAATCTTCAATCGGATGGCCTGTCGCTTGGTGATAGAGGCAATAATTGGGATTACTAGCCTCACCGGGTTGCAATAAGCGTTTTGGATTTGGCAAATTGATGAGCCTGTTGCGCATTGCCAGCTCGAACAATCTCTTCGTTTTGTCCCGGGGAAACGAATAAGAGCGCTTTATTTTCTCATTATAGAATTGCCGTCTCTCGTCCAGGCAATCAGTTAGTTTTGGGCCGTCGGGCTGCTGTTGAGCATTTGCAACGAAGGTCACTTTCCCTTTGACCTTTTCATTCCGTGGCTCCGGCTTTGAAGGAGACAGTCTATGACCCATCTGGTCCATTTGAGTCAGTTTGTCAATCAAGGCCTGGAACGTGGTCGACTTGAAGAACATCATAAATTGGGAGATGGTCGCTTGAGGGTCAAGAGTGCCCATGAACATGCCCACCGTGGGTGCTTCTTCGATGCGCTGCTCACATTTTGACCATAAATTATGCCATTGTATTGCGTATTGAACCCATGTTTCTCCAGGTATCACTCTGGCATTAATCAATGTCGTGATTGGGGTGCGTTCACTGTTAGTGTATATGCTATAGAGGCCATTACTGTATCATACTAGTTTGTATATTACTTAATGGAAGCTTGGGATATTCACAGTTGTATAGACAATCTTGCTCAAAATGGTAGTATGCTACTTGGTTTGTTTCTACTTTAATGTGTACATGTGTTTCTTTTAGTATATCACCTATACACATTAGTGGAGCCCTTAGGATCTTTGCTTGATTACCAGCGTTGTGATGGCAGTCACACTCGTGGGGGCTGGGTAATCCACAAGCACATCCTTATACAGGTCCCTAGTCGTAGGACTATCGAGACAGGGCATCGATACTCTGGAGTAGACTAGCGTATGCGCTTCTCATCCCAGCAGGGGAGACGGTCTGTCCCACAGCCGTCAGGACGTCGTACTTGAGATAGTATGCGGGTGCTCGTTAGGTTACGAGTACACTGGACAGGACTCGTCAGGAACTATTGGTTGGTACTATACCTGTCGTCAGTTATCAGTTCCCAGGTGACATGAGTACAGCTTAGTCCGCTGACTTGACACTGTCACTTCGCCTCGAGTGTGTTCCCACTGTACTTTGATTACTACCCTACCACGGCTCAAAGGAGTCGTGCAAACAGGTAGTAGTTGGGTGCAGTCCCGAAGCACTTGGAGGCAGTGACCGTTAGACAGGATTCGTTTCTCCCGGTATTGGGAGTTGATATCGCGTTGTGTCAAGGAGAGCCATTACACATAGTCGTCCCTGGCCAGGGCAAGCGAGATATACTGGTAGGTTTCCAGTGTTATCTCAGGGTGTTCTGGGATACACTCCGACACGACTTGTATCGCTATTAGGGGACTGACGTTTACTGCCCCCCTAGGCCCGCCATGCGATATTCTCAGACGAACAAACCGGGCTGTACGAAGACTGTCACATTCAGGCTCAGTAGGAGTTCAGATGGGTTTCACCTCGTCAGTCTTCTTATCGGCATCTACCTGGGGGCCGTTACGCACAGCTAGTGCCGCTTGCGGTCTGTGGTTAAACCCACTGCCAGCGTAGTGTCGAGTCTTTAGAGTCCCACACAGAGAGCTATTCGCCTTTAGGCAAAAGAGTAGAGGTCGCATGGTTTTGCGACAGGGTTCGGTCACATCCGTGCACTTGTGCACGTTTAGTGTCCGGGCAGTTATTACTAGCGGGCTTTGGTTTAAGCCAGATCCTGGTATACGTTTTGGGATTGGTTTTATCTCGTTTGTATTCGTGTTCCTCGGAACGCGGATGCGGGTGTGTATGCACGGTTGACAGAGACAGAGGCAGAGGATTCTCATTAGGGTTGTTGACTGTTGACTTTTGCTAAACCCTAATGAGAATAAGAAATATGATTAGTAATAATATTAATTAAGTATTATTGCGCCATGGTTGGGTTGAAAGGTTGACTTTGTTGACTTGTTGACTTTGTTGACCGGTTGACTAGGTTGGACTTGTTGACCATCATCATGACAATGGCTATCATTTCATGGGTATGACTTTTGCTTGCTTGTTTGTTCACAAATTGCATTTAATGCATGAAATGATATTGCCATTTGATATGAACCATCACAAAAATACTCAATTACTATTATTATCATGATTATTTTGGATTATGAAGAGGATGATTGAAAAAAAAAGTCTTGCTCAATCTATTTTTTGCATTCTCTCTCATGAAAGCTCTCCTCTCCCTCTTGCTCTCCCTCTTCCTCTAACTCAAAGGCAAAAAATCTCTCATGTGTTGAGAACCATTTGCCTTGGAGATAAAACCCTAAAACACTTTTCTACTCATCCTAGTATACAAGGTCTAGCAAGCAAAGTATTCTAGTTTCCTCTAGATTGAGATTGGAGCCAAAGGTGGAAGCTTTCGGGTGGATCCATCTTCGGCACAAGGAGACGACGAGGTGAGGCCGATCCGACCACCACAAGGAGTTGAAGAGAAGGAGTTCAAGTTTAGGTATAACCCCTAACCCAGTAGCTAAACTCTTAGTTAGGTTGTTAGATAGTTTGTTTAACAAATATCCGTTTCTAGAGTCCATGTTACCCCCACCGTAAAAATCGTTTTTCACCATTTCCGCAACCCCAAAAAACCAGGAACGGGTAACGTGGACTTACAGTGGTATCAGAGCCTAGTTAAACACTATCTAACATGTTGGCAAAGTAACTAGAAGTTCGATCGGAGATAAAATCACAAAACATGCCCGAACTTTAAACTTTCTGTCGATTTTTATTCTGCTCTAAAAATAATTTAACACATCTGAAAAATCGTCTCAGGGTTTTTAGTGAACACAGCAGAAAAACGATCCACTGAGCCGACCAACTCACCGCGGAAACACGGCAAGAAGAGCTTCTTGCCGCGGATCCGCGGCCGAGTTGACTCGGCCATGGATCGGTTTTGCTGCAGTGTGTTTCTTGGGGTGTTTTGGGATTTTTGGAATATGATTTTTCTGCCCAGATTTTCCAGAAAGCAAAATTTGTTTTTGGGGTGGTTAAAAATCCGTATTTTGATCGAACTTCTAAAGACTTTAGCTAACAGGTTATATCTGTGATGTGATATATGTATTGAACGTCTGCTAATCGCTATACGTCGATTAGTGGGGGTTATACATATCTGTGATCTGTAATGTTGATGGTATGTGTATATGAATTCATTGGATTGTCGCGGATGAATAGCCGGGGGGTTGTGAGATGAGAGTTTTCTTTTTCTTTCAATTCATGTAATTTGTAATTGATGTAATATTATTTGAATGGCCGCACATCCGGGATGAGGTTGTAGCCGCCATTGTATAATTTCTTTTACTGTTTTTGCTCCTAGGATAGACCCAAGGAGGGGTGCACAAACTACTGGGTACCTCGAAGTGCCGAGTGGCCTACTCACGTTGTTGAGGGAGGTTGCTTCACTTCGGGTATTTGGCGGGTAGTTTGCCGCACCCGTAGGGGTCTAGGGTAGGGTATTGGCTATTCACCGCGACCGTGTAATCCGCTCTTCGTTACAGGCTCGTACGGAATGCGAATTCCTAGTATATCCAATGTGTTCATCTGTGATCTGGAATGGCTATCATTGCATATGACGAATGTATATATCTATATATGATATCTATTTAGGCGTTGCTTATGTTTTGCATCCGCACTAGTCCAGCCCCCGCTCTGTCGTTAGTTAAGTAACCTAACGGGTAATGACGGGGCCCCGTGGCGAATGCGGATGGCATAAGCGTACGTCATATTTTCGTTGTTTTCTGCAATGGTAGGATTAAATGATGGGACGCATTAAAATTAATGCAAGAAAATAAACCAAAGTTAAGTCGTTGGAACACTTTCAAAACCACTTGGTTCTTTTCAAAAACCAACTTTTAAACGCGGAGCTTGAACCACTCCCTTTAAAAGCTATCTCGTTCCATCGATTATATCAAGTTCACTACGTTCACGGTTTTGCCAAAACCATTCGTAGCCCTCCGTCATTTCATATGGATAGTCAATAGTATTCAAGCTGTGTTTGTTGGCCAAAGTCAAGGCACAGTGTTTGGTAGCTATTGGGTATTCATATGCAGCATAGATAGATGCGTTGGTTTGGGACAGTCGTACTGCCTTGTTGGCCAAAGTCAAGGGTAGGTACGGGTGGGTTCAAATTAACCTGGAGAATGACGGGTAGAAATTGACATGTGACTTATGATTTGTTGGCCAAAGTCAAGGTCATAAGAGCATGGGGCAAAAATCCACATTGGGAGTTTCTAAAGAACCAGAAACTTGCTAGCGCTGCATACCATTTGGAGTGTGATGATTCTGGTAAGATTCCTTCAGTTTTGTCACGCAATGATATTTGGATCCCGATCCTACTGTGAGTATATGTTACTCCTCGGGAAATTTCTCACTTAACGATCAATGCTATAAACCAAATAGGTGTCTAGAAAGGTGTTAGCGGGGCTACGCCCCCAGGGAAAAGAGGTTATTTAATTAAGGAACTTCGCGAAAGTGTTGGAAAACCTCCCTCGAAGTACCAACACTGGCCTGGCCGAACGGTTAAGCAAGTATTGCACGGTGAGATTGATCCCGACTAGTTCTTCCTTTTTGGTTTGAGGAGGAATTCGAGAAACAGTGGGAGCCATCCTGTTTAGACAAACTAAAAACCACTCTAAACTTGCAAGAGCATCATGCTAAAGTGTTTCTTCTCTCTCTCCTAATTGCAGCGACCAATCGTCATGACCAGACTTAAGTTATTACTAGATAAAAACATACTGACAGGGCCAAACTACAAAGATTGGCTCAGGAATGTCAAAATGGCAATCACTTACGACAAACTGGGGTATCTCCTTACCACCAAAGCTCCCCCTGTCCCAGGTCCCACCTCCAGCGTCGTGGATAAGGAAATCCGTAAGACCTGGGAGATCGACTGCGCGAAGGCCAAGTGCCTCGTGCTTGCCTCTATGGACAATGAACATCAGAGGAGACACGAGAATATGGACCTAGAATCCATATTTCTCCATACAAAAGAACTGTATGGAGAGCAATCCCGTATCGCCAGATACGAAGTCTCGAAAAAGCTGTTTTCGGCGAGATTGGCCGTCGGATCATCGGTAGCGGAACACGTGCTTAAGATGATTGACTATATTGAAAAGCTCGAGGACCTTGGGACCACGTTAGAGAACGAGCTCTATACTGACTTGATTCTCCAGTCCCTTCCTTCCACTTACGTCCAGTTTATCCTGAACTTCAACTTGCAGGAAAAGGAAGTTGAACTTTCAGAACTCCTCAATCTGCTGAGGAGTGCAGATGGCACCCTATAGAAAGGTAGGGAAACATCCACTTTGTTTGTAGGAGGATCTTCCTCTTCTAAGTCCAAGGCGAAAGCCAAGGGAAAGAAGAAGAAAGCCCCCGCCAAACCAAGGGGCGGTGTTAGTAAAGTGGAAACGAAGGGAAAAGCAAAGGTAACAAAGATAGCGGGGCAGCTTGTGGGAAAGGAAGATGCTTCTATTGTCATAAGAAAGGACACTGGAAAAAGGATTGCAGGGCTTGGAAGGCCAAGAACCAGGACCCGAAGCAAGTTGCGGCTTCAGTTTCAGGTGTGTATGTTATTGAAAACTGTCTATCAATAAACTCTACTTCCTGGGTATTGGATACCGGATCAGGATCTCATATCTGTAATTCTATGTAGGCACTGAGAAAGCGTAGGGTTTTGAAGGCAGGTGATATAACCCTCAGAGTTGCAAACGGAGCTGGCATGGATGCTGAGTCCGTGGGGGACTATCACTTGGGAATGTCAGATGGACATGTTTTGGTTTTGCGTGATTGTTATTTTGTACCCAATGCAACTTGTAATATCATATCTGTATCTTTATTATCTAAAGAAGGTTATGAATTTGCATTTGTAAGCAATGTTGTAAACATTCACCTTAATCAAGTTTTGATTGGGTCAAGTACATTAAGCAATGGTATATATGTATTAAACCAACCACAGATTTTCAATGTCCAGAATACACACAAAAGAAAGTCTCCGGAAACAAATCAGGCTTTCTTATGGCATTGTAGACTGGGTCACATCAATAAGAGAAGGTTGACGAAGTTACATACAGAAGGATATTTGGATCCGTTCCAATATCAATCATATGCTAATTGTCAATCCTGTCTCAAAGGAAAGATGACAAAGACTCCGTTCACTGGACACGGAGTAAGAGCGAGCGAGCTCTTGGGACTCGTACACAGCGATGTGTGCGTTCCTATGTCTACACATGCGCTAATCGGTTATTCTTACTTCATTACTTTTACGGATGACTTTTCAAGGTACGGATATGTCTTCTTAATGAAATATAAATCCGAAGCCTTTAGAAAATTCCAGGAATATAAGAATGAAGTAGAAAAACAAACCGGCAAAAGTATCAAGACACTGAGATCTGATCGAGATGGTGAATACTTGAGTGCCGAGTTCCTGGATTACCTAAAAGAGAATGGAATTCTCTCTCAGCTTACTCCTCCATACACTCCGCAACATAAGGGTGTATCGGAGAGACGGAACCGGACCCTATTGGATATGGTACGGTCCATGATGAGCAACGCTGAGTTACCGCGATCATTCTGGGGATATGCACTAGAATCAGCTGCATATCTTTTGAACCGAGTTCCAACTAAGACTGTGCCTACCACACCATATCAGATGTGGTGTGGGAAGAAACCCTATCTTAAGCACATTAAGACATGGGGATGTCCAGCTTTTGTTAAAAAGCAGCATGCGGACAAACTCGAGGCACGCTCAGTACAGTGCAAGTTTGTGGGATATCCAAAGAACTCCAAGGGATATTTCTTCTATTGCAAAGAGGAACAAAAGGTTTTTGTTTCTCGTTATGCCTGCTTCTTGGAAACTGAGTTTTTGGAAAATCAGATAAGTGGGAGCGCAATAGAATTGGAAGAAATTCCAGAACCACGAGCTATTACTGAAATCTTAGAAGAACCAGAGGGTTCGAAAGAACATGACATTCCTACGCCGCTCCGCAGGAGTAATAGGCAGTCTCATCCGCCCGAGAGATACTACGGTTTTCTCATAGACGGGGATAGAGAGGATTGCATCATTGATAGTGATGAGCCTACTAGCTTCCAGCAGTCCATTCAGAGCGTTGACTCGGTAAAATGGATGGATGCAATGCGGACCGAAATGGAGTCCATGTACACCAACAAAGTATGGACTTTGGACATTGCTCCAGATGGGGTAAAACCCGTAGGATGCAAGTGGATCTTCAAGAAGAAGATTGGTGTAGATGGACAGGTTGAGACCTATAAGGCTAGACTTGTTGCAAAGGGTTTTCGTCAAAGACCTGGTTTAGAATATGACGAAACCTTTTCTCCAGTGGCTATGCTGAAATCCATTCGGATCCTTCTTGCCATTGCTGCCTTCCACGATTATGAGATTTGGCAGATGGACGTAAAGACCGCTTTTCTAAATGGAAATTTAGAGGAGTGTGTCTATATGGACCAGCCAGAGGGTTTCATTCAGAGTGGGAGCAGCGGAAAGGTGTGCAAGTTGCTTAAGTCCATCTATAGACTAAAGCAGGCATCGCGGAGTTGGAACATCTATTTTGATGAGACAGTCAAAGATTTTGGCTTTATCAAAAATCCAGATGAACCATGCATCTATAGTAGATTTGTATCAAGAACTGTCGTATTACTCGTTTTATACGTGGATGACATTCTTTTGATAGGAAATGACATTCCTATGCTACAATCTGTTAAAGGGTTCTTGTCACACAGGTTCTCCATGAAAGACCTGGGTGATGCCACTTACATTCTGGGGATCCGGATCCATCGTGATAGATCCAAGAGGATATTAGGACTTTCGCAGTCCAGGTACATCGACACCATACTGAAAAGATTCAGTATAGAAGATTCCAAGCGCGGTAATCTACCGGCTTGTCACGGGATCACCCTCTCCAAAGAGATGTCTCCCAAGACTGATTTGGAAAGGGATCGCATGTCTATTATATCCCACGCTTCTGCGGTAGGCTCTATAATGTATGCGATATTGTGTACCAGACCAGATGTAGCTTATGCACTGAGTGTGGTAAGCCGGTATCAGTCAAACCCTGGGGAGAAGCACTGGATAGCGGTAAAGAACATTCTCAAGTACCTGAGAAGGACTAAGGAGATGTTCTTGGTGTATGGCGGAAAAGACCTCCAGATCGAGGCCTTTGCTGACTCCAGCTTCCAGAGTGACAAGGATGATTCCAAGTCCATGTCAGGTTTTGTCTTTACCCTTAATGGAGGGGCGGTGTGTTGGAAGAGTTCCAAACAGGAAACCGTTGCTGACTCGACGATGGAAGCGGAATATATCGCTGTTGCTGATGCCGCAAAAGAAGCTGTCTGGATAAGGAAGTTCTTGACAGAACTTCAGGTGGTTCCGTCCATTGTTGATCCAATACCTCTGTATTGCGACAACAACGGGGCTATAGCTTTAGCAAAGGAACCCAGGTCCCATCAGAAGTCGAGACACATCTTGAGGCGGTATCACCTGATCAGGGAGATCGTGGATCGCCGGGAGATCGAGGTTCGGAGGGTTGCTACGGAAGATAACACTGCTGATCCACTCACGAAGGCCTTACCCCAGACTTAGTTCGAGCGGCTGATCGAGATGATAGGTCTTCGATACGCCAGTACATGGCCTTAGTGCAAGTGGGAGATTGTTGGTGTATATGCCCTAGAGGCCATTACTGTATCATACTAGTTTGTATATTACTTAATGGAAGCTTGGGATATTCACGGTTGTATAGACAATCTTGCTCAAAATGGTAGTATGCTACTTGGTTTGTTTCTACTTTAATGTGTACATGTGTTTCTTTTAGTATATCACCTATACACATTAGTGGAGCCCTTAGGATCTTTGCTTGATTACCAGCGTTGTGATGGCAGTCACACTCGTGGGGGCTGGGTAATCCACAAGCACATCTTTATACAGGTCCCTAGTCGTAGGACTATCGAGACAGAGTATCGATACTCCGGAGTAGACTAGCGCATGCGCTTCTCATCCCAGCAGGGGAGACGGTCTGTCCCACAGCCGTCAGTACGTCGTACTTGAGATAGTATGCGGGTGCTCGTTCGGTTACGAGTACACTGGACAGGACTCGTCAGGAACTGTTGGTTGGTACTATACCTATCGTCAGTTATCAGTTCCCAGGTGACATGAGTACAGCTTAGTCCGCTGACTTGACACTGTCATTTCGCCTCGAGTGTGTTCCCACTGTACTTTGATTACTATCCTACCACGGCTCAAAGGAGTCTTGCAAACAGGTAGTAGTTGGATGCAGTCCCGAAGCACTTGGAGGCAGTGACGGTTAGACAGGATTCGTCTCTCCCGGTATTGGGAGTTGATATCGCGCTGTGTCAAGGAGAGCCATTACACATAGTCGTCCCTGGCCAGGGCAAGCGAGATATACTGGTAGGTTTCCAGTGTTATCTCAGGGTGTTCTGGGATACACTCCGACACGACTTGTACCGCCATTAGGGGACTGACGTTTACCGCCCCCTTAGGTCCGCCATGCGATATTCTCAAACGAACAGACCGGACTGTACGGAGACTGTCACATTCAGGCTCAGTAGGAGTTCAGATGGGTTTCACCTCGTCAGTCTTCTTATCGGCATCTACCTGGGGGCCGTTACGCACAACTAGTGCCGCTTGCGGTCTGTGGTTAAACCCACTGCCAGCGTAGTGTCGAGTATTTAGAGTCCCACACAGAGAGCTATTCGCCTTTAGGCAAAAGAGTAGAGGTCGCATGGTTTTGCGACAGGGTTCGGTCATATCCGTGCACTTATGCACGTTTGGTGTCCGGACAGTTATTACTAGCGGGCTTTGGTTTAAGCCAGATCCTAGTATACGTTTTGGGATTGGTTTTATCTCGTTTGTATTCGTGTTCCTCGGAATGCGGATGCGGGTGTGTATGCACGGTTGACAGAGACAGAGGCAGGGGATTCTCATTAGGGTTGTTGACTGTTGACTTTTGCTAAACCCTAATGAGAATAAGAAATATGATTAGTAATAATATTAATTAAGTATTATTGTGCCATGGTTGGGTTGAAAGGTTGACTTTGTTGACTTTTTGACTTTGTTGACCGGTTGACTAGGTTGGACTTGTTGACTATCTTCATGACAATGGCTATCATTTCATGGGTATGACTTTTGCTTGCTTGTTTGTTCACAAATTGCATTTAATACATAAAATGATATTGCCATTTGATATGAACCATCACAAAAATACTCAATTACTATTATTATCATGATTATTTTGGATTATGAAGATGATGGTTGGAAAAAAAAAGTCTTGCTCAATCTATTTTTTGCATTCTCTCTCATGAAAGCTCTCCTCTTCCTCTCGCTCTCCCTCTTCCTCTAGCTCAAAGGCAAAAAATCTCTCATGTGTTGAGAACCATTTGCCTTGGAAATAAAACCCTAAAACACTTCTCTACTCATCCTAGTATACAACGTCTAGCAAGCCAAGTATTCTAGTTTCCTCTAGATTGAGGTTGGAGCCAAAGGTAGAAGCTTTCGGGTGGATCCATCTTCGGCACAAGGAGACGATGAGGTGAGGCCGATCCGACCACCACAAGGAGTTGAAGAGAAGGAGTTCAAGTTTAGGTATAATCCCTAACCCAGTAGCTAAACTCTTAGTTAGGTTGTTAGATAGTTTGTTTAACAAAGATCCGTTTCTAGAGTCCATGTTACCCCCACCGTAAAAATCGTTTTTCACCATTTCCGCAACCCCAAAGAACCGGGGACGGGTAACGTGGACTTACATTCACTAGCACTCGCGAAACGCTGGGTGAATAGTAGCTCCATCTCTGCAAAAGTATTGACGGAGTCGTTGGGAAGCTCCGAATACCACTCAAACGCCGTCTCCAACAAGCTACCAACAAACTGGCGGAGTAGAAGCTTATCATCACCTCCGGTGTTGCCGCACAAGGCTCTGACTTGAGCGACGTGCTGATGTGGATTCCCCGTCCCTTTATATACATAGAATTTAGGGATCGTATATCCTGGCGGGTACCTTATTTGGTCATACCAGCCTGGATAGGGTCGTCCAGTCTTAACGATCTGTCCGGCCGTTTCGCTCGCATGATGAACCCGTATTTGCTGAGTGATGTAATCATCCAGAGCGGCCTTAGAGATGGTCTCCTCCTTGGCTGCTGAAAGAGCCAGAGGGGGTTCGATGTCTCCCCTCTGTCGTCTTCAATGGTGATCGGGAGGTCTTCAGCTGGAGGTTCCGGCTGTAACATCATCCCGGCCATGTCTTGGAACAAAAGAGCCATTCGTTTTATGTTGGTCGCTTGTTCCGCGGCCTCTTTTTCTTTCCTTTCGAGCATTCTTCGGAGGAACTCAGTATCAGTTTCTTGTTCCCGACACTGCTCCGAGGTCTCTAGATTTTCTTTTGGCCCAGTGAGTGCGGCCATTGCAGTCAGCATCTCCTGGAGTTTCTGCTGCTGTTGTTCCTGAGCCTTTGTTATCGATCGAGTAAGCGGTCGATGACCTGTGGAAGCACGGCTTTCCTCTTTTCCGGAAGCCATATAAACGGTATGTGTTACCATGCACCCAAACTTGGAGCATTTAGACTCAGCGTCTTTGCGGTTCGCCACGGTCACAGGGGCTTTCTCCGGCCTCCTTTTCTTGTGAGCGGTTGATGTTGAAGGAGCCGTTGCAGCAGCACCCAGACGGATGACATCTTCTGTGGTACCACGGGATGGCTCTCTTCTTGTCGAGCTTTAAGCTTCTTTTGTTACGCCCCGCTTCCCAGAGTGCGCTAAGATCGGCACGTGACAGAGCCAACCATGCTAACTGTGGTTAGGAAACATCCCTCCACAGTCACATTACGGCTGTCTATAAGATATCAAGAACAGTAAAATAAAATAAACTATCTAGTACATGTCCATATGCCAGAATAAACGAGTCAAGACATAATATGCGGAAGCAATAGATCCAATAAACAATAACATCTGGAAATACGTCCCAAATACGGGCTCACATCAGGAAATGAAAGTACGGAAAGAAAACTAAACTAAACTAAACACTAACAAGATCCTCACTGCTCGGCCTGGCAGCTGAAATACTCCTGATCAGCCAGCGAAAGAGATAAAGGATCTGGGCCATGCAAAACCCAGACGTCAGTGCGTCATAATATCAAATAATAGAATATAACCAGGAGGTAACAAGATATGCAGGCATGAGTATGAACAGTAATATGGGTATAACAAGTAACACGGATATGGAACAGTGAAGAGTATAAGTATATGTGACGTGCGGTGAGTAATCTGAACTAAACTACCGGGTTATCTATTCTACAGTTTGTGAAATCAATTTAATAGAATCGTCTATGTAACTCGATAGTATCCCGTGCGTGCCCGGGACTACGGTCCAGATTCTCGGGCTGAAACCGAGACATGCCGCTAGGCATTAAACAGGAACATGTACAGATGAATGGTGTCAGCAGCATCATCCCGGGGCTGGCCTAGCTCGTAAAACTGATCAGTATAAACGTCGAACTGTTGAGTTACAAGTCAGGTTTCATCATTGATTTCCCCTTACCCCCAAGGTTATGTGTTCAAGTCAGGTATTGATAAATCTGGAGCTAATGCCAACACAGGATCAAGCAGGTACAGGTTTTGTCTGAATAGTCAACAGGATATGTCCGTCGGGACAGCAAGTCAGGATTGTCGGCATTAGAAACAATATCAGGTATCAAGTCAAGCAGTGGTGTATCAGGTCATGTCAGGTAGTGCATATGTATCGCACGGATGCCCAAAGTAAAACTGTAGCAGGTACCGAAGCACGGTAAAACACGAATGCACAATGTCTCTCGGGGATCACATCTATAACTCCATGACTACATATGATGCACATTATCAAGCCTGGGGTGCTAGTGTAACAGTAACATGTAATAATATGACATGGCATGTAACTAGATATATAATATATGATACGGATACGAACGGCTATCGAAAAACGGTAAAACTGTGACAGGGATGCACGATACAATAAACATGTAATATTTTATTCATATGAATATAGATATATTAGTATAGCATGTAGCAAGATAAACTTACCTGATCGGATCTCACGACGGAATGCGTATGCTGCGTCCGATGTCCGGTAAACGTCGCAATAAACACACGCGCACACGGGATAGGACCAGGCAAAGCAAGAAGGTGACCACGCTGGCTGGGGACGTCCACTGGGTCGGTCGGATCGTCGGCAACAGCACGGCTCCGGCGATGACCGGAATGTAGGAAACAAGAAAAGAGCAGAAGAAGTAGAAGAAAGAGAGGAAGGGCTGCTCCTGGGGTTCTCTGCTGTGGTGCTTAGGGACAGAGGCGATGCAAGGTGGACGTTGACGACGATTCGTGGGTTTTCCGGCGAGGTTTCACAGTGGGGTTTCTTAGGTTCTCGTCGGGTGTGCAGAGGAGAGTCGCAGGTGGTAGTGGTGATGAAGGGAAGTGGAGAGGAGGTGGCAAGGGGATGCCGACGAGGCTGGTCGGCGGTGAGGGTGTCGATGATGAGGGAGAGGTAAGTGGGGAGAGGAGGCCGACGAGGGCGTCGGCGGTGATGGAGACGGCGACGAGGGCGACACTCGGGCGCGGGCGTGGTTCGAGCTCGCGTGCGGGGAAAATAAAAGAAGAAGACCGGGGGGTGAGAATAGTGAAGAGGAGGTGACGGGATCTACTGGTTAACAAATATATATAGAGAACGAGAGAGGTACGTGGCCTTGTAAATTAATATCTATCTATTTATATATATATTTATATATATATAAACTGAGATAGTGTTTTTCGTGAGCTATAAAGAGAGGAGAGAGAGAGTGATTGACGGAGTGGGTTAGTGAAAGAAAAGAGGGAGAGAGAGAAGAGACGTGGGGGTTTAGATTACAAAATATATTTTAGTTAAAACATATTAACATGTGTGTATAGATATAGTAAACAGTATAAATGTTATAAGAATATTATATTGATTTTATTTGAGATTTTGGCTAATACAAACTTTCTCCAAAATACGTCCGGGTTGGGTCTAAAAATATAGTTTTAAAATACGAATAATATACGTAATGACCAAAACCAAAATAGGATATCCGGGTAACGAAAACGCATACCCCCAAGAACGGATGTACGTAGCGTGCACGTAGCGATCCAAACGGGTCCATTTCACTGAATGGGACGAGAACACGATGTACGGATGCCACGACAGGGTTAGGAGTATGATACAGGCCATGCTAGATATTTTTAAATTATTTTATTTGACTTTATATGTTATATTAAAAAAATGCAGATGCCCGATATATGATACGGGTAAACAAGGTATAGAACAAGAAAGTGCACGGATTCTCATAATTAGCCGGGATAAATCATAAACAAGAATCAAGACGGGTTCCAGCACTCGGGTCGGGTCAGAGGCAATTACAGTTGCCAATTATACTATTCACACCCAAACAGCAATAAATCAAGAAATAGCCATAATTAAATAAATACCTAAAACAGAACTAGTATAAATGAACTAGGGTGTTACATTATACCCAACTACAAAAAGAATTCCGTGCTCGAAATTCCCAAAACAAGAAAAGACAACCAAACATGAATCTACGAGAAGAGGTGTGGAAATTTCTGTCGAATCTCGTCTTCTCGTTCCCAAGTCGATTCTCCGTGCGAGCGATTACCCTATGAAACAAGTACGAGAGGGATAACCTTGTTATTAAGGACCTTTTCTCTTCGATCAACAATCGATATCGGTCGTTCTTCATAGGTCAAGTCCTCCCTTACTGTCAGCTCCAAATGATCTAGCACATGTGTTTCATCTCGATATATTTACGGAGTTGAGATACAAGAAACACGTCATGAACACTCGCCAAAGATGGTGGTAAAGCCAATCGGTAAGCTACTTCTCCAACGCGCTCAATAATATCGAAAGGCCCCACGAATCGAGGGCTGAGCTTGCCTCGACTCTCAAAACGAATCACTCTTCTAGTTGGTGATATCTTCAAGAATACGAGATCACCAACGGCGAACTCTAGAGGTCTTCTCGATGTATCGGCCCAACTCTTCTGCCGATCTTGTGCTGCCTTCATGTGATTCCGGATCGTATTAACTTTCTTCACGGTTTGCACAATAAGATCTGGTCCCAATAACCTTCGCTCCGACATCGTCCCAGCAAACGGGTGAGCGACACTTGTGACCATATAACGCTTCGAATGGAGCCATCTGTATAGTCGCGTGAAAGCTGTTATTATACGAAAACTCCACCAAGTGTAGATGATTCTCCCATGAACCCTTGAAGTCCAACATGCAAGCTCGCAACATATCTTCAAGAGTTTGGATCGTTCTTTCCGATTGGCCATCTGTCTGGGTATGATAAACCGTGATAAACTTCAATCGGGTCCCCAAACTTTCCTGTAAGCTCCTCCAGAAGTGCGATAAAAATCGGGTATCACGGTCGGAAACGATGCTTACAGGTACTCCATGCAATCTTACAATCTCCTGCATGTACCATTCTGCTAACGCTTCCGTCGACTGACCAACTCAAAACGGAATGAAATGAGCTGCCTTGGTCAATCGATCAACAATTACCCAAACTGCATTATTGCCCTTTGGACTCCGTGGTAGAGCTGTCATGAAATCCATAGTTATATGTTCCCACTTCCACTGAGGAATCGGAAGTGGTTGTAATAAACCAGCTACCCTTTGATGTTCAGCCTTAACTTGCTGACACACCAAGCACTTCGCTACAAAGCGGGCAATCTCCCTTTTCATGCCTTCCCACCAGAAATGCTATCGTAGATCACGGTACATCTTCATGCCTCCTGGATGTACGGAATATGCGGAACTGTGTGCCTCCTTCATAACTTCTTCGCGAATACCTCCTTTTGGCACACACAAATGGCTACCATATCGCAACGAACCATCTTCGTGAATCAACAAATCCGTTCGAAATCCCGCTTCAACCTGTTCTCGAAACTTCTGCAATCTTGGATCCTGTGATTGCACTGCCTTAATATTATTGATCAAGGACGACTGTACTTGCAGCTGCATCAACTGTCCTGAAGAATGCGGTAGCACGATCTCTAACTCGGATCTCCGAAAATCATCGATAAGCTCTTTCTGTGCTGTCAACATCCGAATTGCTGGCAACCGACTAACCGCATACGGTACTACATTAACTTTCCCCGGATGGTACTTGAGATCAAGATCATAGTCATCCATCAGTTCTAACCATCTACGCTGCCTCATGTTGAGCTCTTTCTGCGTGAACACATACTTTAGGCTTTTGTGATCAGTGAATACTTCGACCCTTTCGCCCAATAAGTAGTGTCTCCAAATCTTCAAAGCAAAAATCACTGCCGCAAGCTCCAAATCATGAGTTGGGTAATTCTTCTCATGGGTTTTCATCTGTCTAGATGCGTAGGCTATGACCTTCCCATGCTGCATCAAAACACATCCCAAACCTTTCCCAGATGCGTCGCTGTGAATCACCAATCCTCCGGAACCGTCTGGTACGGTCAAAATAGGAGCGGTTATCAATTTTTGCTTTAACGCCTAAAAAGCTGACGCACAACTATCCGCCCATACAAACGGTACATCCTTCCGCGTAAGCTTGGTCAAAGGCTCAGCCAATCGAGCAAAATTCTCCACGGATCTTCTGTAATATCCTGCAAGTCCCAGAAAACTTCTGATCTCAGCTACATTCTTTAGAATCGGCCAATCTTGAACTGCTACAATCTTCTCAGGATCAACAGCGATTCCATCTCCGGAAACGACATGCCCCAAAAACTTCACTTCTTCGAGCCAAAACTCGCACTTGCTCATCTTCGCATACAATTTTTCTTGCCTCAACGTTTGCAGTGCGATCTTCAAGTGTTCGGCATGCTCATCCTGGCTCCTTGAATACATCAGAATATCATCGATAAACACCACTATAAACTGGTCCAAGAACGGTGAAAAGATTCGGTTCATCAAGTCCATAAAAATCGCTGGTGCATTCGTGACTCCGAATAGCATCCCTAAATACTCGTAATGTCCATATCGAGTTCGGAACGCAGTCTTGCAAATATCCTCTGATTTAACTCGAACTTGATGATATCCGGATCGCAAATCCAGCTTCGAGAATACCCTCGCGCCACTAAGCTGCTCGAATAATTCGCCAATGCGAGGGATCGGGTACTTGTTCTTAATAGTCACCCGGTTTAATTCTCGATAATCGATGCACATCCTCCTTGTGTCATCTTTTTTCTTAACTAGAAGAACTGGAGCTCCCCAGGGTGAATTGTTGCTGCGAATCCAACCCTTCTCTAGCAATTCGGTAACCTACTTCTTCACTTCTTCTAACTCTACTGGTGCCATTGGATAATACGTCTTTTAAATTGGCGCTGCACCAGGAACAAGATCGATCGCGAACTCCACATCTCATTTTGGCGATAAACCCGAGATGTCCTCGAACACGTCCATAAACTCTTGAACTACTACTGGCGCTTCCTCCTTATCAACTTCCATCGACGAAAGAACGGCGCTCGTCGGCCTAGCCCAAAACTCGACTGGCCCTACAGAACTGCCACCTCCAGCAAATACAAACTCCGGATGTCCGGGAATATGGAAAATCACTTTTTTGCCCTACAATCAATATGAGCATGGAAAGTGCCGAGAAAATCCATTCCCAAGACAACATCGTAATTGCCAGTATCGATCACCAAGAAATCCGCGAATAATTCTCGTTCGCAAATAACAACAGAACAATTTTTGCGCTCACTACTAGATATGATTTTCCTGTTCCCAGTGTGTATGTCCCAACAACAAGATAGAGTTGTTCCCTGCCGAACACGGAGACACGACCGCGCAGGTCCATCTTGCCTGAAATTCAGGACAGATGCTAATTGGTGCTATCTGTCCACCTCTCCGAAGATGCTAAGTTGATTTATGGCACCGTGTATCGAAGGTTTAAACGGATGCGGCCGATTTAGCAGACATCGTCAGATTCCCCCTCGTTTGAGGGGTTTTTGATTGTGGGGACGCTCTTCCCTGCAGGCGCAAGCCCTTGCAGTTAATTACGCTACTACATCGCGTTAACAACTTTCTCCTTCTCCAGATGGTCACTTCGTATCGTGTGTGTTTGTTTTGTTTGTGGTTGCCCGTGGATTGTATACGGAGACTAATTTATGTTGTTGCCCGTAGGGCGTGGATTAGTCCAAATCCGTATCTTCTTAGATTTGGGTTTGGGGGTTGGGTTTAAGGATACGTTAGTCTCATTTGAGACTAAGATCAAC
This sequence comes from Agapanthus africanus, assembly GCA_030015575.1. Taxonomy (NCBI): domain Eukaryota; kingdom Viridiplantae; phylum Streptophyta; class Magnoliopsida; order Asparagales; family Amaryllidaceae; genus Agapanthus; species Agapanthus africanus. The sequence continues at coordinate 540,452,609 of CM057345.1, read as the reverse complement.
TTAAACGTTTATTAAGGATACGTTAGTCTGATTTTTTAGACTAAGATCAACTTAACGGGATCGTTTAGATCCAACAAAAGAGCATTTGGACTCTATTGTTTAGTTTAGGGACATTGCAATCGATTAGTTTAAGGACATTACGGTCCAACGTTAGTTTAAGGACGTTTCGGTCCAGGTTAAGGATATCATAGTCCATGGGTTTTAAAGGACCCCATAGTCCGAGGTTAAGGACATCATAGTCCATGGGTTTTAAGGACCTCACAGTCCGAGGTTAAGGACATCATAGTCCGTGGGTTTAAAAGGACCCCACAGTCCGTAGAGTGTTTGGTTGTCGGGACCCGTCACCTCTCTGAAGACGTTGAAGGATTACAACGACAGATATCAGAGGAGTAAAGAGATGTGCCCTCGAACCGGTGTGAGTTGGTTGAAAGATCTGTAATCCAATTTGGGACTAGGATCTGTTAAATATTTATGAGCAGACGAGCTCAATTAAATATAAGTTGAGGACTTATGGCCAATATTGGGCTAAGTCCAATGAATGTTTAACATTTTATTATTCTGGCTATTGAGCCTTTATTTGGCCTTGGCCATTTTAATAATGCTGAGCATTAGATGTTTTCTATTGTCTTGTATTGAATGCAAAGTATTCAGCAGAGCTCTGGCTCATTAAAGAACAATTTGTGTTCTGTCAGCGCAACCTATGGTGCGCTAGGCGCTTTGCGCCGATCAAAAAGCGCAGTGCGCTTCTGCCACGTGGCGCATATGTAAGGGACACGTGTCGCGCTTGGCGCTAAGCGCTAGATGATGGGCGCATTGCGCCAGTTTATGAGCGCTAAGCGCTAGTCCATGAGCGCATTGCGCTATTAATTTAGTGGCCCACACGTGAGTGACACGTGGCGCGCTTGGCGCTGAGCGCCATCCCATGAGCGCAGTGCGCTATTTCAGAAGCGCAAATCGCATATATGGTTGACACGTGGCACATTTTGGTGCTGAGCACCAGTCCAGAGAGCGCAGAAGTGCTGTTCAAGAGCGCAAGGCGCGTTTCAATAGCGCAAAGCGCATGTTGATCAATTTTATGATCTGGGAACAAATTTATGTTCTTTTTAGAAGAGACTCTGTCTCAAGATTCAAGAATAACAGTTCTTATTTTTGAAAGGGCTTTGCCTTTATAGATCAATGATCTGTGTGAAGAATATATTTTTCTTTTATTATGTGATGAGATCTTTTGATCTTTTTTATGAAAGACCTTGGTCTTTGTAGATCTATGATCTTTTAAGAAGATGATTCTTCTTTTTATGAGATGATTTTATCTCTGTGTTCATTGTTCATGATCTTTACCTTGAAGAAATAATCTTCTTTTGCTGAGAGCTTGCTTTTTCTTTCTTTGAATTTCTCAAAGTTTATAGGGGGTTCTCTATTTTTCTCTTTTTGTATTTCTTCTTTTTTTTATTTTGGAAAGGAGGATCATTGGTCGTTGGGACCCACCACCTCTTCGACGACACTGAGAGAATACAGTGCCATATATCGAACGTGTGGAGGGATGTACCCTTTGAACCATGTCCCACTCATCAGGGGGGAGAACATGCTGGTGCTTAAGCTTCTCGCTGCTGAAAAATGCTTCTTTGCGTTCGCGCACGTGCGTCGCACGTGTTGGGCGCACATATTTGCACGTAGCGTACATAGAGTTTGCGAATATGCGCATTATGGGGAGGAGCAGGCTCCTATGGAGAACGAATCTCCTTTTAATATTATTGAATATTCTCATGTGGTGCGCACGTGCGTTGCACGTGGTGCGCGCATGGCGGGCACACGTGCGTTGCACGTAGTGCACATGGCGCTTGCGCATATGCGCATTATGGGGAGGAGCAGGCTCCTATGGAGAACGAATCTCCTTTTAATATTATTGAATATTCTCATGTGGTGCGCACGTGCGTTGCACGTGGTGCGCACATGGCGGGCACACGTGCGTTGCACGTAGCGCACATGGCGCTTGCGCATATGCACATTAAGGGGAGGAGCAGGCTCCTATTTTGGAGAACTAAGCTCCTATGGAGAACTAAGCTCCTTTGAGAATTGAATCCTTTAAGGATTGAACTTCACCTTTTCTAAGAGGTATCCCCTCTTATTTATATGGGAGTGGTAGGAAAGCGATCTCTCATTTTCCCGATGTGGGACTAAAAATGCATTCCCCGTGTAGTAGAGCATTACTTTAGATTACACGTACATAACACATTTGCTCATAACTTTTGATCCCGGATGAATTATGAGGCCCATAATATATCAAATCGAAGGATTTTTCGAGAAACTTTCGATACCATCAGAATTTAGCTATTTCTCATTCTGGAGTTTATCAAAATACAGCTCGGAAAATACTGGTTCGCATCTTCTTTCTTAGATCACATGTGCATAGCACATTTGCTAATAACTTTTGATCCCGGATGAATTATGTAATACCCGGTTTCCTTTTATACGCCTATGTCCGTATTTTTATAAATTATCACTTACATATTGTTAGTTTATATTTAATATTATTTTAGTTAATTTAAAAACCCTAATTTTTCCATATCCTTATTCATTTCCAACCCGTATTTTGTTACTCTAAAATCCTATTTATTTTATTCATAATAGTTCTATTGATAAATGCCATTTTCCTTTATCAAAGAAATCCACAACCCTTTATATTCTGTTTAGTAATCCCAAAACCTCGGGCCAGCCCACTTCTTCCCTTACACAATTAATTTTTCCCCCCAAATTTTATGGCCCAGCTCACCAAGCCCGGCCCCTCATTCTCTTTTCCTCACAAATCTTCTAATTTCCATATTCTTTTCTTCTGGCCCGTTTCTATTTTCCTTTCCCTAATTAAATTCTTTAGCCCGGCCCCATTTCCTTTTTAACATTTAATCTTCATTTCGTTTTTATTCTGTCCCGAGCCCAGCCCCTTATTTTCAACCCACGGCCCAATTCTTTGCCGGCCCAGCACCCTTCTTTAACTCTTCTATGTAAATTCTTTTTATTTTTTCAGTCTAAATCTCTTGGCCCGGCCCGCTTCTCCCCAGCCCAGCTCGCCTCCGCGCCCACGTCTCGAACTCGACCCGACCACTGTTCATCTTCCATTTAAATTCCCCAACGGCTCTCTCCCCTTTCTCGCGCGTTCCTCGCCTCCGCCGTCGCCCTCGCGCTCGCGAGCGTTACCCCACGTTCCACCCTCGTGGCCCACTCAACGCACGACCCTCATCTCACCGATCGCATTCACATCCACATCACCTTCTCCTCCTCCCTCCATTTTCCCCGACACCCATCACCCACGAACTCCCTCTTCTTTCTTCTTCCCCTGCACCCAAGCTCGAGCCCGAGCCCCTGTACCAATCCCGTCACCTACCCCTTCGACCCCATTCATCTTCTCTCGCTCACCACTTCACCACTGAACACCGAGCCGCCCCCGCACCATCGTTGTCGTCGTCGTCGTCATCATCATCGCCGCCGTCGCCTACTTCATCTCTCTCAGTCTTCTCTCCTCCTCTCTCAACCTCTCTGCCTAATCTCTCTCTCTCCCTCGTTCTCTCTGTCTTTCTCTAACTCTCTCACCCTAACTCTCTCCCTCTGCCCTCCCCCTCTCTTTCTAACTATCTCTCTATACTCTTCTCTCTCTCACTCTCTCAGCTCCCTCTCTCTCAGTCTCTTCTTTCTCTCTCTCTCTCTCTCTCTCACTCACAGCTCTCTCTTTCTCACTCTCTCTCTCGCTCACAGTTCTCTCTCTCTCTCTCTCACTGAACTCTCTCTCTCCCTCTCTTTCTCACTGAACTCTCTCTCTCTCTTTTCCCCCTTAACTCTACAGCCCCTCTCCGTCGCACCCGCTAACTACCAACAGCACGAGCCCCAGCTTCACAGCAGAACCCCGACCACCAAGCTGAGTCCGAGCCAAATCAAGTTGCCGTGCCGCGCGTGTGTCGCGCGTTCGTGACGACACAGCCACCGTACATCCCCGGGACTGCTCCAGGCAAGTTCTTACTTGCTACATGCTATTTATTACTAGTTTACAAATTAAAATCGTAGATATATCACATGTTTTGCCTTATGTAAATATTGCCACAAACTGTTCGATACTTGTTCTCATAGAAAATCATTATCAAATTTGACGGAACTCAATGGTTTAGGTTGGCCCGTAGGGCTGTGAACATAGTGTGTGAATTTTGTTGGATGATGTAATCGATAATGACTAAAACGACTACCCCAAGTTTTAACCATAAAACTGAAATTTTACTGTACCTGAAAACCGTTAAATTCACCATAAATCATATGCATATTAGAATGGTGCGTTCGAGGGCTCAAATCGAAGCTAACTCGACGAACTTTAACCCTGTGCTAGTTTCCAGACATTCCTGTACTTAAATCGTGATGATAATTGTATCGGAGTGCGACTCTGGATTACAGTCCAGAGTGACTCCAGTCTTTCCTTGCTGTTTCGTATTGGATACCATAGAATTTCCTTAACTCATAAGTTGCGGAACTCCGCTGTTTATTATAGATAAATCTGTTAGCTAGACAACACAATTGATTTCATCCTGTTTCATTACCGTTTGATATTTAATCTGTAATTTAATAGATCGGGACGCATAACAGTCCCAACAAAACAGAACTGACATATTAGGGTTAAACCTTGTATATCTCCTAACGTACAGATGCGATCAACGATCCGTCTGTTGCGTTGAAAACCTTACTGAAAACCCTAGAATTCATCCAACTGTAGCGACGCAAAAATCTGATCCCCCACTGGGATTAAAATGCGTTGCGAAACGGACTTCTGATTCTGAAATTGGATTTCCAGCCGCGAGCGCTTAAAATGAAAAGGTTATAATTAATGATCCTGGAACCCGATTGGCTTGAAACAAAATTCTATGGATGGATAACCGAACATATTAATTACTACCTGTTTATCGTTTCGCTAAATTATATACATATGTTTCATGATAAATCGTGCAAGTGATAGACTGTTATTTTTATGACACCTTAATTGTGCTTATATACTGTTCATGCATCATATCATACCTATATCATGGTAGTGATAACTTAGTGATATCGTGCATTCACCCAGTGTTAGATTTTAGTGATGATTGTGGCAAGTATGTCAGTGTTCGTGTATCCGTGATTAAGTGAAAGTGATACGTACTTGTACACAATCAGTGACCGTATTGTTCTATTGCATTGTCGACGTCTGTGGGATGCGTGTATGTGTGACTGTAAGTGGTATGGGACACTTATGGAAGCGCTTGCACGGGTGTCACAGATAAGGCATCCGACACTGCCATTTATCTTAGGTATTGGTTGGGACGTGCTTGATGGAGGTCCTGCCTCCAGTTCTCGCGCAGACTTGTCACGGATCGATTAGTATTTAGGGTGATGGTTAGCGTTTGATGTAGACCACGGGGTGTGGGGTAGTTTAAGTGTGAGTTCAACAGAATCTTGGGAGTCCCATGCCGGCTTATATATTTAGGGAGTTATATGAAGATTTACAGGGTACGTGATATATACACCGTGATATTCTTGTTACATGTTGGGCCCGTGGTCCCTTGCCCTTGGGTTCTACTCTTGGGTGGAGGACACTCACGAGTGGTTGACTCTCACACTTGGACTGACGATAGGCTTAGTGACCTGTACAGTGAGACTTAGAGACTGATAGGGATACTGGCATTTATATTACTTTTATACTGTGTTGACATACGTGACATATCGTTATACTGCTTTACTGTTCCGCTGCGTTGATTACTGCACATGCATATTCATGATGTCATTTATTTACTGCTTCACATACCTATTATCACTGTTAGAACTGTCATTTAATTTTATATATATTATATTGCTATTGTGTCGCTCTAACGACCTGAGTATGCATGCTCAGTGTGAGAAGACGATTTAGCCTGGACCAGTGCATCACAGACTTCCTGACTTGCCGTTCCTAGTTACATCCGTTTGTTCCACTTCAGGTCAGTTTACATTATTGTATTTTTCAGTTACTGCATTTCTCATTACCTGCGCATCGTTTACTGTTTACCATGATAAACTAGAAGCTGAAGTGTGACTACGGCAGGACTTTTCCTTGACCGTAGGAGCATGGCTGGCCTTGTCTACCCCTCGTATTCCGTATTTTGGGAAGCGGGGCGTGACAAATTATGAGGCCCATAATATATCAAATAGAAGGGTTTTTCGAGATGCTTTCAATACCATCAGAATTTAGCTGTTTCTCATTCAGGAGTTTGTCAAAATACAGCCCGGAAAATGCTGCCATTTGATGCCTTGGGCTCTTTTGCGCAGAAATTTTTGGCGGGAACAAATGCCCCCCTACTACTTTGCCCACGTAAGTATATACATGGGTGAAGTAGTGCAGAGTAATTCATAGTGTATGACCAGTTTCGGGTTGGTATATAATTTTCAGAATCTTGATCTGAGAAGATAACGAGCGGACACAAGCGTCGTCATTTATCATTGACTCAAATCTCAACTCTTAAGAGATACAGTCCCAAACGCTCAGCTCCATGAGCCGCACCCTTCTATTTCTTTATGTTTTACTCTGGCGTGAAGTAGTTTATATGCTCATGAGTAACTTCTCCATTTCGGTGGCATGTAGCTTTGGCAAGTGTGGCCTATAGATGGTAGATAACAGTTCATCTTGAACTCTTTATAAAGTAGTGATGGCTTAGGAGACAGGGGTAGGATCTGCCACCTAAGACTTTTCAAGTTTATGAGCCGTGAGGGTCTCATAAATACTTTTCTCCCTACGAGTCGAGAGGATCTCGTGGGTGTATTTTCTCTTTAGGAATCATGAGGATTCCTAAGTGCGTTTTCCCTTATAAGTCGTAAGGATTTTATAAGAGAGTTTTCTTCGTTACGAGTCGAGAGGACCCGTAAGTGTTTAATGAGATTGACATTATCCGCATTGCACAGCGTCAGGAGTTGCTCCGGGCGTTTCCCACGGTGTCAAGGTTAACTTTGGCCGTGTTCCACGGAGTCGTTGGATGACATATTTCCGAGGCGGGGTCATGTAGATGACGTGTTTCCGCAACGGGGTCATATGGATGACGTGTTTCCGCGACGGGGTCATTTGGATGACGCATTTCCGCGACGAGGTCATTTGGGTGACGTTTTTCCGAGACGGGGTCATGTAGATGACGTATTTCCGTGACGGGGTCATGTGGATGACATATTTCCGCGACGGGGTCATATGGATGACGTATTTCCGAGACGGGGTCATGTGGATGACATAATTCCGCGACGGGGTCATATGGATGACGTATTTCCGAGACGGGGTCATGTGGATGACGTATTTCCGCGACGGGGTCATATGGATGACGTAATTCTGAGACGGGGTCATGTGGATGACGTATTTCCTCGGCGGGGTCATGTGGATGACGTATTTCCGTGACGGGGTCATGTGGATGACGTATTTCCGTGACGGGGTCATGTGGATGACGTATTTCCGCGACGGGGTCATGTGGATGACGTATTTCCGAGACGGGGTCATGTGGATGACGTATTTCCGCGACGGGGTCATGTGGATGACGTATTTCCGAGACGGGGTCATGTGGATGACGTATTTCCGAGACGGGGTCATGTGGATGATGTATTTCCGAGACGGGGTCATTTGGATGACGTCACGTCTGCATCCTACTGGAGTAAGGAGAAACGCCTGATGTTGATCTCTAAGTTATCGATGTTGACGTCGAGACCCTGAAGCTTGGGATCTTCCTTCGCTTCGTTTGTTGACATTGTGTCTGCAATATTGCGACGAATGTCGAGATTGTCTCTAGGTTGTCTATGAACCGTCGAGATTTGGCTTCGCTTCGACGAAGCCTGGGGAGGGAAGGTGTGATTTCTTCTTTTTTTGCGCCCCTGGATTGTATACAGGGATTGATGTGATATCACCTGTAGGGCATAAATTTCATTTTTCTTTATTTCTTTCCGCGATGCTCTATCATTTCAGCTTTTATATCGCGAAGGTCGCGATTGCCCAACCATTTCGGCTATTTTTCGCGGCGCCCAATCATTTCGGCTATTTATTTTATTTTTACTCGCTGTTTTTTATTGCGACTTGCCCAATCATTTTGGCCATTTTGCATGCATACATTTTTACTTGCTGATTTTGTTGCAAGTTGCCCCATCATTTCGACTATTTCGTATGCATGTGTGGCTTGCTAGCTTCTTTGCTGCAAGCTTGGAGTTAGACGCCGATTTCGGCATCAGCACCGCTACAACTGGAATATTACCAGGAGCGAATCATCATTTGTCTCTGTCGATACCGAACAAAGGTGGCTTAGCAAACAGGGTTAGGATCCTGTCGACTAAGGCTTTTAACTTCATGAGCCGTAAGGGTCTCATAAAGGTATTTCTCCCTGCGAGTCGTGAGGATCTCGTAGGTGCGTTTTCTCCTTAGGAGTCGTGAGGACTCCTAAGTGTATGGCTTCTCATAAGTCGTAAGGATCTTACAAGAGTATTTTCTCCTTATAAGTCGAGAGGACTTACAAGGGTTGTTCACTGTGCAAACATATCCCTAGTCACGGATGGGACTTTGTTAGGGAAATGTTTATTCGTGCCCTGGATTGTATACAAAGGTCAGCATTGAGCCACTTATAGGGCAAAGTTGGAGGTTGTGGTGGCCGCTTAAGAACAGGTTCAGATCCCTGTAGCTTAAGACTTTTGAATCTTATGAGCCGTGAGGGTTTCATAAGAGTGTTCTCCTTACGAGTCGTGAGGATCTCGTAAGTGTAATTTCTCCTTAGGAATCGTGGGGATCCCTAAGTGTGTTGCTCCCTTGTGAGTCGTAAGGATCTCACGCAGGTGGTTTCTACTCACAAGGTCGAGAGGACCTTGCAAGTGTCTTTTAACGAGATTGCGCCCTTTCGGGTTTTCACAAAAACTCGCCGGTAGCCCTGCTGTTTTTACTCACGGAGCCCTTTCGGGTTTTCATCGGTGCTTGTTTTGCTTATGGACATACCGTTTTCTTTTTCTTTCTCTTTTTTTTATTCTTTCTATATTTTTTTTATTCTTTCTATTTTTTTTGTGTCAGCCTTGGGATGCCGCAATCCACAGTAGTTTATCGACGTCTCGGTCAACAGCTAGTTTTAGGATATAATGGTCCATCGTTAGTTTAAGGACGTTTCGGTCCGACGCCAATTTTAGGACATAGTGGTCCATTGTTAGTTTTAGGACATTTCGGTCCGTCGTTAGTTTTAGGACGTTTCGGTCCATTGTTAGTTTTAGGACATTTCGGTCCGTTAGCCGGCTACTACTTATAGAGTTTGGGCTTAGGAAGATAGCGAGAGGACATAGTCATCATCATCTATCATTAACCTAGGCCGTGACTTGTCAGACGTAGTACTTTTTCAGGAAGCGGCCATTTATTGGCCTGAAGGGCCTTTCGCCATGCATGTCTATGAGTAGATAGGCCCCACCCTGATAGACCTTGTCTATGATATACGGGCCTTCATAGTTCGGCTCGAATTTCCCCCGCTTGGCGCGATTGGGGATCATAGGTCTTTTAACCACTAGCACGAGTTCTCCTTGGCGGAATGTTCTCGGCCTAGTCAATCTCTCATATGAACGTGTCATCTTTGCTTTATAAGCCTCTAGATTTTGTTGTGCTATGAACCGAGTTTCATCAAGGGCGTCGAGCTCCTCAAGCCGAAGGTAAGCATTTTCTTCGTCTGTTAGCTCGTAGTGAACTGCCACTCGTAGAGAGGGTAACTCTATCTCGAGGGGGAGTACCGCTTCTGTGCCGAATACCAATGCATACGGCGTTGTGTTTGTGGCCGTTTTGAACGTAGTTCGATATGCCCAGAGAGCTTCATGCAGTCTTTCATGCCAGTCCTTCTTATTTCGAGACACCGTCTTTTTTACGATCTTCGTCAAGGTCTTGTTAAAAGCTTCAGCTAGACCGTTACCTCGGGGATTATAGACTGAAGAGTATCTCCAGTCTATGTTATGCTGTTGTGCGAAACGGCTGATCTTGTGGCTTCTATAGGCTGGCCCATTATCGGAGATAATCCGTCGTGGAGTTCCAAACCGATAAATGACGTGCGTCTTGAGGAAATGGAGGATATTCTCCGTTTTCACTTCCCTCATCGGTATTGCTTCTGCCCATTTGGAGAAGTAATCAGTTGTCGCCAAAATGAATCGATGTCCTCTGGACGATGCTGGTTCGATGGGGCCGATTATGTCAGTCCCCCACATTTCGAACGACCAGCTAGACACTGTTGGATGCAGTGGATTTGGATGCTGATGGATAAAGTCTCCGTGAATCTGGCATGAGTGGCACTGCTTTGTGTATTCTAAGCAGTCTTGGATCATCGTGGGCCAATAATAACCCATCTGTTTGATCTTCAGCTTCATCTTCGGCCCGGCTTGGTGAGAACCGCAGAGTCCGTCATGAGTTTCTTGGACGACTCTCTTTGCCTCTTCAGGTCCCAGGCATCTTAACCACAGAGAATCAAATGATCTTTTATACAAAGTATCATTGATGAAGGCGAAAGACAGAGCTCGTTTCATAAGTTGATGTCTTGAGGACGCATTTTTAGGTATTCGACGGGATTTGAAGTAGTCTATAAAGACTTCCCTCCAATCCTCAGCCTTTTCTTGGTCTCTTATTTGTAGGGCCGTTTGCTCGGTCGCTCCTTTTTCTTCGGACGATTCCGAAGATATTTCTGCTGGTGCGAGAACCCGATGGCTTTGCACAATGATCCTCACGTCATCGAGGTTCTCGTCGGCCAACTCTTTAGCAAGCTTAGCTAGTGCATCCGCCTTGCTATTTTCCACACGCGGTATACTTTCCAGCGTGTAGGAAGGAATTTGAGTCAGCAGTTGCTGTACTCTCCAGCCGTACTTCACCAACTCTGACTTGCACGTTTGATAGTCGCCGTTTACTTGACTAACGGCCAGTTGGGAGTCTCCGTATATGAGGAGGTTTTTAATTCCCATGTCGATAGCGATCTCGAGACCTACTATCAAAGCTTCATATTCGGCCTCATTGTTCGTTCTCGGCTCTATTAAAGAGAAGGCGAAGCGCATTATCCCTCCCTGTGGAGTCACGAAGATAAGGCCTACCCCTGATTTGATTATGGGGGTGCTTTGTTTGCGCTTCTTCATGGAAGACGCTCCATCAAAATAAAGTTCCCACCGGGCATCATTCCCGTCGATCGTGTCAAACGCATGTTCATCTGGCAATTCGCAGTTCAAAGGAGAATCGGCGGGTATCGGGTGCTCAGCGAGGAAGTCGGCGATGGCCTGGCCTTTCACTGCCTTGAGAGGACGATAAGTTATCGAGAACTCCTTCAAGAGGAGGGCCCATTTAGCGAGCCGTCCTGTTAATATGGCCTTCGACATCAAATACTTGAGAGGATCCACTTTTGATATGAGATGGACCTCATATACCAACGCATAGTGTCTGAGCTTCGTTATTGCGAAGATCAATGCTAGGCAGTGTTTTTCAATAGGAGAGTAATTGCTTTCTGCCCCCAGGAGAACTCGACTCAAATAGTAGAGAGCTCTTTCTTTCCCTTGGTCGTTCTCTTGTGCCCATAGCGCGCCTAAGGAACCTTCGAGGGCTGTCGTATATAGGACGAGAGGTTTTCCTTTAGCGGGAGCGGCCAGTACTGGCGGATTCTGCAAGTATTGCTTGATTTCATCCAGTGCGCTTTAGCATTTGTGATCCCAGATGAACGGAGTTCCCTTCTTCATTAAGTGGTTGTAGGGGCGGCACTTGCCGGAGAGATTGGCTATAAATCGCCGGATATACGCGAGCTTTTCTTGAAGAGACCGCAGCTGTTTGAGAGTTCTTAGAGGGGGCATTTCCATAATCGCCTTGATCTTTGACGGATCTATCTCGATGCCTCGGTGTCAGACGATGAATCCCAGGAACTTGCCCGAGGAAACCCCGAATGCGTATTTGAGAGGGTTCATCTTCAAGTTGTATTTCCGAAGGCGCTGAAACACGATCTTCAGATGCTCTAAATGTTCCTCGTATGACTTGCTTTTAACTACGAGGTCGTCGATATAGCATTCGACGATTTCGTGTATGAGGTCGTCAAAAATCTTCGTCATAGCCCTCTGATAGGTGGCGCCGGCGTTCTTTAGACCGAAGGGCATCACCTTGTAGCAGAATATGCCCAAAGGGGTTCGGAAAGCGGTGTGCTTCTGGTCCTCAGGATGCATCTTTATCTGATTGTATCCTGACGAGCCGTCCATGAAGGAGAAAACTTCATGAGTGGACGTATTGTCTATCATCAGCTCGGTGACCGGTACTGGGAAGTCGTCCTTTGGATAAGCTTTGTTGAGATCCCGAAAGCCCACACATATGCGCACCGTCCCATTTTTCTTCATCACTGGGACAATATTGGCGATCCAATTTGGATACTGAACCTCTTGGATGAAGCCGGAGTCGATTAGCTTCTTGACCTCAGCGTTGATGTTCATCTCAAGCTCGAGCCACATTCTTCTTGGTGCTTATTTGATCGGCTTGACGTCCAGGGAAATCGCCAACCTGTGGACAACAATCTCTGGATCTAGTCCTGGCATCTCGGAATAGTTCCATGCGAAGCAATTTTTATACTGCATGAGCACGTCCTTTGGCGTAGCCACCCTTTCTTCAGACAACAGCTTACTGATGAATGTCGGTCGCGGGTCACTTGCCGTCCCCAAATCAATTTTCTTGACATTATCTGCAGTAGTATGTATTCCATCTTCCAGCTCTTTTGGCGCCGGTGGAAACTCTGAGATCACCTCGTCATCATTGTTTTCGAAGCACCAGGGGAGGTCATCCGTATTCTCAGGCTCTTCTTTTGACAGCGTTATCACGTGGCAGGTACGAGATTGCTTGCAAGACCGATATTGATCTGGTTGTACTCTCACGGTTTTCAGTTCATGCTTCTGCGGCGGGGTTACCCTCCAGCTGCTGGATAGAGCGAACCTGCCTTGCTGATACTGGTCTTCTACCCAGTCTTTAAATGTGAAGCAGTCTTCGAGAGGATGTCATATTGCCCTGTGATAGGAGCAATAGTCTGGGTGAGAGACTTCGCCTACTTGCTTGGGGTGCTTGGACTCCGGGAGGGTAATCATTTGATGTTTTATGGCAAGATCAAGTATCTTCTGTGTTTTGTCCTGGGGAAAAAAATATGCTCGACCCATCTTTTTCATAAGAGACGAATCCGGGCTGCTCAATTCCTGACCGCGTGGCTTCTTGGACCCGCTTTGTCGTTGTCGAACGCCTTTCCCGTTCTTTGGTTTATTTATGCCTCTGCGTCATGCCTTTTGTACAACGGGTTGACAAGGAGGAGCATTTTTATTTTTCACAGCCTGTTGAAGGAGGCGTTGCGTCCTGGCTTTCTCGTAGATGGCCATTTCGGGATTATGGTCATCTCGAACCTTTTAACCTGCTTTCCTTATAAGCTTGTCCATTTGTTCTTCGAACGACGGACTGGGCATTTTCACAGCGGGAGCTCGCTCTGGTTCAGGGTTAGCATCTTCCCACAGAGCATCTCCTTCTTCATCAAAGTCATGTATGACGTAGCAGTCGCGGAGTAGCTCCCGTTTCTTAGATTGAACATACCCAAGCCCGGTCGTTTCCATTCTCCCATTGGGCAACTTTCGTTAAGTTCCGGGAACGTTCCAGATCCTGTTATAGAACTGTGCTTGTCGTGCAGTTTGCTTAAGGGGTACACCTTGGCGTCTCAAGAGTCTCTTTAGTCCGTCTGTGTAATATCTGGGCAAACGGATGGGCTGGAGCCTGTCAAGTGTAGAATCCGCGCCATGCCAGATTTCTTTCTCCACTTTGGTTTCCCCGGATCGGTAGAATAGGATCGCCTTTTCACCTTTTCGTGTGGGAGGGACGTAGAATGTCTGCAGTTCTTCCACACTATAGGTATCAAGCGCGTCTAGTTCTTTATGATGCTTGGGCGGAACCATGGCAACCTGCAAACTTTGATCTTCATCAACGAAGGTTTGTATTGATGGCCGGGCAGAGAATACAACATTGACCTCATCTTCTGAGTCGCTTCCGAAGATCAACATAGGAGTGGACGGTCCCGGCTTGTTGCATTGGGGTGGCCCTGAATAAACTATTTCTTCTTCCTCCTCGGTGTCACTCCCGAAGACCGGAATAGTGGTGATAGCTTTGTTCTTGTCCTCCGGTTTGCGACATCTTTCTGTGTTTTCGAAATCAGGCAGGAAGTATTTGGCATCCTCATATTTGCGGACTTCGTTCATGGAAAACGGGTTTAGTTCCCCTGTCACAGTGTACTCGAGACCATCTTTGAAATACTTCATACACTGATGTTGTGTAGAATGGATGATGTTGTACTCATGTAACCAGGGCCGGCCGAGCAAAGCATTGTAGCATGTCTTGGCGTCAATGACATGAAACTTGATGTCCGTGACGAGCAACCCAAAGTGTAATGTCAATATTACAGACCCGAGCGTCCGTGATGACTGGGAGTCAAACCCGGAGATGGTGATTTTATCACGAGCGAGGTGCTGAACACTCATGCAGATCTCCTTTAGCACCCTTACGTTAAGGAAGTTAACGGAGGACCCATTGTCAACCAGGATTTTTCCTATCTTGATATCATGACAGTATCCGGAGACATATAGAGGACGGTTGTGCTCGCATGTCCGAAGGAGGAGATCTTCATCGCCGAAGGTGATATCGGCTGTGTGTACTTCTTCCAGCTCGTCCTTCATCTTTTCTTCGGCGAGGAAAGATTGGAATTGCTCGGGCTCTTGTAATGCCTTGATCAAAGAATCTCTTGCTTCTTTGGATAGCAGAAGGGTGTCGAGAATGTTTAACTGCGAAGGTAGCTTTCTCAAGTGTGCCAGAACGTTGTAGTCCACCCTACTTTTCTTTGGCGGGTCCTTGGCTGTCAGCTTTTCGATGGCTTGGTCATCAAGAATAATATCCTCAAAGACCTTTTCTTTCCCCTTATCTTTTCTATTTGACCCACTGTTCGAGGGCCCAAGATTCTTTTCGGGCAGCGTACGATTGTGCAGCTGAATATTTTCACAGGTCTTCGGTTCTTCCTCTTTTCCCAATATGGACTCTCTAAAGAGAGGGCCAAGAGTCATTTCTTCGTCAGAGTCGCTCCCGAAGGTGAGAACTTGTGATCCCCCGGCTGTTCCCCGCCGGAAGACGCGACAGAGACGCGGTGAACGTCTAGCCTGAATTTCGGGGCAGATGCTAATTGGTGCTATCCGTCCACCTCTCCGAAGATGCCAAGTTGATTTATGGCACCATGTATCGAAGGTTTAAACGGATACGGCCGATGTAGCAGACTTCGTCAGATTCCCCCTCATTTGAGGAGTTTTTGATTGTGGGGACGCTCTTCCCTGCAGGCGCAAGCCCCTGCAGTTAATTACGCTACCGCATTGCGGTAACAACTTTCTCCTTCTCCAGATGGTCACTTCGTGTCGTGTGTGTTTGTTTTGTTTGTGGTTGCCCGTGGATTGTATACGGAGACTAATTTATGTTGTCGCCCGTAGGGCGTGGATTAGTCCAAATCCGTATTTTCTTATATTTGGGTTTTGGTTTAGGTTTAAGGATACGTTGTCTCATTTGAGACTAAGATCAACTTAAACGTTTGTTAAGGATACGTTAGTCTAATTTTAGACTAAGATCAACTTAACGTTTGTTAAGGACACGTTAGTCTAATTTTAGACTAAGATCAACTTAACAGGATCGTTTAGATCCAACAAAAAAGCATTTTGGCTCTATTGTTCTAGTTTAGGGACTTTGCGGTCAATTACCAGTTTAAGGACATGGTGGTCCATTACTAGTTTAAGGACATGGTGGTCCAAGGTTAAGAACATCATAGTCCGTGAGTTTAAAGACCTCACAGCCAAGGTTAAGAACATCATAGTCCGTGAGTTTAAAGACCTCACAGTCAAGGTTAAGGACATCATAGTCCATGGAATATATGGCTGTCGGGACCCGTCACCTCTCTGAAGACATTGAAGGATTACAACGACAAATATCAGAGGAGATCAGAGATGTACCCTTGAACCAATTTTGGTTGGGAGATTTATAGTCCAATTTGGGACTAAAATCTGTTAAAAGGTTTATGAGCATATGGGCTCAGTTGATATGAGTTGAGGACTTACGGCCAATCTTGGGCTAAGTCCAATAAATGTTTAACATTTTATTGTTCTGGCTATTGAGCCTTTATTTGGGCTTGGCCCTTTTAATAATGCAGAGTATCAGATCCTGACATTTTTTATCCTGTATTGAATGCATAGCATTCATCAGAACAATGTGTGTTCTGACAGCGCGCCACGTGGCGCGTCAGGCGCATTGCGCTTCTGTCAGGTAGCGCATACGAAGGTGACACGTGTCGCGCTTAGCGCTAGTTTATCAACGCATTGCGCTTTCCATTTATGAGTGCTTTGCGCTGGTTTAGGGGCGCGCCAGTGAGTGACACGTGGCGCGGTTGGCTCCAGGCGCCAGCCCATGAGCGCAGTGCTCTGTTTTAAAAGCGCAAAGCGTAAGTAGTGTCTATGGTTGACACGTGACGCGTTTTAGCGTTGAGCACCGGTCCAAAGAGCGTAAAGCTCTGTTCAGAAGCGCAAAGCGCAAGCGGTGTCTGTGGTTGACACGTGGCACGTTTTGGCGCTGAGCGCCAGTCCAAGGAGTGCAAAAGCGCAGTTCATGAGTGCAAGGCACTGTTCAGTAGCGCAAAGCGCATCTGATCAAATTTATGATCAGAGAACAAGTTTATGTTCTTCTTTTAAAGGAGGCTTTGCCTCAAGTTTCAAGAACAACGGTTCTTATTTTTGAAAGGGCTTTGCCTTTATAGATCAATGATCTGTGAATGAAGTAAGTACTTCTTTGTTTTTATGATGAGATCTTTTGATCTTTTTATAAAAGACCTTGGTCTTTGTAAATCTATGATCTTTTAAGAAGATAATTCTTCTGTTTTAATGAGATGATTTCATCTCTTTGTGCAAGAATCATTCTTTTTTTTACCTTGAAGAAATGTTCTTTCAAGAGCTTGCTCTCTTTCTTTTGAGTTTTCTCAAAATTTGTAGGGGGGTTTCTCTATATCAGACTTTAAGTCTTGAGGCTTTTATATAGGGCAAATTGATTTGTTAAATCAGTTGAAAAGATCTTTCTCTGATTGATTTGGGGATGTTTCCCTACCATTGGATCTTTGATCCTAGGGCTTCTGTTTTACAGAAGGCGATCTTCTTGTTTTTAACAAGATTGGAAAGATCTTTCCATACAGAATTTATTCTGTCTTTTGGTAATTTTTATTTACCATTGGATCATTGATCCAACGGTGCTCTGATTTACAGAGCACAATCTTATTATTTGAAAAGATTTTGAGGAATCTTTTCTTAACAGAATTTAGTTTCTGATTAATTAATGATTTATCATTATTATTAGATCTTTTGATCTAACGGTGGGGAATTTTATAATTCCAGCGCTAGCGCACCCGTGCTTTGCACGTGGTGCGCTGCTCAGAGCGTAGCGCACTTTGCGCTAGCGCACCTGTGTTTGACACGTGGTGCGCTGCTCAGAGCGCAGCGCAGCCTGTGCTAGCGCACCCGTGGTGCACTGCCTAGGGCGCAGCGCGCCTAGCGCTAGCGCAGTCATGGTACACTGCCTAGGGCGCAGCGCACCTGGCGCTAGCGCACCTGGCGCTAGCGCATCCGTGTTTGACACGCGGCGTGCAGCGTGCCTAGCGCTGGATCTGAAGCGTTGCTTCAATTTTTGAATTTTGAATTTTAAAACAGAGTTTTGCTCTGATTGGGGTGCGCTGCCTAGGGCGCAGCGCACCTGGCGCTGCATTTGAAGCGTTGCTTCAGAATGTTTTAACTCTTGGCTTTGAGGCATTTGTTACATTCTTTTCATGTTGTGTTTTTATTATTATTTTATTTTATTTTATTTTATTGTTATTATTTTATAAGGGAGCGTGTTTTTAGCCAAAATTTTGGCGGGAACAAATGCCCCCCACTACTTTCCCCACGTAAGTATGTACGTGGGTGAAGTAGTGCAGAGTTATACATGGCTATGGAATTGAGGGCTTAGGAGACAAGTTTAGGGTCCTTGTAGCCTAAGACTTTTTCCATCTTCACGAGCCGTAAGGGTCTCAAGAAGGTTTTTTCTCCCTACAAGTCGAGAGGATCTCTTAGGTGTAAATTCTCCCTAGAAATCGTGAGGATTTCTAAGTGTTCATTTCCTCCGTGAGTCGTAAGGATCTCACTCGGGTATTTTCCTTACGAATCGTGAGGACCCGTAAGTAGCTTCTTTATTTCATTGGTGAATGTGGCTTTGGCAAATGTGGCCCGCAGATAGTCTATGTTGACCTCCTTGTAGAGCAGCGATGGTTGGGAGACAGGGTTAGGATCTGTCACCTAAGACTTTTCAACTTTATGAGCCATGAGGGTCTCATAAAGACTTTTCTCCCTGCGAGTCGAGAGGATCCCGTAGGTGTATTTTCTCCCTAGGAGTCGTGAGGACTCCTAAGTGTGTATTTTCTCTTGAGAGTCGTAAAGATCTCACAAGAGACTTTTTCCCGCTTACAAGTCGAGAGGACTTGTAAGTGGTTGTTTCCCTCTTTGTCGATGTTTGACTTCGGAGAGTGTGACCCGTGAATAGTATGCAAGAGTCCATCTTGGACTGACTTGCAGGGCCCCAGTGCTTAGGAAACAGATTTTTTAATCCCCATTGCCTAAGGCTTTGCCTTACGAGTCGAGACGAATCGAGAAGTTCTCGCAAGGATGTCCTAACGTCACAGTTAACCTCTGCTCTTTATGACAGAAGTCCGTTAGGGTCTGTGGTACTAGGGTTTTGTCCGTCGTACCGTCGCGTTGGCTGATATATTTCTCGATAGGCAATCTTGTTGTTCGAGTAGCCTTGCGATTGTCGTGTCTCTGATCCCTTCGGGGGCTGGACAAGACGTCTTCAAGAAATCCTCCTAGGCAGTTTGACCGTCGGAAGAGCAAGCGTTAGGAATTTTGCCATGCCGCTTTTTACTTGAGGTTAGGCTCATTTTGGAGAGCCCCGATGAGTCATCACCACTCCGCGCTGGCGTGGGATGATCTCCGATAGTCTTTCAGGTTTTATATGAGTTTCCATCAAGACCCTGAAGTTAGGAATTTGGCCTTCGCTTCCTTTGTTGGTATTACATCTGCTGTATCGAGACGAATGTCGCGGTTGTCTCTAGGTTGTCTGTGAACCGTCGAGATTTGGAACTAGGGATTTTGCCGTGGCTCCGTTGTTTGATTGTCGCGTCTGGATCCTGATGGAGGAAGAACGCTCTTAGTGACATCTTGTCTGCTGTATCGAGACGAACGTTGAGGTGGTGACCACTCCGCGCTAGTGTGGGGTGATCTCTGATTGTCTTTCAGGCTTTATATGAGTTGTCGTCAAGACCCTGAAGCTAGGAATTTGGCCTTTGCTTCGTATGCTGGTATTGCGTCTGCTGTATCGGGACGAATGTCGCGGTTGTCTCTAGGTTGCTAGTGAACCGTCGAGGTTTGGAACTAGGGATTTTGGCGTGGCTCCGTTGTTTGATTGTCGCGTCTGGATCCTGATGGAGGAAGAATGCTCTTAGTGACATATTGTCTGCAGTATCGAGACGAACGTCGAGGTGGTGACCACTCCGTGCTGGTGTGGGGTGATCTCTGGTAGTCTTTCGGGTTTTATATGAGTTACCGTCAAGACCCTGAAGCTAGGAATTTGGCCTTCGTTTCGTTTGCTTTGGCGTGTCCGAATCCTGTTGGAGGAAGGACACTGTAGTGACACCTCATCTGCTGTATCGAGATGAACGTCGAGGTGGTGACCACTCCGCGCTGGTGCGAGATGATCTCCGATTGTCTTTCAGGCTTTATATGAGTTGCCTTCAAGACCCTGAAGCTAGGAATTTGGCCTTTGCTTCGTTTCTTTTGTCGTGTCCGAATCCTGTTGGAGGAAGGACGCTGTAGTGACATTTCGTCTGCTGTATCGAGACGAATGTCAAGGTGGTGAACACTCCGCGCTGGGGTGGGATGATCTCCGATTGTCTTTCAGGCTTTATATGAGTTGCCGTCAAGACCCTGAAACTAGGAATTTGGCCTTTACTTCGTTTGCTGTCATTGCGTCTGCTGTATCGAGACGAATGTCGCGGTTGTCTCTAGGTTGTCTGTGAACCGTCGAGACTTGGAACTAGGTACTTTGCCATGGCTCCGTTGTTTTGACCGTAAGGTCTTTTGTTGACGTTGTACCTGCATCATGCTGGACTGCAAAGGAACGCCGTTGTTGACATTGTGTTTGCTGTAGCGAGACGAATGCTGAGATGGAGTTGAGATTTTGCCGTCACTCCGCTTTGTTTTGACCGTGAGGTCTTTCGTTGACGTTGCATCTGCATCCTGCTGAACTGAGAAGGAACGTCATTGTTGACATTGCGTCTGCTGTAGCGAGACGAATGCTGAGATGGAGTTAAGATTTTGCCGTCACTCCGCTTTGTTTTGACCGTGAGGTCTTTCGTTGACGTTGCATCTGCATCCTGCTGAACTGAGAAGGAACGTCGTTGTTGACATTGCGTCTAGTGTAACGAGACGAATGCTGGGATGGAGTTGGGATTTCGCCATCACTCCGCCTTGCTGACGTTGCGTCTGCTGTAACAAGACGAATGTCGAGGTGGTCTCCAGGTTGTCTGGGAACCATCGAGATTTGGAGTAGGGGCTTTGCCGTAGCTCCAGGGTTGATTACAGCATCTGAATCTTGCTGGAATGGGGAGGAACGATGTTGATGATCTCTATGCTATCCCTGAACCGTCGAGATTTGGCTTCGTTTTCTAATGAAGCCTGGGGAGGGAAGGTGTGATTCCTTCTTTATTTGCGCCCCTGGATTGTATACAGGGATTAATGTGATATCACCTATAGGGCAAAAATTTCATTTTATTTTATTTATTTCCGCGATGCTCTATCATTTCAGCTTTTATATCGCGAAGGTCACGATTGCCCAATCATTTCGGCTATTTTTCGCAGTACCCAATCATTTCGGCTATTTATTTTATTTTTACTCGCTGCTTTTTATTGCGAGTTGCCCAATCATTTCGGCTATTTATTTTATTTTTACTCGCTGCTTTTTATTTCTAGTTGCCCAATCATTTCGGTTATTTTGCATGCATACATTTTTGCTTGCTGATTTTGTTTGTAAGTTGCCCCATCATTTCGGCTATTTCGTATGCATGTGTGGCTCGCTAGCTTCTTTGCTGCAAGCTTGGAATTAGACACCGATTTCGGCATCAGCACCACTACAACTGGGATATTGCCAGGAGCGAATCATCATTTGCCTCCGTCGATGTCGGACAAAGGTGGCTTAGCGAACAGGGTTAGGGTCCTGTCGACTAAGGCTTTTGACTTCATGAGCCGTAAGGGTCTCATAAAGGTATTTCTCCCTGCGAGTCGTGAGGATCTCGTAGGTGCATTTTCTCTTTAGGGATCGTGAGGATTCCTAAGTGCATGTTCCCTTATAAGTTGTAAGGATCTTACAAGAGTGTTTTCTCCTTATAAGTCGAGAGGACTCACATGGGTTGTTCACCGTGTAGACATATCCCTAGTCACGGATGGGACTTTGTTAGGGAAATGTTTATTCGCGCCCGTGGATTGTATACAAGGGTCAGCGTTGAGCCGCTTGTAGGGCAAAATTGGAGGCTGTGGTGGTTGCTTAAGGACAGATTTAGATCTCTGTAGCTTAAGACTTTCAAATCTTATGAGCCATGAGGGTCTCATAAGAGGGTTCTCCTTACGAGTCGTGAGGATCTCGCAAGTGTAATTTCTCCCTAGGGATCATGGGGATCCCTAAGTGTGTTGCTCCCTTGTGAGTCGTAAGGATCTCACGCAGGTGGTTTTTCTTCACAAGGTCGAGAGGACCTTACATCACGCAGGTGGTTTCTCTTCACAAGGTCGAGAGGACCTTACAAGTGTCTTTTAATGAGATCGCGCCTTTTCGGTTTTTTTTTTACAAAACTCGCCGGTAGCCTTGCTGTTTTTACTCACGGAGCCCTTTCGGGTTTTCATCCGTGCCCTTTTTGCTTATGGACATACCGTTTTCTTTTTTCTCTTTTTTTTATTCTAACGACATTGCGCCCTTTCGGGTTTTCACAAAACTCGCCAGCAGCCCTGCTGTTTTTACTCATGGAGCCCTTTCGGGTTTTCATCCGTGCCCATTTTGCTTATGGACATACCGTTTTTTTAGTCTTTTTTTTTTACTACGTCAGCCGGAGGATGCCGCGGGCTGGTAGTAGTTTAACGACGTTTCGGTCATAATCAACATACGATTACGCAGCTAGATTTTTTCGCAAATCTTCACGTATTTTGTGTCGGAGGTGGATTACTTGAAGAGAGGGCTGAGGGCGATTTCTTCGTCAGAGTCGCTTCCAAAGGTGATAACTTGCGATCTCTTGGTGTCGGCTGTGTGACAGTTGCCAGTAGCTCTTTCGCGCTCATCTGTCGTGCTTTTCTGTTCCCGACGAGCCTTGCACTTCACTCGTTGAACGTGTCGTCGATGGGCAACATTTCCCTGCCACCAGTTTTTAAAGGCTATGCACTCCTCGGTAGGGTGTGCAATCCTCTGATGGTACAGACAGAAGTTAGGATGTATGTCCGCTTCATCAAGACGTATATTGCCAGGGGAATTTCCTTTGAAAGAAGGCAACTTTATTCCTATTGCCAGGGCCCTAGCGAATCGTTTCCTTGCTTTAAGCTTGCTTTTGCTGGCGATAGAGACGTTTTGCTCCAGTTGGGGTGTCTCGACCCTTTCCTCCAGTCGTCGGCATTTAGCTTTTCCGAATATAGCCAGTTCGCGCTCTCGATTGACTTTGCTTTTCTAACGGGCTTCGTTCAGTAGCAAGTCAATCATCTCGTCAGACGGTTCTAAGGGTTTTGGCCTCGATCCTGCCCCCAGCTCTTTTATGCTGTCTTCTAACACCGAATGCGTTTCTTCATTAGTTAATGTCGAATGAGAGATCATGTGGCAACTTGCCACATAGTCCTCAGATTCTTTTGACGAGTCATCCCTGTCGTTATTGTCGTCATCTCCGTTCTCAAGGATATTGTTGAGAAATTCTTGGAGTGTGACCGGGGTCCGCGTATTCTGGTTATATTCTTCCAGAGCGTCAATATGTTTTTGTAGGTCCGTGCGTTTGTCATTAGGTTTCACGGGCTTCTTGGTTTTCTTCTTGGAAGACTTTGACGGCTGGGTATGAGCGCTTTGACTATCACCACCAGTTTTTGGAATTGGGCACGGCTTCAGCATTCCCTCGATAATCTCGGGTTCCAGCAGATTCTTCCACCTGATTTCCGGGCATGTTTGGAGATTCCTCAACATTCTTTTAGTCTTTGCTGAAAGAGTGACCTCCCATGGAGCTTTTTCAATGAAAGAGCATGATGCCCCCGGCGTGTCTGTCTTCTTGGGAGCGTGTGGCTGTAGTGGGTTCACCTTCCAATTCTCGGACAGGGAAAATTTGCCCTGTTGGTATTGATCTTCAATCTAGCCTTTAAAGACAAAGCAATCCTCAATTGGATGGCTTACCGTTTGATGGTAAGGGCAATAATTGGGACTATTAGCCTCGCCGGGTTGCAACGGTCGTTTTGGATCCAGCAGATTGATGAGTCTGTTGCGCACTGCCAACTCGAACAGTCCCCTCGTTTTATCCTGGGGAAACGAGTAAGGACGTCCCAGTCTCTCCTCGAGGGATGGGCGTGGACGCACATTGTTTTGGCGAACAACCGGCTTTAAGTTGCTCGGCTGTTGTTGAGTGTTGGCGACGAAAGTTGCTTTTCCTTTCCCTTTTTCATTTCGAGGATCCGTTTTTGGGGGAGATGGTCTATGACCCATCTGGTCCATTTGGGCCAGTTTGTCGATCAAGGCCTGGAAAGTAGTCGGCTTGAAAAACATCATGAATTGGGAGATAGTTGACTGAGGGTCAAGAGTACCCACGAACATGCCTACCGCGGGAGCTTCTTCGATGCGCTGCTCGCATTTCGACCATAAATTTATCCACCGTATTGCGTATTGAACCCATGTTTCACCTGGCCTTACCCTGGCGTTGATCAATGCGGTGATCGGGGTGCGCTCGCTGGCGCTTGCAAATCTTTGTGTATACAGCAGCTCCATCTCTGCAAATGTTTTGACAGAGTCGTTAGGCAGCTCCGAATACCATTCGAAGGCCGTTTCCGCTAAGCTGCCGACGAATTGGCGAAGCAACAGTTTGTCGTTGCTTCCAGTTGCCGCATAAGGCCCTGAATTGAGCGATATGCTGATGTGGATTCCCCGTCCCTTTATATACATGGAACTTAGGTATCGTATATCCCGGCGGGTAACTTATTTGGTCATACCAGCCTGGATAGGGTCGTCCGGTCTTGACAATTTGGCCAGCCGCTTCATTCGCCTGGTGAGCTCGTATTTGCTGAGCTATATAATTATCGAGCGCAGCTTTTGAGATGGTCTCCTCTTTGGCTGCTGAAAGAGCCGGAGGAGGGTTCGATATCTCCCCTCTGTCATCTTCAATGATGATAGGAGGGTCTTCAGCTGGAGGTTCTGGTTGTAACATCATCCCGACCATGTCTTGGAAGAGAAGCGTCATTCGTTTTATATTAGCTGCCAGTTCTGCAGCCTCTTTTTCTTTCCTCTCGAGCATTCTTCGAAGGAACTCGGTGTCAGTTTCTTGTTCCCGACGCTGCTCCGAGGTCTCTAGAATTTCTTTCGGCCCAGTGAGTGCGGCCATTGCAGTCAGCATCTCTTGAAGCTTCTGCTATTGTTGTTCCTGAGCTTTTGTCACGGATCGGGTGAGCGGCCGATGACCCGTAGAAGCGCGGTTTTCCTCTTTTCCGGAAGCCATGTAAACAGTATGCACCATTATGCCCCCAGACTTGGGGCGTTTGGGCTCGGCGTCTTTGCGATCTGCCGTAGTTATAGGGGGATTCTCCGTTCTCCTTCTTTTTTGAGCAGTTGACGTCGAGGGGGCCGTCGCAGCGAGCACCCAGACAGCCGTTGCCTTTTGTGGCTTGGCAAGATGATTTTCTTTTTGCTGAACTTTCACCTTTTTCTGTCGACGAGAGTAATCTTGATCAATTACCGACTCCTGGACCCATCGCCAGACTTTGTAAACTTTGGAAGAAAGCCGCTGAGAGGGCTGATCCGGCTTTATTCCTGTAACATTCTCCACGGGTAGAGGAGATCTTTTCAGTACGGCGGTAGGAGAGTTCCTGCGCATCTTGTTTAGCAATTCAAAACTGTTCCCGGTTGGAACAGCAGCATTGACTTCTACCGTTGGGACTGGTGGAGTTAGCCCAGAGGGGGAGTTGCCCCCAGCCTTCCTCACTCGGCGCCAGTGGCGACGTCGAGCGTGTCGAGCCGATGGTGTTGGTTCGGTGATGGGGATGGATTTATCTTGCCCCCTGTTCAGATGAGGCGTTGCTAGCACTAGCCTCTTGAAGACCGAGTTCCTACCAGCAGCAGTGTCTAGCCTGTCAAATACAAACTTTTGAGCAGGAGTGGGAGTGGGAGCTGGAACAGTCAGTCTTGCAAAGACCGACCCTTTGGTAGGAGAAGCCGTATTGACGACTTCAGGAGCAGGGATGACTATCCTCTTCGGAACAACCTTTTCTGGGATTGCAGGCTTCATCATGGGCCCACATGAATTTTAGCCCAATCTGGCGAAGACTGAGGCGTTGGAGCTGGACGGCCCGTTGAGAGGGGCCGCGGTAGTAGCAAGCCGATCAAAGACCGACTTCTTTGGAGCTTCTTACGACAACATTGGGGCATTGAAGCTCATCGATGGGGGCATAGTCCCGAAGAATAGCCCAGTGGTGGCCTGAGTCACCTTTTCCACCGGCATAGCGAAGATGGAGGCCGCTTGGGGCCCGTAAGTCACTCCTCCGGACGGGACGGAGCGAGAGTTGCAGCTGCAGTTAGTGCGGTTTGAATCCATTGATCTTCTGTTTTGTGCACGGAGCAAGACACCAAATCTAAGTACCTCGAATCCATAGGCAACCATAGCAAACCGCGATTCTTTCGCGAACACGACACACGAAGTGTGGAGTGGAAAGAGGAAAAGGTCCCACCGGGCGTGCCAGAATCTGTTCCCCGCCGAAAAACACGACGGAGAGGCGGTGAACGTCTAGCATGAATTTCGGGGCAGATGCTAATTGGTGCTATCCGTCCACCTCTCCGAAGATGCCAAGTTGATTTATGGCACCGTATATCGAAGGTTTAAACGGATGCGGCTGATGTAGCAGACTTCATCAGATTCCCCCTTGTTTGAGGGGTTTTTGATTGTGGGGACGCTCTTCCCTGCAGGCACAAGCCCCTGCAGTTAATTATGCTACCGCATTGCGGTAACAACTTTCTCCTTCTCCAGATGGTCACTTCGTGTCGTGTGTGTTTGTTTTGTTTGTGGTTGCCCATGGATTGTATACGGAGACTAATTTATGTTGTCGCCCGTAGGGCGTGGATTAGTCCAAATCCGTATTTTCTTAGATTTAGGTTTTGGTTTGGGTTTAAGGATACGTTAGTCTCATTTGAGACTAAGATCAACTTAAACGTTTGTTAAGGATACGTTAGTCTAATTTTAGACTAAGATCAACTTAACGTTTGTTAAGGACACGTTAGTCTAATTTTAGACTAAGATCGACATAACAGAATCGTTTAGATCCAACAAAAGAGCATTTTGGCTCTATTGTTCTAGTTTAGAGACTTTGCGGTCAATTACCAGTTTAAGGACATAGTGGTCCATTACCAGTTTAAGGACATGGTGGTCCAAGGTTAAGGACATCATAGTCCGTGAGTTTAAAGACCTCACAGCCAAGGTTAAGGACATCATAGTCCGTGAGTTTAAAGACCTCACAGTCAAGGTTAAGGACATCATAGTCCGTGGAATATATGGCTGTCGGGACCTGCCACCTCTCTGAAGGCGTTGAAGGATTACAACGACAAATATCAGAGGAGTTGAGAGATGTACCCTTGAACCAATTTTGGTTGGGAGATTTATAGTCCAATTTGGGACTAAAGTCTATTAAAAGGTTTATGAGCATATGGGCTCAGTTGATATGAGTTGAGAACTTACGGACAATCTTGGGCTAAGTCCAATAAATGTTTAACATTTTATTGTTCTGGTTATTGAGCCTTTATTTGGGCTTGGCCCTTTTAATAATGCAGAGCATCAGATCCTGACATTTTTTGTCTTGTAATGAATGCATAGCATTCATCAGAACAATGTGTGTTCTGACAGCGCGCCACGTGGCGCGCCAGGCGCTTTGCGCCAATCAAAGAGCGCATTGCACTTCTGTCAGGTAACGCACATGAAGGTGACACGTGTCGCGCTTAGCGCTAAGCGCTAGTTTATCAGCGCATTGCGCTTTCCATTTATGATCGCTTTGCGCTGGTTTAGGGGCGCGCCAGTAAGAGACACGTGGCGCGCTTGGCGCCAAGCGCCAGCCCATGAGCGCAGTGCTCTGTTTTAAAAGCGCAAAGCGCAAGTAGTGTCTCTGGTTGACACGTGGCGCGTTTTGGCGTTGAGCGCCGGTCCAAGGAGCGCAAAGCTCTGTTCAGAAGCGCAAAGCGCAAACGGTGTCTGTGGTTGACACGTGGCACGTTTTGGCGCCGAGCGCCGGTCCAAGGAGCGCAAAAGCGCAGTTCATGAGTGCAAGGCACTGTTCAGTAGCGCAAAGCGCATCTGATCAAATTTATAATCAGAGAACAAGTTCATGTTCTTCTTTTAAAGGAGGTTTTGCCTCAAGTTTCAAGAACAACAGTTCTTAGTTTTTAAAGGCCTTTGCCTTTATAGATCAATGATCTGTGAATAAAGTAAGTACTTCTTTGTTTTTATGATGAGATCTTTTGATCTTTTTATAAAAGACCTTGGTCTTTGTAAATCTATAATCTTTTAAGAAAATAATTCTTCTGTTTTAATGAGATGATTCCATCTCTTTGTGCAAGAATCATTCTTTTTTTTACCTTGAAGAAATGATCTTCTTTCAAGAGCTTGCTCTCTTTCTTTTGAGTTTTCTCAAAATTTGTAGGGGGGTTTCTCTATATCAGACTTTAGGTCTTGAGGCCTTTATATAGGGCAAATTAATTTGTTAAATCAGTTGAAGAGATCTTTCTCTGATTGATGTGGGGATGTTTCCCTACCATTGGATCTTTGATCCTAGGGCTTCTGTTTTAAAGAAGGCAATCTTCTTGTTTTTAACAAGATTGGAAAGATCTTTCCATACAGAATTTATTCTGTCTTTTGGTAATTTTTATTTACCATTGGATCATTGATCCAACGGTGCTCTGATTTACAGAGCACAATCTTGTTATTTGAAAAGATTTTGAGGAATCTTTCCTTAACAGAATTTAGTTTCTGATTAATTAATGATTTATCATTATTATTAGATCTTTTGATCTAACGGTGGGGAATTTTATAATTCCAGCGCTGGCGCACCCGTGCTTTGCGCGTGGTGCATTGCTCAGAGTGTAGCGCAGCCTGCGCTAGCGCACCTGTGTTTGACACATGGTGCGCTGCTCAGAGCGCAGCGCAGCCTGCGCTGGCGCACCCGTGTTTGACACGTGGCGCGCAGCGCGCCTAGCGCTAGCGCACTCATGGTGCACTGCCTAGGGCGCAGCGCACCTGGCGCTAGCGCATCCGTGTTTGACACGTGGCGCGCAGCGCGCCTAGCGCTGGAACTGAAGCGTTGCTTCAATTTTTGAATTTTGAATTTTAAAACAGAGTTTTGCTCTGATTGGGGGTTCGCTGCCTAGAGCGCAGCGCACCTGGCGCTGCATTTGAAGCGTTGCTTCAGAATGTTTTAACTCTTGGCTTTGAGGCATTTGTTACATTCTTTTCATTTGGTGTTTTTATTATTATTTTATTTTATTTTATTTTATTTTATTTTATTGTTATTATTTTATAAGGGAGCGTGTTTTGAGCCAAAATTTTGGCGGGAACACCGGCGTTGACCATGCGACAGTTGCCGGTAGTCCTTTTACGCTCCTCGGTCGTGTTTCTTTGCTCCCGACCAGTTTTGCGTTTCATCCGCTTGAAATTTTGCCGGTGAGCAACATATTCTTGCCACCATCTTTTAAAAGCGTTGCACTCTTCGGTGGGGTGCGCAATCTTTCGATAATATAAGCAGTAGCTAGGATGTGTTTCCGCTTCACCAAGAATATTTCCTTTGGAGGGTGGCAGTTTCATTCCCATCGATATGGCTTTAGTGAACCTTTTCCTCGTCTTGAACCTGTTTTTATTTGCGGCGGATGTACTTTGATCTGGCGATAGTGTTTCAACTCTTTCGTCCAGTCACCGGCGTTTGGTTTTTTCAAATATGGCCATCTCACGCTCTCGAGCAGCTTTGCTTTTAAGAAGAGCCTTGTCCAGGAATGCATCAATCATTTCGTCTGATGGCCCTAGAAGTTCCGGCTTAGGATCTGCCCCCAGTTTCTCTGTGTAAGGAGCTTCTTAATTGTCTATTGACGAGTGAGAGATCACATAGCAACTTGCTATGTAATCTTCAGATTCTTCCGATGAGTCTTCTCCATCATCTCCGTCCTCAAGGACGTGACTGAGAAACTCTTGGAGTGTGATTGGAGTCCGCACCTTCTGATTATACTCTTCCAGTGCGTCAATCTGTTTTTGCAGGTCCGTGCGCTTGTCGCTAGGCTTCACGTGCTTTTTGGTCTTCTTCTTCTTTTTTGAAGACTTTGACGGCTGGATGTGAGTGCTTTGGCTATCACCACCGATTTTTGGAGTTGTTCGTGGCTTCAGCATCCCCTCGATAATTTCAGGCTCCAGTGGATTCTTCCACCTAATTGCCGAACATGTGTGGAGATCCTTCAGCATTCTTTTTGTCTTGGCTGAAAGAGCGACCTCCCATGGAGTTTCTTCTACGAAAGAGCATGATGCCCCCGGTGTATCCGTATTCTTGGGAGTGTGTGGCCGAGACGGGTTCACCTTCCAATTCTCAGATAATACGAATTTGCCCTGCTGGTATTGATCTTCTATCCAGCTTTTGAAGATGTAACAATTTTCGATCGGATGGCCCAACATTCGGTGGTAAGGGCAATAGTTAGGATTGCTAGTGTCGCCTGGTTACGCTGGGCGTCTTGGCTCTGGCAGAGTAATGAGCCTGTTGCGCAGTTTAAGTTCGAACAACCTCTTCGTCTTGTCTCGAGGGAACGAGTAAGGGCGTCTCGTTTTATCTTCGAGAGATCGAGTTCTGTTATTTTGGCGGTCAACTGGTCTCGGGCCATCAGGCTGCTGTTGAGCATTGGCGACGACGATCGCTTTCCCCTTTCCCTTCTCATTTCGAGAGTCCGGCTTTGGAGGAGACGGTCTATGACCCATCTGGTCCATTTGGGCCAGTTTGTCGATCAAGGCTTGGAAAGTAGTCGGCTTGAAAAACATCATGAACTGGGAGATGGTCGCCTGCGGATCAAGGGTGCCCACGAACATGCCCACCGCCGGTGCTTCTTCGATGCGATGTTCGCATTTCGACCATAGATTACGCCATCGTATTGCGAACCCATGTCTCTCCAGGTTTCACCCTGGCATTGACCAATGCCGTTATTGGGGTGCGTTCATTAGCACTCACGAATCGCTGGGTGAATAATAGCTCCATTTCCGCAAAAGTCTTGACGGAATCATTCGGGAGTTCGGAGTACCATTCGAACGCTATTTCCGACAGGCTGCCAACAAACTGACGGAGCAAAAGTTTATCATCACCCCCGGTGTTGCCGCAAAGAGCCCTGAACTGGGCGACATGCTGGTGGGGATTGCCCGTCCCTTTGTATACATGAAATTTAGGGATCGTGTATCCCGGCGGGTACTTTATTTGGTCATACCAGCCTGGATACGGTCGCCCAGTTTTAACAACTTGGCCGGCCGCTTCATTCGCCTGGTGAGCTCGTATTTGCTGAGCAATATAGTCATCCAGAGCGGCCTTGGAAATAGTTTCCTCTTTGGCTACTGAAAGAGCCGGAGGAGGGTTCGATTTTTCTCCTCTGTCGTCTTCAATAATGATCGGAGGGTCTTCAGCTGGAGGTTCCGGCTGTAACATCATCCCGACCATGTCTTGGAAGAGAAGCGCCATTCGTTTTATGTTGGCAGCTTGCTCTGCTGCTTCTCTGTCCTTCTTTTCGAGGACTCTACGGAGGAAGTTAGCATCGGTTTCTTGTTCGTGACGCTGCTCTGATGATGCCTCCGGGCTTTCTTTTGGCCCGGGGAGAGCTGCCATTTGCGTCAGTATTTCTTGAAGCTTTTGTTGCTGCACCTGGGATTTTGTCATGGATCGGGTGAGCAGTCGGTGACCCGTCGAAGCGCGGCTTTTCTCTTTCCGGAAGCCAAGGAAACAGTATGCACCATTATACCCCCAGACTTGGGGCGTTTGGGCTCAGCGTCTTTGTGGTCTGCCGTAGTCACAGGGGCTTTCTCTGGCCTCCTTCTCTTTTGAGCAGTTGACATTGAGGGGGCCGTTGCAGCGGGCACCCAGGTGGTTGTCGTCCTTTGTGGCTTGCCAGGACGGTTTTCTTCCTATTGAACTTTCACCTTTTTCTGTCGGCGAGGGTAATCTTGATCAATTACTGAGTCCTGAACATGTCGCCAGACTTTGTAAACCTTGGAGGACAGCCGCTGAGGGGGCTGTTCTGGCTTTGTTTCTGTAGCACTCTCCATGGGTGGAGGAGATCTTTTCAGTACGGCGGTAGGAGAGTTCCTGCACATCTTGTTCAGCAATTCAAACATGTTCCCGGTTGGAACAGTAGTATTGACTTCCACCATTGGGGCTGGTGGAGTTAGCCCAGAGGGGAGTTGCTGTAATGACACTAAACTTCCTATGCAGTCGTATTATCCTTAATAAAATACTATAATTATTTCTATTATCATATATTCCCGTCCCGAGTCCACGAACAGGATAATCAGCGGCCACATGAGTTTTTTTTTAAAACTACTCATAATTATTTTTCAATATGAGCATGTTGTCCCTTCATTATCCATGACATAACCAACAGTCAAGACCCATTTTCTCATACTTTAATCCTACATGCACAATTAAACCCTCACCTTCATATTCTAGACCCTTTAGCTCCCACCCAATTAAACCCCCATTCCAAATAAATACCCATGTTCTTCTTTCCCCTTATGCTTCTTCCCTTTAATTCAAACAAAACCCACTATCCTCACACCCTATCACCCGTAACCTCCATTCTCCCCCCTATGCACAGACCCTTCTCTAATTTCCTCCTCTCATTCTCAACTTCTCTCTCTCTCTCTCTACACTTATACATATATATACATATCCACATATACACATATCTGCTTCTTCTTCTTCTTCTTCTGACATCACCATCTTGGCTGGTAACTCCCTCTTGGCCGAGCAACCTTAACTCACTTCGACCATCAACAGCACCTCAGTCGCCATCGTCAGCCGCAACATCCACAACAGTATCCGCAAGCCTCCAAGATTTTGCCCGTTAAACTCCAATCAAACCCTCGATCTTCGATCCCTTTTCAACATGTTCCATACTGTTAACAGAGGCTCCAAGGGTAGGATCAAGACCGCGTGAACGCCACGATCGTTTCACCGCCTCCGGATCTCCGTTACGTCGACGTTTCGGTTTCGTGCGCGCCGTGTTCGATTATATGCCTCAATGAAAACTTCCGTAGTTTTCTTATGATCCAATCGCACGTAAGTCCCTATTTCCTTTTCTATCTCTCATTAATTCCTCCTCATCCTTTTCAATTGTACAATTGCAATGTTGGTTGCCAGTTCATCCTCGATAATTTCTTAATTCCCTAAATTTGTCATTTACTCTTTGAATAGTTATGTTCATGAATCATAATTTCAAGCTCTCATACTATCAGTTAACAGCATATGAAATAAGACAAGATAAAGCTACATCAATTTTGCAAATTTGAACCGTTGCTTATAGGTTTCCAAATGTCTATATTCAGTCGAAACTCATAATCTTTGAATTGGGCGATACAAGCTGATTGCTCTCTTAAAACATTTTCAACTCAATGTTGATTACCCAGGGAAAAAAAAATCCTCCTTTATCAGTACCTGTAAACATGGTTTGGAGGACTCAACTGATCCCAATCCTAAATATCCAATTTTCGATATCAAGATTTTGAACCTTGGCATTGGGTTTAATTGGTTATTTCGGTTTTAAAGTTAAGTTTGCTAATGGGTAGTTTATTTGATATCATTAATTTACCATTATAATATCAAAAGATTTATTTGTCATATGTACAACATATTTTAGAAATAAATAAATAAATTTGTAGACATCCTGTATTACCAAGGAATGAGCCAACTAGTGTTAAGTTACTTTTTACTATTGATTAAAATGTTTTCCTAGGTTGTTAAAATTTCGTTTACCCGATATAAAATTTGACATTATCCGATCCGAGATGGCAATTATTGCCGAGATGCCTATCCCGATCTAAAAAAAAATAATAATCGTACCAATACTGGGTTTTTAAACCTTAGTTGAAACATAGTGCTTCGATACCATATTATATAGAACTCACTAAACATCATATCTAATAAAACAAAACCATGTGTATTCAACCACTGAAAGACGCTGACTGCACACATACCCTTGCTCTTCCATTGTCAATAGAGGGTATAAGACTTGAGAAAA
Organism: Agapanthus africanus; assembly: GCA_030015575.1. NCBI lineage: Eukaryota > Viridiplantae > Streptophyta > Magnoliopsida > Asparagales > Amaryllidaceae > Agapanthus > Agapanthus africanus. Next base: position 540,418,966 of record CM057345.1, on the reverse strand, counting down.
GTATTTATCTTTCCATTACCTTGTATTTATTTCATGCTAAGTTAGTTTATTTTTTGAAAACAAATAGAACATGAATATAGATTTGACGATGGGATCTTTTCTTCTTTTCATTATTGGTGGTATTGAAATCTATTTGGCTTTCTTGAATATCACTTAGTTGCTATCAATTAGTAATGGCGATCTACTGGCAATCAGGCCTTTATTTTTGTTTTATGGTTCTAATACTACTGCTATATCCCTTGACAGCAAGTTGATTCTCATATTTGTTATTTTCATCTTGTTTGCTTGGAGGCATATACTTGTTACCTAAGTTTCAAAAATAGAATTATTTAATTTTTTTTTCTTTGCATATTTTGCCTCTACAACCCCTCTTTACGGGAGCCCTGTTGAAGATGTTGTGGATTATCGCACATCTTGGGTTAGTGAGTGAGATGCAGAGCTCTTCACGGAGCGCGGTCTCAAAAGAAAAATACGGCTTTAAGAAAATAAAACTATTGCTTTAAAATTTAAATAAAAGAAAAGACTATATGTTAAGTTAAATTGGTAAATACCTACTACTATAAATTATAAATAGTTTCAACTTAAAGTTTTTAAGAAAATACCTTTAACCCTAGAAAGATTAGGTTTTCACTAAAATAACCTAATTTATCAAAAATATATGTTATCAAAACAGCCTATACTTTTAAATAATAATTTCTTTTATCAAAACAATCTAGACATATTAAAATATAGTATTTTACATAAATACCATGAAGTTCTAAATGACCTATATACCCCTGTACATGATACCTTATATGACATAGTATTGAACACATGAATACTTGACATGTTTACATGACCACTTGATATAACTTGTACCAAACTATTCATGCTTGATACAACTTGACTCAAACCATGAATATAATGGACATGAATCCTTGCAATTGACATAACTATATGAACTCAATCTTGAAACTTGATGCTATACATCACATTTTGTATTCATGGATTCGATCAAAACTCGTAATATTAATCATAAACTGATGTACACGGGGTGTTGGGGTAGTTTGAGTATGAATCCAACGGAATCTCATGAGTCCCATTAATACAAACCATGTTGCTGTGTTACCGGGCTGAAACGGTACAAATCATGTTGCTGTGTTACCGGGCTGAAACGGTACAAATCATGAATTCACGAATGAGGGCCCGTGTTTCCAAGCCCCTGGATGATAGCCTGTTGGGTTTGGAATACTTCGATAACAATTGAAGTCCCGCTATTTTGGGCTCGTGATTCCTTGCCCCTGGACGATAGCCTTGGGTTCGAGAATACTCTTGAGATTGGTTGATATTCATACTTAAACTCACGTTAGTTAGTTTACTCTTTTAGAGACCTTTTAGGACACTTACTTTCATTGCATATTCATTATACCTACACTCCACGACCATGCTATACTTGTTTTCTGTGCTCATGTTACATTTCCATGCTGATATAGTTTCTATATACATTACCTTACTTGTTCACATATTACAATTTCCATTTATGCTATATTATATGTCATCTTGCACTCAATCTATATATTACTCATCTCTATTGGGACTTACCGAGCGCAAGTTCGCTGACGGGCATTCCACCCACCTTTTGTTTCTTGGAATGTTCGTCAGGTGACTTAGGATCAAAGGAGGTGGAAGCGATTGCAGAGAATTACAACCAGTTCGCACCTGAAGCAGATTATTAGTTTTCTTTCCAGCTTTTCTTTTTAGTAAGTTAAATGTTCAAACATTTTTTATGTTCAGACTTCTTGTATCAGTTAAATTCTGTAAAGTTGAGAATGTAAATATATAAAATGGTTGGATTTTATTTCCACTTGTCTATTCTTGTCATTGTTATATTGCTTATGTTACGCTTAGCGTATTTATTTCAAGAAATGATCTTCTCGGAATAAATACGTCGCGGGCTTGCCACGTCACCGTTTCCATCTACCGGGAAGCGGGGCGTGACAGGTTTTGTTGGTGGCCCATGCAGGTCAGTTCTGCATGAAGTCCTAAGCAATATGATACAAGAAAAATAAAATCCGATAACTTTTACATTCTTTACCTTTCAATTCCTTTGAATCTATCATAATCTATCTTTCCTATCCAAGGTGATGGCTTCCCCCGAACCGATCAACATCAACCATGAGACACCACCACCATCTATTGCTGCAACTCCCCTCACTGAACAGACGGTGTTTCTCGAGGCCATCAAGAGCCTATTAGAGGGTCAGCAGCGGCTCTTGAACCGTCCCGAGGCTGAAGCACATGGGGTGAAGCAATTCAGAGCTTTACATCCCAAACAGTTCTCAGGAAAGGGGAGCCCACTGGAAGCTGAAGAATGGGCTCAGAGTATCGAAGATGATCTTGCGGCAGCCCAGGTTGCAGAAGCGGCTTGGATCCGTGTAGCCAAACTTCAGCTCACTGACAATGCCAGAGTCTGGTGGAAGGCCGAAGAGAGCCGACTTGCACAGCCAATCGAGTGGAAGACCTTTCGTGATCTTTTTGACGCCAAGTATTTTCCTGAGACTGCCCGTTTTGAGATGGAGCAACGATTTATCCACCTACAACAAGGATCTATGTGGGAAAAGTCAGTAGATGAATACGACGCCGATTTCACTATGCTCAGCAGGTTCGCTGCTCATCTGATTCCTACTGCCGAGATTCGCGCCAGACGTTTTCAGCAGGGTTTAGACCTCGACATCCAGGCTGCTCTAGCAACGGGAGATTTTCCGACTCATGAAGCAGCTTTGAAGGCAGCCCGTCGTTATGAAGCTGTCATCAAGAAGAAGGGAAGACCACAGTCGGCCGGAGAAAAACGTCCAGTTAGCCAGATTACTGGAGAAGCATCCTCGATGCCAGAATCTATAGCGCCACCTAAGAGATCAAGAGGGTCGTTTTACAACCATGGATCAAAAATCTGCAATTACTGCAAGAGGTCGGGGCACCTGGCAAAAGATTGTAGACGAGCTAACGGTCTCTGTCTGATCTGTGGATCGCCTATGCATACTATGGAAGCTTGCCCACAGTACAGAGCTAGCACAGCCCCAGCGCCAAGACCAGCTATACAAGCTCCCGCTCCTCGTTTAGTTCTTTCTGCACCAACACAACATGGACAACCCTTACCTCCTCAGCAACAAGTGTGCCATCAAGCACAAAAGATAGTGTCGAGACGCCAGGCTTCACTATGTCGGCCGTAGAAGCTGAAGCAATTGATTCGAAATCACTGGTAAAATTTCTTTCTAGCCTTTTCAGCTATCTCAGATTCTTTCAGTCTATTGTCCTTTCTTTCCTCATGCAACTTCAGTATGATTTTAGTAGTCCATGTCTCCGTCTATACTACTACTTTAATCTAAAACACGTTTTTTCTACTACAACATTCTTTTTGAGTAATTTCGAGGACGAAATTATTTTTAAGGAGGGTAGAATGTAATGACACTAAACTTCCTATGCAGTCGTATTATCCTTAATAAAATACTATAATTATTTCTATTATCATATATTCCCGTCCCGAGTCCACGAACAGGATAATCAGCGGCCACATGAGTTTTTTTTTAAAACTACTCATAATTATTTTTCAATATGAGCATGTTGTCCTTTCATTATCCATGACATAACCAACAGTCAAGACCCATTTTCTCATACTTTAATCCTACATGCACAATTAAACCCTCACCTTCATATTCTAAACCCTTTAGCTCCCACCCAATTAAACCCCCATTCCAAATAAATACCCATGTTCTTCTTTCCCCTTATGCTTCTTCCCTTTAATTCAAACAAAACCCACTATCCTCACACCCTATCACCCGTAACCTCCATTCTCCCCCTATGCACAGACCCTTCTCTAATTTCCTCCTCTCATTCTCAACTTCTCTCTCTCTCTCTCTCTACACTTATACATATATATACATATCCACATACACACATATCTGCTTCTTCTTCTTCTTCTTCTGACATCACCATCTTGGCTGGTAACTCCCTCTTGGCCGAGCAACCTTAACTCACTTCGACCATCAACAGCACCTCAGTCGCCATCGTCAGCCGCAACATCCACAACAGTATCCGCAAGCCTCCAAGATTTTGCCCGTTAAACTCCAATCAAACCCTCGATCTTCGATCCCTTTTCAACATGTTCCATACTGTTAACAGAGGCTCCAAGGGTAGGATCAAGACCGCGTGAACGCCACGATCGTTTCACAGCTTCCGGATCTCCGTTACGTCGACGTTTCGGTTTCGTGCGCGCCGTGTTCGATTATATGCCTCAATGAAAACTTCCGTAGTTTTCTTATGATCCAATCGCACGTAAGTCCCTATTTCCTTTTCTATCTCTCATTAATTCCTCCTCATCCTTTTCAATTGTACAATTGCAATGTTGGTTGCCAGTTCATCCTCGATAATTTCTTAATTCCCTAAATTTGTCATTTACTCTTTGAATAGTTATGTTCATGAATCATAATTTCAAGCTCTCATACTATCAGTTAACAGCATATGAAATAAGACAAGATAAAGCTACATCAATTTTGCAAATTTGAACCGTTGCTTATAGGTTTCCAAATGTCTATATTCAGTCGAAACTCATAATCTTTGAATTGGGCGATACAAGATGATTGCTCTCTTAAAACATTTTCAACTCAATGTTGATTACCCAGGGAAAAAAAAATCCTCCTTTATCAGTACCTGTAAACATGGTTTGGAGGACTCAACTGATCCCAATCCTAAATATCCAATTTTCGATATCAAGATTTTGAACCTTGGCATTGGGTTTAATTGGTTATTTCGGTTTTAAAGTTAAGTTTGCTAATGGGTAGTTTATTTGATATCATTAATTTACCATTATAATATCAAAAGATTTATTTGTCATATGTACAACATATTTTAGAAATAAATAAATAAATTTGTAGACATCCTGTATTACCAAGGAATGAGCCAACTAGTGTTAAGTTACTTTTTACTATTGATTAAAATGTTTTCCTAGGTTGTTAAAATTTCGTTTACCCGATATAAAATTTGACATTATCCGATCCGAGATGGCAATTATTGCCGAGATGCCTATCCCGATCTAAAAAAAAATAATAATCGTACCAATACTGGGTTTTTAAACCTTAGTTGAAACATAGTGCTTCGATACCATATTATATAGAACTCACTAAACATCATATCTAATAAAACAAAACCATGTGTATTCAACCACTGAAAGACGCTGACTGCACACATACCCTTGCTCTTCCATTGTCAATAGAGGGTATAAGACTTGAGAAAAGTATTTATCTTTCCATTACCTTGTATTTATTTCATGCTAAGTTAGTTTATTTTTTGAAAACAAATAGAACATGAATATAGATTTGACGATGGGATCTTTTCTTCTTTTCATTATTGGTGGTATTGAAATCTATTTGGCTTTCTTGAATATCACTTAGTTGCTATCAATTAGTAATGGCGATCTACTGGCAATCAGGCCTTTATTTTTGTTTTATGGTTCTAATACTACTGCTATATCCCTTGACAGCAAGTTGATTCTCATATTTGTTATTTTCATCTTGTTTGCTTGGAGGCATATACTTGTTACCTAAGTTTCAAAAATAGAATTATTTAATTTTTTTTTCTTTGCATATTTTGCCTCTACAACCCCTCTTTACGGGAGCCCTGTTGAAGATGTTGTGGATTATCGCACATCTTGGGTTAGTGAGTGAGATGCAGAGCTCTTCACGGAGCGCGGTCTCAAAAGAAAAATACGGCTTTAAGAAAATAAAACTATTGCTTTAAAATTTAAATAAAAGAAAAGACTATATGTTAAGTTAAATTGGTAAATACCTACTACTATAAATTATAAATAGTTTCAAATTAAAGTTTTTAAGAAAATACCTTTAACCCTAGAAAGATTAGGTTTTCACTAAAATAACCTAATTTATCAAAAATATATGTTATCAAAACAGCCTATACTTTTAAATAATAATTTCTTTTATCAAAACAATCTAGACATATTAAAATATAGTATTTTACATAAATACCATGAAGTTCTAAATGACCTATATACCCCTGTACATGATACCTTATATGACATAGTATTGAACACATGAATACTTGACATGTTTACATGACCACTTGATATAACTTGTACCAAACTATTCATGCTTGATACAACTTGACTCAAACCATGAATATAATGGACATGAATCCTTGCAATTGACATAACTATATGAACTCAATCTTGAAACTTGATGCTATACATCACATTTTGTATTCATGGATTCGATCAAAACTCATAATATTAATCATAAACTGATGTACACGGGGTGTTTGGGTAGTTTGAGTATGAATCCAACGGAATCTCATGAGTCCCATTAATACAAACCATGTTGCTGTGTTACCGGGCTGAAACGGTACAAATCATGTTGCTGTGGTACCGGGCTGAAACGTTACAAATCATGTTGCTGTGTTACCGGGCTGAAACGGTACAAATCATGAATTCACGAATGAGGGCCCGTGTTTCCAAGCCCCTGGATGATAGCCTGTTGGGTTTGGAATACTTCGATAACAATTGAAGTCCCGCTATTTTGGGCTCGTGATTCCTTGCCCCTGGACGATAGCTTTGGGTTCGAGAATACTCTTGAGATTGGTTGATATTCATACTTAAACTCACGTTAGTTAGTTTACTCTTTTAGAGACCTTTTAGGACACTTACTTTCATTGCATATTCATTATACCTACACTCCACGACCATGCTATACTTGTTTTCTGTGCTCATGTTACATTTCCATGCTGATATAGTTTCTATATACATTACCTTACTTGTTCACATATTACAATTTCCATTTATGCTATATTATATGTCATCTTGCACTCAATCTATATATTACTCATCTCTATTGGGACTTACCGAGCGCAAGTTCGCTGACGGGCATTCCACCCACCTTTTGTTTCTTGGAATGTTCGTCAGGTGACTTAGGATCAAAGGAGGTGGAAGCGATTGCAGAGAATTACAACCAGTTCTCACCTGAAGCAGATTATTAGTTTTCTTTCCAGCTTTTCTTTTTAGTAAGTTAAATGTTCAAACATTTTTTATGTTCAGACTTCTTGTATCAGTTAAATTCTGTAAAGTTGAGAATGTAAATATATAAAATGGTTGGATTTTATTTCCACTTGTCTATTCTTGTCATTGTTATATTGCTTATGTTACGCTTAGCGTATTTATTTCAAGAAATGATCTTCTCGGAATAAATACGCCGCGGGCTTGCCACGTCACCGTTTCCATCCACCGGGAAGCGGGGCGTGACAGTTGCCCCCAGCCTTTCTTACTCGGCGCCAGTGGCAACGTCGAGCGCGTCGAGCTGTTGGGATGGTTTCAGCTTGAGGGGTGACTTTGTCTTGCTCCCTGTTCAGGTGAGGCGCTGCCGGTACCGGCCTCTTGAAAACCGACGTCCGTTGAGTAGCAGCGTCTAATCTGTCAAAGACAGACTTTTGAGCAGGAACGGGAGCCGGAGTGGGAGCCGGAACAGCCAGTCTTGTGAAGACCGACCCTTTGGCAGGAGAAGCCGTCTTGACGACTTCGGGAGAAGGGATGATTATCCTTTTCGGAATAGCCTTTTCTTGAATTGCAGGCTTCATCACGGGCCCGCATGAACTTTGGCCCAATTTGGCGAAGACTGAGGCGCTAGAGCTAGACGACCCGTTTAGGGGGGCCGCTGTAGTTGCAAGCCGATCAAAGACCGACTTCTTGGGAGCTTCTTGTGTTGGTATAGGAGCGCTGAAGCTCATCGGTGGGAGCATGGTCCCGAAAAACAATCCAGTGGTGGCCTGAGTCACCTGGTCCACCGGCATCGTGAACAGGGAGGCCACTTGGGGCCCGCAAGCTATGCCTCCAGATGAGGCGGAGCGTGAGTTGCAATTGCAGTTGGAACATTTCACGCAAGTAGACGCCATCGATGTTTCGTTTTCTGCGCCAAGCAAGAAACCAAATCTTAGTACCTTGAACCCAAGGGCAACCATATGAAACCGCGATTCGTTCGCGAACACGACACACGAAGTGTGGAGTGGAAAGAGGAAAAGGTCCCACCGGGCATGCCAGAATCTGTTCCCCTCCGAAGGACGTGACCGGGACGTTGGGACGTCAGGCCTGAAATTCAAGGGCAGATTCTAATTGGTGATATCCGTCCACCTCTCCGAAGATGCCAAGTTAATTTATGGCACCGTGTATCGAAGGTTTAAACGGATACGGCCGATGTAGCAGACTTCGTCAGATTCCCCCTCGTTTGAGGGGTTTTTGATTGTGGGGACGCTCTTCCCTGCAGGCGCAAGCCCCTGCAGTTAATTACGCTACCGCATCGCGGTAACAACTTTCTCCTTCTCCAGATGGTCACTTCGTGTCATGTGTGTTTGTTTTGTTTGTGGTTGCCCGTGGATTGTATACGGAGACTAATTTATGTTGTCGCCCGTAGGGCGTGGATTAGTCCAAATCCGTATCTTCTTAGATTTGGGTTTGGGGGTTGGGTTTAAGGATACGTTAGTCTCATCTAAGACTAAGATCAACTTAAACGTTTGTTAAGGATACGTTAGTCTAATTTAGACTAAGATCAACTTAACAGGATCGTTTAGATCCAACAAGAGAGTATTTGGGCTCTATTGTTTAGTTTAAGGACATTACGGTCGATTACCAGTTTAAGGACATGGTGGTCCATTGTTAGTTTAAGGACATCTCGGTCCAGGTTAAGGGCATCGTAGTTCATGGGTTTAAAGGGACCCCACAGTCCGAAGTTAAGGACATCGTAGTCCGTGGGTTTACAGGGACCCCACAGTCCGAGGTTAAGGACATCGTAGTCCATGGGTTTACAGGGACCCCACAGTTCGAGGTTAAGGACATCGTAGTCCATGGGTTTACAGGGACCCCACAGTCCGAGGTTAAGGACATCGTAGTCCATGAGTTTAAGGACCCCACAGTCCGTAGTTTAAAGACATCGTAGTCTATGAAGTTTAAGGACATCGTAGTCCATGAGTTTAAGGACCCCACAGTCCGTAGTTTAAAAACATCGTAGTCTATGAAGTTTAAGGACATCGTAGTCCATAGTTTAAAGACATCGTAGTCTATGAAGTTTAAGGACATCGTAGTTCATGAGTTTAAGGACCCCGCAGTCTGTAAAATGTGTGGTTGTCGGGACCCGTCACCTCTCTGAAGACGTTGAAGGATTACAACGACAGATATCAGAGGAGTAAAGAGATTTACCCTTGAACCGGTGTGAGTTGGTTGAAAGATCTGTAGTCCAGTTTGGGATTGAGATCTGTTAAATATTCGTGAGCAGATGGGCTCAGTTCAATATAAGTTGAGGACTTATGGCCAATATTGGGCTAAGTCCAATAAGATTAAAATGTTTAACATTTTCTTGTTCTGGGCTGTTGAGCCTTTACTTGGGCTTGGCCCTTTTAATAATGCTGAGCATTAGATCCTGACAATTTTTGTCTTGTTTTGAATGCATAGCATTCATCAGAACAATGTGTGTTCTGACAGCGCGCAAGGTGCTTTGCGCCAATTAAGAGCGCATTGCGCTTCTGCCAAGTAGCGCACACAAAGAGGACACGTGTTGCGCTTAGCGCTAAGCGCCGGTTTATAAGCGCAACGCGCTTTTAATTTATGAGCGCGTTGCGCTGGTTTGTTGGCGCACCAGTGAGTGACACGTGGCGCGCTTTGCGCTGAGTGCCAGCCCATGAGCGCAGTGCGCTGTTTCAAAAGCGCAAAGCGCAAGTCGTATACGTGGTTGACACGTGGCATGTTTTGGCGCTGAGCGCCGGTTCAGGAGCGCAAAAGCACAATTCATGAGTGCAAGGCACTTTTCAATAGCGCAAAGCGCATTTGATCAAATTTATGATCAGAGAACAAGTTTATGTTCTTTTTAAAGGAGGCTTTGCCTCAAGAACAACAGTTCTTCTTTTTGAAAGGGCTTGCGTTTGTGGATCAATAATCTATATGAAGAATATGTTCTTCTTTATTATTTGATGAGATCTATTGATCTCTTTTATGAAAGACCTTGGTCTTTTTTAGATCTATGATTTTTTTTAAAAGACAGTTCTTCTTTTTATGAGATGATTTCATCTCTGTGTTCATGGTTCATGTTCTTTATCTTGAAGAAATGATCTTCTTTTGCTAAAAGCTTGCTTTTTCTTTCTTTGAGTTTTCTCAAATTTTGTAGGGGGGTTTCTCCATCAGGGGGGAGAACATGCTGGTGCTTAAGCTTCCCGCTGCTGAAAAATGCTTTTTTGCGTTCGCGCACGTGTTGGGCGCACATATTTGCATGTAGCGTACATGGAGTTTGCGCATATGCGCATTATGGGAAGGAGCAGTCTCCTATGGAGAACGAATCTCCTTTTAATATTATTGAATATTCTCATGTGGTGCATACGTGCGTTGCACGTGGTGCGCGCCTGGCGGGCACACGTGCGTTGCACGTAGTGCACATGGCGCTTGCGCATATGCGCATTATGGGGAGGAGCAGGCTCCTATGGAGAACGAATCTCCTTTTAATATTATTGAATATTCTTATGCGGTGCGCATGTACGTTGCACGTGGTGCGCGCATGGCGGGCACACGTGCGTTGCACGTGGTGCGCGCATGGCGGGCACACGTGTGTTGCACGTGGTGCGCGCAAGGCGAGCATACGTATGTTGCACATATGCGTATTATGGGGAGGAGCAGGCTTCTATCTTGGAGAATTGAATCCTTTGAGTATTGAACTCCACCTTTTCTAAGAGGTATCCCCTCTTATTTATATGGGAGTGGTAGGGAAGCGATCTCTCCTTTTCCTGATGTGGGACTAAAAATGCATTCACCATGTAGTAGAGCATTACTTTAGATTACACGTGCATAGCACATTTGCTCATAACTTTTGATCCCGGATGAATTATGAGGCCCATAATATATCAAATCGAAGGATTTTTCGAGACACTTTCGATACCATCAGAATTTAGCTGTTTCTCATTCCGGAGTTTGTCAAAATATAGCTCGGAAAATACTGGTTCGCATCTTCTTTCTTAGATCACATGTGCATAGCACATTTGCTCATAACTTTTGATCCCGGATGAATTATGAGGCCCATAATATATCAAATCGAAGGTTTTTTCGAGATGTTTTCAACACCATCAGAATTTAGCTATTTCTCATTAGGAAGTTTGTCAAAATACAGCCCGGAAAATACTGGTTCACATTTTCTTAAGCGTATCGCTGCCATTTGATACCTTGGGCTCTTTTGCGCAGAAATTTTTGACGGGAACAAGGGTCGTACAAGAAATTAAATGTGCAACAATAAACTTGGACGATATAAAACAATGGGATGCACCAGAATCGAATAATGCTAATGCGAGAAAAGCATGAACAAGTATAATACCTGAAACAACTTCCTCTGAAGCCTTGGCCTCTTCGGCCGTCAGAGTAAAGGCTCGAGCTTGATTAGGCCCTTGTGTTATCTGCTTCTGCCCCTGAGTTGGCCTCTGTGGTGGCTTCTGAGCATCTTCTCTCAAACGTGGCTTTGACGGGCAAGCATTGACAGTATGGTTAGCCGATCCGCAAACCAAACAGAGTCCAAGCTTCCTTCGGCAATCTCTCTTTAGGTGTACGGGCATATGGCAAAAGTCACAAATCACGCTCCTTCTCTGATCAGCTACGATGGGATTCTTCATCGGTACCATGCCACGTTGGTCCACCGGGATACCTCTACGTATAGGAGCTCGGTTCGGCGTAAACGCTGGCTTCCATACCACAACTGCCTGCTGTTGCGTACCCTTTGTCCTCATCAATAAGCTTTGCTGCTCCCTGGCTGCTTTTAGAACTTGCGAGAAAGTGGTCAATCCCAGAGATATAATATGCCTCTGGATTTCCACGTCCAAACTGTGCATGAACCTTCGTGCCCTATCAGCCTCTTTGGCAACCAAAGGTCCTGCGAATCGACTGAGCCGTGTCCACTCAGCCGCATGCGCATCCACGGATCTGCCATTTTGCTTCAAACTGATAAACTTTTCCTCCATTTCTTCCAGCGCAGTTTGCGGAAAGAATTTCTCTAAGAAACTCTGTGAAAACGTTGCCCAACTGACCGGCTTGGGCAAACGGGTCTCTTTCACGAGCCACCACTCATGGGCATAGTCCACCAATTGGATGCGTACAACATCCACTCTCTTGTCTTCTGGAATCTGCGCGGCGACGAGCAGATTCTTCGTATCGACTAGCCATTACTCTGCTGGCAACGGCTCCTCCAAACCAGTGAAAGTGGACGGGCTAAGTCTCCTGAAATCCGCTACTGTACCCACACGATGTGCTGGTTTGGCTGCAATTGCATCGATGGACTGCTGGACTGTCCGCAATCCTTCCTGAAAAGTCTCGGCTTGCCGCTGATTCAGATCGGTTTGCCGCTTCTGGTTCTCCAGCATTCCACGAATCACTCCAAGTAATGCGGCGTTATCAACACACCTCTGGTACGTTCGTAAATCTTCATCTGCCATGACTCTGATCCCAAAACACTGAAGGAGATTAGAATGATAAACAGGATTCAAGAAACATGATAGTTATAGATAGCAATATAGCAGGACATGTTCCTAAATACGGGTTTTATGGTTAGCGTATTGGGTTCAATACCCAACTACAAAAGAACCAAACCCGATTAACCTAAAATCTATGTCTCTGATACCAAACAAACCCTGTCACGCCCCGCTTTCCAGAGTGCGCTAAGATCGGCACGTGACAGAGCCAACCATGCTACCTGTGGCTAGGAAATATCCCTCCATAGTCACATTACGACTGTCTATAAGATATCAAGAACAGTAAAATAAAATAAAATATCTAGTATATGTCCATATGCCAGAATAAACGAGTTAAGACATAATATGCGGAAGCAATAGATCCAATAAACAATAACATCTGGAAATACGTCCCAAATACGAGCTCACATCAGGAAATGAAAGTACGGAAAGAAAACTAAACTAAACTAAACACTAACAAGATCCTCACTGCTCGGCCTGACGGCTGAAATACTCCTGATCAGCATGCGAAGGAGATAAAGGATCTGGGCCATGCAAAACCCAGACGTCAGTGCGTCATAATATCAAATAATAGAATATAACCAGGAGGTAACAAGATATGCAGGTATGAGTATGAACAGTAATATGGGTATAACAAGTAACACGGATATGGAATAGTGAAGAGTATAAGTATATGTGACGTACGGTGAGTAATCTGAACTAAACTACCGGGTTATCTATTCTACAGTTTGTGAAATCAATTTAATGGAATCATCGATGTAACTCAATAGTATCCAGTGCGTGCCCGGGACTACGGTCCAGATTCTTGGGCTGAAACCGAGACATGCCGCTAGGCATTAAACAGGAACATGTACAGATGAATGATGTCAGCAGCATCATCCCAGGGCTGGCCTAGCCCGTAAAACTGATCAGTATAAGCGTCGAACTGTTGAGTTACAAGTCAGGTTTCATCATTGATTTCCTCCTTACCCCCAAGGTTATGTGTTCAACTCAGGTATTGATAAATCTGGAGCTACTGCCAACACAGGATCAAGCAGGTACAGGTTTTGTCTGAATAGACAACAGGATATGTCCGTCAGAACAGCGAGTCAGGATTGTCGGCATTAGAAACAATATCAGATATCAAGTCAAGCAGTGGTGTATCAGGTTATGTTAGATAGTGCATATGTATCGCACGGATGCCCAAAGTAAAACTGTAGCAGGTATCGAAGCACGGTAAAACACGAATGCACAATGTCTATCGGGGATCACATCTATAACTCCGTGACTACGTATGATGCACATTATCAAGCCTGGGGTGCTAGTGTAACAGAAACATGTAATAATATGACATAGCATGTAACTAGATATATAATATATGATACGGATACGAACGGCTATCGGAAAACGGTAAAACTGTGACAGGGATGCACAATATAATAAACATGTAATATATTCATATGAATATAGATATATTAGCATAGCATGTAGCAAGATAAACTTGCCTGATCGGATCTCACGACGGAATGTGTTTGCTGCGTCCGACGTCGGGTAAACGTCGCAATAAACACACGTGCACACGGGACAGGACCAGGCAAAGCAAGAAGGTGACCACGCTGGCTGGGGATGTCCACTGGGTCAGTCGGATCGTCGGCAACAGCACGGCTCTGGCGATGACCGGAAAGCCAGGAAACAAGAAAAGAGAAGAAGAAGAAGCAGAAGAAAGAGAGGAAGGACTGCTCCTGGGGTTCTCTGCTGTGGTGCTTAGGGACAGAGGCGATGCAAGGTGGACGTTGACGACGAGTCGTGGGTTTTCCGGTGAGGTTTCACGGCGAGGCGGTAGGGTTTCTTGGGTTCTCGTCGGGTGTGCAGGGGAGAGTCGCAGGTGGTGGTGGTGAAGAAGGGAAGTGGAGAGGAGGTGGCAAGGGGATGCCGACGAGGCTGGTCGACGATGAGGGTGTCGATGACGAGGGAGAGGTAAGCGGGGAGAGGAGGCCAACGAGGGCGTCGGCGACGAGCGCGACACGCGGGCGCGGGCATGGTTCGAGCTCGCGTGCAGGGAAAATAAAAGAAGAAGACGGGGGGTGAGAATAGTGAAGAGGAGGTGACGAGATCTACTGGTTAACAAATATATATAGAGAACGAGAGAGGTACGTGGCCTTGTGAATTTATATATATATATAAACTGAGATAGTGTTTTTCGTGAGCTGTAAAGAGAGGAGAGAGAGAGAGTGATTGATGGAGTGGGTTGGTGAAAGAAAAGAGGGGGAGAGAGAAGAGACGTGGGGGTTTAGATTACAAAATATATTTTAGTTAAAACATATAAACATGTGTGTATAGATATAGTAAACAGTATAAATGTTATAAGAATATTATATTGATTTTATTTGAGATTTTGGCTAATAGAAACTTTCTCCAAAATACGTCCGGGTTGGGTCTAAAAATCTAGTTTTAAAATACGAATAATATACGTAATGACCAAAACCAAAATAGGATATCCGGGTAACGAAAATGCATACCCCCAAGAACGGATGTACGTAGCGATCCAAACGGGTCTGTTTCACTGAACGGGACGAGAACACGATGTACGAATGCCACGAAAGGGTTAGGGGTATGATACAGGCCATGCTAGGTATTTTTAAATTATTTTATTTGACTTTATATGTTATAGTAAAAAAATGCAGATGCCCAATATATGATACGGGTAAACAGGGTATAGAACAAGAAAGTGCACGGATTCTCATAATTAGCCGGGATAAATCATAAATAAGAATCAAGACGGGTTCCAGCACTCTGGTCGGGTCGGAGGCAATTACAGGTGCCAATTATACTATTCACACCCAAACAGCAATAAATCAAGAAATAGCCATAATTAAAGAAATACCTAAAATAGAACTGGTATAAATGAACTAGGGTGTTACATCTTTGATCGGCGAGAGTAGTCCTGGTCAATCACCGATTCCTGGACCTGTCTCCAGACTTTGTAAATTTTGGAGGACAGCCACTGAGGGGGCTGCTCCAGCTTTGCTTTTGGGGCTTTCTCCATGGGTGAAGAAGATCTTTTCAGTATGGCAGTTGGAGAGTTCTTGCGGACCCTCTTTAGCGGTTCAAAGTTGTTCCCAGTTGGAACAGCAGCATCGATCTCCACCATTGGAGCTGGCGGAGTCAATCCAGAAGGAGAGTTGCCCCCAGCCTTCCTTACTCTGCGCCAGTAGCGACGTCGAGCGTGTCGAGCCGTTAGGATTGTCTCAGCAGTAGGGGTGACTTCCTCATGCCCCCTGTTCTGGCCGATGGTTGCTGTTGGTGCCAGCCTACTGAAGACCGATATCCGTTGAGAAGCAATATCCAATATGTCAAAGCCAGACCTCTGGGCAGGGGAAGCAGCTTTGAGTACTTCGCCTGGAGCGAGGTCCAGAACAGTCAGTCTTGCGAAGACCAACCCTTTGGCAGGAGAAGCCGCCTTGATGACTTCATGAGCAGGAATAGCTATCCGTTTAGGGATAACCCTTTCTGGTATTGCGGGCTTCTTCATAGGCCCAAATGAGTTTTGGCCCAGTCTGTCAAAGACTGAGGCATTGGAGCTGGATGACCCGTTGAGAGGGGCCGCAGTAGTGGTAAGTCGATCAAAGACCGACTTCTTTGGGGTTTCCTGCAACGGCAGCGGGGCATTGAAGTTCATTGGCGGGAGCATGGTCCCGAAGAACAATCCAGTGGTGGCCTGAGTGACCTGTTCCACCGGCATAGCGAAGATGGAGGCTGCTTGGGGCCCGTAAATCACTCCTCCGGACGGGACGGAGCGAGAGTTGCAATTGCAGTTAGTGCAGGTTGAAGCTATTGATCTTCTATTTTCTGCACGGAACAAGACACCAAATCATAGTAACTCGAACCCAAAAGCAACCATATCAAACCGCGATTCGTTCGCGAGCACGACACACGAAGTGTGGAGTGGAAAGAGGAAAAGTTCCCATTGGGCGTTCCAGAATCTGTTCCCCGCCGAACACGGAGACAAGACCGCGTAGGTCCATCTTGCCTGAATTCGGGGCAGATGCTAATTGGTGCTATCCGTCCACCTCTCCGAAGATGCCAAGTTGATTTATGACACCGTGTATCGAAAGTTTAGACGGATGCGGCCGATGTAGCAGATTTCGTCAGATTCCCCCTCATTTGAGGGGTTTTTTATTGTGGGGACGCTCTTTCCTGCAGGCGCAAGCCCCTGCAGTTAATTATGCTACCGCATCGCGGTAACCACTTTCTCTTTCTCCAGATGGTCACTTCGTGTCGTGTGTGTTTGTTTTGTTTTTGGTTGCCCGTGGATTGTATACGGAGACTAATTTATGTCATCGCCCGTAGGGCGTGGATTAGTCCAAATCCGTATTTTCTTAGATTTGGGTTTGGGGGTTGGGTTTAAGGATACGTTAGTTTCATTTGAGACTAAGATTAACTTAAACGTTTTTTAAAGATACGTTAGTCTAATTTTAGACTAAGATCAACTTAACGGTATCGTTTAGATCCAACAAAAAAGCATTTGGGCTCTATTGTTTAGTTTAAGGACATTGCGGTCGATTACCAGTTTAAGGACATGGTGGTCCAATGTTAGTTTAAGGACATCTCGGTCCAGTGTTAGTTTAAGGACATCTCGGTCCAAGGTTAAGGACATCATAGTCCGTGGGTTTAAAGGGACCCCACAGTCCGAGGTTAAGGACATCATAGTCCATGGGCTTAAGGACCCCACAGTCCATGGTTAAGGATATCATAGTCCATGGGCTTAAGGACCCCACAATCCATGGAATGATTGGCTATCGGGACCCGTCACCTCTTTGAAGACGTTGAAGGATTACAACGACAAATATCAAAGGAGTGAAGAGATGTACCCTTGAACCAAAATTGATTGGGAAATCTGTAGTCCAATTTGGGACTAGGATCAATTAATTAGATTATAAGCACATTGGCTCAGTTAAATCTGAATTGAGGAGTTATGGCCAACTTGGGCTAAGTTCAGTTAGATTTAAAATGTTGGACCTTTGTTTGGACTGTCGAACATTTGTCTGGGTTCAATCCCCCATTATTTAGCAATGCTAAACATGAGTCTGGGTTCAACCATGTCTTTATCTTTTATTGAGTGCTGAGCACTCATATACCATATGAGATGATCAATCTTGGAAGACAAGGATATATTTGAGGCTCGGTCAAAGGGAAGTCTTGTCTCTGGAAGACTTAGCCAATTTGGGCTAGATTGGTTTTAAAATAGTGTTAAACACTAGAAGATATTTGGCGATCACGTGTTCTCACGTGATGCGCTTTAAAACAGTGCTAAACACTAGGGACAAAATGCTCAAAATAGTGTTAAACACTAAAAATGTGGTGGTCACGTGGGGTCACGTGAGGCACATGAGAATTGGGCCAAACCTTCTTTATTTTACCCTCAAATCTGCAAATAAGTGTTAAACACTTAGCATTCAGGCCATCACGTGTGACCACGTGAGGCATCTGAAGATGGGGCCAGACTTCCTTTATTTTGTTCTCAGAATATTCAAATAAGTGTTAAACACTTTTGGTCTTCAGGCCATCACGTGTTGGCACGTGATGGGTATCCATGTATTGATTATTAAAGTGTTTATTAGTGGTCACGTGGGGACACGTGAGGGCGCCTAAAATTGATTATGCCCTTGGATTTGTTCCCTTTTGTTTTGAGAGTCACGTGTGAGCACGTGAGGCATTGCCTTCATGCTTTTTCTTTTTCATTTTGAGGAGTCTGTTTGAGGGTCACGTGGGGCACGTGACCATGTCTCATTCGTTCTTTTCTGATCATTAAAGGAAGGGTCACGTGTTGCCACGTGACCACGTTTACGTGCATGGATAATTTAAGTCCTTTGTTTGAGAATTAAATTCTTTGGTAGGGTTAAACCCTAATCTTGTTTTGAGGAATTAAATTCCTATGTATATGGAAGAATTAAATTCTTATGTAGGGTTAAACCCTAGTTTCATTCGGAGGAATTAAATTCCTATGAATTTGGAAGAATTAAATTCTTATGTAGGGTTAAACCCTAGTTTCATTTGGAGGAATTAAATTCCTATGAATTTGGAAGAATTAAATTCTTATGTAGGGTTAAACCCTAGTTTCTTTGGGAGGAATTAAATTCTTATGAATTTGGGGGAATTAAATTCCTTAAACTTAAATTCCCCCTCTAAGTTTTGGATCTGCATGTCAGAATCTCCCCGATGAGAATTAAATTCTCAACTTGTGGGGAGATCTGCTTCTGCAGATCTTCAACCAAAGGAAGAACTAAGTTTTTATTCAGAAGAGTTAAACTCTTAATTTGATAATTAAATTCTCTTTTGTTTTATGGAGTTTAGATCTCTTTCCCCTTTCTCACCTAGGGTTTCTTTTCTCTGAAAAAGTCTTCTTTTCTCTCTTGAGAATTAAATTCTCCTCCCTTTTTTTCTCTGGTGTTGTATATCTCCAAAAATCAGAAAATCGATCCCCTCTCTTCTCTTCTTGGCTCCTATTTATAGGAGAAAGAAAAGAATCAATCTGTTTAGTCAATCTTCCATTGAAAGATTTTAATTGATTTTGTAACCAACATGATCTTTTAGACTACTTAGTGAATTTTATTCACCATTGGATTTTTAATCCAAAAGATATTATGTTTGTTATTCTTGGTGAATTTCAGGGAAATCTTTCCTTGTATAGAATCTTTCTATAAGTTGGTGATTTTTAATCACCATTGAATTTTTAATCCAATGGTGCCCCATTTTACAGAGCACAATCCTTCTGTTTGGAAAGATCTAGGAAAATATTAAGGTTTTTTTATTTCCCTTAATTAGAATTTAATTCTATTAGTTCAGAAGGCTTAAAAGCCTATCACGTGTTGGCACGTGATCCCACTGTTTGATCATTAAAATAGAATTTAATTCTATTAATTGAAGAACTTAGGCACGGATCACGTGCTGATACGTAACTTTCCCGATTAAGCATTTAACCAGAATTTAATTCTGTTGTTTAAAGAACTCGGGAATTATCACATGTCAGCACGTGACCCTTGGTCACGTGTTGGCACGTGATGCCCCATTGGGGTTTTTTCTGTTGTTTTATTATACCTTTTTCAGTGTGTTTGAAGGCCCATCACGTGTTGGCATGTGACCCCATTCATTGATTGTTTGATTAGAATTTACTTCTTATAAGTCAGAGAGCTGGGGAACCCATCACGTGTCTGTACGTGACCTGTGGGCACGTGATGCCCCATTGGGGTGTTACTTACTGTTTTGTAATATCTTTTAATCCTTTTTCAATGGGTTTAAAGGGCCCATCACGTATGGGCACGTGACTCCTGTTGATTAGAATTCAATTCTATTATAACAGAATTCTCAGGAAATCATCACGTGACCCTTGGTCACGTGTGTGCACGTGATGCCCCCATTGGGGATTTTCCTGATATTTCAGGAGGGAACAGCCCATTAGAGCTTAGAAAAGAGGAGTTTAAAGGATGTGAAAATCCCTTACATTTTCCATTTGCCCAACATATAAATCTAAAACTTTTTCAAAAATAAATCACATCTCATTTTTTTGGGGCGCTCTATCTCTCAATGATAGCTGCAGCCTAATTTTCAAGGGATAATAGTAATCAATGAAAGGAAAAGGGTCACTGGAGGGAATCCCCAGTACCCTTTTAAACCTTAATCCCCATTGGTAGCTATTATCCTCGCATCAATTAAACAAGTTGGTAAAGGTAAAGTATTTTTAATACATCTCTTAATCAATCCAATCCTAACCCTAATAAGTTCTTTTATCATTAAGTTTTTAAATCTCTTTTAAAATAAAAACAACAAATCCAATTTTTTTTAATTAACTCGTCTAAAACATGAAAAATAAAGTTATTACCTTCATGTAGACGATCCGTACTCACCGCGGCTAGCTATTGCGACACCGTGTTGATTGCGTTATATAGAACACATAAAAACTCACATTTTCACATCAATCACAGCTGTTGTAGCGTCTGCTCATTTTTCTCGTGGAGCAATCGAATCTCTTCCGCCGACGCTGTTGCAACATCTGCCCGCGTCTAGATCACGGAGTACTCATGGACGGCCTTACGCCCAGCAAAGAGTCGGTGGGCCCCAAGACCAACCCTGCACTCATACCCACCATGATGCCTACCGGATAGCTCGTCAAGGATAGGGCAATGGCGGTAATCAGGTCGTTGGGGCCAAGTCCTAAATGGCCGTCTTCTCTTAGAACTGGCTCTGCAAAGAATATATATAGATATATAGATATGTGTTAACATAAAATACAGAATTGACTTGATTATATGAAACTTAAGTAGGTGCTTGCGCTTATTGAAAGTCTCGAACTCTGGGGGTAATTTAAGTACGGGGGTGATCGGATCTCTCTCTTCCTCTGTGTAATTAAAAATAACTTAATAAGATATCCCATCTATGAATAGACTAAGACAATAGAGTGCAATTAACAGTAAGTGCTTGCGCTTATTGAAAGTCTCGAACTCTGGGATCGTCAAACTTTTAAAAAAATATTTATTTTGTTTAACCTCTACTTGTTTTGAACGTTGACCTGTTGAAGGTCTCTCAAAGAGGTAAACACTCGGTTGTAGGGTTGTTGTGTAGGTAGACGCTCGTGCTTGCGCCGCAAACTAGCAGGTATGCGGAATACAAAACGAAAATTTTCGAAACTTGAGCACAAACTAGTACAACCTATAATCAAATCCAAACACTAAACAAGAAACTACATAAAGGAGTTTAGCTACTATGTTAGTGATAACAACCTTTGTAGTCGTATTCTTCGTCTTCTTTCCACTTTCTTGGCTCCTTAGGTCGTCGGGAACGAGCTTGGGAGTCAGTCTTTCTTGCCGAAAATGATCTACCTCGAAGGAAACCTAACTAAGACTCTAACTTCACAAGTGAAGCAACTAGTGATCAAAACTTGTTAGAAATTGATCACTAGATTGATATAGTGGTTAATCTCTAAAGTTTCTCTTATAATCTCTTTCCAAACTCAACTTAGAAAAAATCAAGACAGATGGAAGAAAGAAATTTGGGTGTGGTTCTCTCAAGCATGGCAACTCAAGAATAAATCATCACATCTCTTTTCTCTTTCTCTATTTTCTTTTAATGTGAGAGTGAGTGGGTTGTGACTCACCATGATGAGTCACAAGCCCACAACATTCTCACATCACAAAGAAGAGATGAGAAGAGAAAAAGACCACATCATTGTACACATATACATATGTACATGCATATATAAAAATATATACAAATACACTAATACAAGTATATGCTATAAATATATACACCCGTATTCGTATCAAAATACGAATACCAATCCGCCGAATCCTATCAAAATGTGACAAAATTCGTATAAAATATAAATACCCGTATTTATACTAAGATACAAAATACCCAAGACACAAATACACGTATTTATACAAATACCCGTATTCGTATAAATACCGCATTCTGTCAAAACACGAATACCGAAAAGAGAGATACTAAAAAGAGATATATAATACTAGCTCACATTTAATCCAAATTGTGATAATCTGGCTATTTTTCAAACCGGCTAGTATTAAAAAAACTGTTCGATTAAAAATACGTGTACAAAACACGTATTTTAATCGAATCTGAGTACGTATCAAAATACGTACACTATATCGTTTCGCCCGAGCTGGGAAACCCTCTGTCTGGGACTCTAAAGACTCGACAATACACTGGCAGTGGGTTTAACCATAAGCACATCAGCGGCACTAGCTGTACGTAACAGTTACCCAGGTATTGAACGAAAAGAAGGCCAATAAGCAAACTTGTCTGTATCCCTACTAAGCCTGAAAGTGATAGTCTCCATGCGTCTATTCGTCTAAGAGTATAGCATATCGGGTTTAGGGGTGGATAAAGTCAGACCCCTAATAAAGCGATAAATCGTGTCGGTACGAAGCCCATCACCCACTGAGAAAATACTGATCCAAATCAGTAATTCTCATCCATCTTGACCAAGGATTTCTGGTGATTGCCACCCGTACACTGCGCGACATCTACCGAGATACGAATTTCCGACGATCCGCTCACTGCCTCCATGTGGCTCGGGACTGTACCCAACTAAAACTTGTTTACACGACTCAGTAAAGCCATGGTATGGTAATAATCAAAGCACAGTGGAAACTCACACGAGAAAAATGACGATCTCAAGTCGACAGGCTAACATGTACTCATGTCACCAGAGAACTGCTATCAAACAATAGGTATAATACCATCTAGCATGTTCCTAGCGAGTCCGTCCAGTATAACTCATAACCCAATGAGCACCCGTATACTGTCTTTGGTGACTAACTGACACCAATGGCTGTGAGACCGGCCATCGCCCCTCGTCGGGATCAAGAAACGTATACACTAGTCTACTCTGAAATATCGATGCTCAATATCGATATTCCCATGACTAGGGACATTTAAGGATTTGCTTATAGACTATCTGGTTCTCATAGGTGTGATCGCCACAATAATCCTGGTAGTCAAGTAGGAATCCAAAGAGCTCTATCAACATGTAATAGTGATCCGTAATACCACATAATACATGTACATCATAATAGAGATGAACCAGATAGTATACTATCATCCCGAGTAAGACTGTTCTACCCGTATATGTCCTCCTTCAATCATCATAATCGTCTGCCTTCGATTATAATAATTGTCTTGATGGCACTATAGCCAATATGTTGGTTAGCAGGCATGGGAACAGGTAGTATTGGTGCTCGGCTGCTAATGGTAGGATCACTTTGCTTCGATCTTTGAGGCATACATGAGTGCGGACCGTAGGCTCCTCATCAGCAGCAGCAGTTGGTTACAGCTTTTGCACAGAGAAGAAGACGTGCCAACCATTGGACGCATACTTTCTTGTATGTACAAAGCGACGGAATTCGATCTTTGGTCTTCTTGATTTGTTGCTGGCAAGAAGAAACACTAGGATCTTTCTTCTTCAACATTAGTTCATAATTAAAGAGGATTTACAAACAAAACCCAAAGTATATATGGATTGTACTTCATAAAATTAAGAGTCACTTCCAAAATTGTTTAAGAATTGGTAAAGTAATGTTGTAAACTTTGCAAGAATATCAAGCTACTATAAAGTTTAGAACTGGGATGACTGAGTCCAGGATTATTGGTTATCTCAAGTCAATGAGAATCTAAATTTCATTAACATGTCACTTTTGTTTTTTAAACTATCATATACACTTTTAAATGTTTAATTGCCTGCTTCCAAGCTTTCCATATCCCTACTATTATAGCTAATAAACTTGGGAAACACATGAAAAGATTATTCTAAGAAAGTATTTGTCGAAAAATTTAAATAAAAAAAATCTTTATATTAAGCGTGCCGGCCTCATCAATTCATAAATTGAAGTAAAAAAGTCCTTAATATTTTAGCAAATCTTTAAACTTTTCTAGAAATTTTCTTTTGATATCTTAACCAAAATTCCTTAAAAGTCTTCATTATTTTAACTAGAAAAGAATCTTCTCAAATATTTTATCCCTGATGTTATCAAACTTTATCTCCAATACACTAATTATACCATCATAACAACACAATAATTTCTTTGAAAGCATATATAAATCAATACATTACATATATTATACTGCTAAAATATTTGAAATTAACAAAAATACATCAAAACATTAACAAAAACAAGAATCAATAATTCCTACAAGAAATTAAGACGTGGGTGCGGACCGTCGGCTCCGCGTCGTCGGTACATATCGGCGATACGAAGATGCATCGGCGCTTGGATGCGTACTTTCTCGAATGGACCGAACTTATTCGGTACTGATGGGGAAGCAACAGGCAAGGGGAAACACTTGAATTTCTTATGATCGGTTCATGGGGAAGGAGAATGCTAGCTTGAGACATTATGATGAGTATAGAGAGAAACTGCAGCCAAAGTAATTAATTAAGCAGAGAATCAAATTATAATGTTAAGATTTATACTCTCTCTGTTAATATATATACAAGTTGTATTGAAATATATGAACTAATTTAGGAAACTTTCCAAATATAGGAACCCATCTCTCTTTTGAACAAAACAGCAACAAACCTTTGATATTTGAATCTAGGTCTTATATATCCCTTTTAAATTTACCAAAATATTGGACTTAAAACTTTAGAGAAATTTTATTAACATAAATAATACCTTATTGCTACTCAACATCGGATTCCTAGAAATATCATATATAAATATATAGAGCACCACACACACACACCGGTCTCAGTTAAAGCTAAACCTACCGGTGAAATAATTACCCATGAGCTCAAGACGGCGGAGGAGGATCCTACTGCTTCACCAAAGTCGTTTGACCGAGTATTCGAGCAAGGGCCTTTGTCCCTTCGCCTCCGTGTTTGTCTATCACCGATTACTTTAAATGACAAGAACAAGAAGCCGACGATCTCGTCATGGTTCGCTGTTTATGACTACACCCAAGTGGTCGTACCTTCGGTTTTCGAGGGCTACAGCTACGTCTTCCACTGTGCCCTAACAGAAGACCCCATCAAGCATTGGTTTAGTATATGCATGCCTAAAGCATCTTTTACCGCGGCGTGCCAGATGATCCCTCCTGACTACCCTATGGCACACGTCCCCATCACGGATACTGTGTCGGAAACCAATAAATTCATAGTGGAAGTGGTAGCAAAGGATAGGGATAAGTGTCACGTGACTGTATGGGGTATAGCGATCATTGAGAGAATGGTGGTGTACGAGGAAATTATAAAGATTGCGAAAGAGGTGGAGGGTGTCGTTCCAGGAGGGCGCAGCGGATGGAGACAGAGAAACATGAAAGAGGTCGATAACCATAATACATGTGCGGTGTATGAATTGGTTCGAAGGGGTGAAGCTACGTTGCTCACATGAGTTTCACTTGAGATGCATTGCTCCTTGGCTGGCGAAGAAAGCGTCCTGCCCCTTGTGACAAAGCGAGGAGGAGCCATGTCCAGTTGATTGTTGTCTTTGTTAGTTTTATTTTCATGCTTTGCGTCGGGTTTAGTTTTTATTCGATCCTTTG
This sequence comes from Agapanthus africanus, assembly GCA_030015575.1. Taxonomy (NCBI): domain Eukaryota; kingdom Viridiplantae; phylum Streptophyta; class Magnoliopsida; order Asparagales; family Amaryllidaceae; genus Agapanthus; species Agapanthus africanus. Next base: position 540,393,409 of record CM057345.1, on the reverse strand, counting down.
CTATATCTTGAGGAAAGGCAGATTGGGTGAAGGGATTGATCAATAATAAAATTGAATTATAATCGATGTTGTTAGGCTAAACTTCCCATACAAGGACATCTTTATAGATTTCAAATGAATTTGTTGCAAAAGAAAAATCATGCAATGTTTTCCGAACGATACAACAATTGAAATTAAAAGTTGATGGTACTTCTAAATCCACAAAATTTATTTGTAAACTATAAAGTGCATGGTATTTATCTGAAAACGCCGACACTTCATGGTATTTTAGTAAAATTTGGCCCTTTTGTTATCAACCAGATAGTGCTCATCAGTAATTAGCAGCAGTATAATCAGCAAGAGAAAGAATGGTATCCTTGATGAAGTACACCCTTTTGCTAATTATTATATATATTAGATAACCGATTTGAGAAATAAAATTAAAACGAAATCAATAGAAAGAAGCCAGCTGAAAGATGAGAGTGATACGCAAAAAAGGTGAATACATTTAGATACATTGATATGTTCTCCAATGTGCTCATATCATGTGCATTTCACAAAAATCCACATAAATTTACTCAAAAAATTGTCTACACACAAGTTATATGCACAATGGTGCTTAGAACATAAAACAAAATAAATGGCAGCAGAAAAGGAGGGGTTTTGCAATCTAATAAAAGCATTCAATTTACATATTTGAAAAATTAACCATCAATAAAGTTTGAAAATACAATTAATGCACTGCCAATAGATAATACTAATATAAGTACAGGTACAGAAAATATTTCAATGCACTTGCTAACGAATTAGTGGCAGCAAATTACAATTACAAATTTTATTTAAAATCAGATAAAACACAACACATCAATAGTCCAATTAAAAGCTGTAATTATGTCTGCGAATTCCTTGACTTAATTGCTATAATTCTTGTTACCCTAAATTTCCTTTAAATACCATAAACTATCAACCATCAGCCCGTATAAGATGAATACAATGAACTTAGTCTGTTGAAACCGCAAGCATGCATGCGCGACGTGCCCCCCATAAACTTTTAGCGCCTTTTCTTTTTCAATTTAATATTCTTTTTCGATCATCTTTCAATTTAGTACCATACAAACAACCGAAGAAATTTGAAGTCCATGGTACTTTCTTGCAATTGACTAAGAATAAAGGGATCAACAAGCGAAAATCATCCTGGTATAGTGTCGCTCGCTTAATATCATTCTTATCTTCACTCACCTTAACGCCACAATCACATACCGGCACTTTCATCTGGCGCCACAAACAGAAGCTACATGCAACATTACCTTGCGTCGCCATGGACTACAACATGCATCCTACTGCAGAACACGCCTGCATGCTCTCAAAAATATGCACCACATTCTTAGTTTTTCGCCTCAAAGCACGACGACTTGCCTTCCAAATTCTACTCCTACATGTACTTTTCTTATGATGTATTGTGCTACTTGAAGGCTTCATGCCTTGATCAATAATAATTATAAAGGCATCAGAGGACTGAATATAAGTGTTTTCATCAAACATCTGCTTTACTACTATTGGATACCTTAAATAATTGTTTTGGGAAATAAATTGAAGCTGATAGTTGTGCTTACAGAATGATGCATTATTGTCAAATATTTTCACTAAGGCCTGAAGGAAAAGAGAACAACAGAATAAATAGAAAGAACCGCAGATATATAAGAGGTGAACATATAGATAGTCAAATTCATATAACCATTTCCATCAGGGCAATCACATAAAACATATGTTCTCCAATGTGCTGATATCATGTGCATTTCACAAAATAAACATAGATTTACTCAAGAGAGAGTTTCTAGGCATAAACTTACATGCATAGTATTATTAACAGCATAAATGCCCAGGATCATATCATCAATATAAGAGATAACTAATGGAAACTTTAAAAAAAAAAGAAATTTTGCGAACTAACAACTTCACCAAGTAACTAATATTTAACCATCAATGCATCAATGACAATTAATTCATTGCCAAAAAAGTTGCTGATGAAAGTACATATACAGAAAAATATTACAAAGCAGTTGGTAGCAAATAAGTGGCACCACCCCACAAATTTTATTCAAAACCACATAAAGCACACCAACAGTATGAAGGAAATAAATTCTATAGTAAACAAGCAATACTAACCTCAGAAGATAATATCCTCATCCTTCTCACCTCCAGCAATAAGTATATTATGAGCAGCACCAATTGAAATCCCCTTCTGAAGCGAAAACTTCTCCGCAATCTGCTCCTGCGCAAACTCTCTCGCGGACTGTGTCTGCTTCTCAACCTCCCTCTTCTTAAATGCCTGTATCTTCTTCAACCTAAAGAAGTCCTCCCTCTCAAGTTCATCGAGCTCCCCCCTAATATACATAATCGTATTTTCTATTCTCGGCTTTACAACATTCTCCAGAGCATTCACCCTTCGGTTCGTACTCTTAATAGCATCGTCCAAGGTTAAAAAAGAAGTCTGAAGCGATGCCAGCTGGACCAAGACCTCGATCGCCTTGATGTGGGCCGCACGGCAAGCCTGTATCTGCTGGCCACCACGTGCAAGGCCTGTCAGGTCATTCGAGGATTTTGCATCGGGCAATGAGGAATCAGTGAAGTGCTCGAATTTAGGGAGCTTAACGCCGGCGATGTTTTCCTGGCGAGAGCGGACACGAAGGGAGGCAGTGCGGACGTTCTCAAGGACAGTGTGTTTGATGTTGTCACCAGCGGCGTATTTTGCTTCGGTTAGGGCGAAGGAGGAGGCACGCATGATCTCGCCCATGGATTCTTTAGTCGAGACGATTTGTTTGAGGATTTGACGGAACTGGACCGTAAGGGCATCGGATTTCTTTTTCAGGAGGGCATGGCCGCGGGTGGCGCCGACGAGACGGGCCTTCATGACGCCGAGCATTGTTACAGTGGGAACCACATTCAGGCGTTGGCCTTGGCCGGACATTGTTTAGTTGAGCAAGGAAGATAGCAGATGTAGAGTTTAGAAAATCTGCCATAGAAGTAGGTTCCAACTACAGTCAGGGTGTTTTAACAAAAATAAATGTGAGTTAAATAAGAAAAAAGAATGAGATTATAATTACTAATTAGCAAATTTATATTTTTATACACCACAGAAAAGTATGTCGCGTTGCTAAGTTGGAGTGGAAATGTATTTTGGTCTAAATATGTAATTAACAATGCAGGTAAGCTTTAAAGCAAATGTAAAGTAAAGGGAAAGCAAACTTTGATTTGTGTTTTTCTCTTGGGCTTATACTACTGTATACAGATGAATTGAACAATCGGGATTGTACGCCTTCACAAACTTCCCCTTCTCTCCTTTGAAATGCTCTTTTTTAATAACTGTAGTAGAATATTGTGTTCAATTCCTGAGTACTCATAAACCTATGAAAGTTCATTATGGAAGACAGTTCTCTCCCCTTCCCCTTTAATTTAGGTGTTTTATGGTTGTTTTCTTGCAGGGTCGGAAGGATTTGTTTCATATTATATACTATATGCATCTAAGTCGAACAAAGGGTTCTTCTAATCTACTGCAAACCCGCAAAAAATAAATTGCATTTCAGATCAAACTATAAGCAGCTAACATCGAATGTTTCAAATCAAATTGTAAGGAGTGAGCGAAGAAAAGCAGAATTATTAGCCAAGAAATCAAGCTAGTAAGGAATTTTAGACCATGGTTAAGGTTTTCTTTTCTCAACTCTCTATTTGATAGAGATCTCACTTTTGAAAAGCTGAGAAGAAGGCTGGTGCGACTTGAACAGAAACCCCAAAAAAATATCATAATTTCTAAATAAACCTTTGATAAATAAGTAAGAACCTACAAAAGTATTTTTTTTAAATAGAAATCAAATTGCAACTTCTCAAATCTCGCCTTTATCAAGATCCCAAATTACTGATAGATGATTACGAATCTGAAACTAGATTTTATCACTACAGGATTCTGCAATTGGGAAAACAAATATTAAAGTTTCGATCTCCCCTCCCAAATCCTTGCATGAACAAAAATAACAGACCCTAAATTATGAAACAAAGAGAGTCGAAATTTGATTAAAGATCTTGAACTGATAAAAATTCTAACTAATTCAATGAAAATTTACTGAGTGATATCGTCTATTGAGCAATGAATGATGAAAACCTTTTTTGCTGAAAATATCAAAGGCAAAGATGGAGATGATTCCTTTCTTTCTACTAATGAAACAGGTGTACAATCAAATGAAAAAGGTTGTATGCTTTAGGACCTAAATTGGATCCAGGTCAGTTATTTGAGTTAACAGGGCTTTATAAATCGGGTTGGGGATATGGCCCATGGGCCTAAGTAATAGAATGTGTCGTAGAATGTGTCAGATCAACATATTCATATAATAGTTGAATTTGAATCCAATAGAAATGTTTCAATAGGGCTGACAGTTGCAGATATTAGCTACAGGATTGATGAGAAGAGGGTTTCTTAAGGGTTTAGAGAAAAATTTGTTGTTGTTTTAAGGGTTTTGATCAGTGAGAAGGGGGATGCTTGCGCTAATAAATCTTCAAGGAGGAGTAACTGCAACATAAGGTAAGTTACAAGGGGTTTTTGAGAAATTAACATTAAATAAAATTCTAGAAAAAGAAATAAATGTGGAAATCTGATATTCCACTGAATTGATTGTGTGTGTGTGTGTAAAATGGAAATCTGATATTCCACTGAATTGATTGTGTGTGTGTGTGTGCAAAAAGCGATCGCATTGTTAAGTTCAAGTGGAAGAATGATGATTTTTATTTTTTATTTTGATTTTGATTTTGTAATTACCAACATGGCCAAACTAAAAAGAAAACATGTCTCCCAACTATATGCAAATAGATTAGAGCGGAAGGGGAGAATAAACTTCGCTTCATGGTTTTTCTTGGTTTTACGTTATAGAGGATGGAAGAATTGAGTACTAGATATTGTCATATAATATCGAGTTTAAATAATTCAAAAGGGATTCTAACTTACTACATACCACACCCCAAAAAAAAATTCAAAATTTGAAGAGCGAAACAAAACTTGGCATGATCAGCCAACAAACTAAGGAAACTAGTGAGGAATTCCAAATCACTGAAAGGATAGGTCTTTTCTTTCAAAAAAGATATCTTCTCAGGGAGGACTTTCGTGGCTGATAATTTGAATACCGATGAAGAAAAATGGTTCTTTTGGAGAAGCTTGATGCGCAAATTACTGTTCTTAATACCGGGAACAAGAAGCAATTGTCATGGGGAGAAAATAAAGCTCTTTTATGGAGGTTAGATCATTGAAACCAAATTAAATGGAACAAAAGCTGCTAATGTGAGAGAAGAAGCTTCTTCTTCTTCTCCGCGAGACGATGGGGGGGAAATTCCTGAATGGTCCAAAGGAGTTCGCTAAAGAAAGGCTGCAAAATGCCAAGTATAACGGTACGGATTTGCATTGTGATCATGTTCTCCATGGAGAAGTTGAAAATGATGTTTCCCATGTGGCTAATCTGATACACAACTAAGGATAAAGTTATAGAACGTAAAGACAGTAGGACAATGACCAAGGAGTTGAGCATATGCTAAATGGTTTGGTTGCTTTAATTCCCCTTTCAATGAACAGACAAGCAATTCACAAAGCTTATATGTTCAACCTCCTTCATGAAAATGATTATGGGATTCCGGCAAGAACATATGCTTCAATAATTGAAGAGGGCTCATCCAATGAGAAACCAGCGAAGGCAAAGGAATCTAGTTCTGGCAGGATATCTACAGTGAGAGTATATTGATAGGGAGTCTGGTTTGGTGGAGGAAGCGAGTGTTTAAAGTGCTGGACGGGAAAAGAGGGGGTATTTACGCTAATAAATCTTTCAAGGGGTACAAATGCTAGGTAGGGTAAAGTAAATGGGTTTCAGGGGGTGTTAGCTCTAATAAATCTTTTGTAGGTAAAGTAAAGGGGGTTCTGTGTAATTGACATTAAATAAGAAGCCGGAAAAAAGAATATGTTTTGGAAATTCTATACTCCGCCGAATAGCCTAGAGCAAAATCGGTCACATTGTCAATTTGGAGTGGAAACTGGAAAATGATGTTTTGGTTCTAAATATGGTATTACCAACTCGGCGAAGCTTTAAACCGGACATATTTCTGACAAAATTAACGCAAATATATTAAAGGGGAAAGCGAGAACAAAGTTTGGAATGTGTTCTTTTCTTGGGTTTATGCTATAGGAAATAAATGGACTCAACACTCCGTGTTCAACAAGCGTTCACGGGCTTTACGTTGTATCGTTTTATTTTTGTGAATGCTGTGTAATATTAAAATTTTGGATAAAAAATTAAAGCATTACAACTTTCCGATCAATTACAGGCTTGTCGCCCTTGTTGTAGCCAGTTTAATCAAGAAACGTGGTGATGAATTTCGAATCGCCATTAAAGTTAGGGTTTTTCGTTTTTCTTACTCCATTTATTTGAGATCTCAATCATTCAGAACTTCAAAACTACAGAAAAACATTTCAAGAAATTAGAAATCAAAAGCAGTTGTCAGATCCTGCCCTAAAACTATGAGATCCCAACTGAGTAGTAGCAGATGATTAGGGATTCAATAATAGGTTTCACCAATGTCAAGTATTCCATCACAATTATCCAAAGAAAGAAAGAAAGAAAAAACCCTAAAATTAAGAAACATAGAGAATCAAAATTCAATCAGGAAAAAAATCAAAGTAAATGATTGAAGTGGTGATTACCAAAAAGTGATGCCAATCTCTTGAACAGCGATCTGCAACCACTCAGGCCACAGAGGGAGAGAGAGAGCGCGAGCGAGCGAGCGAGCGGTGACTCGAGGATTCCTACCCTCTGCTACGAAACAGGTGTGTATTGGATTGGAATAATGAAATTTCAGTAAAGGTGTGGATATGTCAGGGTAAATTGTCAAAAAAAATACCGAGCACATTTTTTGTTTTCAAAAACCCATGGCCTTGAAACAATGGTCAAAAACCCCTAGCAAATTTTTCATACAATATCTTCATGGCAGCCTACTATACCTAACCGATTCATATAATCTATTTAGATATCGCAGGTGGCGGTTTAGATATCACAGGAAACTATTTAGATTCGCTGGATACTGCTTAGATATCGCAGGAAGTTAGATATAGCAGGCAACTATTAGATATCACAAGTAAAGGGCTTCTTGACTGCAAAAACTTTTCTATGGTGTTTTTGACTAACATTTCAAGGCCCGGGGATTTTGGACAACAGAAAAAATGCTTGGGTTCTTTTAATAATTTACCCATGTTAAGGCGTCGGGTCCCTTAATGGGTTCGGGTCAGATTCGCGTCAGTTTCAAAACCGGATCCCACGGGTTACATCGAACTTTCTTTTTTCTTTTTTCTTTTTTCCTTTTTCCTTTCTCCTTTTTCTTTAGATAAATTGTCAAAAAGTCCTCGGCCCGCTTCAAACTTGTGTAAAAACTCTTGGGTTTTTTCTCCTGTTAAAAAACCCCGAGGCTCAATCAAAACCCTATGTATACCGGTTGCCTCTAATATCTAAGTAGCTGCAGTTGCCTCTAATATCTAAATTGTTGCTTCTGATATCTAAGTTGTTGCAATTGCCTGTAATATCTAAACAATTGTCAGTTGTTTGTAATATCTAAGTGGTTGTATGTAATATCCAAGCATTGCCCAGGGGTTTTTCTACAAAAAAAATTTACAGCGGACCCTTCCCAACTTTTGAAAATTACAAGGGTTTTTAAACAACTTTCGAATGGGCCAGGGGTACCCATTTCCCTCTAACGGAGTTAAGTTTTCTAAACTACAGTTTCATAAAGTTAGCAAAACTTAACTCCAAAATGCTAACTTGTTTTGTTTGACAATTATTTTGAAGTTTTCTAAACTACAGTTTCATAAAGTTTTCTCAACATATCTTCAAGAGTTTGGATCGTTCTCTCTGACTAACCATCAGTTTGAGGATGATAAGCTGTGCTAAACTTCAATCGAGTCCCCAAACTTTCCTGTAAACTCCGCCAAAAGTGTGATAGGAACCGAGTGTCCCGATCGGACACGATGCTCACCGGTACTCCATGCAATCTTACAATCTTCTGCATGTACCGCTCTGCCAAAGTCTCTGTTGATTGACCAACCCGGAAAGGAATAAAGTGAGCTGCCTTGGTCAACCGATCAACAATCACCCATACTGCATTGTTGCCTTTTGGACTCCGCGATAAAGCCGTCACGAAATCCATGGTTATATGTTCCCACTTCCACCGAGGAATCGGAAGTGGTTGCAATAAACCAGCAACCCTTTGATGTTCAGCTTTAACTTGCTGACACACCAAGCACTTTGCCGCAAAGCGAGCAATCTCCCGTTTCATGCCTTCCCACCAGAAATGCTGTCGAATATCTCGGTACATCTTTGTGCCTCCTGGATGTACGGAATAAGCTGAACTGTGTGCCTCCTTCATAAGCTCTTCACGAACATCTCCCTTTGGCACACACAAACGACTACCATACCTCAACGAACCATCTTCGTGGATCAATAGATCTGTTCGTAGTCCGGCTTCAACCTGCTCTCGAAACTTTTGCAGTCTAGGATCCTGCGATTGAGCTGCTTTAACATTCTCGATTAATGACGAATGTACTTGCAGCTGCATCAACTGTCCCGTAGAAACAGTTCAGCTCACATTGATTGTAGGGCAAAGAAAGTAATTTTCCAGATTCCCGGACATCCCGAGTTTACCTTCACTGGAGGAAGCAGTTCTGTCGGGCCAGTCGAGTTTAGGGCTAGGCCGACAAACAATACTATTGCAGCGATGGAAGTTGATAAGGGTGAAGAGCCAGTGGTTGTTCGCGATTTTATGGATGTGTTTGAAGATATATCGGGTTTACCGCCGAAGCGAGATGTGGAGTTCGCAATTGATCTTATTCCTGGTGCAGAGTCAGTATCTAAAGCGTATTATCCAATGGCACCAGTAGAATTAGAAGAAGTCAAGAAGCAGGTTACTGATCTGCTTGAAAAGGGTTGGATTCGAAGCAGTAACTCGCCTTGGGGAGCTCCAGTTCTTCTAGTAAAGAAGAAGGATGGCACAAGAAGGATGTGCATCGACTATCGAGAATTAAACCGGATGACTATTAAGAACAAGTACCCTATCCCTCGCATTGGAGAACTTTTTGAGCAGCTTAGTGGCGCGAGGGTATTCTCGAAGCTGGATTTGCGATCCGGATATCATCAGGTCTGAGTGAAAGCCGAAGATATTTGCAAAACGGCGTTCCGAACTCGGTATGGACATTACGAGTACTTAGTGATGCCCTTCGGAGTAACGAATGCGCCGGCAGTGTTCATGGACTTGATGAACCGAATCTTTTCGCCGTTCTTGGACCAGTTTATTGTGGTATTTATTGACGATATTCTGGTTTACTCGAAGAGTTTTGAGGAGCATGCTGAGCATTTGAAGATCGCACTGCAGACGTTGAGACAGGAGAAGTTGTATGCAAAGATGAGCAAGTGCGAGTTTTGGCTGGAGGAAGTAAAGTTTTTGGGGCATGTTGTGTCGGGCGATGGAATTGCCGTCGATCCCGAAAATATTGCAGCAGTTCGTGATTGGCCAATTCCAAAGAATGTTGCTGAGATAAGAAGTTTTCTTGGATTGGCCGGATACTACAGAAGATTTGTAGAGAACTTTGCTCGTCTGGCGGAGCCGTTGACCAAGCTTACGCGCAAGGAGGTACCTTTTGTATGGACGGATAAATGTGCGTTGGCTTTTGAGACGTTGAAGCAGAAGTTGATAACCGCCCCTATTCTGATCGTGCCGGACAATTCCGGAGGATTGGTGATTCACAGCGACGCATCTGGGAAAGGATTGGGATGTGTTTTGATGCAGCACGGTAAGGTTGTAGCGTACGCATCAAGACAATTGAAGACCCATGAGAAGAATTATCCAACTCATGACTTGGAACTTGCGGCTGTGATTTTCGTTTTGAAGATTTGGAGACACTGCCTTTTGGGCGAAAGAGTCGAAGTTTTTACAGATCATAAGAGCTTGAAGTATGTGTTCACACAGAAGGAGCTTAACATGAGGCAGCGTAGATGGTTGGAGCTGATGGCTGATTATGATCTTGATCTTAAGTACCATCCGGGAAAGGTTAATGTTGTGCCGGATGCGCTTAGTCAGTTACCGGCAATTCAGGTGTTAACTACGCAGAAGGAGATCGTTGCGGATTTTCGAAGATTTGACTTGGAGGTTATGCTACCGCGTTCTACGGGACAGTTGATGCAGCTGCAATTACATTCGTCATTAATCGAGAATGTTAAAGCAGCTCAATCGCAGGATCCTAGACTGCAAAAGTTTCGAGAGTAGGTTGAACCCGGACTACGAACAGATCTATTGATCCACGAAGATGGTTCGTTGAGGTATGGTATCCGTTTGTGTGTGCCAAAGGGAGATGTTCGTGAAGAGCTTATGAAGGAGGCACACAGTTCAGCTTATTCTGTACATCCAGGAGGCACAAAAATGTACCGAGATATTCGACAACATTTCTGGTGGGAAGGCATGAAACGGGAGATTGCTCGCTTTGTGGCAAAGTGCTTGGTGTGTCAGCAAGTTAAAGCTGAACATCAAAGGGTTGCTGGTTTATTGCAACCACTTCCGATTCCTCAGTGGAAGTGGGAACATATAACCATGGATTTCGTAACGGCTTTACCGCGGAGTCCAAAAGGCAACAATGCAGTATGGGTGATTGCTGATTCGTTGACCAAGGCAGCTCACTTTATTCTTTTCCGGGTTGGTCAATCAACAGAGACTTTGGCAGAGCGGTACATGCAGGAGATTGTAAGATTGCATGGAGTACCGGTGAGTATCGTGTCCGATCGGGACACTCGGTTCCTATCACACTTTTGGCGGAGTTTACAGGAAAGTTTGGGGACTCGATTGAAGTTTAGCACAACTTATCATCCTCAAACTGATGGTCAGTCAGAGAGAACGATCCAAACTCTTGAAGATATGTTGAGAGCATGCATGTTGGACTTCAAGGGTTCTTGGGAGGATCATCTACACTTGGTGGAGTTTTCTTACAACAACAGTTTTCAGGCAACTATCCAGATGGCTCCATTTGAAGCTTTGTATGGTCGTAAATGCCGTTCACCTGTGTGTTGGGATGATGTCGGTGAACGAAGATTATTGGGACCGGATTTGGTTGTGCAGACAGTTGAGAAGGTTAACACTATCAGAAATCATATGAAGGCAGCACAAGACCAACAGAAGAGTTGGGCTGATACGTCAAGAAGACCTCTAGAGTTCGCCGTGGGTGATTTGGTATTCTTGAAGATATCACCGACTAGAGGGGTGATTCGTTTTGGGAGTCGAGGAAAGCTTAGTCCTCGATTCGTTGGACCCTTTGAGATCTTGGAGCGTGTTGGTGAGGTAGCGTATCGCTTGGCGTTACCGCAGTCCTTGGCGAATGTGCACGATGTGTTTTACGTATCTCAACTACGAAGGTATGTTCGAGATGAAACGCATGTATTGGATCATTCGGAGCTAGCAGTACGAGAAGATTTGACTTTTGAGGAGCGACCGATTGAAATTGTGGATCGAAGGGAAAAGGTTCTTAAGAATAAGGTGATCCCTCTTGTGCTTGTTTCTTGGGGTAATCGCTCGCATAGAGAGTCCACTTGGGAACGAGAAGATGAAATCCGGCAGAAGTTTCCTCACCTTTTCTTGTAGTTATCTATCTTTGTATTCTTGGAATTTCGAGGACGAAATTCTCTTGTAGTTGGGTATAATGTAACACCCGAACCCAATACTACTAATTTCTGTTACTTTATGAATGGAGTGTGACCCTTATTTCATTTATCTTGCTTGTTTGTTGCTTGCTGTAAATTTTTACCTGGTAAATTCATTTCTGCATATAACAAATTTTGGCATCTAAAATAAAATTAAAAATATCCATCTTGGCCTACTTGACACCCCTAACCCCGTTGTAGCGTCCGTGCATCGTGTTCTCGTCCCGTTCAGTGAAACGGGCGAGTTTGGATGGCTACGTGCACGTACGTGTGTCCGTTTTGGGGGTATGCTTTTTGATCATAAAACACTTCATTTTAAAATTTGGATCCCGCTTAAAATCCTATTATTTCAATTTTAAATTTTTGGACCCGACCCGGGCGCGATTTGGAAATGTTTTATTTTGCGCCAAAATCCCAAATTTAATATTTTTATAACCATCGAATATTTTTCCTAACTATATAAAATTTACTGTTGCCTAAGCTGTTAAATCTTCATCTAAATTTTCTTTTCTAAACTTACAAATCATTTCACCTCAGCCAATCGCAATCCTTTTTCCCGTGGGCCCACTCTCTTTTTCTCTCTCTCTCTCCCCTCTCCTGTATCTCTCTCTCTCTCTCCCTCAAATCTTTCTCTCTCTCTCCCTCAAATCTCTTTCTCTCTCTCTTATATTTTTAAACTTCTGTTCCCTCCTCCATATTTTCTCACGAGAACACAGTGAACCCACCATCGCGCTGCCCTAGCCACCGCCGTCTCCTTCCTCGCCGCCGCAACCCCAACACCGACGACACCAGCACCCTCGCCTCCTCTTCCTCGTCTCAACCACAGGTCCACTTCCTCCTTCTCCCTTCTCCCGGTGCACCCCCGACCAAACCCGTGACCACCTGCATCCGCTCCTGCGTCTCGCCGCCGACGATCTCCTCGTCGTCGCCTCCGCCATCATCCTCGTCATTCTCATCTCCATCACCTCTCCTTCATCGTTCCCGTGCACCCCCTGCACCTTCACCGCGGCCTGCGCGCACCCCCTGCACAAGTTCGACCACCGGATCTGTCGCCGCCGGCGATCTCGCCTCTGTACCCGGCCTTCGTACAACCCACTGTAAGCCTTCTACTCCTTTCTCCTCCTTCCTTTCTTCTCTGGTTCCTTTCTATTCTTGATTGCACATCTTGATGGTTCACTGTTCACATTTTCGCCGGAATCCGACGATGCCGACGACGTGATCCGACGTTCCAGCGAGGTACCCCGACCCGCGTGGTTCCATTGTTCGTTGTTTGGGTTCAATCCGTGAACCGTACACCCGTCGCGAGTTTCCCCGCCGACGTTTACGTTCCGTTTTTCCTGGTTCGCGACCCGTCGAGGCAAGTACCCCTTGCTACATGCTATACAATATTTACATATATATATTGACACCCTAAACCTGTAAATTTAACTTGGTACGATCATTTCTCATTTTCGTGTACAATATTGCATTATATCATTTTACCGTTAAACTTGGAACCTACAGTTGCAAATCAAACCTAATAACCATATTTACCTGTTGAATCACATTTTTAATGTTAACATAGCTTATGGCGTTTGTCTTTATAGTTTTGTTCCATTCGGAAACTCGTGTGCATTTTAACCTGTAATAGCTGTACTGAACCGTTATACAAATCATTGCACCTCTAAGGGTTCTTAAACTTGTTAACATGACTAAACGGCTATACTTGTCTTACTGCACTCTTGTAATCATCTCTGTGACAAATTTGATAACTGTATTGCTAATTGAATGAAACTGCTTATTACTTAATTCATTGCTTATCTCATGATTGTTGATACCCATGTTTGATTATATAACTGATTGTGAGCACACCCACGATATTGTTTACATCTTGACCTGACTTGCTACACATATATATATATTGATATACCTGACATGGTACCGTATACTGTTGACTTGACCTGATGTACCATGACCTGACCCGTTACCTGATCTTGTGTCTAATGCCAACAAACCTGACATGTAGTCTTCATGGACCGTTCCTGTTGTCTATCCAGACAAACCTGCTTTTACCTGATCCTGTGTTGGCATTAGTTCTTGATTACTGAATACCTGACTTGACATACACTTATAACTTGGGGGTATGGGGAAATCAAAGGTGAAACCTGACTTGTAACTCAACAGTTCGATACCTTTTCTGATCAGTCTTACGGGCTAGGCCAGCCCCGGAGTGATGATGCTGACATCACTCGCCTGTACCTGCTACCTGTTACTGCCTAGCGGCACGTCTCGGTTTCAGCCCGAGAGTCTTAGACCGTGGTCCCGGGCATGCACGGGATACTATTGAGTTACATCGACGATTCATCAATTTGGTTTCAAAGACTTTAGAATAGAAACCCTGATAAGACAGTTAGTTTGCCCACTACACACTACCCTGTACTGCTCTGATTCATATTATTGTTACTCTTGCTTTATTCATGTTTATATTGCATTGCCTGCTACACTGTTCATATTATATTACTTGATGACATGACGCGCTGACGTCTGGGTTTTGCATGGCCCAGATTCCGTACCGCTGTTGCAGTCCGAGCAGGAGTACTTCAGCCAGCAGGCTGAGCTGTGAGGTGTCAGTATTAGTTAGTTTTATTTCCTGCAGTTTATTCCTGATGTGAGCCCGCATTATGGGACATATATTTCAGTCATTTGTATTGGATCATTTGCTTCCGCATTTATTTATTATTGACTCATGTTATCTTGGATTATGGACATGTTTTAGATAGTTTTATTTTGTTCTTAAGATCCCTACAGCCGTAATGTGACTGTGGTTAGATACTTCCTACCCACAGGTAGCATGGTTGGCTATGTCACGTGCCTATTTTAGCGTACTCTGGGAAGCGGGGCGTGACAGGATGACTCACGAAGGGTGCTCAAGTTATCGGATTCCGTGAAGTGCTGGGTGACTCATTCACTTCGTTGATTGGGGTTGCCTCACTTCCTGGATTGGCGGATAACTAACCGCACTCGTAGAGGTCTAGGATCTTCATTGCACTGGCTATCCACACGACCGGGGAATGTCGCATCTCATTTACGGCTTAAATGAAACGCGGGGCTCCTAAATTATCCACTATTCCATATTGTTGTTTGCATGCCTGTGATGATTTTTATCTGCCTATGATGACTATTATCTGGCTGCGATGTTGATATATATATTATATATATTTGGTAGATGGTTGTTTCCCCCAATCAGAGCAAAGTTCTGTTTTGAAATTCAAAAAAAAAATTGAAGTAACGCTTCAGATCCAGCGCGCTGCGCGCTACGTGTCAAACGCGGATGCGCTAGCGCCAGGTGCGTTGCGCCCTAGGCAGCGCATCATATGAGTGCGCTAGCGCTTGGCGCGCTGCGCGCCACGTGGCAAACACGGGTGCGCTAGCGCAGGCTGCGCTGCGCTCTGAGCAGCGCACCACGTGTCAAACGTAGGTGCGCTAGCGCAAAGTGCGCTGCGCTCTGAGCAGCGCAACACGTGCAAAGCACGGGTACGCCAACGCTGGAATTATAAAATTCCCCACCGTTAGATCAAAAGATCTAATAATAATGATAAATCATTAATTAATCAGAATTAAAATTCTGTTTTGGAAAGATTTTCTCAATCTTATTAAAAATAAGAAGATTGCCTTCTGTAAAACATAAGCCCTAGGATCAAAGATCCAATGGTGGGGAAACATCCCCAAATCAATCAGAGAAAGATCTCTTTAACTGATTTAACAAATCAACTTGCCCTATATAAAGGCACCAAGACTTCAAGTCTGAGATAGAGAAACCCCCCCCCCCCACACACACACACATAAACTTTGAAAAAATCCAAAGAAAGAGAGCAAGCTCTTAAAAGAAGATTATTTATTTAAGGTAAAGATGATGAATGGTGAACACAGAGATGAAATCATCTCATAAAAAAAGAAGAATTATCTTCTGAAAAGATCATAGATCTACAAAGACCAAGGTCTTTTATAAATAGATCAAAAGATCTCATCATAAAAACAAAGAAGTACTTACTTCGTTCACAGATCATAGATCTACAAAGACCAAGGTCTTTCATAAAAAAGATCAAAAGATCTCATCACATAATAAAAGAAGAACATATTCTTCACACAGATCATTGATCTATAAAGGCAAAGCCTTCCAAATATAAGAACTGTTGTTCTTAAATCTTGAGACAAAGTCTCCTCTAAAAAGAACATAAATTTGTTCACAGATCATAAAAATTGATCAAATGCGTTTTGCACTACTGAAATGTGCTTTGCGCTATTGAAATGCGTCTTGCACTCCTGAACAGCGCTTCTGTGCTCTTTGGACAGGTGCTCAGCACCAAAATGCGCCACGTGTCAACCACGTGTGCAACTTGCGCTTTGCGCTTCTGAAATAGCGCACTGCGCTCATGGGCTGGCGCTCAGCGCCAAGCGCGCCACGTGTCACTTACGGGTGCACCATTAAATTGAAAGCGCAATGCGCTCATAAATTAGCGCTCAGCGCGCATGAACTGGCGCAATGCGCTCATCATCTGGCGCTCAGTGCCAAGTATGCCACGTGTCACTTACGTGTGCGCTACTCAGCAGAAGCGCACTGCGCTCTTTAACTGGCGCAAAGTGCCTGGCGCGCCACGTGTTGCGCTGTCAGAACATAAATTGTTCTGATGAATGCTCTGCATTCAATACAAGACAAAAAAAATGTCAAGATCTAATGCTCAGCATTGATTAAAAGGGGCCAAGCCTAAATAAAGGCTCAATAGCCAGAATAAAAATGTTAAAACATTTATTGGACTTAGCCCAATATTGGCCATAAGTCCTCAACTTATATTTAATTGAGCCCATCTGCTCATGAATATTTAACAGATCTCAGTCCCAAATTGGGCTACAGATCTTCCAACCAACTCACACCGGTTCGAGGGTACATCTCTTTACTCCTCTGATATTTGTCGTTGTAATCCTTCAACGTCTTCAGAGAAGTGACGGGTCCCGACAACCACACATTTCTACGGACTGTGGGGTCCTTAAACTCATGGACTATGATGTCCTTAAACTTTATAGACCATGACGTCTTTAAACTACGGACTGTGGGGTCCTTAAACTCATGGACTACGATGTCCTTAACCTCGGATTGTGGGATCCCTTTAAACCCACGGACTACGATGTCCTTAACCTGGACCGAGATGTCCTTAAACTAACACTGGACCACCATGTCCTTAAATTGGTAATCGACCGCAATGTCCCTAAACTAAACAATAGAGTTCAAATGCTCTTTTGTTGGATCTAAACGATCCCGTTAAGTTGATCTTAGTCTAAAAATTAGACTAACGTATCCTTAACATACGATTAAGTTGATCTTAGTCCCAAATGTGACTAACGTATCCTTAAACCTAACCCCAAAACCCAAATCTAAGAAGATACGGATTTGGACTAATTCACGCCCTACGGGCGACAACATAAATTAGTCTCCGTATACAATCCACGAGCAACCACAAACAAAACAAACACACATGACACGAAGTGACCATCTAGAGAAGGAGAAAGTGGTTACCGCGATGCGGTAGCGTAATTAACTGCAGGGGCTTGCGTCTGCAGGGAAGAGCGTCCCCACAATCAAAAACCCCTCAAACGAGGGGGAGTCTGACGAAGTATGCTACATCGGCCGCATCCGTTTAAACCTTCGATACATGGTGCCATAAATCAACTTGGCATCTTCGGAGAGGTGGACGAATAGCACCAATTAGCATCTGCCCCAAAATTCAGGCAAGACGGACCTACGCGGTCTTCGCGCATTTTTCGGCGGGGAACAGATTCTGGCACGCCCAGTGGGACCTTTTCCTCTTTCCACTCCACACTTCGTATGTCGTGTTCGCGAATGAATCGCGGTTTGCTAATGGTTGCCCTTGGGTTCGAGGTACTAAGATTTGGTGTCTTGCTTGGTGTAGAAAATGAAAGATCAATGGCGTCTACTTGCACGAAGTGTTCTAGCTGCAACTGCAACTCAAGTTCCGCCTCACCTGGAGGTATAGGTTACGGGCCCCATGCGGCCTCCCTGTTCATAATGCCGATAGAGCAGGTGACGCAGGCTACCTCCAATTTATTCTTCGGGACCATACTCCCACCAGTGAACATCAATATCCCGCTGCTGCAAGAAGTGCAAAAGAAGTCGGTCTTTGATCGGCTCGCTACTACCACGGCCCCTCTCAACGGGTCGTCCGATGTCAAGCCAACGGCGTCAGTCTTCGACAGGCTGAGACTGAACTCCAATGGGCCTGTCAAGAAGCCCACGATACCTGAAGCGGCCGTCCCGAAACGGATAGCCAATCCTGCTCTTGAGGTCACTAAAGAAGCTTCTCCCATCAAGGGATCAGTCTTTACGAGGTTGGCCACCCCGACTCCCATTCCGCTCAAAGGTTTGTCTTTGACAGATTGGATACTGCTGCTCGACGGATGTCGGTCTTCAAGAGGCCGGTACTAGTAACGCCTCACCAGAACAGGGGGCATGACGAAGTTACCCCTAAAGCTGAAACAATCCCAACGGCTCGACACACTCGACGTCGCCACTGGCGCCGAGTAAGGAAGGCTGGGGGCAACTCCCCCTCTGGGCTAACTCCACCAGCCCCAACGGTGGAAGTCAATTCTGCTGTTCCAACTGGGAACAGCTTCGAGCTGCTTAATAGGGTGCGCAGGAATTCACCCACCGCCGTACTGAAAAGATCTCCTCCACCCGTGGAGAATGCACCGAAGGCGAAACCGGAACAACCCGCTCAGTGGCTCTCTTCCAAAGTTTACAAAGTCTGGCGACAGGTTCAGGACTCAGTAATTGATCAAGATTACCTTCGCCGACAGAAAAAGGTGAAGGTTCAGCAGGAAGAGAACCGTCCTGTCAAGCCACCAAAGACAACAGCAATCTGGGTGCCCACTACAACGGCCCCCTTGACTTCAACTGCTCAAAAGAGAAGGAGGCCAGAGAAAGCCCCTGTGACTACGGCAGACTACAAAGACGCTGAGCCCAAACGCCCCAAGTCTGGGGGCATAATGGTGCATACTGTTTATATGGCTTCCGGGAAAGAGGAAAGCCGCGCTTCGATGGGTCACCGACCGCTCACCCGATCCGTGACAAAAGCCCAGGAGCAGCAACAGAAGCTTCAGGAAATGCTAACGCAAATGGCCGCACTTACCGGGCTAAAAGAAAGCCTGGAGGCATCATCAGAGCAGCGTCATGAACAAGAAACCGATGCTGACTTCCTCCGCAGAGTCCTCGAAAAGAAGGACAAAGAAGCAGCAGAACAAGCGGCTAATATAAAACGAATGGCGCTTCTCTTCCAAGACATGGTCGGGATGATATTACAGCCAGAACCTCCAGCTGAAGACCCTCCGATCATCATTGAAGACGACAGAGGGGGGACATCGAACCCTCCTCCGGCTCTTTCAGCAGCCAAAGAGGAAACCATTTCCAAGGCTGCTCTGGATGACTACATTGCTCAGCAAATATGAGCTCACCAGGTGAATGAAGCGGTCGGCCAAGTTGTTAAAACTGGGCTACTATATCCAGGCTGGTATGACCAAATAAAGTACCCGCCGGGATATACGATCCCTAAATTTCATGTATAGAAAGGGACGGGCAATCCCAATCAGCATGTCGCCCAGTTCAGGACTCTATGTGGCAATACCAGAGGTGATGATAAATTGCTACTTTGCCAATTCGTTGGTAGCTTGTCAGAGACAGCATTTGAGTGGTATTCGGAGCTTCCCAACGACTCCGTCAAGACTTTCGCAGAAATGGAGCTATTATTCACCCAGCGATTCGCGGGTGCTAGTGAACGTACCCCGATAATGGCATTGATCAATGCCAGGGTGAAGTCAGGTGAAACTGGGTTCAATATGCAATACGATGGCGGAATCGGTGGTCGAAATGCGAACAACGCATTGAAGAAGCGCCGGCGGTGGGCATGTTCGTTGGCACTCTGGACCCTCATGCAACTATTTCCCAGTTCATGATGTTCTTCAAGCCGACCACGTTCCAAGCCTTAATTGACAAACTGACCTAAATGGACCAGATGGGTCATAGACCGTCTCCTCCAAAGCCGGAGTCGCGGAACGAGAAGGGAAAGGGGAAAGCGACCGTCGTCGCTAATGCTCAACAGCAGCCCAGTGGTCTAAGACCAGTTGGTCGCCAAAATAATAGAACTCGACCTCTCGAAGATAAAATAAGACGCCCTTACTCGTTCCCTCGAGACAAGACGAAGAGGTTATTCGAGCTTGCACTGCGCAACAGGCTCATCAATCTGCCGGAGCCAAGACGTCCAGCGCAACCAGGCGACATTAGCAATCCTAACTATTGCCCTTATTAGCGAATGTTGGGCTATCCGATCGAGGATTGTTACATCTTCAAAAACTGGATAGAAGATCAGTACCAGTAGGGCAAATTCGTATTATCCGAGAATTGGAAGGTGAACCCGTCTCGGCCACACACTCCTAAGAAAACGGATACACCGGGGGCATCATGCTCTTTTGTAGAAGAAGCTCCATGGGAAGTCGCTCTTTCAGCCAAGACGAAAAGAATGCTGAAGGATCTCCAAACATGCTCGGCGATCAGGTGGAAAAATCCACTCGAACCCGAGATCATCGAAGGAATGTTAAAACCGCGTCCAACCCCAAAGATCGGTGGTGATAGCCAAAGCACTCACACCCAGCCGTCGAAATCTTCGAAAAAGAAGAAGAAATCCAAGAAGCCCGTGAAGCTTGGTGACAAGCGCACGGACCTGCAAAAGCAGATTGACGCGTTGGAAGAGTATAACCAGAAGGTGCGGACTCCAGTCACACTTCAAGAGTTTCTCAGCCACGTCCTTGAGGACGGAGACGATGGAGAAGACTCGTCGGATGCATCTGAAGATTACGTAGCAAGCTGCCATGTAATCTCTCACTCGTCAATAAACAATGAAGAAACTCCTTACACAAAGAAACTGGGGGCAAATCCTGAACAGGAAGGGCCATCAGACGAAATGATTGATGCATTCCTGAACGAAGCCCGTCTTAAAAGCAAAGCTGATCAAGAGCGAGAGATGGCCATATTTGAAAAGGCCAAACGCCGGCGACTGGACAAAAGGGTTAAAACACTCTCGCCAGATCAAAGTGCATCAATCGCAAATAAAAGCAGGTTCAAAACGAGGAAGAGGTTCGCCAAAGCCATATCGATGGGAATGAAGCTGCCACCCTCCAAAGAGAACGCTCTTGGTGAAGCGGAGACACATCCTAAGTACTGCCTATATTATCGAAGGATTGCGCACCCTACTGAAGAGTGCATAGCCTTTAAAAACTGGTGGCAGGGATATGTTGCTCATCGACAGCTTTTCAAGCGGATGAAACGCAAAACTCGTCGGGAGCAAAGGAATACGACCGAGAAGCGCAAAAGAACTACCGGCAACTGTCGCATGGTCGAAGCTGAGGGATCGCACATTACCTGAAAAGAAACCACATCCGAAATGGAAGAAATGATGACCTGCGAGAACATTCAGTTGCGCAATCGCACATTACCTGAAAAGAATCTCGGACCCGCAAACAAGGGATTGAATAAAAAAGATAAAGGGAAGGAAAAAGACCCTGAAGATATCGTCCTCGATGATCGAGTCATCGAAGAGTTGACAGCCAAGGACCCGCCAAAGAAAAGTAAGGTGGACTACAACGTTCTGGCACACTTGAGAAAGATACCTCCGCAGTTAAGAATTCTCGACGCCCTCTTGTTATCAAAAGAAGTAAGAGATTCTCTAATCAAGGCACTACAAGAGCCAGAGCAATTCCAAGCTTTTCTCGCCGAAGAAAAGATGAAGGACGAGCTGGAAGAAGTGCATACAGCCGATATCACCTTCGGCGATGAAGATCTCCTCCTTGGGACGTGCGAGCACAACCGTCCCTATATGTCTCCGGATACTGCCATGACATCAAGATAGGTAAAATCCTGGTCGACAATGGGTCCTCCGTCAATCTCCTTAACGTGAGGGTGTTAAAGGAAATCTGCATGAGCATTCAGCATCTTACTCGTGACAAAATCACCATCTCTGGGTTTGATTCCCAGTCATCACGGACGCTCAGGTCTGTGATATTGACGTTGCGCTTTGGGCTGCTAGTCACGGACATCAAGTTTCACGTCATTGACGCTAAGACTTGCTATAACGCTTTGCTCGGCTGGCCTTGGTTACACGAGTACAACATTATCCTTTCTACACAATATCAGTGTATGAAGTACTTCAAAGACGGTCTCGAGTACACTGTAACAGAGGAACTAAACCCATTCTCCGTGAACAAAGTCCGCAAATATGAGGATGCCAAGTACTTCCTGCCAGATTTCGAAGATACAGAAAGATGTCGTAAATCAGAGGACAAGAATAAAGCTATCACTACTATTCCGGTCTTCAGGAGTGATACTGAGAAGGAAGAAGAGATAGTCTATTCAGGGCCGCCCTACTACAACAAGCCGGGACCGTCCATCCCTATGTTGATCTTCGGCAGCGACTCGAAAGATGAGGTCAATGTCGTATTCTCTGCTCGGCCATCAATAAAAACCTTCGCTGATGGAGATCAAAGTTTGCAAGTTGCCATGGTTCCGCCCAAGCATCATAAAGAACTAGACACGCTTAATACCTACAGTGTGGAAGAATTGCAGACTTCTACGTCCCTCACACGCGAAAAGGTGAAAAGACGATCCTATTCTACCGATCCGGGGAAACCAAAGTGGAGAAAGAAATCTGGCATGGTGCAGATTCTACACTTGACAGGCTCCAGCCCATCCGTTTGCCCAGATACTACACGGACGGACTAAAGAGACTCTTGAAACGCCAAGGTATATCTTTTAAGCAAACTGCGCGACAGGCACGGTTCTGTAAGTCGATGTTTAACACCCCAATACTTATGGGGAGGCGGAAATATGATTAACAATCTTGTTCTATGATTAAACATCGAATAACCGTATGAATCGTTTGCTAAACAAGTTTTAACAAAAGCTATAGAGTTCTAAACTACTATGTTAAGAGATTATACCAAACGGTTCTAGTCCTTCGTCTTAATGTTATCTACGGCCTCTTTGGATCTCCACGTCCTCTTCGGCTTTCTTCCGTGATAGACGATCCACCCGAGAACCCTAATCCAAGCTATAACCTCTAAACTTGAGGTTACTTAGTTTCTCTAGTTGCTAAATAGAGTAGCTAAGGTGATGTAGAGATAGGTTATGGAGTAATTAGTCTTTCCTAATCCTTGTTCTCAACTCATGAGGGTAGGATTAGGTTTGGTGAAGGAGAGAGAACTTGAAGAGAGAGAGTGAGAAGATGATAATGATAAATGATAATGATAATGAAATAGCTTCTCACTTGATATATGAAACATAATGAATAAAAAGAAATGAATAATATGAGATTATTCATCATGTTTCATTAATGCAAGTGGGTGATTCATTATGTGAGTCATTAAGCATTTAATAATGCATTAATGACATGATGAATCACTCACAATGAGTCACTAAATCATTAAATGAAAATGCCACCTCTCCCTCCATGTCACATCCTTCTAGAAGCTTCTCGGAAAATTACGAGAACGCCCCTTTCATCCGTGAAAACACGGAAAAACTTTAGACTGTATAAATCCAATAACCTGATACTAGAATCTGGCTTAAACCAAAGCCGGCTAGTAAAAACTGTCCGAATGTCGTACGTGCGTTCAAACACGTATGCGTCCGAACCTTTGTCGTAAAACCATACGACCTCTATATCTTTTCGCCTGGGTTTGGGAAATCTCTATGTGGAACTCTAAAGACTCAACTACTACGCTGGCAGTGGGTTTAACCACAGACCGCAAGCGGCACTAGCTGTACGTAACGGTCCCCAGGTAGTTGTCGATAAGAAAGCTTGATGAGGTAACCCATCTGAAATCCTACTGAGCCTGTCTGTGACAATATCCGCGCAGTCCGGTCTGTTCGTCTAAGAGTATCGCATGTATGGCCTAGGGAGGTGGTGGACGTCAGACCCCTAATAACCGTACAAGTCGTGTCGGTATGGTTCAAGACCACCCGAGAATCTACTGATCATTCCATCAGTAATTCTCAATCAGCCCTGGCCAGGGACTTATGGTAATGACCAACCGACCACAGTGCGATATCAACTCCCTATACCGGGAGAGACGAATCCCTAACAGTCGCTCACTACCTCCACGTGGCTAGGGACTGTGCCCAACTGAAACCTGTTTGCACGACTCCTTTGAGCCGTGGTTGGGTAATAATCAAAGCACAGGGGGAACTCACACGAGACAAATGATGACCTTAAGTCAACGGACTATCTGCACACATCTCACCTGAGAACTGCGATCTGACGTTAGGTATAATACCATCCAGTCAGTTCTCGGCGAGTCCTGTCCGGTGTACTCACACCCAGTGAGCATCTGTATACAATCTTAGGTGAACACCACCAATGGTTGCTGGACCAATCCATCGCCCCTCGTCAGGGTCTAGATATGTATACACCAGTCTACTCCGGAGTATCGATGCCCAATCTCGATACTCCTGCGACCAGGGACATCTAAAGGTGTGCCTATTGACTATCCAGCTCCCACTAGTATGACTGCCATCACAACGCCGGTAGTCAGACAAACACCCTATGGGCTTTATCAACATATATATATAAATACCAAGTAAAATATATCATACGTTAAGACAAAGTCAAACCAAATAGCGTACTATCATATCAAGCAAGACTGTCATGTACATACATATCCCAAGCATCCTATACAATATAGGCCTCTAGGGCATATATATCCAACAATCTCCCACTTGCACTAAGACCTATAATTGCTGCAATGAGTACCCACTGTCTCTACCAGATCCAATTGCTGGCGTACCGCATGCCCAACATCTCAAATAACCTCTCGAACTGTACTTGAGGAATGGCCTTGGTGAATGGATCTGCCGTGTTGTCTTTTGTGTCCACTCTCCGTATCTCGATCTCCCGACGATCCACGATCTCCCTGATTGGGTGAAACCGCCTTAAGATATGCCTGGATTTCTGATGGGACATTGGTTCCTTCGCTAAAGCTACAGCGCCATTGTTATCGCAATACAAAGGTATTGGATTGGCAATGGACGGAATCACCTGAAGTTCAGAAATGAACTTCCTCATCCAGACAGCCTCTTTTGCGGCTTCACTAGCAGCTATATACTCAGCCTCCATAGTTGAGTCTGCGACGGTATCTTGTTTGGAACTTTTCCAACATACCGCCCCTCCATTGAGGGTAAACACAAAACCCGAAATGGATTTAGAATCATCCTTGTCACTTTGGAAGCCGGAGTCGGTAAAAGCCTCTACCTGGAGGTCCCCATTACCGTAAATCAAGAACATCTCCTTAGTCCTTCTTAGGTACTTGAGAATGTTCTTCACCGCTCTCCAATGTTTCTCACCTGGGTTAGACTGATACCTGCTTACCACACTAAGTGCGTAAGCTACATCCCGTCTGGTACATAACATCGCATACATTATTGATCCTATCGCCGAAGCGTAGGGTATAATGCCCATGCGAGCTCTCTCTTCATCAGTCTTTGGAGACATCTCCTTGGAGAGGGTGATTCCGTGACAAGCGGGCATATTGCCGCGCTTGGAATCTTCCATACTAAATCTCTTTAGTATAGTGTCTATATACCTGGACTGTGAAAGTCCCAATATTCTATTAGATCTATCTCAATAGATCTTAATGCCCAGAATGTATGATGCATCTCCCAAGTCTTTCATGGAGAATTTCTGTGACAAGAAGAGCTTTACTGATTGTAGTATAGGGATATCATTCCCTATCAGTAGTATGTCGTCGACGTACAAAACGAGGAAGACTACTGCTCCTTCTACAATCTTCCTATAAATACATGGTTCATCTATATTTTTGATAAAGTCAAATTCCTTGACTATTTCATCAAAGCAGATGTTCCAACTCTGCGATGCTTGCTTTAACCCATAAATGGATTTAAGCAATTTGCACACTCTTCCGCTGCTCCCACTGTCTAAGAAACCTTCTGGTTGATCCATGTAAACACTCTCTTCTAGATGTCCATTTAGAAAAGCTGTTTTTACATCCATTTGCCAGATTTCATAGTCATGGAAGGCAGCAATGGCAAGCATGATCCGAATGGATTTAAGCATAGCTACTGGTTTCATCATAGTCCAATCCTGGTCTTTGACGAAAACCTTTTGCTACTAGTCTAGCTTTGTAGGTTTCTACTTGTCCAAATGTACCAATCTTCTTTTTGAAGATCCATTTGCACCCAACTGGTTTTACCCCAGGAGGAGCAACTTCTAAAGTCCATACTTTATTGGTGTACATGGATTCCATTTCGGATCTCATTGCATCCAGCCACTTCACTGAGTCGCCACTCGTGATAGCCTGCTGAAAACTAGTAGGCTCATCATCATCGATGATGCAATCCTCTCGATCCCCATCAAGAAGAAAACCATAGTATCTTTCAGGAGGATGAGAAAGCCTACTAGATCTGCAGAGTGGCGTTGGTTCGTCATGTTCTATTGAAATCTGAGATTCTTCTAAGTCTTCGGTTGCAGTTTGAGGTTCTGGAATTTCTTCCAGTTCTACCGTGCTCCCACTAATTTCTTTTGCAAGAAATTCGCTTTCTAAGAAGACAATGTGACGAGCGACAAACACCTTTTGTTCTTCAGTGTGGTAGACCATGTACCCCCTTGAATGCTTGGGGTATCCTACAAACTTGCATAAAACCGATCGTGCTTCGAGCTTATCCGGATTATGCTTTTTAACATATACCGGACACCCCCATATCTTGATATACTTGAGATATGGTCTCTTCCCACACCACATTTCATATGGAGTGGTAGGTACAGACTTAGTTGGAACTCTATTCAATAGGTATGCGGCCGATTCTAGAGCAAATCCCCAGAAGGAAAGTGGCAACTCAGCACTACTCATCATTGAACGCACCATATCTAATAGCGTGCGATTCCTCCTTTCTGATACACCATTATGCTGAGGTGTATAAGGCGGAGTAAGCTGAGAGAGAATTCCATTCTCTTTTAAGTATTCAAGGAAACTGGTACTTAAGTATTCTCCACCTCGATCAGATCGAAGTGTCTTGATGCTTTTACCAGTCTGTTTCTCTACTTCATTTTTATACTCCTTAAACTTCTCAAAGGCCTCGGATTTATGTTTCATTAAGAATATATGTCCATACCTAGAGAAGTCATCAGTAAAAGTTATGAAGTAGGAGTGACCGCTTCGTGCATGCGTAGACATCGGACCACATACATCACTGTGTACTAGTCCCAAGAGTTCAGTGGCTCTTTCTCCGTGTCCGGTGAACGGAGATTTGGTTATTTTTCCTTTGATACATGATTGACAAGTTGCATATGATAAATATTCAAACGGATCTAGATATCCATCTTTATGTAACTTAGTCAACCTTGTTTCATTTATATGACCAAGTCTACAATGCCATAGGAAGGCTTGATTCGAATCTGGAGCCTTTCTTTTACGCGTGTTTTGAATATTGAAAATTTGAGATTGATTAAGTATGTATATGCCGTTTTCCAGTGTGCCAAACCCAATCAGTTCTTGATTTAGGAGAATGTTCATGACATTTCTTTCAAGCACAAAATTATATCCTTTATTAGACAACAAAGATACTGATATAATATTACACAACATACTGGGAATACAAAAACAGCTGTACAATACCAAAATGTGTCCACTATTCAACCCTAGGTGATATTCTCCTATTGCAACTGCATCTACATGCATTCCATTGCCCATCCGGAGAGTCATATCACCTGCCCCCAGTACTCTACTATTTCTCAGATCCTGCAAAGAATTACAGATGTGAGAACCAGAACCGGTATCAAGTACCCATGAAGTAGAGTTTACTGAAAGACAATTTTCGATTACGAACACACCTGAAGCAGAAGCAACAGCTTGCTTCATGTCCTTGGCTTTAAAGGCCATACAGTCCTTCTTCCAGTGCCCTTGCTTGTGACAATAGAAGCACTCGTTCTTTTCTGCCTTCACCCTTCCTGCCTTGTTCGTTCCCTGCACCTTCTTGACCCCACCCTTCGGTTTGGTGGCTTTCATCTTCTTCTTCCCTTTAGCTTTCATTTTAGATTTAGAAGAAGATGATTGGCCAACATACAAAACGGGGGTCTTCTCCTTTTTCAAGGAGGTCTCTGCTACCCTCAACATATTGAGGAGCTTTGGAAGATCCGCTTCCATTTCGTGCATGTTGAAGTTCAGCACGAACTGAGAGAAGGTGTGGGGAAGGGACTGCAAAATCAAGTCGATATACAAATCATTCTCTAGCACGCATCCCAGGTTTGCGAGTTCCTCAATGAGGGTGATCATTTTGAGGACGTGCTCTCCAACAGGCGATCCTGGAGCTAACCTCATCTGGAAGAGTTTCCTTGAGGTTTCGTACCTCGCGATACGGGAGTGTTCACCATACAATTCCTTGCAATGGAGGAATATGGATACAATATCCATACTCTCGTGCTGTTTCTGGAGTTCATTATTCATGGACGCCAGCACGATACACTTAGCTCGCTCACAGTCTAGATCCCAGGTTTTACGAACTTCCTTATCCGCAACTGAGGAATCTGGTCCTGGGATAAGGGGAGGAACAGCGGTGGTAACATATGCAACTTTGTCATAAGTCAGCGCAATATTGACGTTCCTTAGCCAATCTTTATAGTTCTGCCCGGTCAGTATATTCTTTTCAAGTAATAGTTTTAGTCCAGTCATGGTAGCTGCCAGAGAGAGAGAAAATAAAACACTCAGCATATGCTCTTGCAAGTTTAGATTGGTTATTATTTTATCTAAACAGGATGGCTCCCACTGTTTCCTCAAATCCTTTTTCAAAACCTAAAAGAAGAACTAGTCAGGATTTAATCACACGTTACAATTCTTGCTTAACCTTTCAGCCAGGCTGGTGTTGGTACTTCGAGGGAGGTTTTCCAACGCTTTCGCGAAGTTCCTTAATTAAAGAACCTCTTTTCCGTGGAGGCGTAGCCCCTCTAACACCTTTCTAGGCACCTACTTGGTTTATAGCATTGATTGTTAAGTGAGAGAAATTCCCGAGAGTAATCCTACTCATCAGTGGGATCGGGATCCAACTATCATTGCATGATGCCCTAGATGGAAGCCACTCTAGTCACCACACTCCAGAAGGTAAGCTAAATCTGCAAGTTTCCTTTATGTTTGAAACTCCCGATGTGATTTTTACCCCAAGCTCTTATAGACCTTGACGTAGGCCAACAAGTCATAAGACGCAAGTCAAGTTCTACCTGTCGTTGTCCTGATTAATTTAAATACATCGTACAAGCCCTTGACGTAGGCCAACAAGGTGTACGTCTGTATTAAACTAATGCATCTATCTATGCAACAAATAGGCACACACACTGCTACCATTCACTATGCCTTGACGTAGGCCAACAAGCATAGCATGAATACGATGTGCTGTCTATTTGAAACGACGGAGGGTTACGGCTGGTTTTTGGCAAAAAACCGTTAACGTAGTGAACTTGATTTGATCGAAGGAACTAAGATAGCTTTTATTAAAAGGAGTGGTTGAAGCTCCGCATTTAAAATTTGCTTTTTCAAGAAAACCGAGCGGTTTTTAGAAATTGTTCCAACGATTCAGTTTAGGTTTTATTTTCTTTGCATTAATAATAATGCGTCCCATCTTTAACCTATCATTACAGATAACAACGAAAATACGACGTCCTCTTATGCCATCCGTATTCGCCGCGGGGTCCCGTCATCACCCGTTAGGTTACTTAACTAACGACAGAGCGGGGGCTGGGCTAGCGCGGGTGTAAAACATAAGCGACGTCTAAATAGCTATCATATATAGATATTGTACATTCGTCAGACGCAATAATAGGCATTCCAGATCACAGATAAACAATATTGGATTTGCAAGCAATCCGCATTTCGTTTGAGCCTGCAATGAAAGACGGATTACACAGTTGTGATGAATAGCCATTTTCCCACCCCAGACCCCTACGGGTACGGCAAACTACCCGCCAAGTACCAGAAGTGAAGCGGTCTGCCCCAACACTTCAAAATACCCGGTAGTTTGTGCACCCCACCTTGGGTCTATCTTAGGAGCAAAAACAGTAAAAAGAAATAATACAACGGTGGCTACAACCGCAACCTGGATGTGCCCCGCAAAATAATATTACAACTTATTACATTTACATCAAATGAATTAATACAATAACCCATCACAAAACCCGGCTAATCACCACAACAGTCCAATACAGTTTATATACACAAACAGTTATATATAACATCACAGATATGTGCAACCCCCTGCCAACCGACATACTAGCAGTTAGGGGAGGTTTACGAACACATAAAACATTTCACAGATATAATCAAACAAGCAAATACCGTATAATTTCGATCGATTAAACACATTTAATTTTGCTCCAATACTTCTCTGTAAATCTGAAACCTGAGCAAAAATAAAAATTACTAGAAAACACCAAATATCACAGAGAAACAACACAAGAAACTTGGGATGATGAATCGTCCAAAGCGCGGCGGAATCGTGGCGGATCGGTAGGATCGGCCGCGGTTCCGCGGCGCTATGGCCGATTCATGAGCCTAATTTTCTTGGGTGTTCTAATACATTCATTTAGGTCATTCTGAGGGTCCCTGAAAAATTTTTGGACCTCATTTAAAATTCGACAGAAAGTAAATGATATCGGGGTTTTTCCGGTTTGTTTTTCCGTTCGAAATTCATACAAATTTGCAAGTGTGTTAAATACTGTTTAGCTAGGCTCTGATACCACTGTAAGTCGATGTTCAACACCCCAATACTTATGGGGAGGCGGAAATATGAATAACAATCTTGTTCTATGATTAAACATCGAATAACCGTATGAATCGTTTGCTAAACAAGTTTTAACAAAAACTATAGAGTTCTAAAATACTATGTTAAGAGATTATACCAAACGGTTCTAGTCCTTCGTCTTAATGTTATCTACGGCCTCTTTGGATCTCCACGTCCTCTTCGGCTTTCTTCCGTGATAGACGATCCACCCGAGAACCCTAATCCAAGCTATAACCTCTAAACTTGAGG
Organism: Agapanthus africanus; assembly: GCA_030015575.1. Lineage (NCBI taxonomy): Eukaryota > Viridiplantae > Streptophyta > Magnoliopsida > Asparagales > Amaryllidaceae > Agapanthus > Agapanthus africanus. The sequence continues at coordinate 540,362,548 of CM057345.1, read as the reverse complement.
TTACTTAGTTTCTCTAGTTGCTAAATAGAGTAGCTAAGGTGATGTAGAGATAGGTTATGGAGTAATTAGTCTTTCCTAATCCTTGTTCTCAACTCATGAGGGTAGGATTAGGTTTGGTGAAGGAGAGAGAACTTGAAGAGAGAGAGTGAGAAGATGATAATGATAAATGATAATGATAATGAAATAGCTTCTCACTTGATATATGAAACATAATGAATAAAAAGAAATGAATAATATGAGATTATTCATCATGTTTCATTAATGCAAGTGGGTGATTCATTATGTGAGTCATTAAGCATTTAATAATGTATTAATGACATGATGAATCACTCACAATGAGTCACTAAATCATTAAATGAAAATGCCACCTCTCCCTCCATGTCACATCCTTCTAGAAGCTTCTCGGAAAATTACGAGAACGCCCCTCTCATCCGTGAAAATACGGAAAAACTTTAGACTGTATAAATCCAATAACCTGATACTAGAATCTGGCTTAAACCAAAGCCGGCTAGTAAAAACTGTCCGAATGTCGTACGTGCGTTCAAACACGTATGCGTCCGAACCTTTGTCGTAAAACCATACGACCTCTATATCTTTTCGCCTGGGTTTGGGAAATCTCTATGTGGAACTCTAAAGACTCAACTACTACGCTGGCAGTGGGTTTAACCACAGACCGCAAGCGGCACTAGCTGTACGTAATGGTCCCCAGGTAGTTGTCGATAAGAAAGCTTGATGAGGTAACCCATCTGAAATCCTACTGAGCCTGTCTGTGACAATATCCGCGCAGTCCGGTCTGTTCGTCTAAGAGTATCGCATGTATGGTCTAGGGAGGTGGTGGACGTCAGACCCCTAATAACCGTACAAGTCGTGTCGGTATGGTTCAAGACCACCCGAGAATCTACTGATCATTCCATCAGTAATTCTCAATCAGCCCTGGCCAGGGACTTATGGTAATGACCAACCGACCACAGTGCGATATCAACTCCCTATACCGGGAGAGACGAATCCCTAACAGTCGCTCACTGCCTCCACGTGGCTTGGGACTGTGCCCAACTGAAACCTGTTTGCACGACTCCTTTGAGCCGTGGTTGGGTAATAATCAAAGCACAGGGGGAACTCACACGAGACAAATGATGACCTTAAGTCAACGGACTATCTGCACACATCTCACCTGAGAACTGCTATCTGACGTTAGGTATAATACCATCCAGTCAGTTCTCGGCGAGTCCTGTCCGGTGTACTCACACCCAGTGAGCATCTGTATACAATCTTAGGTGAACACCACCAATGGTTGCGGGACCAATCCATCGCCCCTCGTCAGGGTCTAGATATGTATACACTAGTCTACTCCGGAGTATCGAGCCCAATCTCGATACTCCTGCGACCAGGGACATCTAAAGGTGTGCCTATTGACTATCCAGCTCCCACTAGTATGACTGCCATCACAACGCCGGTAGTCAGACAAACACCCTATGGGCTTTATCAACATATATATATAAATACCAAGTAAAATATATCATACGTTAAGACAAAGTCAAACCAAATAGCGTACTATCATATCAAGCAAGACTGTCATGTACATACATATCCCAAGCATCCTATACAATGTAGGCCTCTAGGGCATATATATCCAACAGGTTCTATAACGGGATCTGGAACATTCCCGGAACTCAACGAAAGTTGTCCAACGGAAGGATGGAAACGACCGAGCTTGGGTATGTTCAACCCAAGAAACGGGAGCTACTCCACGGCTGCTACGTCATACATGACTTTGATGAAGAAGGAGATGCTCTGTGGGAAGATGCTAACCCTGAACCAGAAAGAGCTCCCGCGGTGAAAATGCCCAGTCCGTCATTTGAAGAACAAATGGACAAGCTTATAAGGGAAGCAGGTCAAAAGGTTCGAGACGACCATAATCGCGAAATGGCCATTTACGAGAAAGCCAGGACGCAACGCCTCCTTCAGCAGGCTGTGGAAAATGAAAATGCTCCTCCTTGTCAACCCGTCATACAAAAGAACCGACGCAGAGTCAAAAATAAATCAAAAAGCGGGAAGGGCGTTCGACAGCGACAAAGCGGGACCAAGAAGCCACGCGATCGAGAATCGAGCAATTCAGATTCGTCTCTTATAAAGAAGATGGATCGGGAATATTCTTTTCCTCAAGACAAGACAAAGAAGATATTCGATCTTGTCATAAAACATCAGATGATGACACTCCCGGAATCCAAGCACTCCGAGCAAGTAGGCAAAGTCTCTCACCCGGACTATTGCTCCTATCACAGGGCAATAGGACATCCTCTTGAAAACCGCTTCACCTTCAAGAACTGGGTCGAAGACCAATATCAACACGGCAGGTTCGCTCTATCTAGCAGTTGGAGGGTAAGCCCGCCACAGAAGCATGAACCGAAAGCGACGCGTATAGCGAGAGTAGAACCAGATCAACATCGATCTTGGAAACGATCTCGCACCTGCCACATGATAACACTGTCAGAAGAAGAGCCTGAAAATATGGATGACCTCCCCTGGTGCTTCGAAAACGATGATGACGAGGTAATCTCATAATTTCCACCAGCACCAAAAGAGCTGGAAGATGGAATACATACTACTGCAAACGACCTCAGAAAGATTGATTTGGGGACAGCAAGTAACCCCTGGCCAACATTCGTCAGCGAGCTGTTGTCTGAAGAAAGGGTGGCTGTGCTAAAGGACGTGCTCATGCAGCATAAAGATTGCTTCGCGTGGAACTATTCCAAGATGCCAGGACTAAATCCAGAAATTGCTGTACCCAAATTGGCAATATCCCCAGACGTCAAGCCGATCAAACAAGCACCGAGAAGAATGCGGCTTGAGCTTGAGATGAGCATCAACGCTGAGGTCAAGAAGCTAATCGACTCCGGCTTCATCCAAGAGGTGCAGTATCCTGACTGGATTGCCAACATCGTCCCGGTGATGAAGAAAATGGGACAGTGCGCATATATGTGGACTTTCGGGATCTCAACAAAGCATGCCCGAAGGACGACTTTCCAGTACCGGTCACCGAGCTGATGATAGATAATACGTCCACTCATGAAATCTTCTCCTTCATGGATGGCTCATCAGGATACAATCAGATAATGATGCATCCTGAAGACCAGAAGCATACCGCTTTCCGGACCCCTTTGGGCATATTCTGCTACAAGGTGATACCTTTCGGTCTAAAGAATGCCGGTGCCACCTATCAGAGGACCATGACGAAGATTTTCGATGATCTCATACATGAAATCGTCGAATGCTATATCGACGACCTCGTAGTAAAAAGCAAATCATACGAGGAGCATTTAGAGCATCTGAAGATCGTGTTTCAGCGCCTTCGGAAATAAAATTTGAAGATGAACCTTCTCAAATGCGCGTTCGGGGTTTCCTCGGGCAAATTCCTAGGATTCGTCGTCCGACACCGAGGCATCGAGATAGACCCGTCGAAGATCAAGGCGATTATGGAAATGCCCCCGCCAAGGACTCTCAAGCAATTGTGGTCTCTCCAAGGAAAGCTCGCCTATATCCGGCAATTTATAGCCAATCTCTCAGGCAAGTGTCGTCCTTACAGTCACCTGATGAAGAAGGGAACCCCTTTCGTCTGGGATCGCAAATGCTAAAGCGCACTGGACGAAATCAAGCAATACCTGCAGGATCCGCCAGTACTGGCCGATCCGGTCAAAGGAAAACCTCTTATTCTGTATACAACCGCCCTTGAAGGTTCCTTAGACGCATTATGGGCACAAGAGAACGACCAAGGGAAGGAGAGAGCCCTCTACTATTTGAGTAAAGTTCTCCTGGGGCAGAAAGCAATTACTCTCCCATTGAAAAACACTTCCTGGTGTTGATCTTCGCAATAACGAAGCTCAGACACTATGCGTTGGCGCATGAGGTCCATCTCATATCAAAAGTATATCCCCTCAAATATTTGATGTCGAAGGCCATATTAACGGGACGACTCTCTAAGTGGGCCTTGCTCTTGATGTTGTTTTCGATAAAATATTGTCCTCTTAAGGTAGTGAAAGGCCAGGCCATCGCCGACTTCCTCGCTAAGCATCCGATACCTGCCGATTCTCCTTTGAACTAGGAATTGCCAGACGAACATGCGTTTGACACGAGCGACGGGGGCGATACCCGGTGGGAACTCTACTTCGATGGAGCGTCTTCCATGAAGAAGCGCAAACAAAGCACCCCCATAATCAAATCGGGGGTAGGCCTCATCTTCGTAACTCCACAGGGAGGGATAATGCGCTTCGCTTTCTCCTTAACAGAGCCGAGGATGAACAATGAAGCCGAATATGAACCTTTGATAGCAGGTCTCGAGATCGCCATCGACATGGTAATTGAAAAACCTCATATACGGAGACTCCCAGCTGGTCGTTAGTCAAATAAACGGCGACTACCAAACGTGCAAGCCAGAGTTGGTGAAGTACGGCGAGAGGGTGCAGCAATTGCTGACCCAAATTCCTTCCTACACCTTGGAAAGCATACCGCGTGCGAAAAATAGTAAGGCGGATGCATTAGCCAAGCTCGCTAAAGAACTGGCGGACGAGAACCTCGATGACGTGAGGATCGTTGTGCAAAGCCGTCGGGTTCTTGCTCCGGCAGAAATATATCCGGAGTCGTCTGAAGAAAAGGGAGCGACCGAGAGAATGACTCTGCAAATAAAAGACCAGGAAAAGGTTACGGATTGGAGAGAAGTCTTTATAGACTACTTCAAATCCCGTCGAACACCTGAAGATGCGTCCTCAAGACATCAGCTTATGAAACGAGCTCTGTCTTTTGCTTTCGTCAATGATACTCTGTATAAGAGATCATTTGATTCTCCGTAGTTAAGATGCCTGGGACTTAAAGAGGCAAAGAGAGTCGTATAAGAAACTAACGACGGACTATGCGGTTCTCACCAAGCCGGGCCGAAGATGAAGCTGAAGATCAAACAGATGGGTTATTATTAGCCCACGATGATCCAAGACTGCCTCGAATACGCGAAGCAGTGCCATTCGTACAAGATTCAAGGGGACTTTATCCATCAGCATCCAAATCCACTACATCCAACAGTGGCTAGCTGGCCGTTCGAAATGTGGGGGACTGACATAATCGGCCCCATCGAACCAGCATCGTCCAGAGGACATCGATTCATTTTGGCGACAACTGATTACTTCTCCAAATGGGCAGAAGCAGTACCGCTGAGGGAAGTGAAGACGGAGAATATCCTCCATTTCTTCAAGACGCACGACATTTATCGGTTTGGAACCCCACGACGGATTATCTCCGATAACGGGCCAGCCTATAGAAGCCACAAGATCAGCCGCTTCGCACAACAACATAACATAGACTGGAGATACTCCTCTGTAACACCTGAGTTTGCGTTTTGTGGTAATTGTGTGTTAATGTGGGGGTTTTTGGTAAAAAGTTTACCAAAACGGGTTTCTAATAATTTATCTGGTTTTATGAATATTTTATTAGAATTTTATCTCGACTGCACACACTTGTGCATGTTAATGTGGGTTAAGTCTAGGGTTACCAAGTTTAGGTGTGCATGGTGGGTTAACCATGTTTAGCCAACCATGATGGTTTAGGCCATTTGGTTAAGATAATTGGGTTAATTATGAGTTTTAGTTTTGGTTAAGGGTGATTAGGGTTAAGGTTGACTTGTTTGAGGTGAGAAAGGATTTGATGGTTGTCATGCAACCATTTATTGAGAGAGAGAGAGAGAGGTGGCTTAAGGTAATGTCATATTACATTTCACTTCACAACTTTTTCTCCCTCTCACTCACATCTCTCACTCACACTACAACACTTCACCAATAAAAAAAACTACACCATCATTTACATAACCCCACACAACACCACACCCCCCAACAGCCACAAAAACTCCTGCTGCTGCAACTACAACAGCTAAAACAAAAAAAAATAAAAACAGCAGCAGCTTCAGCAATAAACAGAACAGCATCAGCAGTGAGCAGCAACAGCACATAGCAGCAAGGATTTGAAGCACTTGGAGCTGTAGCAGTAACACTTTAGCAGCATAACACCCTTCTTCTTCTTCTCTTCTCCTTCATCTAGGATCTCTAGAGGTATAACCCTTTAACTCGACTTCTATCTTGCTAAGTTTTGGTTATTTAGTTAGTTTAGTGTTTATATTATGTAGATTAGTGCTAGTTTTAGGTAAATTTGAGTGAGAGTGGCAAAGTGATGGTTTGGATTGTTAGTATAGCCTAATTAGGTGCTGTTGCGACCAGTTAACCATAGATTCATCCCAGATTTCACCCAAAATACCTGTTTGTTTCGACTTGGTGCAGTTTAGCGTTTTATGGATTTTTAGGCCTTTCGGGAATCCGCTCTTGACCCGGTTGTCTCAGGTAAAAATTGGTAAGACTGTAGCACAGTGACCATGTCAGACACACACACACAAAGCACGGGGACCCCTCTCCCCTTTACGGCCGCAAATAAATTAGATCTGGCCGCAATTTGCGGCCAGAAGGTGGGTTCTGGGGTCGGGGTTTTACCTGTTGGTGTCTGTTGGGTAGCTTAGGGTGTTGGTATCTGCAACTTTTTGTGTTGGGACCAGAGTCAAAATCTGGAGCCTAAAACCTTTTATCGACATTTTTTAACTTGTGCGACACGCGCCTGATCTGCGTGGTTCTGTGGCGCGCTGTGCGACACAGCGCGTCGGAGTAGGTTCTGGTGAGTACGCACGTCGCGACGCATCGAGTACACGCGCGTTTAGTTTCACACACGCGTTATCCTTTTTAGCGATATATCGTGTTTTTTGCAGAATTTGCCTTATGTATGTGACTTTCATAAATTCCAGGTTCGCAGGCGGGTACGTCAGACGCCGCCAGAAAAGAGAAGCAGGTGGTCGGCTATACTTAGCACGCGACCAGGTGAGTAGATTTAACATCTACGGGGAAATCGTCCGTATGGCATTAAGCGTCAGGGCGTAATAGCATATTTAGTCATGCGTGTTCATATAGATATGCTAGTAGCATACCCTCCTGTTCTATATAGAACTAGTAGTATAGAACACTGCACTGTCACTATCGGTTCAAGTTGCACGAGCACGATTTATATGCTACACTCACACCGTTAGTGATTGCCATGACACTCACATTATAGGATTGCTAGAAATCATATATCATATTGATTCCGCTTTATTGACGTTGTTATGATTTGGCGCATATTAGCATATGTTATATTAATTCCATGCACACTGTGTACGCACTTTTGTGCGTACCTTATTTGATATATCACTATCTGTGCACATGTACCCTTTATATTTCGTCTTAGTGCTTATATATATCTTGATATGTTTACCCTTGTGCCCCTATACATCACATATAATTATACTTGGGCACACACATACATCACATATCCATACTTGTGCCATATACATCACATATATTCATACTTGGGCACACATACATCACATATCCATACCTGTGTCATATATATCACATATATTCATACTTGGGCACACACATACATCACATATCCATACTTGTACCATATACATCACATATATTCATACTTGGGCACACATACATCACATATCCATACTTGTGCCATATACATCACATATATTCATACTTGGACACACACATACATCACATATCCATACTTGTGCCATATACATCACATATATTGATATCTTCATACCTGCGCACATGCACACTGTATACTCATACCAGTGCACACATATATTGATATCTTCATACCTGCGCATATGCACACTGTATACTCATACCAGTGCACACATATATTGATATCTTCGTACCTGCGCACATGCACACTGTATACTCATACCAGTGCACACATATATTGATATCTTCATACCTGCGCACATGCACACTGCATACTCATACCAGTGCACACATATATTGATATCTTCATACCTGCGCACATGCAAACTATATACTCATACCAGTGCACACATATATTGATATCTTCATACTTGCTTAGATTTACGCATTGAGATATGTTGTTTCCATATTATTTCTGGATTTGGAAACCGTAGATATTTCAAAAGAGAATAGTTAATTATTTAAAAACCCGGTTTCCCTTGATATGATATTTCAGTGCATCCACCATGTGTTTTCTCGGTGCTAGAGTGATATATGAAACCCGATTCGAGGAGTGGACGAGGCCGATTTCGGGTACATGGTGGACCCGGTATGGTACCCCAGGGCGAGAACGGATCGCTGTGCAGTAGACGGTGAGCCTGGCAGAGGGACTACTACCTACCGGTGATTGGTTGGACCTGGCGGTTATCCGGAGGATACTGACCAGAGTCGATAGATGGATACGGGACGTTCGTACTGCCGGGGCCGAGGGCCGATACCGCAGACGGAGCCCATGGGCTGACCCGGACTGACGGATGCCCGATATATGAGGATTTGCGTGTCGATGCTGGAAACGAGTATTTCTTGATATTTTGAGTGTCGATGTTGGGCACTCACGATGTTATGGGATTTACAGGATTTGGGCATATGGATGGACACCGATTATTTTCCACGTTGATATTCCGTGTAGATATTATATCCCCATGCTCAGCATTCAGTATTTTACATCACATCCTGTATCTGTTGTCATCTGATTGCATTTGCTATGCACGATTATTGCTTACCCATGATCCTATATAGATGTCATTAGATTTCACATGCTATGCATGATTATTGCATACCTTGCTTATCCTATATAGATGTCATTAGATTTCACATGCTATGCACGATTATTGATTACCCATGATCCTATATAGATGTCATTAGATTTCACATGCTATGCACGATTATTGCATACCTTGCTTATCCTATATAGATGTCATTAGATTTTACTCGCTATGCACGATTATTGCATACCCTGCTTATCATTTAGAGAGGTTGTTAGATCGTACTTGATGCATGATTACTGCTCATATAGTTCATCATATAGATGATACCTGTTGGCATAGGTTAGAGTATCCCAGCACGTGCATACTCGCGATTACCTTTATATGTTATCTACTACTCACGAGTTGGCAACTCACTCCCGTTGTGCCACAGTCTTTGCAGGTTGCCCTTCGGCGTAGTCGCGGCAGGCTGCGTTCTTGCATCTTTTGACACAGATACCACAGCAGTTGGCATACTAGCCCTTTTGCTGATAGGTGGGGTTTTGTGCGGTATCTGTTTATCTTTCAGTTCTGTACATTATTGTATCTAGTACTCTCCATCTACCACTTATGTATTGACTTAGAGACCAGTTGTGAGGACGATGTATACTATTTTGTACTCTGGTATCGAGCTCGTTGTGAGCCGACTTTATTTATGCAGCTCTATCTTTCATGCTATTTGTTTTTCCACTTATTGCCCTTTCTTCGCTACGGCGTCGTATATTGTTATCTTAGTAATTGTCTACTTAAGGTTTCTTAACATTTAGTAAATGCTTCTATTCAATGCTTAAAACACTCTATACTTTTACTGGGTTTGATTTCTGGGTTTCGGCTTACTTAGCCGCGTTACGCCTGTAGACGTTACCTGGTTAAGTGCCGGTCACGGGCCAAACTTTGGGTCGGGACAAAGTTGGTATCAGAGCGTAGGTTTTACCTTCGGAGTGTAGGATGACCCTGGTATGATGGAGTAGGTAGCTGCAGCAGAGTGGCGTAGCGTGCGTATGTTCCGCGGCATACTCACGACACGGTACTCCGCCTAAGCGACCTTAGGACTTATTGATTGAAATTCCTTCATAATTGTATACATTCTTGTGATTCGATTTTCGTATCCTCATCGAATCTTAGTTTCTTTCAGCCATTATGCCGCCAAGGACTACGAGGGCGCAGAGAGCGACCGCGAGACCCGAGATTCGAGTTGATTCATCTGAGACGAGGACTGATCCGGGTAGTACCCCTGTTGTACCAGAGCAGATTGTTCCTCCTACGAAAGATCAGATCGCTAGACTAGTGGCAGAGATGCAGGACTTGCGCCAGACGATGAGCTCATTGGTGGAGGTCGTTCAAGTTCAGCAACAGGTGGTTGTCACCCCTATTACCCAGTGGTTCTTTGCGATCATCATGCAGTATTCCGTCACCTACATAGCACCGGTAGAGGCAGCCCCAGATTACGAGACACGTCTTCCAGAGACCGTGGGAGTTCCAGAACAGTTGAGGAATCATACTGGTGTACCAGCCCAGAGCAGAGGCTTAGGACGAGGACAGTCGTTTGGCTCTCATCCCCAGGAAGGTCAGCAGTCAGCGCGTAGATGTCTTCGATGCGGAAGCCTTCAACACTTCATCAGGCAGTGTTCCTTAACACCACGTCAGGGTCGTAGTCTGAGACGCCGTGGACGCGGAAGGTTCGCGCAAAGGGGTCAGGCTAGTAGAGGAGGAGTTCGGTCAGTCGCAGATGAAGGTCAGGCCCAAGTTTTCGCTTCGACTCATCGGGACGCGAGGGCGTCCAACGCAGAGTTTTCAGGTACTCTTTCAGTATGTCCTTTTGTTGCACTCATATGTTTCCACACTTCGTGCCGAGTTTAGGACGAGAGTCGTGCTAGGTAGATCAGCCATTTGTTGTGTTAACTTCTGTCAGCGGATCTTCTGTTGCGCGACACGTAATCCGGTCGTGTGCCAATCGGATAGGAGATAGAGATCCGTCTGTCATTTTGATCCTCCTAGAGATGTTGGACTTGGCATTCCCCTGGGCACGGACTGGTTAGCTACGTGCTAGGCGTTGTGAACTACCGTGAGGAAACAATTAGGTTTTGTTTTCCCCGGCAAGTCAGTTTTTGTTGTGTAGGTGGATAGTCGTGCCGCCTCTCACAGCTCGAAATTTAGCCTTTTTCGCTCGTCGGCTTTTGAGGAGATGTCGTGGATTCTTGGCGTTTATTCATGATACCGTAGCCACAGTTGGTTTGTTGGGCCGGTTTTCTTTAGTGCGAGAGTTTTCCGACGTTGTTCCAGATGAGCCGGCGAAGCTTAAGGAACTTAAGGACCTGCTGCAGAGTTGTTTGTTGGGGGAGTTTTGTGCGTCTAAGTGTTTCGCATTAGGAAGCTCGTATTTCTGTTCTTCAAGGAGAAAGACGACAGATTGAGGTTGTGTATTGATAGATCGTCAATTGAACCGGTTTACGGTGCGGATAGGTATCCTGTACCTCGCATTGGCGATTTCTTCGATCAGCGTCAGAGTGCGAGACTTTGTCTAAGTTTGTTTGGGTTCAGGTCATCATTGTGGCGGGTTCGGAGTGATGACATTCCGAAAACTGCCTTGTGCGTGCTACGGGCTTTGTGTGTTTTGGGTGTGTCATTGGACTCACCAATGCCCTAGCAGCATTCGTAGGTGCGATGGACCGGATTTCTTCGGCCCGTTCCTCGACCTGTTATTGTTGTGTTATTTACGACATCCTGGTCTATTTAATGTGTCTTGAAGGATAGGAGTAGCACTTGAGGATCTGTTTTGCAGATACTGGGAGAGCCCCAGCAGGTTGCTAGATTCTCGGAGTGTTCCTTCAGGCTTATTTGTGTTGACTCCTAGGTCTTGTAGTTACGGAGACGGTCCTGTATGGTTCCGAGGAAGATCGTGGCCCTACAGCTTGGGCCCAGACTTGTGAGCAGGACGGAGGTCCGCAGATTTTGGCTTAGCAGGTTTTTACCGCCGTTTCATGTAGGATTGCTAGTGTAGTGCTGCCCCGTTGACTGAATGGACCGGAATGGAGGTTTCTTTTCTTTGGACTAAGGCTTGGGTACGGAGTTTCGGCAGTTGAAGATTCGGTTAACAACTGCATCAGTTCTTTCTTTGCTTTTTGGTTCGGGCGACCTTGTGTTTTAACTGCGTTGTTTTGTGAATAGGGCTCGAATGTGTACTGAGGTGACACAATGGAGTTATCGCTTTTGCTTCCCTACGTTTAGAGGAAGTACGAGAAGGATATCCCACTCATGATCTGGAGATAGCCGCGGTGGTTTTGCGTTGGAGATTAGAGACACTACCTGCTCGAGAGTCGTGCCAGATTTTTCACGGACCACCAGAGCTTAATGTACATCTTCCTGCAGCGGATTTTGATTGTTGTGATAGTCCTCCGCAGATTTACAGTTCTTGTGCGATCGTTGAGTACAGCTTAAGTTTGTCTCTACTGAGGGGACAGCTTGCTCATGTCCGTGCCCGACCACTTTTCTTTAATCGCTTCGCGAGACACTGCCCGCCGACGCTCGTTCGCCAGAGATACTTGAGCTTATTCGGCTGGGTAATGATTCGGAGCCCTTTATTTATGACAAGGATGTGCTAAGTTTAGGGACGCGTTTGTATACCTGATATTATTGGGTAGAGACGTGAAATCCTAGAGCTGGCACATCGGTCAACCCTCTGTACTCATCCAGGTCCCACCAACATTTAACGTGACTTGTGAGATAGTTACGGGTGGGTAGGGATGCAAAGAGAAGTCTCGGGATTCGTTTCAAGGTGTCTGTCTTGTTGTGTGCTTGGGTTGAGCAACTGAGACCGGCTGGAGAGTTGCAACTTTTAATCGTTCCGAAAAGAGAATGAGAGCAGGTCTCCATGAATTTCGCTATGGTGTCTAACCAAGTTTAGTCAGGGTGTGACTCCATTCGGATGCTTGTTGTCCGGTAATACTCAGTTTACTCAGTTGTTCTTTGCTAAGTTTGTGCGTACATAGTAATTGTGTCGGCGGTTGGGGATCGTCACTCGCCATCGATAGGGTTCTCCTTTGATAGCAGTTATTAGGAGACACTCCAATTGGTAACCTTTAGGTTTAGAGGTTAGGTCGTGTCGATCACCAGTCTATTTTTCTAACTCTGCGTTGTAGGATTTTTGGACCTCAGCTTGTCTAGAGACTTCGGAGATAACCCAGTTGTTTAGGTCAGGATGAAGATTGCCATTTCGGACAGAGGTCATATGCCGACCAAGATGGTCGCAGTGACAGATCATGTATTCCTATGAATTTTTCCGATAAATGACGTGTTGAATTTGGGAAAGCTTATCCCAGGATAGTAAGTCTTTTTAAGATCCTTAAGGCGAGTTAGTTCGTTGCCTTTAATTTGGCACTTTCACCCAGGTTATTGAATATTCACCCCGTATTTTCGTGTCGATACCTTGCAATTACCTTTATGACCTTTCTCACTTGATTCAGTATCAGACCATTTAGTTCGAGCGCGATCTTTCGTTCACCAAGCAGCCAGTCGTAATATTGGACCGGCAGGCGAAGAAACTCCGATCGAAGGTCTTGCCATCAGTAAGGGTGCTTTGGTGCGGCCCAAATGGTGAAGAGATCACTTGGGAGGCCAAGGGCGAGATGCGGAAGAAGTTTCCTCATCTTTCTGAATGTAGGTGTAGCTTTGTATTTTTAAATTCGGGGACGAATTTCTTTAAGGGGGGAAGACTGTAACACCTGAGTTTGCGTTTTGTGGTAATTGTGTGTTAATGTGGGGGGTTTGGTAAAAAGTTTACCAAAACGGGTTTCTAATAATTTATCTGGTTTTATGAATATTTTATTAGAATTTTATCTCGACTGCACACACTTGTGCATGTTAATGTGGGTTAAGTCTAGGGTTACCAAGTTTAGGTGTGCATGGTGGGTTAACCATGTTTAGCCAACCATGATGGTTTAGGCCATTTGGTTAAGATAATTGGGTTAATTATGAGTTTTAGTTTTGGTTAAGGGTGATTAGGGTTAAGGTTGACTTGTTTGAGGTGAGAAAGGATTTGATGGTTGTCATGCAACCATTTATTGAGAGAGAGAGAGAGAGGTGGCTTAAGGTAATGTCATATTACATTTCACTTCACAACTTTTTCTCCCTCTCACTCACATCCCTCACATCTCTCACTCACACTACAACACTTCACCAATAAAAAAACTACACCATCATTTACATAACCCCACACAACACCACACCCCCCAACAGCCACAAAAACTCCTGCTGCTGCAACTACAACAGCTAAAACAAAAAAAAATAAAAACAGCAGCAGCTTCAGTAATAAACATAATAGCATCAGCAGTGAGCAGCAACAGCATATAGCAGCAAGGATTTGAAGCACTTGGAGCTGTAGCAGCAGCACAACATCCTTCTTCTTCTTCTCTTCTCCTTCATCTAGGATCTCTAGAGGTATAACCCTTTAACTCAACTTCTATCTTGCAAAGTTTTGGTTATTTAGTTAGTTTAGTGTTTATATTATGTAGATTAGTGCTAGTTTTAGGTAAATTTGAGTGAGAGTGGTAAAGTGATGGTTTGGATTGTTAGTATAGCCTAATTAGGTGCTGTTGAGACCAGTTAACCATAGATTCGTCCCAGATTTCACCCAAAATACCTGTTTGTTTCGACTTGGTGCAGTTTAGCGTTTTATGGATTTTTAGGCATTTCTGGAATCCGCTCTTGACCCGGGTGTCTCAGGTAAAAATTGGTAAGACTGTAGCACAGTGACCATGTCAGACACACACACACAAAGCACGGGGACCCCTCTCCCCTTTACGGCCGCAAATAAATTAGATCTGGCCGCAATTTGCGGCCAGAAGGTGGGTTCTGGGGTCGGGGTTTTACCTGTAGGTGTCTGTTGGGTAGCTTAGGGTGTTGGTATCTACAACTTTTTGTATTGGGACCAGAGTCAAAATCTAGAGCCTAAAACCTTTTATCGACATTTTTTAACTTGTGCGACACGCGCCTGATCCGCGTGGTTCTGTGGCGCGCTGTGCGACACAGCGCGTCGGAGTAGGTTCTGGTGAGTACGCACGTCACGACGCATCGAGTGCACGCGCGTTTAGTTTCACGCACGCGTTATCCTTTTTAGCGATATATCGTGTTTTTTGCAGGATTTGCCTTATGTATGTGACTTTCGTAAATTCCAGGTTAGCAGGCGGGTACGTCAGACACCGCCAGAAAAGGGAAGCAGGTGGTCGGCTATACTTAGCACGCGACCAGGTGAGTAGATTTAACATCTACGGGGAAATCGCCCGTATGGCGTTAAGCGTCATGGCGTAATAGGATATCTAGTCATGCGTGTTCATATAGATATACTAGTAGCATATCCTCCTGTTCTATATAGAACTGGTAGTATAGAACACTGCACTATCACTAACGGTTCAAGTTGCACGAGCACGATTTATATGCTACACTCACACCGTTAGTGATTGCCATGACACTCACATTATAGGATTGCTAGAAATCATATATCATATTGATTCCGCTTTATTGACGTTATGATTTCCCGCATATTAGCATATGTTATATTATTCCATGCACACTGTGTACGCATTTTTGTGCATACCTTCTTTGATATATCACTACCTGTGCACATGTACCCTTTATATTTCGTATTAGTGCTTATATATATATCTTGATATGTTTACCCTTGTGCCCCTATACATCACATATATTCATACTTGGGCACACACATACATCACATATCCATACTTGTGCCATATACATCACATATATTCATACTTGGGCACACATACATCACATATCCATACCTGTGCCATATACATCACATATATTCATACTTGGGCACACACATACATCACATATCCATACTTGTGCCATATACATCACATATATTCATACTTGGGCACACATACATCACATATCCATACTTGTGCCATATACATCACATATATTCATACTTGGGCACACACATACATCACATATCCATACTTGTGCCATATACATCACATATATTGATATCTTCATACCTGCGCACATGCACACTGTATACTCATACCAGTGCACACATATATTGATATCTTCATACCTGCGCAATGCACACTGTATACTCATACCAGTGCACACATATATTGATATCTTCATACCTGCGCACATGCACACTGTATACTCATACCAGTGCACACATATATTGATATCTTCATACCTGCGCACATGCACACTGTATACTCATACCAGTGCACACATATATTGATATCTTCATACCTGCGCACATGCACACTGTATACTCATACCAGTGCACACATATATTGATATCTTCATACCTGCGCACATACACACTGCATACTCATACCAGTACACACATATATTGATATCTTCATACCTGTGCTCATGCAAAATATATACTCATACCAGTGCACACATATATTGATATCTTCATGCCTGCGCTCATGCAAAATATATACTCATACCAGTGCACACATATATTGATATCTTCATACTTGCTTAGATTTACGCATTGAGATATGTTGTTTCCATGTTATTTCTGGATTTGGAAACCGTGGATATTTCAAAAGAGAATAGTTAATTATTTAAAAACCCGGTTTCCCTTGATATGATATTTCAGTGCGTCCACCATGTGTTTTCTCGGTGCTAGAGTGATATATGAAACCCGATTCGAGGAGTGGACGAGGCCGATTTCGGGTACATGGTGGACCCGGTATGGTACCCCGGGGCGAGAACGGATCGCTGTGCAGTAGACGGTGAGCCTGGCAGAGGGACTACTGCCTACCAGTGATTGGTTGGACCTGGCGGTTATCCGGAGGATACTGACCAGAGTCGATAGATGGATACGGGACGACTCGTACTGCCGGGGCCGAGGGCAGATACCGCAGACGGAGCCCGTGGGCTGACCCAGACTGACGGATGCCCGATATATGAGGATTTGCGTGTCGATGCGGGACACGAGTATTTCTTGATATTTTGAGTGTCGATGTTGGGCACTCACGATGTTATGAGATTTACAGGATTTGGGCATATGGATGGACACCGATTATTTTCCACGTTGATATTCCGTGTAGATATTATATCCCCATGCTCAGCATTCAGTATTTTACATCACATCCTGTATCTGTTGTCATCTGATTGCATTTGCTATGCATGATTATTGCTTACCCATGATCCTATATAGATGTCATTAGATTTCACATGCTATGCACGATTATTGCATACCTTGCTTATCCTATATAGATGTCATTAGATTTCACATGCTATGCACGATTATTGCTTATCCATGATCCTATATAGATGTCATTAGATTTCACATGCTATGCACGATTATTGCATACCTTGCTTATCCTATATAGATGTCATTAGATTTTACCCGCTATGCACGATTATTGCATACCCTGCTTATCATTTAGAGAGGTTGTTAGATCGTACTTGATGCATGATTACTGCTCATATAGTTCATCATATAGATGATACCTGTTGGCATAGGTTAGAGTATCGCAGCACGTGCATACTCGCGATTACCTTTATATGTTATCTACTACTCACGAGTTGGCAACTCACCCCCGTTGTGCCACAGTGTTTGCAGGTTGCCCTTCGGAGTAGTCGCGGCAGGCTGCGTTCTTGCATCTTTTAACACAGATACCACTGCAGTTGGCATACTAGCCCTTTTACTTATAGGCGGGGTTTTGTGCGGTATCTGTTTATCTTTCAGTTATGTACATTATTGTATCTAGTACTCTCCATCTACCACTTATGTATTGACTTAGAGACCAGTTGTGAGGACGATGTATACTATTTTGTACTCTGGTGTCGAGCTCGTTGTGAGCCGACTTTATTTATGCAGCTCTATCTTTCATGCTATTTGTTTTTCCACTTATTGCCCTTTCTTCGCTACGGCGTCGTATATTGTTATCTTAGTAATTGTCTACTTAAGGTTTCTTAACATTTAGTAAATGCTTCTATTCAATGCTTAAAACACTCTATACTTTTACTGGGTTTGATTTCTGGGTTTCGGCTTACTTAGCCGCGTTACGCCTGTAGACGTTACGTGGTTAAGTGCCGGTCACGGGCCAAACTTTGGGTCGTGACTCAGTCTATAATTCCGGAGCTAAGGGTCTAGCTGAGGCTTTTAATGTTGGATATTGTGCCCTCAGAGTCAATTATTGGATCGTAGGTACGTGATTGCAATGATTGAGGAGGACCTATACCGGTAGTACAGTCTTAGTCGAGATGATAGTATGCTATCTGGTTTGCCTTTATCAGTCGTGTACAGGTTCAGGTGACTGATCACTGTTACACGTTGATAGAGCCCTTAGGATATTGCTTGACTACCAACAGTATGATGGCGATCATATACGTGAGAGTTGGGTGGTCTATAAGCATATCCTTAATTGTGGTCCCTAGTCGTGGGAGTTTCGAGACAGGGCATCGATACTCCGGAGTAGACGTGTATACAGTCGAGACCCCGACGAGGGGCGGTGGCCGGTCTCACAAGCCACTGGTGTCAGTTGGATCACCTAAGATGTATACAGGTACTCATTGGGTTATGAGTACTCCGGACAGGACTTGCCGGGAACCTGCTAGTTGGTATTATACCTATCGTCAGATGGCAGTTCTCTGGTGACATGTGTACAAGTTAGTTCATCGACCTGAGGTCGTCATTTGTCTTGTGTGAGTTCCCACTGTGCTTTGATTTCTACCCTACCACGGCTCAAAGGAGTCGTGCAAATAGGTATTTTTTGGGTACAGTCCCGAGCCACATGGAGGCAAGTAAGCGGATCGGCAGGGGATTCGTCTCTCCCGGTATTGGGGGTGAGATCATGCTGTGTCTAGGAGAGCCATTACACAAAGCCCTCGGCCGAGGCAGGAGATTTACTGGTAGGTACTCCAGTAGTATCTCAGGGTGTTCTGGGCTACACTCCAACACGACTTATACCGCTATTGGGGGTCTGACGTTACCAGCCCCCTAGGCGGATATGCGATACTCATAGACGAACGGACCGGACTGTATGTATAGTGTCACTGTTAGGCTCAGTAGGGTTCCAGGATGAGTTCGCTCATCGGCTTCCCTTGAGGTCAGTACATGGGCAGCCGATACGCACAGCTAGTGCCGCTGACGGCTTGTGGTTAAACCCACTGCCATGGTACTGACGAGTCATTAGAGTCCCCCACAGATAGTTTCCCAAGTTCGGGCGAAACGTTGTAGAGGCCGTATGGTTTTATGGCAGGGTTCGGAATATGCACGTGCGTTTACGCACGTGTCATATTTCGGGCAGATAATACTGGTGGGCTTTAGTTTAAGCCGGATCCGAGTATTTTACTGTGTAGATATAATATCTTTGTCTCAGTTGCATTTATATTCGGTCGTAATACAAATGCGGGTATGTTTATACTATTACGGGGTTTTCCTGAAATTCGTTTCGGGATCACTTTTGGAAGTTTCCAGTTTTCTATCACCCGTCTTAAACATTCGGTTTAATACGGATTTATCTTTTTCCTTGGGTGAGTCATTTGGGTGAGTCATGAGTGTGGAAGCTTCTAGAAGAGATGACTAGGTTAGTGAGGTGTTCTTGATTCATTGGTTGCATTAAATGAATAATGACTAGGTTAATGATTCTTTGTATGCATTTAATGGTTTTTAGTGATGTGTTAAGGTGACTCATTG
This sequence comes from Agapanthus africanus, assembly GCA_030015575.1. Taxonomy (NCBI): domain Eukaryota; kingdom Viridiplantae; phylum Streptophyta; class Magnoliopsida; order Asparagales; family Amaryllidaceae; genus Agapanthus; species Agapanthus africanus. Next base: position 540,343,226 of record CM057345.1, on the reverse strand, counting down.
TTGCATTAATTCTTCTTTGCTAATGGTCACCCTCTTCTACTCCAACACTCACCCCCCTTGCTCATATTAGTGGCCGGCCCCTCATTTGGATAGATGATGGTTGCTTGATTAAAATATTATAGTTTTGGATTCATGGAAATTAGATAGCTACATTCCTCATTTCATTCCAATCCAAAAGGCAACTTCATTAACCGTTCATCCATGGTTTTGGATGTAACGAGACAAAGTGTTCTACTCATTCTCTACATCAATCTTGATCATCTCTTTTAGCAAACTTGATGACCGAGTTGCCTCGGGTCAGAGGCGGGAGCCCGTTTAAAGATCCGTTGACGTGGTGCCACCTGGACGAGGAGACCGGAGATCGAGCGAGATCGGAGCAGCCGCAACAAAGCGTGGGATGATGGTTAAAGACCGAAGGACTCTGTAACAACCCTAATTTTCTATACACTTTTCTACACAAAATTTTAATTTTTTTTCCCAAAATCCATAAAGGGGTATTTTAGCCTGAGCACAAGATATAAGTAATTATTTTGTTTTTAATAACAAGTTACAAGAATATAATAACTCCATTTTTAGTGTACAAGAAATTATTTTAAATTTAATGTATACTTGGAGTATTTACTCTTGCTGCTATCATTTTAAGTAATTAAATAACTCCATAATTACAAGAAGGAGCTTGTAGCTCATTGGTAATACCTTGCACTGCTGAACCAAGCCACCAGAGTTCAAATCCCATACCCCACATTATTTTTTATATTGATTTTTTTAAAACCTTTAGAATACCAAGAGTTTACACGTGCATATCTCACAAAAACCCCACTACACCTAAACATGTAACACTTGCAGGAGTTAGATGAACCGTCGGGGGGGATCCAGGCCGCCGGACTCGGCCGGGAATCGGCCAACTCGGCCTTGACTCGGCCGACTCAGTGCTCCGACCGAGTCACGGCCGAGTCACCCCCGAGTCGGCCGATTCCGGCGACGGCCACAACATGAAAGTTGTGTCTTTTCATATTCCCTATGCACCTGCAAAATTTCAGCCTCAGACCACTTCCAGAGCTCTTTAAAAACCCTAATTACTCCACTTTTAATACATTTTTATTACATTTTATCACATTTTTATTTTTAACTTTTCATCTACCCTAACCCTAGCCTAACCTTATAAATACCAACCCTACACACCACCCTCTCACCCCCAAAATCTTGAGCCACTCTCTCAAAAGTTTTCCAAGAAGTGTGTACTTTGAAAACAAGTTCGCGGCGAAGCTCCGACGAAATTCCGGCGGGAATTCCGGTGACGAAGTAACGCCTCGGCAACTTCTTTAGTTCCCCTACACTCCTTAGTATAGATCGAAACCCGTAAGTCCCATTCTATCCCCCTTTCTAATTCTCAAAAATACGAAATTACGAAACCCGACGGAATCGGAACAAATCCGATTTCCGATTCGATTTTCTATAAAATTTCACTTCTAATCAATTCAAACATGTCTAAACATCTTTATCATGATTATTAAACTTGTAAAAATCAATTTGAATAAGTTTTCACATATGAAATGATAACCTTTTTAACTTACCGTATTTTTTCACTTTAATACCATCATGTTTCAATTTTACATTTAACCCGTTAACATTGCTATACCTTAAAATAGATCACGAGGTAATGACCTACCACCTCACACACACATATGCAACCATAATACGCTATCTTGAAAACTCCTAATACGATAAAACAAGATTTTACATTAAAATACCATTTCCTTAATAAAACCTTTTATAAAAGTTTAGGTTTGATACATTTGTTTAAACAATATCTTTAATAGGAAAAATACGATAAGTTGTGGACATCGATCGTTTATCTAAACCTGAGTTTGTGGTATCTAGGCAAGTGTGTCTAAGGCAAGTGGTTACTTAATTAGGGCCGCTACTTGTAGTGGAGAGCCTCCCACTTACCTGGCACTTACCTGGCCGCAATTGGCGGTGAAGAGGCGATTTGAGGCTTCTAACGATTTGTCGTTTAGACCTTTTAGAAATAGGCTTGTTGGCTTAGGAAACCTTAGAATCTAAAATACGAAAAATTACACTTTGCAAATAAATACCTTTTACTTTATAAAACTGTTTTCTAAAGGATTAGTATTTTACAATCTTTGCAAAGCGCCGCTACAACCCATCTTTGGGGAACCCGTTCGGGATCGTGCGGTTTATCGTGCACCCTCGGGCTAGTAGTGCGAGATTCAGACCTCCTCAAGGAACATTCGGTCTCGAAAGCTTTAAAAATACGACATCTTAAGAAAATGAGATTTTTGGAATATAAAATATTTATTAAAATTATTTTTGTATAAACATATGTATATTTATCATTTAAATATCTATTTTATTATAATATAAATTTTCCACCTTTTCCTAAAAATCACAATAATAAATTTTACACTAAAATACCATGAACTTCAAATAATCATTATTACAGATAAATACCCTTATTTATAAAATTAGGATATTTTCACTAGAAATGTCACAACATAAAATCCACCCTCGGTACAACTCTAAAGACGAACAATAAATACTTGAGGTGTATTTTGAAAAGTATATAAAAGTATTTTTACATAAAACCCCCTCAAGTTTTATAAATTACCATAAGGACCTTAGCAATTATAAGACTTCGATTCACATTTCTGATTGTCTGACTCGGGTTTGAATCTGATTAATCTGACTTGAATATGATTCAAGTCAATCTATAATCTACAAGTTTCTACTTCAATATGAACTCATGAATTCATGAATCCAACTATACAATCTATACAACTTGACCGAACCGAACCATGGATATACCTATTCCTTTTACATGATTCTCAGTTATTCCATTTACATGACTCTACGGTTATAACCGTTTCCTGATATCATGGTTTCGGTCAGTCAGTCAATCAATCATACGACCAACACAATTTACAAGATAACAATACAAACAAGACATCGCGGTGTTTAAGGGGTAGATTGGTACGGAAGGTGTTAAAGGTTGCACGAGGTGGTCAGACTTAACACACCTAACATGAATCCAGTTGCTGTTGTACCATGGCATAAACGGTACCTTGTACTATACGTGTCCTTAGTCTCTGGCATATAGAGACTCCCCTCGTATACACTGGCATCCTTCTGTACCAAGCTACAAACAACAGCGTTGACATAACATTACAACAATAGTTTACACTTTAAAATGTATCTTCTTATTCTGTCTTTTTCTACTTCCCTCTTACCTTTGGGACTTAACGAGCGACCTATTCGCTGACGACATTCTGTTTCTCTCTTCTTTGAATGTCGTCAGGTGATTTGGACCCGGCAGAGGTTGAGCCATCACAAGAAGACTTGGGGCGGTTTACTGAAGACCCTGCACTGTAGTTTCATTGTACACTTTTCCTTTCTGTACTTTTCATTTCCTGTTATGGCACTGTTTAGGCATCTTATTATTTCAGTTGTATTTCCTTTCATGTATTGTACAAAGAATGTTAATAAATAAAAGTTGCTGTTCTTTTTATTCTTATTTCTTGTGTATTTATTTTATATTGCTTAGATACGCTTATCGTATGTACTTCTGAGTATATACGTAGCGGACCTCGTCGCGTCCCCTTCGCCATATGCTAGGAAGCGGGGCGTGACAGACTCGGATCGTTCGGTATAACATTTCTACCCACTTTGTAGTTTGTTAGTTTAGCAATAATGGCAGATCCGGGTTATAGTATACGAGAGTGCCAGTTAAAAAGTTTTTTGTTCCTCATTTGGCGTCTGAAAGACGGCCGGGGCGCTACCGTAGACTTACATTTAACAAGACCTTAACAAAGATCGTGAAAAGACGGCGTCTCGAAATAAGAAGGACTGGCATGAGAGACTGCATGAAGCTCTCTAGGCGTATCGAACTACGTTCAAAACGGCCACTAACATAACGCCGTATGCATTGGTATTCGGTACAGAGGTGTTTACCCCAATCAGAGCAAAGCTCCATTCAAATTCCAAGGCGGGAGATGAAGCAACGCTTCTGTTTTCCCCAATCAGAGCAAAGCTCTGTTTGAATTTCAAAAATTCAAAAATTGAAGCAACGCTTCAGATTCCTTGCGCTGCGCGCAACGCGCCACGTGTCAAAAGCAGATACGCCAGCGCTGCGCCCAAGACAGCGTACCCAATCAGAGTAAGGCTCTATTTAAAATAAAAATAAAGGAAGCAACGCATCAGGCGACTTGCGCTCTGTGCTGCGCGACACGTGTCAGCGCAGTTGCGCTGCACGACACGTGTCAAGCGCAGGTGTGCTTGCGCCAACTATGCCAGCATTTAAACAGAAAAATTCTGGAAAGATCTTTTTAATCTTATTAAAACAATAAGATTTTCTTCTGTAAAACAGAGCCCTTGGATCAAAGATCCAACGGTAGGGAAACATCCCTAAATCAATCAGAGAAAGATCTCTTTAACTGATTTAACAAATCAATTGGCACTATATAAAGGCCCCTAGACTCCAAGTCTAAAACACATACAGAGATAGAGAAACCAGAGAATTCCTCTAAAACTTTGAGAAGAATTCAGAGAGAAAGAGAAAAGGTAAAACCTTTGAATAAAAGAAGAATTTCTTCTAAAAAGATCAATGATCTAAGAACAAGATCAAGATCTTTAATAAAAAAATAATAATAAAGAAGTAATCTACTTCATGATTAGATCTTTTTTATCTATATATAAAGGTATTGCCTTTTGATGAACCACTGGTTCTTAAAACTTGAGGTAAAACCTCTTTAGAATCAAAAAGATTCTGTTCTTTGATCTAAAATAGATCAAGATGCGCTCTGCGCTTTTGAACAGTGTCCTGCACTACTAATTTGAGCCTCTGCGCTCTTGGGTTGGCGCAAGTCACCAGAACACGCCATGTGTCAACCCCAGAATAATCTGCGCTTTGCGCTTTTAAAAAAATGAGCACTGCGCTCTTGGGTTGGCGCAAGTCACCAGAACACGCCACGTGTTAACCCCAGAATAATCTGCGCCTTGCGCTTTTAAAAAAATGAGCACTACGCTCTTGAATTGGCGCAAGTCGTCAGAGCGCGCCACGTGTCAGCAGCGCACTAGCGCAGCGCAATGGCGCAGCGCATTGCGTCTGCGCTCACCAGAGCGCGACACGTGTCACCTCCACATCAGTTTGCGACTTGCGCTCCTCAATCAGCGAAAAGCACCTGACAGGCCACGTGGCGCACTGTCAGACTATTAAATGCTGCGCATTATTAAGAAAGGGCAGAGCCCAATTAAAAGGCCTAACAAGCCTAATAAAAATGCAGTGCATTATTAAATGCAGTGCAGAGCCCAATTAAAAGGTCCAACAGACCAAGACTAATGCTATGCATTATTAAACAAAGGGCAGAGCCCAAGTAAAGGCCTAACAGGCCAGACACAAATAAAAAACTGTTGAATATTCTCAACTGGACTTAGCCCAATACTGGCCGTAAGTCCTCAAATTAAATTGAACTGAGCACACATGCTCTCTCTCAAATCAATTTACACCCGGTTCAAGGGTACATCTCTGAACTCCTCTAATATTTGTCGTTGTAATCCTTCAACGTCGTCAGAGAGGTGACGGGGCCCGACAACCACACATTCAATGGACCACCATGTCCCTAAACTGGCAATGGACCACTATGTCCCTAAACTGGAACAATAGAGCCCCAAATGCTCTTTTGTCGGATCTAAACGATCCTGTTAAGCTGATCTTAGTCTCATATCAGACTAACGTATTCTTAACAAACGTTTAAGTTGATCTTAGCCTCAAATATAGCTAACGTGTCCTTAAACCAAAACCTTCAAACAGACTTTAGTCCCAAATTGGACTATAGATCCTCCAACCAACTCTGGTTCAAGGGTACATCTCTGAACTCCTCTGATATCTGTCGTTTTAATCCTTCAACGTCATCAGAGAGGTGACGGGTCCCGACGGCCACACATTAAATGGACCACTATGTCCCTAAACTGGAACAATAGAGTCTCCAAATACTCTTTTGTCGGATCCAAACGATCCCGTTAAGTTGATCTTAGTCTCAAATTAGACTAACGTATTCTTAACAAACGTTTAAGTTGATCTTAGCCTCAAATATGGATAACGTATCCTTAAACTAAAACCCCAAACCCAAATCTAAGAAAATACAGATTTGGACTAATCCACGTCCTACGGGCGACGATATAAATTAGTCTCCGTATACAATCCTCGGGCAACCACAAACAAAACAAACACCCACGACACGAAGTGAAATTCAGGAGAAGGAGAAAGTTGTTACCGCGATACGGTAGCGTAATTAACTGCAGGGGCTTGCGCCTGCAGGGAAGAGCGTCCCCACAATCAAAAACCCCTCAAGCGAGGGGGAATCTGACGAAGTCTGCTATATCGGACGCATCCGTTTAAACCTTCGATACACGGTGCCATAAATCAACTTGGCATCTTCGGAGAGGTGGACGGATAGCACCAATTAGCATCTGCCCCCGAATCTCAGGCAAGACGTCTCCCTGCGTCGCGCCGTCTTTCGGAGGGGAACAAGAGGCGGTACTCCCACTCGAGATAGAGCTACCCTCTCTACGAGTAGCAGTTCACTGTGAGCTAACGGACTAAGAGAATGCTCACCTTCGGCCTGAGGAGCTCGATGCCCTTGATGAAACCCGGCTCATAGCGCAACAAAATCTGGAGGCTTATAAAGCAAAGATGACGCGTTCATATGAGAAATTGACTAGGTTGAGAACATTCCGCCAAGGCGAACTCGTGCTAGTAGTCAAAAGACCTATGATCCCCAATCGTGCCAAACGGGGGAAATTCGAGCCGAACTATGAATGCCTATATATATCATAGACAAGGTCTACCACGGTGGAGCCTATCTACTCATGGACATGCATGGCGAAAGGTCCTTCAGGCCAATAAATGGTTGCTTCCTGAAAAGTACTACGCCTGACGAGTCACGGCCTAAGTTAACGATAGATGACGACGCTATGTCCGCTCGCTATCTTCCTAAGCCAAAACTCTATAAGTAGTAACCAACAACGGACCGAAACGTTTTTAAACTAACAACAGACCGAAATGTCCTTAAACTAACAACGGACCGAAATGTCCATAAACTAACAACGGACCGAAACGTCCTTAAACTAACAATGGACCCCTATGTCCTAAAACTGGCTGTTGGCCGAGACGTCGATAAACTACTACGGACCGCAGTATCCCAAGGCTGACACAAAAAAATAATATGAAAAAAAATAAATATATAAAAAAAATGGTATGTCCATAAGCAAAATGGGCACGGATGAAAACCTGAAAGGGCTCCGTGAGTAAAAACAGCAGGGCTACCGGCGAGTTTTTGTGAAAACCCGAAAGGGCGCAACCTCGTTAAAAGACACTTGCAAGGTCCTCTCGACCTTATCAGGAGAAACCACCTGCGTGAGATCCTTACGACTCACAAAGGGAACCACACACTTAGGGATCCCCACGATTCCTAAGGAGAAATTACACATAGGAGATCCTCACGACTCGTAAGGAGAACCCTCTTATGAGACCCTCACGGCTCATAAGATTCAAAAGTCTTAAGCAACAGGGATCTGAACCTGTTCTTAAGCGGCCACCACAACCTCCAATGCTGCCCTACAAGCGGCTCAATGCCAACCCTTGTATACAATCCATGGGCGCGAATAAACGTCTCTCTAACAAAGTCTCATCCGTGACTAGGGATATGTTTGCACGGTGAATAGCCCTTGTAAGTCCTCTCGACTTATAAGGAGAAAATTCTCACGTAAGATCCTTACGACTTACGAGAAGCCATACACTTAGGAGTCCTCACAACCCCTAAGGAGAAAACACACCTACGAGATCCTCACGACTCGCAGGGAGAAATACCTTTATGAGACCCTTACGGCTCGTGAAGTCAAAAGCCTTAGTCAACAGGATCTTAACCCTGCTTGCTAAGCTACCTTTGTTCGACATTGACAAAGGCAAATGATGATTCGCTCCTGGAAATATCCCAGTTGTAGCGGTGCTGATGCCGAAATCGGTGTCTAACCCCATGCTTGCAGCGAAAAGCCAGCGAACCATACATGTATACGAAATATCTGAAATGATGGGGCGACTTGCAAATAAAGACCAGCAAGTAAAAAATATATGCATGCAAAATAGCTGAAATGATTGGGCAACTCGCAATAAAAAGCAACGAGTAAAAATAAAAAAAATAGCCGAAATGATTGGGCACCGCGAAAAATAGCCGAAATGATTGGGCAATCGCGACCTTCGCGATACAAAAGCTGAAATGATAGAGCATCGCGGAAAGAAAAATATATAAAATGAAATTTTCTGCCCTACAAATGATATCACATCAATCCCTGTATACAATCCAGGGGCGCAAATGAAGAAGGAATCACACCTTCCCTTCCCAGGCTCCATCAAAAGAAGAAGCTAAATCTCGACGGTTCACAGACAACCTAGTGACCATCTCGATATTCGTCCCGTTACAGCAGACGCAACGTCATCCACATGACCCCGTCTTGGAAATACGTCCATCCACATGACCCCGTCATGGAAATACGTCATCCACATGACCCCGTCGTGGAAATACGTCATCCACATGACCCCGTCACGGAAATACGTCATCCATATGACCCCGTCTCGGAAATATGCCATCCACATGACCCCGTCTCGGAAATACGTCATCCAAACCCATCTCGGAAATACGTCATTCACATGACCCCGTTCTGGAAATACGTCATCCACATGACCCCGTCACGGAAATACGTCATCCACATGGCCCCGTCACGGAAATACGTCATCCACATGACCCCGTCACGGAAATACGTCATCCACATGACCCCGTCGCGGAAATACGTCATCCACATGACCCCATCTCGGAAATACGTCATCCACGTGACCCCGTCTCGGAAATACGTCATCCAAATGACTCCGTCTCAGAAATACGTCATCCACATGACCCCGTCTCGGAAATACGTCATCCACGTGACCCCGTCTCGGAAATACGTCATCCAAATGACTCCGTCTCGGAAATACGTCATCCACATGCCCCGTCTCAGAAATACGTCATCTACATGCCCCGTCTCAGAAATACGTCATCCGCATGGCCCCGTCGCGGAAATACGTTATCCACATAACCCCGTTACGGAAATACGTCATCCATATGACCCCGTCTCGGAAATACGTCATCCAAATGACCCCGTCTCGGAAATACGTCATCCAAATGACCTCGTCTCGGAAATACGTCATCCACATGACCCCGTCGTGGAAATACGTCATCCACATAACCCCGTCATGGAAATAAGTCATCTATATGACCCCGTCTCGGAAATACGTCATCTACATGACCCCGTCGCGGAAATACGTCATCCACATGACCCCGTCACAGAAATACGTCATCCACATAGCCCCGTCTTGGAAATACGTCATCCACATGGCCCCGTCACGGAAATACGTCATCCACATGACCCCGTCTCGGAAATACGTCCATCCACATGACCCCGTCGCGGAAATATGTCATCCACATGACCCCGTCGCGGAAATACGTTATCCACATGACCCCACGTCACGGAAATACGTCATCCACATGACCCCGTCTCGGAAATACGTCATCTACATGACCCCGTCACGGAAATACGTCATCCACATGACCCCGTCTCGGAAATACGTCATTTACATGACCCCGTTTCGGAAATACGTCACCAACATGACCCCATCTCGGAAATACGTCATCCATATGGCCCCGTCACGGAAATACGTCATCCACATGACCCCGTCTCGGAAATACGTCCATCCATATGACCATGTCACGGAAATACGTCATCCACATGACCCCGTCGCGGAAATACGTCATCCACATGACCCCGTCGCGGAAATACGTCATCCACATGACGCCGTGAAATGCGTATAACGTCAATCCTATTAAACACTTACGGGTCCTCTCGATTCGTAAGGAAGAAAACTCTCTTATAAGATCCTTACGACTTATAAGGGAAAACACACTTAGGAATCTTCACGACTCCTAAGGAGAAAAGACACCTACGAGATCCTCACCACTCGTAGGGAGAAAAGTCTTTATGAGACCCTCACGGCTCATAAAGTTGAAAAGTTTTAGGTAGCAGATCTGAACCTGCTTCCTAAGCCATCACTACCCCTCGAAGAAGCCAAAAAAAGATGCTCGCTCTATCATCTACAGGCTACGCTTACTAAAATGACATGCCGGCAACAAAGAAAAGAGAAAAAAGCGACAAGGAGAACATTCGATTCGCATTTGGTTAAGCGTTCGAAGCATACCCGTTCATGCATGTGCAAAAGATTTAGTACATAAAATAAACACGCTGAAATGAGGAATTTGCCATTCATACTTCGAAAAGTTCTTACAATCATGAAAGCAGTAAACGAAAATATCATCAAAATGATTACAATGGTAAAACCTCAGATCCGGGGCATGGATTGAGGAATTAGAAAGTAAGACCGTCTAGAATCTTTCTGGCCTTTCTGACCATTCTCGTGTGCATCCTCTCGCACTCACGAGTGTCGAGATCCTCGCCAATGTCCTCCTCCCTTTGATAAGAAGCGATTATCGTCGTCTGTTGGAAAGTTTGATGCACAATATCAATAAGGTTATCTCGCCGCTTCTTCGAGATCAGGCCCGACAGGTACACCGAATGCACCTTGTCTTCGGCATCATCCAGCGTATTAAGCGGCGTGGCTCCGTTGAACCCAGGAAGTGCTCCCCAAATTGCTCCCACTATGATTTTCAAAAGAGCGGAATGGCGAGGAAGCATTCGACCGACGTGTGCATACAGACGATCCATAATCTCCGCACATTGGGCATCTGTAAACTCTTGGTTCTGACAACGGCCCTGTACGCGAATATCCTCATAGGAGATAAATTCGTTCAAACTATATAGATGAACAGCCATAGTGCCTGAAAAGAAACATCATTGAAAGATTAGTGATGAGGAAAAACAGGCACAGGGATCTAAACGACTCTTGATATCCCCATGGAGAAAACAAATTCAAATTATGACACCTAACAAATTTGAATTTGCGAGAAATCCTAAAAAAAGGAATCTCATTTAATGAGCGACCCCTCGGGTCTAGGAGTTAAACTCCTCGAAAGCAATGCTCTGCAGACAAGAGTGACACCTGTCAAAGTCAATTGTGAGAAGAATTTAAAGAAATTCCCCGAGAATGCTAAGAGCCATGCTCTGCGAGGAAGATGAAGTAACCCATCAGGAACCCCAAAAACAAAGCTTTTAATGAATTTGTTATCCATGGATAAAACTCTTAAGAGTTCTTCATCAAAGATTAATAAATCAACATGATTCAAAAGAGCATAGCTCTGATTCATGGGCTAAGAAACTCCAAGAAAAGATCTCTTTAGATCTATGGGTTCAGGAGAGCAAGCTCTGTTAATGAAACCATAAATTGGTTTTCTTTAGATCAAAGATCTATGAAGAGCAAAGCTCTGTTAATGGGTAAAACCTTAATCTATTAAAAAGTTTTAAACTTTACCTAAGTTTTGACTCTTAAAAAGTTCTTAAACAAGAGAGCTATGCTCTGTGGGAGAATGAAATTCTCAGAAGAGATAATTCTCAAGAAGAAGATGAAAATCATCTAAGAGACCAAAGGTCCTATTTATAGGCACTGAAACGCCTCTTCAACTTCTGAGTTGATCCAAAGGCGCAGATGCTGCCACCGCTGCACTCACGTATGGTCCACGTGAGCGCAATGGTAGGGGGGGCATTTGTTTCCCCCAATCAGAGCAAAGCACTGTTTTGAAATTCAAAAAAAATTGAAGTAACGCTTCAGATCCAACGCTAAGCGCGCTGCGCGCCACGTGTCAAACCCGGATGCGCTAGCGCCAGGTGCGTTGCGCCCTAGGCAGCGCATCATGAGTGCGCTAGCGCTGGGCGCGCTGCGCGCCACGTGTCAAACACGGGTGCGCTAGCGCAGGCTGCGCTGCGCTCTGAGCAGCGCGCCACGTGTCAAACGTAGGTGCGCTAGCGCAAAGTGCGCTGCGCTATGAGCAGCGCAACACGTGCAAAGCACGGGTGCGCCAGCGCTGGAATTATAAAATTCCCCACCGTTAGATCAAAAGATCTAATAATAATGATAAATCATTAATTAATCAGAATTAAAATTCTGTTTTGGAAAGATTTTCTCAATCTTGTTAAAAACAAGAAGATTGCCTTATGTAAAACAGAAGCCCTAGGATCAAAGATCCAATGGTGGGAAAACATCCCCAAATCAATCAGAGAAAGATCTCTTTAACCGATTTAACAAATCAACTTGCCCTATATAAAGGCCCCAAGACTTCAAGTCTGAGATGGAGAAACCCCCCCTCCCCTCCCCCTAAACTTTGAAAAAATCCAAAGAAAAAGAGCAAGTTCTTGAAAGAAGATTATTTCTTCAAGGTAAAGATGATGAATGATGAACACAGAGATGAAATCATCTTATAAAAAAAGAAGAATTATCTTCTTAAAAGATCATAGATCTACAAAGGCCAAGGTCTTTTACAAATAGATCAAAAGATCTCATCATAAAAACAAAGAAGTACTTACTTCGTTCACAGATCATAGATCTACAAAGACCAAGGTCTTTTATAAAAAAGATCAAAAGATCTCATCACATAATAAAAGAAGAACATATTCTTCACACAGATCATTGATCTATAAAGGCAAAGTCTTCCAAAAATAAGGACTGTTGTTCTTAAATCTTGAGACAAAGTCTCCGCTAAAAAGAACATAAATTTGTTCACAGATCATAAAAATTGGTCAAATGCGCTTTGCGCTACTGAAATGCGCTTTGCGCTATTGAAATGCGTCTTGCGCTCCTGAACAGCGCTTCTGCGCTCTCTGGACCGGTGCTCAGCACCAAAATGCGCCACGTGTCAACCACGTGTGCAACTTGCCCTTTACGCTTCTGAAATAGCGCACTGCGCTCATGGGCTGGCGCTCAGCGCCAAGCGCGCCACGTGTCACTCACGGGTGCGCCATTAAATTGAAAGCGCAGTGCGCTCATAAATTAGCGCTCAGCGCTCATAAACTGGCACAATGCGCTCATCATCTGGCGCTCAGCGCCAAGTATGCCACGTGTCACCATGTGTGCGCTACTCAGCAGAAGTGCACTGCGCTCTTTAACTGACGCAAAACACCTGGCACGCCACGTGTTGCACTGTCAGAACATAAATTGTTCTGATGAATGCTCTTCATTCAATACAAGACAAAAAAATGTCAAGATTTAATACTCATCATTGATTAAAAGGGGCCAAGCCCAAATAAAGGCTCAATAGCCAGAATAAAATTGTTAAAACATTTATTGGACTTAGCCCAATATTGGCCATAAGTCCTCAACTTATATTTAATTGAGCCCATCTGCTCATGAATATTTAACAGATCTCAGTCCCAAATTGGGCTACAGATCTTCCAACCAACTCACACCGGTTCGAGGGTACATCTCTTTACTCCTCTGATATTTGTCGTTGTAATCCTTCAACGTCTTCAGAGAGGTGACGGGTCCCGACAACCACACATATCTACGGACTGTGGGGTCCTTAAACTCATGGACTATGATGTCCTTAAACTTTATAGACTATGACGTCTTTAAACTACGGACTGTGGGGTCCTTAAGCTCATGGACTACGATGTCCTTAACCTCAGACTGTGGGATCCCTTTAAACCCACGGACTACGATGTCCTTATCCTGGATCGAGATGTCCTTAAACTAACTCTGGACCACCATGTCCTTAAACTGGTAATCGACCGCAATGTCCCTAAACTAAACAATAGAGTTCAAATGCTCTTTTGTTGGATCTAAACGATCCCGGTAAGTTGATCTTACTCTAAAAATTAGACTAACGTATCTTTAACATACGTTTAAGTTGATCTTAGTCCCAAATGAGACTAACGTATCCTTAAACCTAACCCCAAAACCGAAATCTAAGAAGATACGGATTTGGACTAATCTACGCCCTACGGGCGACAACATAAATTAGTCTCCGTATACAATCCACGGGCAACCACAAACAAAACAAACACACACAACACGAAGTGACCATCTAGAGAAGGAGAAAGTGGTTACCGCGATGTAGTAGCGTAATTAACTGCAAGGGCTTGCGCCTGCAGGGAAGAGCGTCCCCACAATCAAAAACTTCTCAAACGAGGGGGAATCTGACGAAATCTGCTACATCAGCCGCATCCGTTTAAATCTTCGATACATGGTACCATAAATCAACTTGGCATCTTCGGAGAGGTGGACGGATAGCACCAATTAGCATCTGCCCCAAAATTCAGGCAAGATGGACCTACGCGGTCTTCGCTCGTTTTGCGGCGGGGAACAATGGTTCTATATGCTTTGCATCTTCGCTAATCATGCCCCTACTCTGCCATTAGTTAAGTAACCTAACGGTGCATGACGGGGCCCGTGGCGAATGCGGATGGCATATAAAAGCATGCTATTTTGGTTGTTTCTTTTGTGGCTTGGAAACTTAAAATGATGGGAACGCATTATCCGAATAATGCAAGGAAAATAAACCTAAATTTTGTCGACGGAACCAATTTTAAAACTACTCGGTTTTATTCAAAACTCATAGTCGTATTCTTTTGTTTTGCATAGAGGTATTCGGTTAGGAATATCCCGCACCTCATTCTATGAGGGAAGAGCCTTGATCCCTTCACTGGGAGTTCGCTCTTAAGCAAAGGTTTATGTTACTATTTTTAAAAAGCGGAGTTTAAACCACTCCATTTCAAAACCACTCGAGTTCCTTCAACGATATCAAGTTCATTACGTTAAAGGTTTTTCGCTAAAAACCAACCGTAGCCCTCCGTCATTTCAGATAAGTAACAAATAGTATTCGTTCTATGTACGTTGGTCTCTATCAAGACATAATGTACGGTAGCTAAATGTTGCTTATCTGTCGCATTTTGATGTGATTAGTTAGGATAGTCGCATAGCCACGTTGGTCTCTATCAAGGGCTTATGCGGGTGAGCCTAAGTTAATCCAGGACAATGACGGGTAGAATTTGACTTGCGACTTATAGTGCGTTGGTCTCTATCAAGACCATATGATGCTTGGGGAAAAAACTATATCGGAAGTTTCAAACATACGGGAAACTTGCCAAGTTTGTGCATACCTTCTGGAGTGTAGTAATTTTGGTCGGTTTCCGGCAAAATTATCACACAATGATAGTTGGGTCCCGATTCCCACTGATGAGTATGTATTACTCCTCGGGAGATTTTCACTTCACAATTATCTAACCTATTAGGCGTTTAGAAAGTGTTAACGAGATTATGCCTCTATGGAAACGAGGTTATTAATTGGGTCCGTGCGAAAGTACCGGAGACCTCTCTCGGAGTACCAACACTAGCCTGGCTGAACGGTCAGCGAACTTGTAAAGTGTATATGATCCCGACTAGTTCTCCTTTTAGGGTTTGAAGGAGAATTCGAGGAAACAGTGGGAGACATTCTGATTAGATAAAGTGATAACCAATCTAATCTTGATAGAGTGCACGCTGAGTGTTTCTTTTCTCTCTCTCTCTGGTACAACAACCCATGACTTACCTTAAACTAAAACTCATGAACCAAGTTGACCGGACCTGTTTATAGATTTTGGGTTTGAATTGTCATGATTCACGACAAAGTCGCACGTATCCCTGCCACTCCTACTTTGCTCTTTGTATTTCTTCATAACACTTCGTATCACTACGATGATCCATATTGCTTGGAACGGCCATCGTATAGTTACATACGAACTCGAAGAAGTTATTTCTGTCAAGAATGGCCACATGTTCTAAAGAAATTGAATATGATTATTTGGTTGTCTCTTCCCTTTGCCTTCTCTTTGGTTGCGAGAGCTCCTTATATTAGGATATTACATCTATTACGCTTATTGGATAGTCTTCTTCGAAACCTTAGGTAGGCGCCGAAAGGTAAGGAAGGAAGAAAATCAATTAGCCTAAGTGCGGTATGCAGAAGGTAAGATATAGAGACATATAAAGGGATTAAAGTGAGGGCAAAGAAAATTGTGACTACTGTCATGAATCTGGATAATGGAAAAAGCATTACTAGGAATACCTGGCCACCACCTTGAAACATTTTCATGTTCCAGTATTTCTGTGTACTTGTAAAAGAGAACTGTTTTCCCAATCAGTTCTGACTCTAGAGTATGTATTTACCGGATTTGGATCTCACATCTGTACGATATTACAGATGATGAATAGGAGTAAAATATTGGGAAATTGGTGATTTGATTCTCAATAACGGAATTCGTTACAATTTGTGGTATTGGATTAAATCGCCTGGATTTTTCTAACGACAAATATTTGGTTTCGTATAACCGTTGTTATGCACCAAATTTTAAAATGAAATATTTATACCTTTATTTTATAAAGTGAGATATACATTTTGAAAATTGTGTTCTAAACATTTACTTTTATCATTTGAAAATAATGTAAGGTGTATTGAATAACAGTGTAAAACATTCTCGACCAAAATATAGTTTTCAATTTACAAAACACAAAATTTCAGTTAGTATACTTTTAGGACTTATACATGGAAATGTAGGTTGTCCAGTGTTCTTCGGGACAAGGGTTGGTACTCTTAATTCATTCAGGTTTACCTATTAGTTCTCTGGTTCTAGACACGTATTCGTTGTAATGTAAGGTCCAAAGATTTTGAGAAGTTTATAGATATAAAAATAAAGTAAAGAGCCATACGTTGGAAGTATCAGAATTCTTCAAGGTGATCGAAAATAAAGATACCTATGCTAAATATTCCATCAAAGTAATATTGAGAACTTTATTTTCTCACAGGTTACTCATCCGTGGATGAACTTCATGACGAGTAATGTTGTGCTGGTCTTTTTCCATTAGGTGATATGCACTGAAAATAGTTGCATAACATTTGGATCTGGTTCCATCTAAATTAGTGCCTTGATTCTATTTGGACATAGAATAGTTACATATCTTGAAGTTGTTAAGATATGGAGTTATCCGGTTTCTATTTAAAAGCAGAATCTGGACAAACTCAAGGCACGCTTCGGTAATGGCTGTTTGTGGATTATCCCAAGCATTCGCTAGGATTTTGCTTCTACCATTTTCAAGATCAATAATTATATTGTTCTTGACTCACCGCCTTTTTATAAAAGGGAATCTTTGTCACGACCCAAACTTAGGCACGCGACCGACACTTAAACCACGTAACGTCAACAGGCGTAACGCAATTTAGGTAAGCCGAAAACCCAAAAATCTAAACCATATAAAGAAGTCATTGTTAAAAACATTGTGGAAATCTCAAGTAAAAATCTTTAAACCTAAGTTTATTTTCTTAAAAATTTCGGCAGCATCTCCTTTGTAAAAACTAGCCCTGAAACGGGTACAGACATAAGATATAAATAAAGCAACATAGGATATAAATAAAGCATCCCCAAATAGGAGCAAATCACGCCCAAAAGCAGAAAAACCACCACAAGCATATATACGACGTCGTAGCGAAGAAATAAACAATATAAATGAAAACAGCATAAAAAGGTAAAACAACATAAGAAAGGCCAACTCACACGAGTACGACACCAGAGTCACAAAATATACAATATCGTCCTCACAACCCGTCTCTAAGTCAATACATGAAAGTGGTAGATGAAGAGTACTAGATACAATGAGATATACAATGAACATAAACAGATAACCGCAAACCCACCTACAACAAAAAGGCTCACAGCCAACCGTGGCGGTATCCGCTGAAAAAGATACAATAGGAAGCCTGCCGCGACTACTCTGAGGGTTAAACCTGCAAAACACTGTGGCACAACGGGAGTGAGTTGTCAATTCGTGAATAGTAAGTAATATCATATAGATAATCGCAGGTATGCACGTACGACGATAATCTATCATATGCAATCTGATAGCATAAGTATGACAATATGGATATGCAACAATCATGATCAAGATACTCCATCAGGTACTATAAATACATGAACAATGCATATCTAATAAATACTGAGCATGGGATAACACATAAAACCTTATGCATGAATCATCATCATGGAAAACCAGTGTCCATCAACGACACGTAAATCCCAATAACTCAGGCACCTCGCTAACCGGGCCGGGTAAGTCAGCCCTTCGATCAGGACTCGAACCCGAATCTTTAAATGCACTTTCATCCGATTCGTCACTCTGATCGGCCCTTATACCCATCCTACGACTCCGGTCGGTATCCTTCGGATAACCGCCGGGTCTAAACTATCACCGGTAGGTAGTACTCCCTCCGCCGGGCTCACCACCTTTCTATACGAGTCTTCTTGCCCCGGGGTACCTTACCGGGTCCACCATGTACCCGCAGACGGTGCTTACCACTCCTCGAATCGGGTATCTAACACAAGTCTCAGAACCGAGAAAACTCATGGTGGACGCATCAAAATATCATATCAAGAGAAACCGGGTTTTCAAAACAATGCATACTTTCTTGAAATATCCCCACGGTTCTCAAATCCATAAATCACATGAAATCTGTATCTCAATGCGTAAATGAAATATGATATATGCAATATAAAACAGTAATATGAGCATATCAAGAGAAAACTGCTCTTTTAAATGAATTCAAGTTTTAAATATATCATGCGGTTCCCAATTTCTCCAAAATCAAATGCAACATCATATAAAGGTGTATATGTAGCTATGTATGCACGATGCATTTCATATACGCAATATAACAAGAATCAACGTCTCAATATCAATAACAAATACAATACCACATATGTGTATAGGTTGTGCATGTCAAGGCAATTACCGACGGTATGGGTGTAACATACAATTTAGTGCTCGTGCAACATGAACCGTCATTAATGGTGCAGTGTCCACTAGGTACTAAGTCAAGGCACAACAAGTAATGGTATGCAATGATGCTCATGCACAATCAACATATATGCATAAAAACATGCGGCTGTAATATCATATCTAGCCCTGACGCTTAACACCATACGGGCGATTTCCCCGTAGATGTTAAATCTACACACCGAGGATCTCGAGCTAGGTAAATCCAACCACCTGCTTTCCTTTCTTCGCAACGTCTAAAGTCCCCGCTTGCGATCCTATCAATACACAACACAATAACGCGTGGATTTAACAAACTACCCAATAATAAACGAACACAACGCCAATTAACGAATCGATTCCCTTAAGCTACAAAAGGGTTCGCTTAGAGACTAACGTGTGTAGCGATATCATCAAAACAAACCCACGACAGCAAGCTACCTGAAACACTTAAACTACGTCGGATCAAACGTATCGCACTTTACCGAAACGCCTAAATTAGCTAAGTGGTCCCAGATTTTGCATACTGCTAATACATAAAAATCTAACGGTACCAGACACCCCAATTAACCTACAGGCATCTACCCTAAAAATCACAACCCCCAGTCCCCTACAAAATCGAGCTCACCGGATTTCTCCCCTATCTCGCCGGTTGAACAGTGTATGGTGGGGTCAGGGTTTCAGGTGAACATTCAAGGCAACTAGTACAACACTACTAAATTGCTAGATTTTACAGTGAAAATTCGTGGTCGTAGCAGATCACAGTGACCCTAAAATGACCCTAAAAATACGATATGTGCTCAAAACTACTTCTTTAGTGTTCTAAACCATAACTACTAAGCAACATAACATAATAACAACCTAATTAGCAGTTAGAGGTCATTATCTATCCACACTTGCTCAATAATCCTAGCTTTCCATGCTCCAAGTCATCTTAGTGGCTTAATCTTGACTTGTGAAGGGTTTTGGTGGGGTTTAGTGGTGATTTGGTTTGGTTTAGTGAGGATTTGGGTGAGGGTTTCAGTTTGAGGGGATGGGGATGATGAGATGAAGAAAATAATGAGAATGAGAGTGTGAGTGATGAAGAGAGTGAGGGTGTGAGATTGGTGAAGTGAAATGAGAGGGTGATGTCAGAGAGAGCCATGCCCCCCTTCTCTCTCCTCATTAAATGCAAGCCATGCTTACCCCATGCTCATCATTCCCATGTCAACCCTCTTTCTCCCTCTCTTTCTCAAGTCAACCCAAGTTCGACCCTTTTAATTTATAACTAACTAATTTAAATAAACACATATAACTTAAAGGAATGAGGTTAAGGTGCCATGGCTACTTAAGCATGGTTAACCCTAATTAACCCTAGGTTAACATACATAAGTGTGTGCAAGCCCGAAATAAATAATAATAAAATATTAATTAATTTTTAGAAAATATGTGATAACTATTTTGGTAAACTTTTTACTAAAAATCCGCATTATCACTTAATTAGCACTAATCGCATTCTAAGGTGTTACAATCTTTTTGCAAAAGAAACTAGTGGGAGTATGGTAAAATTGTAAGTGATTGTAGAACCACAAACGGTTACCGAAAAATTAGTAGAACCTAAGAATTCAATTGGACTTGACAAATCATTAACCACTCTGTAGATTAAGTAGGTGATCTCAGCCATCCGAGAGATACTTCGTTTTTCTCGTAGATGGTGACAGGAAGGTCGGTATCATAGTGATGATGGTCCTGCTAGTTGTCAGCAGGTTATAGGAAGTGGTAACTTCAGATGACCAGATACTTCATATCTAAGATGGACTCCACGCACTTCAGCAAATTATGACTTTGGACTTTGTTGGGTGCTCCTGAATGGGTAAAACACATTAGGAGCAAGTTGATCATTCGAGATCTGTGCATGTGGAAAGGAACTAACCTAATAAGGCTGGACTTGTTGTAAAGAGTTTTCATCAAATACTCGTTGTGGATTGTGATGAGACTTTTACTTCAGTGTCAATACTGAATTCCATTTGGATATGACCTGGCACTGCTGTTTCCCCTAGTAGTTGTCAACAGGGGACAAAAAGTGGTAACTTCCAGATGACCAGATACTTCACATCCAAGATGGACTCCATGCACTTCAGCAAATCATGGAATTTTAGACTTTGCTGGGTGCTCCTGAAGGGGTAAAACCCATTAGGAGTAAGTAGATCTTTCGAGATCTGTGCGGGTGGAAAAGTACTAACCTAATAAAGCTAGATTTGTTGTAAAGAGTTTTTATCAAATACCCGTTGTGGATTGTGATGTGAATTTTACTTCAGTATCTACGCTGAAATCCATATGGATATGACTTGGCGCTGATGTAGTTCTTGGATATGATATCTGACAGGTGGATGTCTATAACGTCTTTCCAAATGGGAATTTGGAAGTGCACGTATATATGACTGTCAGAGAGTTATTATAGTCAGTGGGAGCAACGGAAGGTGTATATGTTGCTTATGTCTAATCGTAGACTAAAGTATGGATAGCGGAGATGGAACATCTATTTTGATGTGACAGTCAAAGTGATTGATTTCATCAAAATAATAGATGAATCTAGTAAGAAAGGTGTAGGGAGTACAGTCCTGGGATTTGGATGGCATACTCCATATAGGAAGTGATGTTCCTATACCGCAATCGGTCAAACTTTGGTTGTCACATAATGTTTTCTCCACGTTGGATATGTATAATATATCAGAAATTCTGGTGACTAAATCTATGGTTTTAGATCTAAATTTAGGAAGTTTCCCAACCGGATACTTGGACAGTATTCTAAGAGTATCTTAGAACGGAAGACTCCTGGCGTGGTAGTGTACCCGCAGGTGATAGAGTCGCCCTCTCTAAAAGGGATGTCTTCTAGACTGATGAGGAGAAGG
Source organism: Agapanthus africanus (assembly GCA_030015575.1). Lineage (NCBI taxonomy): Eukaryota > Viridiplantae > Streptophyta > Magnoliopsida > Asparagales > Amaryllidaceae > Agapanthus > Agapanthus africanus. The sequence goes on along the minus strand of CM057345.1, from coordinate 540,321,509 downwards.
ACTAGCATGAATGACATATCATTTACTTAGGCAGTTAAGTTAATAATGCAATGTCTTGTCTAAAACCATATATTACTTATACACTTGCTGTAGAAAGCATATATTAATCCAATCCTGGAGAAACAAAGGGAAGCGGTAAAGAACATAAGTGGATGTTCTTGGTATAAGGTAATGACAGCCTCCTCTGGGAGGCGGTTATCAGTTCAGGCTTCCAAGGTGACCTAGATGACAGAGATGCTGTCAGAGTTTTAAGTTTAGCCTCTTCTGAGGATCAGTATATTGGATAGTGTTCTAATAGAGATACTGAGGTAATTATGGTGCAAGATGTCGGTTATGACTCAACAGAGGATACGGCCCCAAAAGTTTGTTGGATGGAGTTGTTCGTTGATGAACTTGGTCCCATCAAGCATCCGGACAAATTCTTGATACGAGGTATCGCTCATTTTGGAAGATTTTTGATTTCCACAAAGTTGAGATATAGAGAGATGAAGTTGGAACATTGTAGCGGATCCACTCACCGAAGTTATTTCTCGAACACATTAAGTTTCATAAATATAGTTTGCGAAACTGATTAGTAGAGAAGTTAGGTATTCGATAGCACACGAGCTGTAGGTACGCGATACCGCAACAATTGGCCTTAAGTGCAAGTGGGAGATTGTTGGATATAGTGCCCTCAAGACAATTATTGTGAATGCAAGTAGGAGATTGTTGGATATAGTGCCCTCAAGGCAATTATTGTGATTGAAAGTAGGCGATTATGATAATTGAGGGAGTATCTGTATAGGTATAACAGTCTTACTCGAGATGATAATATGCTATCGGTTTATCTTCATCATTGATGAAGCCGATATGATTGTTGCTTGACAACCAGTATTATGATGGCGATCATATATGTGGAAGCTGGGTTGTTCATAAGCACATCCTTAAATGTCCCTAGTCGTAGGAGTATTGAGACCGGGTATCGATATTCTGGAGTAGACTGATGTATACATTTCTAGACCCCAACGAGGGGCGGTGGCCGGTCTCACAAGCTATTGGTGTTGTGTCATCTAAGATAGTATACATGTGCTCACTGGAGGTGAGTACACCGGACGGACTCGTCGAGAACTTCTAGATGGTATTATATCTATCGTCAGATGGAAGTTCTCAGATGACATGAGTATAAGTTAGTCCTTTGACCTGAGATCGTTATTTGTCTCATGTGAGTTCCCACTGTACTTTGATTACTACCCTACCATGGCTCAAAGGAATTGTGCAAACAAGTTTTAGTTGGGTATTGATGGAGGTCCTTTTCGGGTCTCCGCCAGATGTTGTCTTCCGTCGATCTCCTGGTGGACTTAGTTGATTATCTTCCTTCGCGTGCGGGTCTCAATGGGTTTTTGGAGGAAGAGATGAGGTGAGGGAGTTGTTGCCGAGTACCTGCAAAGAAGTCCCGGGGTGGTTTGGTACCACCGAGGACCCTCCGACGCTTAAGTTAGTGATGAGATCCGAGCAGAGTAACGGCGTAAAAGGGTAAAGAATCGCTTACTTGACCCCTCTGTGATGGGGGTTTATATAGCGGCAGAGCACGCAGCAGCGGACGCGAGAATCTCACCGGCGGTTACGCCCCCCGACGTCACGCCCGCGTAGAAAGCGGATCGCCCATTAACGGGGATCGTGATGGCGTGGGACGTGGGATGTTGTTGGCGTAGAATCCGCGCATGGCGAGATTCGTGGATCAGTGGTTACGCCTGTGAGCGGTGGCCTCGGTCAGAGGGCCGAGGAAGACGGTCTCGGCCGGGGGCTCGGGGACGAGCGAAGATGCCGAGGAGCCCTGGCCCTGTAACAGCTCGGCGTGAGCCATGGGACCGAGGAGACCAACCTACAGGGAGCCCTGAGGAGGACCAGTTTGTGTTTGCGGATAGGGTAAAGGGTGGCCTGGTCGGCCCCCGTGGGCCCCTTCTTCTGAGTTTTAGGGCACGTCACCCGCCACGTGTCATGATCTTGGGGATCGTCGATATTGAGAACTATCATTAGCCCCCCACTCTTTTCCCGACCAGATAGTGGTCGGGTCAGGAGTGGACTGCCGGGCCTCCCGAGGTGAGATCCCTTCTAGGGTTTCATCGGGACGAGTCCTCGAGCCGTTGGTTTTCTTTTCCGCTAGAGAATTGAGGCGAGATCTTTGCATTTAAAGAAGGTGCGCCGGTTCGTGCACTCTACAGTCGAAGCGACGGTCCATGTGTCGAGCGTCGATTAGCCGATGCGACGTGCGCAGGTCTGCGGCGTCTGATGGGACGCGGTCCAGCGCTGGGCTGCCACGCGGAATGATCGGAGCCGCTGGGCGCAAGGAGCCGTTTCGGCGGGAGACGATGGGCGCTGTTGGATGAGGCCGTATGCGGCAACAAATATGGGTGGAGTCCACCCCAGAGCCCTTACTCTTTCATATTTTCTTCTTCCAAGCCTCAGCTGCTCGGCGCTCGTCTCTCCCCTTTCGCTTTCAACCTTTGAAGAATTTCTTTTCCTAGGTTAGATGTCTTCCTCTGTAGAATCAGTAGACGTTGTAGGAGTAGATGCTAGGGTTCCTTTAGATGTGTCTGAGTCTCCGCGAGGAGCAGGGGCTAGACCCTCCCCCCGGGCTGTGAGGCGGGGGCCGCCTCCAGGGAGGAGGCGACAGATGTGGCCCCCAGCACCTCGTGCTGGGTGAGGCATGAGGGCGGGCTCGCCAATGCTCGGGCTCGCTTCCACATTTCCCCGCGCTACACGCTCCGTCTGGCCAAGGAGGGAGAGAGGGCAGAACAAGTATGGGGCAGGGAGATTGCCCTGTATTTGGATGCTTTTTAGGGCGGAATGCGTCTGCCCTTCTCTCTCGAGGTCATCGCCGCTCTGAACTTCTTCGGTTTGGCCCCCGACCAGTTAGTGCCGAACGCGTGGAGGATTCTCCTTGGGTTCTTGATCCGCCTGAGGCTGCAGGCGGTTCCTTTCAGTCTTTCCCTTCTCGATTCCTCCCTCGTTTTAAAGAGTCACCCTGGTGGTCGTGCTGGCGACCCGAGATGGGTTTACTTTACTTTTAGGAAGCGGCCCGGGGTCGCTTCCGGGACCGGGGTCGTGGCCTTGCCCTCCTCTATTCATGATTGGAAAAAGAAATTTTTCTTCGTCTCCCCTCCCGAGGGTGAGGACTGGCCAGTGCCCACCAAATGGTCAAGGGAGAAGTGTCTGCCGGGGAACCAGTCCGACAACCCCACCGCGCTGAGAGTGGCGTCATGGGAGCTCATCCCTCGACATGACGTGCTGCTGTCCGAGAGGGTCTTAAGCTGGGCCGGGCTTAGCCCCGTCGAGTTCGTCGGTAAGTTAGGCTTGCTTTCTGGGTTTATGTTTTACTCGTGTTGCTGATTAGTTGGATGTTTGTTTCGTGCAGGATCCATGTGTTCCCGCCAAAAATTTCTGCGCAAAAGAGCCCAAGGTATCAAATGGCAATGATATGCTTATGAAAATGCGAACCAGTATTTTCCGGGCTGTTTTTTGACAAACTCCCGAATGAGAAACAAATAAATTCTGATGGTATCGAAAATGTCTCAAAAAACCCTTCGATTTGATATATTATGGGCCTCATAATTCATCCGGGATCAAAAGTTATGAGTAAATATGCTATGCACTGTTCCCTGATTAAAAATCAGGAATTACCTCAATGAGATATCACGTGCTCACACGTGACCAATGGTCACGTGTTGACACGTGATAGTTAAAATAGAAATAAAAAAACAAACGGCTGAAGAAGGACCCAATTGGGGGTCACGTGCTCACACGTGACCAATGGTCACGTGTTGACACGTGATAGTTAAAACAGAAATAAAAACAAATGGCTGAAGGAAATACCTCAATGAGGTATCACGTGCTCACACGTGACCAATAGTCACGTGTTGACACGTGATGGTTAAAACTGAAGCATAAATAAACGCTGAGAAAAGAACCAATTGGGGGTCACGTGCTCACACGTGACCAAGGGTCACGTGCTAGCACGTGACAGGCTTCGAAAGCCTTACAGTTTAATAGAATTAAAATTCTAAATTTCTCTAAATCTTTCCTAATAGAATTAAAATTCTAAATTTCTCTAAATCTTTCCAAATGGAAAAGGATTATGGGGACCGTTGGATTAAAAAACCAAGGGTGATTAAAAATCACCAGTTAATGGGAAGATTTTAGACAAGGAAAGAATTCCCCTAAATCTCACCAAAAATAACAAACAGAATATCTTTGGATTTAAAATCCAACAGTGAATAAAATTCACTGAATGATCTAAAGGATCATATTAATTATGAAAACAAGCAAAATCTTTCAATGAAAAATTTTCTAAACAAATTGATTCTTTTCCTCCTCCTATAAATAGGAGCCAAGAGAAGAGAAGGGGAGATAGAATTTTGAGAGAGAAAACTTTATATAGAATTTTGGGATCTTGAAATTGCAGAGAGAAAAGAAAGGAGAATTTAATTCTCAACAAAGAAAACCCTAGGTGAGAAAAAGGAAAAAGATCAACTTCAAAAAGAGAATTTAATTATCAAAATCTAAGAGTTTAACTCTTCTGCAGATAAAGAACTTAGTTCTTCTTCTTGTTGAAGATCTGTACAGAGCACATCTCCCTATAGGATGAGAATTTAATTCTCATTGGGTTGAGATCCTGCCATGCAGATCTAAAATATAGAGGAGGAATTGAGTTTAGAGAATTTAATTCTCCCAAAACAAAACTAGGGTTTAACCCCTATCTGAGAATTTAATTCTCTTAAAACTACAGGAATTTAATTCCTTCAAGATGGACAGAACTAGGGTTTAACCCTAATTGAGAATTTAATTCTCTCAAATTCACAGGAATTTAATTTCTCTTACAAAAAATGAAATTAGGGTTTAACCCTACATAAGAATTTAATTCTTTTACATATATGGGAATTTAATTCCTCTAAAAGAAAATTAGGGTTTAACCCTACATAAGAATTTAATTCTTCCACATACATAGGAATTTAATTCCTCCAAAATCATGATCAGGGTTTAACCCTATAGAGAGTTTAATTCTTAAAAGATGAAGAGATCTTTAAACAAAGAACCAGGGTCACGTGCTACCACGTGACCCCTATAAAGATCCACAGAAAAAGAACTTTGAGGCAACGCCTCACGTGCTCCATGTGACCCCTGAAGCATACAAAGAAAAAGCAAAAGAAACAGAAGCTATGGGCGCTCTCACGTGACCCCTTGGCAAGAGCTTTAACAGTCAAATACCCAAATCCCTATCACGTGACAGCACGTGATGCTCCAAAATCAAGTATAGAAAGTATTCAGTACTTTTGGCTGAACAAAATAAGGGGAATCAGGACGCTCTCACGTGTCCACACGTGACCCCTCTTTTCTTAGTGTTTAACACTAATTTGAGATCTTTGTTTGCAGTGTTTAACACTGATTTTCTTAGTGTTTAACACTAGTTCGAAAACCCTATTTGCAGTGTTTTACACTGATTTTCTTAGTGTTTAACACTAATTTGAAAACCCTATTTGCAGTATTTAACACTGTTACTTTCTGATGTTTGACACTACATCAAGAACTATATTTCCAGTGTTTAACACTGATTGTACTCTTAGTTTTTAACACTAGTTTAAGAATTCTATCTTTAGTATTTAACACTTTTGATCTTCAGTGTTTAACACTACTCTTAGCCAAGTTGGCTGATTTTTCAGAGGCAAAGCCTCTCCTTCAATGGACCAACAGAAGGCCAATATTCCAAACATAATTGGACTTAGCCCAAGAAGGCCATAAGTCCTCAATCCAGACTCAACTGAGCCAATGTGCTCATAACCTAATGAATTGGTCTTGGTTCCAAATTGGACTACAGATCACTTAATCTACTTTGGTTCAAGGGTACATCTCTTCACTCCTTTGATACTTTTCATTGTAATTCCTCAACGTCTTCAAAGAGGTGACGGGTCCCGACAACCACACATCAATACGGACTGTAGGGTCCTTAAACTCATGGACTTAAGCGTCCTTAAACCGATATATGGACTTAAGCGTCCTTAAACTCACGGACTGTGGGGTCCTTAAACTCATGAACTTATGCGTCCTTAACCCAACATTCATCCCCAAAACGGGAACGATGGACCACCATGTCCCTAAACTGGCAATGGACCACTACGTTCCTAAACTGGAACAATAGAGCCTCCAAATGCTCTTTTGTCGGATCTAAAAGATCCCGTTTAAGTTGATCTTAGCCTCAAATATGGCTAACGTATCTTTAAACCTTCAAACTGACTTTAGTCCCAAATTGGACTACAAATCCCCCAATCAACCTTGGTTCAAGGGTACATCTCTGAACTCCTCTGATATCTGTTGTTGTAATCCTTCAACGTCGTCAGAGAGGTGACGGGTCCCGACGGCCACAAATTCAATGGACCGCAATGTCCTTAAACTACCTATCGACTGCAATGTCACTAAACTAAACAATAGAGCCCCCAATTGCTCTCTTGTCGGATCTAAACGATCCCGTTAAGTCGATCTTAGTCTAAAAATTAGACTAACGTATCCTTAACTAACGTTTAAGTTGATCTTAGCCTCAAATGAGACTAACGTATCCTTAAACACAAACATCCCCCCAAACCCAAATCTAAGAAAGATACGGATTTGGACTAGTCCACGCCCTACGGGCGACGACATAACTCAGTCTCCGTATACAATCCACGGGCAACCAAACACAAAACAAACAAACACGACGCGAAGTGACCATCTGGAGAAGGAGAAAGTTGTTACCGCAATGCGGTAGCGTAATTAACTGCAGGGGCTTGCGCCTGCAGGGAAGAGCGTCCCCACAATCAAAAACCCCTCAAGCAAGGGGGAATCTGACGAAGTCTGCTATATCGGACGCATTCGTTTAAACCTTTGATACATGGTGCCATAAATCAACTTGGCATCTTCGAAGAGGTGGATGGATAGCACCAATTAGCATCTGCCCCGAATTTCAGGCAAGACGTTTGTCTTTCGCGTCTTTCGGAGGGGAACAGATTCTGGCACGCCCGGTGGGACCTTTTCCCCTTTCCACTCCACACTTCGTGTGTCGTCTTCGCGAACGAATCGCGGTTTACTGTGGTTGCCTGTGGATTCGAGGTACTTAGATTTGGTGTCTTGCTCCGTACAGAAAACAGAAGATCAATGGCTTCAAACTGCACTACCTGCAACTGCAACTCTCGCTCCGTCCCTGCTGGAGGAGTGACTTATGGGCCCCGAGCGGCCTCCCTTTTCAAAATGCCAGTGGAGCAGGTAACTCAAGCCACCACTGGACTATTCTTCGGGACCATGCTCCCACCCATGAGCTTCAACGCCCCTGTACCGTCACAAGAAGCTCCCAAGAAGTCGGTATTCGATCGGCTTGCTACTACTGCGGCCTCTCTCAACGGGTCGCCCAACTCCACTGCCTCAGTTTTTAACAGACTAGGCCAGAGCTCCAATGGGCCCATGAAGAAGCCTGCAATACCAGAAGGCGTTATCCCGAAGCGGATAGCCATCCCTGCTCCCAAAATCGTCAAGGCGGCTTCTCTTGCCAAAGGGTCGGTCTTCACAAAACTGACTATTTTTGCTCCCGTTCCAGGCGAAATCACCAAGGTTGCTTCCCCTACTCGGAAGTCTGCTTTTGATAGGTTGGTCGTCCCCATTCAACGGATGTCGGTCTTTAAAAGGCTGATACCAGCGAATTCTGACCAACACAGGGGGCATGAGGAGGTCACCCCAACGGCTAAACCAACTCCAATCGCACGACATGCTCGCCGTCATCACTGGTGCCGAGTGAGGAAGGCTGGGGACAACTCCCCCTCTGGGATAACTCCGCCAGCTCCAACGGTGGGGATCGATGATGCTGTTCCAACCGGGAACAGCTTTGAATTGCTGAACACGGTGCGCAGAAACTCTCCTACTGCGGTGTTGAAACGAACTCCTTCACCTGTGGAGAATACTCCAGAGAAGAAGCTAGAGCAGCCCCCTCAACGGCTTTCCTCTAAAATTTACAAAGTCTGGCGACAGGTCCAAGAGTCGGTGATTGATGAAAACTATCTCCACCGACAGAAAAAGATGAAGGTTCGGCAGGAGAAGAATTACTCCGTCAAGCCACAAAAAGCAACAGCTACTTGGGTGCCCACTGCGACGGCCCCCTCAACTTCAATCACTCAAAGGAAAAGGAGGCCGCGAAAAGCCCCCATGAACATGGCGAAGCGTGAAAGCGCTGAACACAAACGCCCCAAGTCTGGGGGCTTGGTGGTGCACACTGTTTATATGGCTGCCAGAAAGGAGGAAAGCCGTGCTTCTACGGGCCACCGACTGCTCACCCGATCCGTGACGAAAGCCCAGGAGCAACAACAAAAGCTTCAAGAAATGATGACTGCAATGGCTGCACTTACTAGGCCAAAAGAAAACTCGGAGTTATCATCAGAGTAGCGTCACGAACAAGAAACCGATGCTGACTTCTTACATAGAGTCCTCGAAAAAAAGGATAAAGAAGCCGCAGAACAAGAGGCTAACATAAGACAGATGGCGCTCCTCTTTCAAGATATGGTAGGGATGATGTTACAGCCGGACCCTCCAGCTGATGACCCTTCAATCATTGTTGAAGACGATAGAAGGGAGACATCTAATCCTCCGCCGGCTCTTTCAGCAGCCAAAGATGAAACCATTTCCAAGGCCGCGCTGGATGACTATATAGCTCATCAAATAAGGGTTCATCAAGTGAATGAAGCGGCTGCGCAAATTGTTAGAACTGGACGACCCTATCCGGGCTGGTATGACCAAATCAGTTACCCGCCGGGATATACGATCCCTAAGTTCCACGTATATAAAGGGACAGGGAATCCGCATCAGCATGTCGCTCAATTCAGGGCCTTATGCGGCAATACTGGATGCGATGACAAATTGTTGCTTCGCCAATTCGTCGGCAGCTTAGCGGAAACAACCTTCGAATGGTATTCAGAGCTACCTAATGACTCTGTTAAGACATTTACGGAAATGGAGCTACTGTTTACACAAAGATTCGCGAGTGCTAGTGGACACACCCCGATAACAGCACTGATTAACGCCAAGATAAGGCCCGGCGAAACGTGGGTCCAATACGCAACACGATGGTGGAACCTATGGTCGAAATGCGAACAACGCATAGAAGAAGCACCTGCGGTAGGCATGTTCGTGGGCACTCTTGATCCGCAAGCGACCATTTCGCAATTCATGATGTTCTTCAGGCCGACCACCTTCCAGGCCTTGATCGACAAATTAGCCCAAATGGACCAGATGGGCCATGGACCGTCTCCTCCAAAACCAGACTCTCGAAATGAGAAAGGAAAAGAGAAAGCGATTGTCGTCGCCAATGCTCGACAGCAACCGAGCAACTCAAAGCCAGTTGTGCGCCAAAACGACGTGCGTCCACGCCCATCCCTCGAGGAGAGAATGGAACGTCCTTACTCGTTTCCTCAGAATAAAACGAGAAGACTGTTCGAGCTGGCAGTGCGCAACAGACTCATCAATCTGCCGAGTCCAAAACGTCTGTTGCAGCCAGGCGATCTCAATAATCCCGATTATTGCCCTTACCACCAAATGGTAAGTCACCCGATTGAGGATTGTTTCGTCTTTAAGGGATGGATTGAAGACCAGTACCTACAAGGCAAGTTTGCGCTGTTTGAAAAGTGGAAGATAAACCCACCACAGCCGCATACTCCAAACAAGACGGACACGCCGGGGGCAACTTGTTCTTTTGCTGAGGATGAAAACGATGGAAAAGACCCATCAAATGAATCCGAAGACTACGTAGCAACTTGTCATGTGATCTCTCACTTATTGGTGGATGATAAAGAGGCTCCTTGCGCCGAGAAACCGAGGGCGAACCCTGAACCAGAAATTCCGCGGCCGTCAGACGAGTTGATCGATGCCTTCCTGAATGAGATTCGTCTGAAAGTTAAAGCCAATCAAGAGCGTAAGATGGCCATACTGGAAGGAGCCAAACACCGACTACTAGACCAAAGAGTCGAGGCACTTCCGTTAAATCAAAAGTCATCCGCCGCGGATAAAAACAAATTCAAGACAAGGAAAAGGTTCGCCAAAGCCCTATCAGTGGGAATGAGCTACCACCCTCTGAAGAAAATACTCTCGGTGGAGTAGAGATGCATCCTAACTTCTGCTTATATCATCAGAAGATCATACATCCTACCGAAGACTGCGACTCCTTTAAGTGTTGGTGGCAAGGGTATGTCGCTCAAAGGCAACACTTCAACAGGACAAAGCGTGAAGCTCGTAGATATCAGAAAAATGCGATAGATGAGTGCAAAAGAGCCGCCGGCGACTTTCACATAGCCGAATCCAAGGGATCACAAATTATCACCTTTGGAAGTGACTCTGGCGAAGAAACTGCCCTCAACCCTCTCCTCAAGGAATCCATTTCAAAAATGAAAGAATTGAGGAGTTGCGAGAACGTTCAGCCGTACAATCGCATGCTACTCGGAAAAAATCTTGGCCCCGCAAACAACGGAACGAACAAAAAGGATAAAGGAAAGGGAAAAATGACCTTCGTCGCCAACACTCAACAACACTCGAGTGGCCCTAGACCGGTTGTTCGTCAAAACAATATGCGTTCACGCATATCCCTCGAGGAGAGGCTAGGACGTCCCTACTCGTTTCCTCAAAATAAAACGAGAAGACTGTTCGAGCTGGTAGTGCGCGACAAACTCATCAATCTGCCGAGTCCAAAACGTCCGTTGCGGCTAGGCGATGTTAACGATCTCAATTATTGCCCTTACGACCAAACGGTAGGTCACCTGATCGAGGATTGCTACGTCTTCAAAAACTGGGTTGAAGATCAATACCAACAGGGCAAGTTCGTCATCTCCAAAAACTGGAAGGTGAGCCCGCCACAACCGCACGCTCCGAGAAAGATGGATACGCCGGGGGCATCATGCTCATTCATAGGGAAAGCCCCATAGACCGAAAAGTCAATAAACTAGATATTCACCTCAAATACGGCGACGGCGGACCGAAACGTCCTTAAACTAATGGCGGACCAAAACGTCCTTAAACTAATGGCGGACCGAAACGTCCTTAAACTAACGACGGACCACTACGTCCTAAAACTAGCTGTTGACCGAGATGTCGATAAACTACGGTGGATTGAAACATCACAAAGCCGATATAAAAAAAAGATAAAAAAAAAATAATAAACGGTATGTCCATAAGCAAAATGGGCACGGATGAAAACCCGAAAGGGCTCCGTGAGTAAAAACAGCAGGGCTATCGGCGAGTGTTCGTGAAAACCCGAAAGGGCGCGACCTCATAAAAAAAAAGAGAATAAATAAAATAAAATAAAAAAACGGTATGTCCATAAGCAAAATGGGCACGAATGAAAACCCGAAAGGGCTCCGTGAGTAACAACAGCAGGACTACCGATGAGTGTTTGTGAAAACCCGAAAGGGCGCAACCTCGTTAAAGGACACTTACAGGATCCTCTCGACCTTGTAAGGAGAAACCACCCGCGTGAGATCCTTATGACTCATAAGAGAGCAACACACTTAGGTATCCTCACGATTCCTAAGAAGAAAATACACTTGCGAGATCCTCACGACTCGTAAGGAGAACTCTCTTATGGGACCCTCACGGCTCATAAGATTTGAAAGTCTTAAGTTACAGAGACCTAAACCTGTGCTTAAGCAACCCCCACAACCTTCGATATTGCCCTACAAGTGGTTCAATACTGACCCTTGTATACAATCCACGGGCGCGAATAAACATTTCCCTAACCAAGTCCCATCCGTGACTGGGGATATGTTCGCATGGTGAACAACCCTTATAAGTCCTCTCGACTTATAAGGAGAAAACCCTTTTGTAAGATCCTTACGACTTACAAGGGGACATACACTTAGGAATCCTCACGATTCCTAAGGAGAAAACACACCTACGAGATCCTCACGACTTGTAGGGAGAAATACCTTTGTGAGACCCTTACGGCTCATGAAGTCAAAAGCCTTAGTCGACGGGATCTTAACCCTGTTTACTAAGCCACCTTTGTTCGACATTGACAGAGGCAAATGATGATTCGCTCCTGGCAATATCCCAGCTGTAGCGATGTTGATGCCTAAACCGGTATCAAATTCCAAGTCCTTTCATGGCAAATGATGATTCGCTCCTGGCAATATTCCAGTCGTAGCGATACTGATGCTAAGATTGGCATCAGATTCCAAGCTACACACCCGCGATAAAAAAAAATCAGCGAGCCAAAAATGCATATGAAATAGCCGAAATGATGGGGCAACTTGCAACGAAATCAGCAAGTAAAAATGTATGCATACAAAGACAGCCGAAATGATTGGGCAATTCGCAATAAAAAGCAGCGAGTAAAAGAAAAAAAAACAGCCGAAATGATTGGGCAACTCGCAATAAAAAGCAGCGAGTAAAAATAAAATAAATAGCCGAAAGGATTGGGCAACTCGCAATAAAAAGCAGCGAGTGAAAAGAAAAATAGCCGAAATGATTGGGCAATCGCGATTTTCGCGATATAAAAAGCTGAAATGATAGAGCATCACGGAAAGAATAAAAAAAAGAATGAAATGAAAGAATGAAACTTTTTGCCCTACAGGTGAGATCACATCGATCCCTGTATACAATCCAGGGGTATAAACAAAGAGGGAACCATACCTTCCCAACAGGCTCCATCAGAAAGCGAAGCCAAATCTCGACGGTTCATAGACAACCTAGAGACAATCTCGACATTTATTGCAATATTGCAGACACACTGTCAACAAACGAAGCAAAGGAAGATCCCTAGCTTCAGGGTCTCGACGTCGATATCGACAACTTAGAGATCACCAACGGCGTTTCTTCTCACTCCAACCAGATGCAGACATGACGTCAACAACCGACCTCAGAGTCACAACCAAGCGGAGCCAGGGCAAAGTCCCTAGCTCCAAATCTCAATGGCCACATCTACAGCCTGGAGACCAACAACTGTGTGCCTCCTCATTCCAGCAGGACATAGATGCTACACTATCAAACGGTGTCATGGCATAGTCCTTAGTTCCAAATCTCGACGGTTCACAGACAACCTAGAGACCATCTCAGTATTCGTCTTGATACAGCAGATGAGATGTCAACAAAGGCGTTCCTTCACAGTCCAGCAGGATACAGTTGCAACGTCAACAAAAGACCTCATGGTCGAAACAAAGCGGAGTGACGACAAAATCCCAGCTCCACCTCAGCATTCGCCTTGATACAGCAGACGAGATGTCAACAACGGCGTTCCTTCGCAGTCCAGCAGGATGCAAATGCAACGTCAACAAAAGACCTTACGGTCGAAACAAAGCGGAGCGACGGCAAAATCCCAGCTCCACCTCAGCATTCGTCTCGATACAGCAGACGAGATGTCAACGACGGCATTCCTCCGCAGTCCAGCAGGATGCAGACGCAACGTCAACAAAAGACCTCACGGTCGAAACAAAGCGGAGCGATGGCAAAATCCCAGCTCCACCTCAGCATTCGTCTCGTTACAGCAGACACAATGTCAACAACGGCGTTCCTTCGCAGTCCAGCAGGATGTAGATGCAACGTCAACGAAAGACCCCATGGTCAGCAAAGCGGAGTGATGGCAAAATCTCAGCTCCACCTCAGCATTCGTCTCGTTACAGCAGACGCAATGTCAACAACGGCGTTCCTTCGCAGTCCAGCAGGATGTAGATGCAACGTCAACGAAAGACCCCATGGTCAGCAAAACGGAGTGATGGCGAAATTCTTGCTCCACCTCAGCATTCGTCTCGTTACAACAGACGCAATGTCAACAGCAGCGTTCCTTCGCAGTCCAGCAGGATGCAGACGCAACGTCAACAAAAGACCTTACAGTCAAAGCAAATGAAGCGAAAGCCAAATTCCTAGCTTCAGGGTCTTGACGGTAACTCATATAAAACCTGAAAGACAATCGGAGATCATCCCACATGGAGTGGTCACCACCTCGACGTTCGTCTCGATACAGCAGACGAGATGTCACCACAGCGTCCTTCCTCTAACAGGATCCGGACACGCCAGCAAACGAAGCGAAGGCCAAATTCCTAGCTTCAGGGTCTTGACGGTAACTCATATAAAACCTGAAAGACTACCGGAGATCATCCCACATGGAGTGGTCACCACCTCGACGTTCGTCTCGATATAGAAGATGAGATGTCACCACAGCGTTCTCCCTCCAGAAGGATTCAGACGCGACAATCAAACAACGAAGCCACGGCAAAATCCCTAGTTCCAAATCTCGACGGTTCATCAACAACCTAGAGAAAACCACGACATTCATCTCGATACAGCAGACGCAGTGCCAGCAAACGAAGCAAAGGCCAAATTCCTAGCTTCAGGGTTTTGACGGCAACTCATATAAAACCTGAAAGACTATCGGAGATCATCCCACACCAGCGCGGAGTGGTTATGATTCATCGGGGCTCTCCAAAATGAGCCTAACCTCAAGTAAAAAGCGGCATGGAAAAATTCCTAACGCTTGCTCTTCTGACGGTCAAACTGCCTAAGAAGATTGCTTGAAGACGTCTTGTCCAGCCCCCGAAGGAATCAGAGACACGACAATCGCAAGGCTACTCGAACAGCAAGATTGCCTATCGAGGGATACATCAGCTAATGCGACGGTACGACGGGCAAAACCCTAGTACCACAGACCCTAACGGACCTCTATCGTAAAGAGCAGAGGTTAACTGTGACGTTAGGACATCCTTGCGAGAAATTCTCGATTCGTCTCGACTCGTAGGGAAAAGCCTTAGGCAATGGGAATAAAAACCTGTTTCCTAAGCACTGGGGCCCTACAAGTCGGTCCAAAATGGACTTTTGCATACTATTCACGGGCCACACTCTCTAAAGTCGAATCTCGACAAGAAGGGAAACAACCGCTTATGAGTCCTCTTGACTTGTAAGAAGGAAAATTCTCTTATAAGATCTGTCACGCCCCGCTTCCCAAAATACGGAATACGAGGGGTAGACAAGGCCAGCCATGCTCCTACGGTCAAGGAAAAGTCCTGCCGTAGTCACACTTCGGCTTCTAGTTTATCATGGTAAACAGTAAATGATGCGCAGGTAATGAGAAATGCAGTAACTGAAGTAAACACTGTAAAGACTAACCTGAGGTGGAACAAATGAATGTAACTCGGGATGGCAAGTCAAGTAGTCCGTGATGCACTGGTCCAGGCTAAATCGTCTTCTCACGCTGAGCATGCATACTCAGGTCGTCAGAGCGACACAATAGCAATATAAGGTATATAATCAAGTAACAGTTCTAACAGTGGTAATAGATGTGAATAACGGTAAAACAGCATGAATATGAATGAGCAGTAATCAATGCAGCGGAGCAGTAAAACAGTATAACGATATGTCATGTAAGGCAACACAGTATATAAAGAATGTAAATGACAGTAACCCTATCAGTCTCTAAGTCTCACTGCACAGGTCAATAAGCCTATCGTCAGTCCAAGTGAGAGAGTCAACCACTCGTGAGTGTCCTCCACCCAAGGGTAGGACCCAAGGGCAAGGGACCACGGGCCCAACATGTAACGAGAATATCACGGTGTATATATCACATACCCTGTAAAGCTCCATATAACTCCCTAAATATATAAGCCGGCATGGGACTCCCGAGATTCTGTTGAACTCACACTTAAACTACCCCACACCCCATGGTCTACATCAAACGTTAACCATCTACCTAAATACTAGTCGATCCGTGACAAGTCTGCGCGAGAACTGGAGGCAGGACCTCCATCAAGCACGTCCCGACTAATACCTAAGATAAACGGCAGAGTCTGGTGTCTTATCTGTGACACTCGTGCAACGCTTCCATAAATGTCCCATTCCACTTATAGTCACACGTGCACGCATCTCACAGACGTCGACAATGCAATGAAATAATAGGATCGCTGATTGTGTACAAGTACGTATCACTTTCACTTAATCACGAATACACGAACACTGACGTACTTGCCACAATCATCACTAAAATCTAACACTGGGTAAATGCACGATGTCACTCGGTTATCACTACAATGATATAATTATGATATGATGCATGAACGGTATAAGCAGCACAACTAAGGTATCACAAAAACAACAGTTTATCACTTGCACGATTTATCATGAAACATATGTATATAATTTAGTGAAATGATAAACAGGTAGTAATTAATATGTTCAGTTAGCTATCCATAGAATTTTTTTTCAAGTCAATAGGGTTCCAGGATCAATAGTTATAACCATTTCATTTTAAGCGCACGCGGCTGAAAATCCGATTTCAGAATCAGGAATCCATTTCGCAATGCATTTTAACCCCAGTTGGAATCATAATTTAGCGACTCTATAGTTGAAAGAATTCTAGGGTTTTCAGTAAAGTTTTCAACTCAACAAACGGATATTCAATTGTGTCTGTATGTTAGGAGTTATAATCTGTTTAATATCAACATGTCAATTCTGAATCTACTGGGACTGTTATGTGTCCCGATAAATTAAATTACCGATAAAATATCAAACGGTAATGAAACAGAAAGAAACCAGTTGTGTTGTCTAGATAACAGGTCTATCTACAATAAACAGCGGAGTTCCGCAACCTAAGAGTTAAGTAAATTCTGTGGTACCCATTACGGAACAGCAGCCAATAACTGGAGTCGCTCTGGACTGCAGTCCAGAGTCGCACTCCGATCCAATTTTCATCATGGTTTAAGTACAGGAATGTCTGGAAACTAGTACAGGACGAAAGTTCGTCGAGTTGGCTTCGATTCGAGCCCTCGAACGCACCATTCTAGTGTGTATAGGATTTATGGTGAAATTAACGATTTTCAGGTACAGTAGAAATTCAGTTTTACGGTTAAACTTGGGGGCAGTTGTTTTAGTCATTATCGATTACATCATTCAACAAAATTCACACACTATGTTCACAACCCTACGGGCCAACCTACACCATTGAGTTCCGTCAAATTTGATATTATTTTCCTAAGGGAACAAGCATCGAGCAGTTGTGTTGTAATATTTAACATAAAGCAAACATGAGATATATATATGATATTGACTTGTAACATATAGAGAATAGCATGAAAGCAAGTAAGAACTTGCCTGGAGACGTCTTGGAGCACACGGCAGCGACAACGACGTGAACGCGCGATGAATGACGCGTGCAAGGTTCGTGGTCTTGGCTCTTGGGTTTGGCAGTTCGGTGGGTGTGACGGCGATGATTGCGATGAAAACGTCGACGACAGCGACAGCACGGGGCAGCGACGGCAAGGCAGCAGGATGCTTGATTTGAGATGAGGATCTCGGGTCTTGGTTTTGATCGGAGACGAGAGAATGAAAAGGAGAGAGAGATCGAGAAAGAAAGTGTTACAGAGAGAGGGAGAAATACAGTGAATGAGGGAGGGAGGGAGATAGAGACAGAGAGTGGGGAAGAGAGGTCGGGAGAGAGAGACACCGAGAGAGAGAGAACAGAATGAGAGAGTTACAGAGAGAGAGAGAGAAATAGTGAGATGGAGAGAGAGAGGATGTGTATATGCAGAGGGAGAGGGAGAGAGTGCGGAGGCAGAGAGAGAGTGGTGAGTGAGAGAGTGAGAAGACTGAGAGAGAAAGAGGAATAGAGGGATTGGGAGCAGGGATAGAGAGGGCTGTGTCGAAGGAGGCGAGCTCGGTGAGCAGGAGCTCGAGTTGATGGGTGCAGGGGTCGTCGGTCGGTGGGAGAGAGAGGAAAGAATGAGGGAGAGACGGGAGTTTGAGTTGAGTGGAGTTGAGGAAGAAGGAGGCGGCTGGATATGGGTGCCGGCAATGGCGGTCGATGACGATGCGGTTTGGGGGTGCCTCGAGAAGAGAGGAAGAAGAGAACGAGAGAGGGAGCGAGCGGGTCGTAGGGAAGGGAAAACGCGCGCGTCATTGGAGGTAACGGCTCGCGATCGAGGGCGTGGGCGACGGCGGAGGAGGCGGGGGAAACGCGCGCGCGAGATCGGGATTTAGCCGTTGGGAAAATTGAAGGAAGAAGATGGAGGTGTAGGGTGTGGGCCGGGTCGGGTTTGAGGCGTGGATGCGGGCCGCGGGGATATTGAAGGGGAAAAATAATGATTTTAGTGGAGTGGGCTGGGGCTGAGTCAACGGGCCGGGGTAAAAAAATCGAATGAAAAAAGAATTAAGGATAAGAGGGCCGGGCCAGTGAAGGATTTAGGATAAAATAGGAAAAATAGAATTGGGCTGGGCTAATGGAGTTGGGTTAATAAAATAGTTTAGGAATTTATTTAAAATAGAGGTGTGTGGGTTGAGTGAAGGGAACAGGCTAGCAAAAATTTGTTTAAAGAATTTAAAACTGAGTGAGCTGGGTAAAAAGAAACGGGCTGAAAAATATAGATTTTGGGTTTAAATTAAATAACCGAACTAATGGGAAAATTGAAAGAGTTTGGCTGACAGAATACTGCTGAGGGTCACTGTGTGGGGATTTCGGGTTTTAGAAAGGAAAAGGAGGAGAACTATAATAGATTGGGAAACTTTATAAGTGAAGATAATTTATAAATAAAATCTTATAGGTGAAAATAAAATTACGAATATAGACGTACCAAAGGGTGCTGGGTATTACAAGATCTTTACGACTTATAAGGGAAAACGCACTTAGGAATCGTCACGATTCCTAAGGAAAAAATACACCTACGAGATCCTCACGACTCGTAGGGAGAAAAGTATTTATGAGACCCTCACGGCTCATAAATTTGAAAAGTCTTAGGTGACAGATCCTACCCCTGTCTCCTAAGCCATCACTGCCCTGCAAAGAGGTCAAGATGGACCATCTATGAGCCACACTTGCCAAAGCTACATGCCACTGAAATGGAGAAGCTACTCATGAGCATATAAACCACTTCACGCCAGAGTAAGACATAAAAATGGAAGGGTGCGGCTCATGGGGATGAGGATTTGGAACTATATCCCTTAAGAGTTGAGATTTAAGTCAATGATAAATGACGACGCTTGTGTCCGCTCGTTATATTCTCAGATCAAGATTCTGAAAGAGATACACCAACCCGAAACTGGTCATACGCCATGCATAACTCTGCATTACTCTGCACTACTTCACCCACGTATATACTTACATGGGCAAAGTAGTGTGGGGCATTTATTCCCGCTAAAAATTTCTGCGCAAAAGAGCCCAAGGTATCAAATGGCAGTGATACGCTTATGAAAATGCGAACCAGTATTTTCCGGGCTGTTTTTTGACAAACTCCCGAATGAGAAACAGATAAATTCTGATGGTATCAAAAGAGTCTCGAAAAACCCTTCGATTTGATATATTATGAGCCTCATAATTCATCCGGGATCAAAAGTTATGAGTAAATATGCTATGCACTGTTCCCTGATTAAAAATCAGGAATTACCTCAATGAGGTATCACGTGCTCACACGTGACCAATGGTCACGTGTTGACACGTGATAGTTAAAATAGAAATAAAAAAACAAACGGCTGAAGGACCCAATTGGGGGTCACGTGCTCACACGTGACCAATGGTCACGTGTTGACACGTGATAGTTAAAACAGAAATAAAAACAAATGGCTGAAGTAAATACCTCAATGAGGTATCACGTGCTCACACGTGACCAATGGTCACGTGTTGACACGTGATGGTTAAAACTGAAGCATAAATAAACGCTGAGAAAAGAACCAATTGGGGGTCACGTGCTCACACGTGACCAAGGGTCACGTGCCACCACGTGACAGGCTTCGAAAGCCTTACAGTTTAATAGAATTAAAATTCTAAATTTCTCTAAATCTTTCCAAATAGAATTAAAATTCTAAATTTCTCTAAATCTTTCCAAATGGAAAAGGATTATGGGGACCGTTGGATTAAAAAACCAAGGGTGATTAAAAATCACCAGTTAATGGAAAGATTTTAGACAAGGAAAGATTTCCCCTAAATCTCACCAAAAATAACAAATAGAATATCTTTGGATTTAAAATCCAACGGTGAATAAAATTCACTGAATGATCTAAAGGATCATATTAATTATGAAAACAAGCAAAATCTTTCAATGAAAGATTTTCTAAACAAATTGATTCTTTTCCTCCTCCTATAAATAGGAGCCAAGAGAAGAGAAGGGGAGAGAGAATTTGGAGAGAGAAAACTTTATATAGAATTTTGGGATCTTGAAATTGCAGAGAGAAAAGAAAGGAGAATTTAATTCTCAACAAAGAAAACCCTAGGTGAGAAAAGGGAAAAAGATCAACTTCAAAAAGACAATTTAATTATCAAAATCTAAGAGTTTAACTCTTCTGCAAATAAAGAACTTAGTTCTTCTTCTTGTTGAAGATCTGTACAGAGCACATCTCACCATAGGATGAGAATTTAATTCTCATTGGGTTGAGATCCTGCCATGCAGATCTAAAACATAGAGGAGGAATTGAGTTTAGAGAATTTAATTCTCCCAAAACAAAACTAGGGTTTAACCCCTATCTGAGAATTTAATTCTCTTAAAACTACAGGAATTTAATTCCTTCAAGATGGACAGAATTAGGGTTTAACCCTAATTGAGAATTTAATTTTCTCAAATTCACAGGAATTTAATTCCTCTTATAAAAAATGAAATTAGGGTTTAACCCTACATAAGAATTTAATTCTTTTACATATATGGGAATTTAATTCCTCTAAAAGAAAATTAGAGTTTAACCCCACATAAGAATTTAATTCTTTCACATATATAGGAATTTAATTCCTCCAAAATCATGATCAGGGTTTAACTCTACAGAGAGTTTAATTCTTAAAAGATGAACAGATCTTTAAACAAAGAACCAGGGTCACGTGCTACCACGTAACCCCTATAAAGATCTACAGAAAAAGAACTTTGAGACAACGCCTCACGTGCTCCACGTGACCCCTGAAGCACACAAAGAAAAAGCAAAAGAAACAGAAGCTATGGACGCTCTCACGTGACCCCTTGGCAAGAGCTTTAACAGTCAAATACCCAAATCCCCATCACGTGACAGCACGTGATGCTCCAAAATCAGGTATAGAAAGTATTCAGTACTTTGGCAGAACAAAATAAGGGGAATCAGGGCGCTCTCACGTGTCCACACGTGACCCCTCTTTTCTTAGTGTTTAACACTAATTTGAGGTCTTTGTTTGCAGTGTTTAACACTGATTTTCTTAGTGTTTAACACTAATTCGAAAACCCTATTTGCAGTGTTTAACACTGATTCTCTTAGTGTTTAACACTAATTTGAAAACCCTATTTGCAGTGTTTAACACTGTTACTTTCTGATGTTTGACACTACATCAAGAACTATATTTCCAGTGTTTAACACTGATTGTACTCTTAGTGCTTAACACTAGTTTAAGAATTCTATCTTTAGTGTTTAACACTTTTGATCTTCAGTGTTTAACACTACTCTTAGCCAAGTTGGCTGATTTTTCAGAGGCAAAGCCTCTCCTTCAATGGACCAACAAAGGGCCAATATTCCAAACATGATTGGACTTAGCCCAAGAAGGCCATAAGTCCTCAATCCAGACTCAACTGAGCCAATGTGCTCATAACCTAATGAATTGGTCTTGGTTCCAAATTGGACTACAGATCACTTAATCTACTTTGGTTCAAGGGTACATCTCTTCACTCCTTTGATACTTTTCGTTGTAATTCCTCAACGTCTTCAAAGAGGTGACGGGTCTCGACAACCACACATCAATACGAACTGTGGGGTCCTTAAACTCATGGACTTAAGCGTCCTTAAACCGATATATGGACTTAAGCGTCCTTAAACTCACGGACTGTGGGGTCCTTAAACTCATGAACTTATGCGTCCTTAAACCAACATTCATCCCCAAAATGGGAACAATGGACCACCATGTCCCTAAACTGGCAATGGACCACTACGTCCCTAAACTGGAACAATAGAGCCTCCAAATGCTCTTTTGTCGGATCTAAACGATCCCGTTTAAGTTGATCTTAGCCTCAAATATGGCTAACGTATCCTTAAACCTTCAAACTGACTTTAGTCCTAAATTGGACTACAAATCCCCCAATCAACCTTGGTTCAAGGGTACATCTCTGAACTCCTCTGACATCTGTCGTTGTAATCCTTCAACGTCGGCAGAGAGGTGACGGGTCCCGACGGCCACAAATTCAATGGACCGCAATGTCCTTAAACTACTTATCGACCGCAATGTCACTAAACTAAACAATAGAGCCCCCAATTGCTCTCTTGTCGGATCTAAACGATCCCGTTAAGTCGGTCTTAGTCTAAAAATTAGACTAACATATCATTAACTAACGTTTAAGTTGATCTTAGCCTCAAATAAGGCTAACGTATCCTTAAACACAAACATCCCCCCAAACCCAAATCTAAGAAAGATACGGATTTGGATTAGTCCACGCCCTACGGGCAACGACATAACTCAGTCTCTGTATACAATCCACGGGCAACCAAACACAAAACAAACACACACGACGCGAAGTGACCATCTGGAGAAGGAGAAAGTTGTTACCGCAATGCGGTAGCGTAATTAACTGCAAGAGCTTGCGCCTGCAGGGAAGAGCGTCCCCACAATCAAAAACCCCTTAAGCGAGGGGGAATCTGACGAAGTCTGCTACATCGGACGCATCCGTTTAAACTTTCGATACATGGTGCCATAAATCAACTTGGCATCTTCGGAGAGGTGGACGGATAGCACCAATTAGCATCTGCCCCGAATTTCAGGCAAGACGTCTGTCTTGCGCATCTTTCGGAGGGGAACACCATGGACTTCGGCTCCTTCCGAGATTCTATGCGCCAGCCGAGGCAGCCTACCAGGGCCGGCGGTGCCGGTTCTTCTCTGGCGCAGCCCGCCCCGGGCCCCAGCAGAGCATCGGGTCGGAAGCGGGCCCTTATTCTGGAGGACACGGCCTCGGAAGAAGAGATCGGCTCTCCCTCGGAGCCGCTCAAGAGGAGTTCCCGGAGACCTTCCCGGGGCCGGTCTTCACCGACCATAGTGGAGGAAGGGGGCTCCGGTTCGCGGTGCCATCAGGGATGTCGATCGCGGATAGCCTCTTGCACGAAATAGAGACCTCGGCCGGGGGTCGGGTTCCTGGGGGAACCCTCAGGGTTCAGCTGGCGTCGATCGCCCAGGAGTCCGTGCAGGTAAGCCCCCAGTGCATTGTGAGATTTGGTGTCTCCTTCATTTATCTGATCTTTTTTATGTCTTCCCAGGTTCTCTAGCACGTGGCCCTCGCCCTTCGCATGGAGACCGAGTTGGTAGCCTCGGCGGTGGTGGCCGCGGGCCAGCTCGCCGCGTTGCAAGAGAGCTCCAAGCGAGAGCAGGAGGCGATGTCGGCGAGGATCGCCGCCTTGGAGGGCGAGGTGGATGCCGAGAAAAGGGAGGTCGCCCGGCATCGCGAGGCCACCGCGATCGCCGAGGGCAAGCTCGAGGACTCCCAGGTGCTCGTCGGCAACCTGAAGAGGACGGTGAAGGCCCTCTGAAAGGAGCTGGGGGCGGCAGCCGAGGCCTTTAAGTCGGCTGAATCGAGGGCGGTGGCGAGCTATAAGGGGTCGAAGGATTTTTATGACGGCCTGGCCGTGGCCACGACCCGCATTTGGCATGACGCCCTCGATGCCGTCAAGTATCGGATGCCGCGGTTCGACGACGCAGATCTCCGGGCCGAGTTCCCCCTCGTGGGTGCTGACGAGCAAGGGGGAAAGGCTCCCGGCGAGGAGGCGGCCGAGGACCCAACGCCCCAGGTGGTGGAGGTCGAGGACCTCGAGGTCGCGCCCGGACCCGAGGTGTAGAGACCCCGTTCTCCTATCTTCATTTTGTTTTTCTTTTGAATTTTGTAAGGCTGGGGAGCCCAAAAAATACCTTTTATAAAAAAAACTTGTCTTTGGCAGTAGTAATAAAGTTTTTCTCAGCTCCATAGAATTGTGTTCTGCCATCTGTTTGTGAAGAATGCTTGTGGAATATTTTTTGCCTTCGCAGTAGTAATAAAGTTTTTCTCAGCTCCATAGAATTGCGTTCTGCCATCTGTTTGTGAAGAATGCTTGTGGAATATTTTTTGCCTGTACCGTTGTGCTTTTACGTCAGGTTGGCCATCTGTCTAGCGATCATCCGTCGAGTTGTCTGCAATCACTTGCCGACGAGCGCTTCTGAGGAGGTATCTTCCTAGGCCCCGGAGTCGAGGGAAGATCGTTTAGACTTGGACAGACCTGACGCCTGTCACTGGGGTCTCGGGTCCTCTGCGGCCACAGAGCATCTCCGATTCCGAGCATTGGTCACCATCCGGGGATGGCTGGGCAGGGTAGCTGCCCCGTCACCTCTTGCGAAGGCTTTATGCTTCCTGGCGCGGTGGTAAGGGAGTTGCCCACCAAGGGTGGCAGAGCAGGGAGCTGCTTGGTTGCCTCTTGCGAGGGTTTGGGTCTTTAGCGTTTGAGGGGCTGTAAGAGGCCCACTAAGGATGTCCGGGCAGCGGAGCTGCGCGGCGGCCTCTGGGCAAGGGCTTTGACCTCTAGCGTCGTGGGTAGGCAACTACCAGCCTAGGATGAACGAGCGGGGAAGCCACTTCTATCCTGGCGTCGCGGGTAGGGAGCTACCAGCCGGAGTTTTTACCGAGCAGGGTAGCTGCTCGGTTGCCTCTTGCGAGGGTTTTGATCCTTCAGGACGGGGACCGAGCAGGGTTACTGCCCAGTGCCTCTTGGCGAGGACTTTGATCCATGTCGGTTGTGGTAGGAAGCTACCAGCCGGGGATAGCCGAGCGAGGACCCGATTGCCTCTGGGAGGACTTTGGTCCTTGGCGCGGGAAGAGCTATAAGGCTGTAAGAAGCATACCAAAGACCCTCGGCCGGGCAGGGTTACTGCCCGGTGCCTCTTGGCGAGTGCTTTTGTCCTGAAAGATAGCCGAGCGAGGGAACCTCGGGCTCGATCGCCTCTGAGAGGGCTTTTTGATCCCCGGCGTTGTGGCAGGTAAGCTGCCCGCTGGGGATAGCCGAGCGAGGGAATCTCGGGCTCGACTGCCTCTGAGAGGACTTTTTGATCCCCGGCGCTGTAGCAGGGAAGCTGCCCGCTGGGGATAGCCAAGCGAGGGAACTTCGGGCTCGACTGCCTCTGGGAGGGATTTTTTATCCCCGGCATTGTGGCAGGGAAGCTGCCCGCTGGGGATAGCCGAGCGAGGGAACCTCGGGCTCGACTGCCTCTGGGAAGGCTTTTTGATCCCGGCGTTGAGGCAGGGAAGCTGCCCGCTGGGGACGACCGAGCAGCATAGCTGCTGGGTTGAATCTTTGACGAGATGTACCCGCCCGTCCTGCTGTAGGTGCGGGGAATGGGAACGGTCGGGGCGACGACGCTCGTAGCCAGTGCATTGAATGCGGGGGGAGGCGAAGCGCCAGGGGCGCGTCGCTTCGTTCCCACCGGATAACGCTCGATGGACACCGCGTAGAGGGTGACCTGCGTTTGGGAGCGGCCCCGGTTTCTCTCGATGAAGTGCCTCAGGTCCCCGGATGGGGTAGCTCTTGAGTTGCCGGGGCGGACCCCTTCTGTGCAGCCCCGCCGATCATGGTGGGGTCGGCCACGCCCATGGATATTCGAGGTGACTGACATTTCTTCAGGGGGATAAGGGGTACGAGGAGGCTCGAGGCGAGGCGTCCTGGCGGCAGATCTCGGCGTGGAGCCCTGGGGTGCCCAGCGGGCCTCAGGGAGCACCGGTTCGAGGGACCGGCGGCCAGGGGATGCAGCCTGTTGGTGGTCGGCCGTCCAAACAGGGACAGAGCCTTCTGGAGGCGGCGGAGCAGCGATCTGGGGCCCGGGCGCGGCCGTTTGGACGCGGACGAGGGCCTCCACGAGGGATTGCAGGCGATCTATCCGGCCTGCGAGGGCGTTGATGACGGTCATGGGAGGAGGTTCATCCCCGCCTTCGGTGAGTGGA
Source organism: Agapanthus africanus (assembly GCA_030015575.1). Taxonomy (NCBI): domain Eukaryota; kingdom Viridiplantae; phylum Streptophyta; class Magnoliopsida; order Asparagales; family Amaryllidaceae; genus Agapanthus; species Agapanthus africanus. The sequence continues at coordinate 540,295,614 of CM057345.1, read as the reverse complement.
AGGCGGAGGCTGGTACCGGGATCCCCAGGATGGTCGTCTGCCATGAGGGTGGAAATAGGAAGGCCAACTTTGTATTTTGTGGAGTTATTTTCCCACAGACGGCGCTAACTGATGGAGGTCCTTTTCGGGTCTCCGTCAGATGTTGTCTTCCGTCGATCTCCTGGTGGACTTGGTTGATTATCTTCCTTCGCGTGCGGGTCTCAATGGGATTTTGGAGGAAGAGATGAGGTGAGAGAGTTGTTGCCAAGTACCTGCAAAGAAGTCCCGGGATGGTTTGGTACTACCGAGGACCCTCCGACGCTCAAGTTAGTGATGAGATCTGAGCAGAGTAACGACGTAAAAGGGTAAAGAATCGCTTACTTGACCCCTCTGTGATGGGGGTTTATATAGCGGCGGAGCACGCAGCAGCGGACGCGAGAATCTCGCCGGCGGTTACGCCCCCCGACGTCACGCCCGCGTAGAAAGCGGATTGCCCATTAACGGGGATCGTGATGGCATAGGACGTGGGATGTTGTTGGCGTAGAATCCGCGCATGGCGAGATTCGCGGATCGGCGGTTACGCCTGTGAGCGGTGGCCTAGGTCAGAGGGCCGAGAAAGACGGTCTCGGCCGGGGGCTCGGGGACGAGCGAAGAGGCCGAGGAGCCCTGGCTCTGTAACAGCTCGGCGTGAGCCATGGGACCGAAGAGACCAACCTGCAGGGAGCCCTGAGGAGGACCAACTTGTGTTTGCGGGTCGGGTAAAGGGTGGCCTGGTCGGCCCCCGTGGGCCCCTTCTTCTGAGTTTTAGGGCACATCACCCGCCACGTGTCATGATCTTGGGGATCGTCGATATTGAGCACTATCAGGTACAGTCCCGAGCCACATGGAGGCAGTGGTCGATTGCCAGAGATTCGTCTCTCCTGGTATTAGAAGTCGATATCGTGCTTTGTTCAGTTGGATATCACTAGAAATCCATGGCCACGGTGGATGAGATTTACTGATTGTTGATGAGTAGTATCTTTGTTGATGATGAGCTTGACTCGGACACGACTCATCGGGTTAGTAGGGGGCTGACGTTATCCACCCCCTATACCCGATATGCGATACTCTTAAACGGAGAGACCAGACTGTACGGAGATTGTCACATTCAGGCTCAGTAGGGTAATGACGTACTTGATTGTCGACCCTCCTTTCGGCAAGTACCTGGGTGGCCGTTACGTACAGTTAGTGCCGCTGACGTGCTTATGGTTAAATCCACTGCCAGCGTATTGTTGAGTCTTTAGAGTCACACACAGAATATTTTCCTGGTTCAGACGATAGATGTAGGAGCCGTACGTTGGTACGTGCAGCGATCCGATTAAATACGTGTACGGGATACACAGACTTTAATTGGACGGTTGATAATACTAGCCGGTTTAGGATTAAGCCGAATTATTAAATCAGGTATTGATATATATATATATATATATATATATATTTGTATTATTGTTCACTATTCATTTTCTCTCTTTGGTGCTATTCATATTTTTATATGGATATGCGTATATGTAACGATACATGTACCGGGTGAAGTATTCTGTATTTATACGGGAATACTTCTAGAAGGACACTTCATATTTATTTTTCTATTTAGAAAAATAAATGGAAATGAGGTGGAGAGGATGAGGTGGCATGAAGCATAGTTGTAAACATGTAGATGAGTATGGCTTGGCTATTTAATATTGATATGATTTGGATACACTATTCATGCATGGTTGAAAAAACAAAGCCATTCATATTCTACACTTAGATTTTTCATTCTATATTCTTGAGAGCATGCTTCATGAGAAAAAGACTTAGCCATTTTTACGTCCTTTTCCTTCTTTTTCCTCTCTCTTGAGCATGGATTTTTGAGAGAAAAATTAGTGAAAAATTCCTACAATATCCACAATCCATTCTTAGCAAGTTTAGATCGTCGGTCAGAGTCTTTTTCGGTTTCTCTCAGATGAATCTTCTTCGGCGAGGGTGGTCGCTTTTCAAGCGCGTTTCTGGCGTCTACGAGCTTGGAGGGGTCTTACACAATTAGGTGGACACGTATCGAAAATTGAATTTCTATACCCTTGCATGTTTAACTTTCTAGTTTTAGATATTTGGATTGAATCCTAAGGTATGCATGTTTGGTGCTTGTATAAAGTTTTTGTTTTCACTTCCGTCTTCGTGGCCTCCGCGGTGCGAGCACTTAACACCAACAGAGAGAAAGTAGATAACCATAATTATTCCTAAATAAAATAATATATAATTCTATGTGTCTTTGGGTATGATCAATTGCATCTAAAAAAAGCTTGGATTTGGAATTGCCAAAAATGTGATGTCAATTCTCATTTTGATGATGTCAATTCCTAAAACTTACAATTTCTATTCCATGCAAATAATCAAAGGAATGACAATTCCATATTTTTTTGTTTTAATGAATTGTGTCTTGTCCTCTCAATTCCTATAAATTTTAGCAATTTCTTCCAAACAAATAAGCAGAATTGTAATTATTTTTGTTCCCAACAATTTTTCCTTTGTATGGTTGAAAAAAAAGGGAATTGGATTTTGGGAATTGGGAGAAAGGAGAGGGATGGAGAGAGTAGTAGGCAACCAAAACTATTTCCCTGATAAAACAATAGTCCTTATCATATGTATCTTTGAGAATGGGTAATTCCATTCAAAAAAGACTAGGAATTTGAATTGCCCAAAAAATTATGTCAATTCCCATTTTAGTTATTACATTCCAAAAACAAGCTTTTCCCGTTCTATACAAACAAACAATGAAATAGCAATTCCACCATTTTCATTTTGATGAATATTGTATTGTCCTTCCAATTCCCAAAAGTTTTGGCAATCCCCCTCAAACAAAGATCCCATTATTTTCTATCATTCCAATCAAACAATTCAAATTCATTTTTTATTGCCACATAAGTGCTTACTCAGCCTTTTATCTACTTTTTTTTTTATAACAAACAAACAACAATAACCACTATTTTAAATTTTATCACTTTCTTTCCATTTCACCTTTTTACTTTCTAATTGCCAAACATGCCCTAATATCATTGTATTGAAGGGTATCACTCATTTTTCATGAAATCGAGGTTTCATAATATTTCATGGATTGGAAAATAAATGACTTATGGATACGCTTTGTAGGAGGTAATTTAGGTGGTAATCCTAAATTACCATGAAATATTATCATACTTGTTTAGGTGTAAATGATAGTCCCAGAAATATAGGATTGCCTTGATAATTAAATGATCTCATTTCATGGTAATCTTATTCCCTCCCAAACTTGTGTCTATCCTAAATTATCACGAAATATTCCCGCTTAACATATAATGAAGCATGACCATCCGCCGCCGGCAGCTTTCGCCACCCACCGGTTGGCCGGCCCTGCCGCCTTTCGCCGGTCATCGTCGATCATTCACGGGCATGTTCGCCGTCGACCGACCATAGTTTGTTGATCGGTCGTCCGTCAATTATCGTTGATCATTCACCGGCATGTTCGCCACCGATGGGATTATCGCCGCCGGCCGGCCGTAGTTCGTCGATTGGCTGGCCGCTGGCCGGTCCGCCGCCGATCGGCCGCTCGTTGCCGGCCTCGCCGCCATCTACCGGCCCTTCTCCGGCCTCATCGCTTGTCGACGGTTACATATACATATATTACCGGGAATGATTAAAATATATCAAGCACGTTAATGGAAGATTTCTTGGAATTAGATACCCGATCATTCCATTTCCGGAAATACGAGAATTTCCGGTAATTTTCCAATCCTCCAAGCGCAGACTATATGAATTAGTATTTATTTTTCTTACACAATAAATATGAGCCCATGGCATGCGCAAACAAGCTGATCGCACCTTTCTCTCAATTTAGATAAGAAAATCCATGAATAACCTAACCATCTAAGAAAGCACAACGAAACATAGGCACCGGCAATGCTTTGAGGCAAGAAAATTGATCCAGAGCGGAAAGTTAAGAGTACTCAAATAACAAACACAGGCAATTACGAAAAGTTATAAAAAATCAAGATAAAGCATTTCTCAGAAAGGCTTCAAGTTGTCTTCACAACAGATGACAGAGTCGATTGTGCAACTGGTCTCATCTGCTGCTGCTGCAGCTGAGTAGATTTAATCCTAAGGGCCTGTTTGGTTGTAGGATTTAGAAATTTGGATTCCAAAATAGTACGGTTGAAAATTTCTAGATTTGGTAATTTGTTGTTTGGTTGGTTTTGGATTCCTAGTATTGGATTTGTAGATCATTGTAATCTTTGTTTGGTTGGTGAAAAGAAAGTTTGATTTGGATTTGAGGATTTTAGAGAGAGAGATAGAGAGAGGATTATTAAATAAATAAAGTATCACGGGTCCCATCTAAAAGTGCAATGAATAGTGTCTAATCCTTATAAATACTTTAAAAAATTTAGAATTCAAGAATCCATATTTTGTGATGGACCCCCATAAAAAACAAAGGAATCCTAGAAATCCAAATTCATCAGCCAAACATAAAATTGTGGAATCCCAACTAATCCTGCAACCAAACAGCCCCTAAGCAGTCTATGGCTTACCAAATCAGTTGGTGCCCGCAATGTATTTGTTATAATACCATATTAGGTTTCATTTAGAAAACCACATTCAAAATGGCCCCTACATGTCCTCTCCCGCCACTCCCCACAACCACCACCAGCAGCAGCCGCAGCCGCATCATCCACTCCCTGTCCACCCTCACCGCCCCTTCCGCCTCCCTGCCATCCTCGCCCACCTCCTCCACGGCCTCCCCTCCCGCCCCCGCAGCCCCTCCTCTCCTCCTTTCTCCGCGCCTCCCTCCGCTCCTTCCGCCTCCTCTCCCCGGCCCTCCGCCTCCTCTCCTCCCTCCCCTTTCCCTCTCCAACCTCCTCCTCCGCTGCCTCCCCCACCACCCCTCCTCTTCCCCCAGCTCCTCCGCCACGGCCTCCGCCCCGACCGCCTCTCCTTCCCTCCCGTCATCTCCTCCTTCTCCCGCCACCGGCACCTGTTCTTCGGCCTCTCGGTCCATGGGCTCGTCGTCAAGTGCGGCGTCCGGGATGACGCCTATGTGGCCAACTCGCTCGTGCACATGTACTCGCGGTTTGGGCTCCTTGGCTGCGCCGTGCGGGTGTTTGATGAAATGTCCAGCAAGGACGTCATCGCGTGGTCTTCCATGGTCGACGCTTACAACACCGGAGGAAGGTAGACAATGGGGAGTAGGACCCAACTAATGCTTCAAACCATTGTTTCAAATATCGGCCAGTATATCAGACATGATACAAGCTGGATGTCTGATATATAAAACCTTGCTTCAAATGCCGGATGATAAAAGAAAGTTTCTTTTGTTTTATAGCATTTGCAGTGAGACGTGATCTCATTGCAAATGACCCATTGAGCTTCTAGACATTAAACCATCAATAACCTAATTAATCTCATATTAATTTGGTAGAAATGGAGATTTATCGTATCTCTCGCTTATATCACAATCTTCCAAGGGATATGATGAAGCATTGTTCATGTTCGAGAAGATGCAATAAGCAGGAGTCAAGCCGAACCGCGTCACCCTAATATCCATGCTAAACGCCTGCGCCGTGCATGGCGCACTCGAAATGGGCGTCTGGATCAACGACTTCATACAACATAGCAAATTGGACGTCGACGTTAAACTAGTTACCTCTCTAATCAACATGTACGCAAAATGTGGAGAAATGAACGAAGCCATCCGTATTTTCGAAACAGTACTAAAGCATAAAAACACCTACACTTGGAACGCAATCATCGGCGAGCTCGCCATAGCGAAAAACGGTGATATAGCCTTAGAATACTTCTCAAAAATGGAGGAATCGGGGGTAATCCCCGATGAAGTGATCTTGATTGAGGTTTTACGTGCCTGGTCCCACTTGGGCTAGGTCGAAACGGGTCGAAGCATATTCGATTCACTTGCGAAACGAAGATACGGGTTCGGACCAGGGGTTAATCATTACGGATGCATGGTTGATCTCTTGGGGCGCACGGGGCTTTTAGAGGAGGCGATGGTGTTGATCGAGGGAATGCCATTTGAGCCTAGTGATGTTACAGGGGGGCTTTGTTAGGTCGGTGTAGAGCTCATGGGGACCTCAGGATGTGCGAGGTTCGTCGCGAAGAATATGGTGGAGATCGAGCCGGATAACGTCATGCATTACGTGGGGTTGTGTAATTTGTATGATGAGATGGGGAGGTGGAGAGAAGGGAAGGAGGTGAGGAGGGTGATGAAGGAGAAGGGGATGGGGAAAGATGCAAGGTTGAGTTCTGGTGGTGGTGATGAGGTTGAAGATTATGATGGCCAAGCGGCCTTTGGTTAAGTAACTGAATTTTCAAGAACAAAATGTTAGAGGCCTGTGTAGCCGCGGTCGACCGCCGCAATCTATGTAGATGCGATGGATCATAGTTATCTACAACTAGTTAGAGACCTGTGTAGCTGCGGTCAGTCGACCGCAGCAATCCATCTTAGCTGCGGTCAACTGTAGCTATCTGCAACGCATTCCTGATCAACAACAATGTAAAGAGAAGAGGGGAGGGGTTGTGAGGATTTAAGTGGGGAGACCCTCACTCTGTCACTTTGTCGACCGCAGCAACATTGAAATTATCTAGTTATGGATATCATTTGTATAAATTAAGTATGTGAATGAGGAATATGGTCGTTGGTGTTTAGATTTTGTCCATCGTATTAATTAAGTATGTGCTTTATGTATTCTTATACCTTATTTTTCCATTCAAATCGATTCATTTGTTCACAGCTAATGAAAAATAGAATTGGTTGAAGGAAAGATTGAGAATGCTGCCCTTAAATGTTTCTCTTCTTAAAAACCGTTTATTAGCTTCATTCCGAAATTTCACTTATGTACCTATGTTTCACTTATTTACCCTAGTCTTCATTAACTATGGTTAAATATTTTAGAACTTTTCATTTTATACCTCTTGTAAATCTTCCTTTTTAACCGAAGATTTAGTGTGCTTAAAATCAATGATTTGCTGATAATAGAACATTTGACTCCACTACATCAATGGGTTAACATTTGACTCCACCACGAGGATGACCCTTTAGACTTGTTATCTCAGACCAGGCGTCTGTGAGATTAGGCAGCAGAATATCCTTCCTCCTCCTCTAATAATAAATCCAAATGCTAACGACCAAAACTGAAATGAGAGAGAGAGGGAGGGAGGGAGGGAGGGAGAAAAAGGAGCAAACTTTAAGCGAGCAATGCAGGTCTCGACGTCTCCGCTTCACGCCGTCGCCACCGCCTCCTGTCTTCCTTCCGCCGCCGTCGTCCATCGGAAAGGGTCTTCCGTTAGGGTGCCGTCCGTAGAAACCCTAAACCTACGGTCTCTGCGTTTTGGGGTTGGACGGAACCCTAACGGAAGATCGACGAGGCTGAACGCGGGGCTGACGGAGATCGAGCCGGATCTCGAGGAGGAGAAGCGGGACCGATAGAGAACTAACGGCATCGCCCCCGTGAGTTGCCCTGCATTCTTTTTTCTTTGGAGTTTCATTAAAAACCTAGGGTTTTTTTCCTTCAGAATGGTAAATTACACTAAAATACCAAAAACTATCGAGTTTTGTCGCTGCAACGCCTAAAAGTTTGTTTATTACAATGAAAAAAATCCCCTTAAAACCGTTGTTTAAGGTATTTTATTGTTATATTATATAGAGGTATTTTAGTGAAATTTACCCACGTCTAGGTTTTTTATTAAAAAATAAAAATCCATAAACCCTATAATCTTTTGTATTATATGCACGGTTTGACTAGGCTCCTTCTAATTATAGGATTTGAAATCCTATACACTTTTTGAGCATTATCTTTGGTTTGGAATTTATGCAATTAATTATGTCATGGTTGAATAAAATCGAAGATTTTATTCATAATTGACTGCACACATCTCAAAGTTGATTTAATGGTAAAAAATGGATAGGATTTGATATCAAATCCTATAGGAAGGAGTCTAGTCGAACTCGTATATTGATATAATTAACACCTAAATCTTTTTATTTATCCCCCTAAGATATTCCAAGTTATTTCAAAAACCTCCTTAATTAGAGTGCAAGAATATATAGAATATCCTACCTCAATTTAGTTTAATTCTTATATATGTTTATTTTACTTTGTAATGTTTAAGTTAGCCTAATTTTTCATGACTAAAGTTTGTAGCTTTCCACGTATGTAACCCAGTAAGTTACATGATTTGTACAAATTAAGTGAAATGATAAAAAAAGAATAGCGGAATAGATAGAGGAAGAATTGGTGAATTTTAATTAACATATGAAAAGGTAGAGTACACCGCAGTGAGAAGATGAGAATAACATTTTTCTGATAAAGAAATGTGGGGATGTGGGGGTCAATGGCATATGAGGAAAATTATCTTCGAGATTAGTCAAAAAGTCAACTCTCCACAACTTCACTTTTTTCTGTATGCCAATTTTTGTAGATTTGGATTCTCACTTGCCCTTGATTTGGTTGTGGAAAATATTCTATCATCGGTAAACTGTTAAAGTTGTGACCCTCAATGCAAGTGCAAGAAATAACGAAGGCACATAATTTTTTTTATGTTTGTATGTCTTAGAATATGTTGATGAAGATGACCGATGCCGATCAATAAAACAAACTGATAAATTGTTGACTTTTTGACCGACTAGGAGAGATTCTCTCCTTTGCCATTGACTTCCACATTTCTCTAATAACCTCAACATTTTAGAATTATGTAGAATTTTTATTTTGTTGATTGAATTGGATTTCAGGAAGATTTTATATATGGAGAGTATGACGGCCACCATACTTACCACGAAGGCAATGAAGTAAATTCATAGCCTCTGCACTTATTGTGATATGATCTTTGTTCAGGTAGTGTGTGCGTGAGCACGCTCTCTCTCTTCAATTCATCTATTCTTATAGTTTTATATGATGGCTTTTCTGCATTACACCGATTTAAGTTTAGACTTTTGAGTTTTTTGAACCAAAATATAGCCAGGGCTGTGATCCCCCTTTTCTTATGTAGAAATCAAGGCACCAACACATGCCACTGTGTTGGCATATTATGGAGTTCAATTTTCGGTGATGTTGCTAAGTTTTTGTTACGCCCCGCTTTCCAAAATACGGAATATGAAGGGTGACGAGGCCAGCCATGCTCCTACGGTTAAGGAAATATTCTGCCGTAGTCACACTTCGGCTTCTAGCATTACGTGATAATCAGTAACCAATGTACAGGTAATGAGAAATGCAGTCGCTACTTCTATCAAAACGGATATAAAACTAATCAGGTAGAGATCAAGGGAAAGATAGCACTGACGTCGCTGATCTAGATGTCCGCAGTATCTTCAAGGTAAGAAAGGTCTTGATCCAAGTTAAGTTAACTTCTCACTTTGAGCATGCATACTCAGATCGTCAGAGCGACACAATAGCAATATATACATATATAATGTGCAATGATGATAAACATGAAGCAGTAAATATAGAACAATGACGCGAGCATGAAATAACCAGTACAGGTAACGATAAAGCAAGTGTATCAGATCAGTAATCAATGCAATGTCCATGTCACTAAAACTATCAGTCTCTAAGTCTCAATGTCTAGGTCGTTAAACCTATCGTCGGTCCAAGTGTGAGCGTCAACCACCGCAGAAGTATCCTCAACCTAAGGGTAGGCCCCAGGGGTAAGAGAACACGGGCCCGAATCACGCTCGCTAATAATCAGTAATACCATCCATACGACTGTCGAAATCGCTATATATGCCGGCAGTGGGACTCCTGAGATTCCGTTGATCGAACTCACACTCAAACTACCCCACACCCTGTGGTCTACATCCAACACTGACCATGAATCCAAATACTGGTCGCTCCACGATAAGTCTACGCGAGAACTAGAGACGGTGTCTCCATCAAGTATGTCTCGACCGATATTCAAGATAAATGGACAGTGTTCGACGTCTTACCTATGACACTAATATAAGTGCTTTCATAACCGTCTCATTCCAATTATAGTTACACTTATATATGTCCTATAGGCGTCGACAATACAATAACTATTTGGTTCCGCTGATTGTGTATAAGTACGTGCCATTTCACTTATTCATTCACGCTTTTACACCAACGTACTTGCCACAATCCAATCACTAACATTTATCATTTGGTTATGTAACACGGTTACTAGGTTATCGATGCAAATGAACACTATTCACAAGAGTATGATAATCATGCATATGATGGGGATATAGTAAATGCACTGCTAAAAACTTATGAGTAACTGGTGTCGGTTGGACTAGAAAAATTATATAAAATCACACGTGGGTAATTAAGCAAAACGATATAAAAGGAGTAGGCAGTATATTTAATTATCTATACAGCAAAATTGGTTCCGAGTCAATCGGGTTTCAGGTTTGCCAGTTATGGTCATTTCATTTTAAGTGTTTACTGTGGGAAATCCAATTTCTGAACTAAAAGTCCGTTTCGTAACATGTTTTACTCCCTGTTGGGAGTATAATTAGGCGATGCTACTGTTCAAATAATTGTAGGGCTATGAGTTAACTTTACAGAACGAGAGACGGACCAACAATAGTCATCTTAGTTTAGGAGTTATAATTAGATTACTGATGAAGGGTGAAAACTGAAATGACAGAAATCTGTCGTACATATCATCCGTTTAGAATATGATTTAAATACCAAATGATACTAGAATTTGGTGAAACCGGTACTATTGGAAAGCTAAAACAATTGTCTACGCAGCGGTAATTGGCTCCGTACACTATCACAATTAAATATTAAGGTTTCAGGTGTATAAATGCATGTCAAGGGGTAAGTTTCTGCACTGGACTGCGGTCCAAGGTCATGTAAGTTCTTTGTTTTCGATGTTCATAGGATATAGCTAACAGTAAAGCTACATGTCCTGTTAAAGATTATGCAGTACCTTTCGCAACGAACCCAGGCACTCTGTGATTGGATTTTTCTGGAATTAATCATGAATTAACAAGGTGCCACATATAATGAGGTTCAGAATCGTCGTCGCCTCTTGGGGACGGCTTTTCATGTACGAAACTGCGGTATTTTAAACCCAACTTTTACACAGTACTAATTAATGATATATGAGTCGTATCAACACTAAAGGTTTGCATTGCTACAATGATGAATAACTATATGCAAGTATATCTCTGATTGAATTGGGATCACCAGTATGGATGGTTTCTTGTAATTTACAATTATTTCCAGCAAAAAACTACGAATAAGCATATTAAAATTTCCGATAAGAAATACCCAACTAAATGTATATGTAAAATAACATTAATACAATATGTAAAATAGCATGTGAAGCAAGTGCTGAACTTGCCTGGTGACGGTTAATTGGCGGGCTCCGACCGCGAGAGTCGAACATCGGCGACGTCACGACGGCAGAAAAGGTCGACGGCCACGATATGGATGTTCGATGAAATGTCGACGGAGGGCTCGGCCTGGCATTATGCAGCGGGGAGGTGAGCTGCGGCGACGTAGTGGTGGAGACGGTAGTGGTGTGGTGGCGTCGTCGGTTCACGGGAGCTTCGGCGCAGTGGCAACGGTGATGAGACAAAGGGTGCGCCAGCGGGATGGTCGGTGCTCGGGTGCAGGGACGAAGGGGGTTGCAGAGGAGGAGTTGGTGGTGCTGGGGTCCGGCTGCAAGAAGGAGGATGCAGCGATGGTCGAGCGGTGATCGCGGTGCAGAGGAGGTGGTGACGGGGGTAGTGTCGTTGGGAGCTGGAAGTGCTCGGTTGAGATGAGGGGAGAAGATGGGTTTGTAGGTGAAGGGGCTCGGTGCAGTGGGGGTTGCGGCGATGAGGTCGGCGGAGAAGGCAGCGATGGTGATGATGGTGGTGTTGTGTTGGTAACGAGGAGGAGATCGGCGGCGTTGTTGGAGGTCGGCGGTGGAGTTTGCAATGGCTCGGCTGAGGCGATGGATGCAGGGCTCGATGGTCGCCGGTGAAGGAGTGGGCGTGCAGTGGGTAGTGGGTTCGGGTGCAGTGGAGGAGAGGGTTGGCTTCAATGATGGTGGTGTTGCTGGTGGTCGTCGGTGATGGGGATGCTCGGAGTTTGGAGCTTGGAGATGGTGAGTTGGGGAGCTCCGACGATGGTGGACACAGAGGTGGTCGTGCTCGTGTGCGATGGAGCTTGGTATGTAGGGGTGATGCTGGAGTTTTGGGTCTTGCAGTGGTTGGTCGACGGAGGTGAGGCAATGGCGATGGCTGGGGCGGTCGAAGGTGAAGAAAAAGGAGAAGGAAGTGTGGCTGGTGATGGGTTCGTGGTGGTGGTCGACGATGAGGAGATCGGGCTCGTCGTCGATGGATGAGTTGGCGGGTGTTTGGAGGAGAGGGCTTGGAGGGGACGAAGAAAATGTGGACAAAGGAGGAGGAGCGAGATGGAAAAGAAGGAAGGGGCTCGATCGAGATGTGGGGGAAGCGGGGACGTGGGGGAGCGGGTCTCGCGGCGATGGACGCGAGAAGAGGGGAGCCGTTGGAGGGAGTGGCCGTTGGGGGGAAGCGAGAGGGGCGCGAAGGAGTTGGCAAGCGGGCGCGGGTCACGTGGAGGTGGGCACGAGAAGCGGGGAACGTTGGGGGAAAAGAGCGGGAAACGGAAGGAGTGAGGAAGAAGAAGAGGAGGAAGCGGGGCGGGGCGGGCAGGGGTCGGGTCGGATAGGTTAGGGAAAAGTTTTGAGTTCAGTTGAGGGAATTGGGCCGGGGCTGTGGGCTTGGTTTTTGGGTAGATTAGGAAAAGAATTTGGAAATATAAAAGGGTTAGGGTTTGGGTTTTGGTTTTAGAAAATTATAGAAAATTATGTAGGAAAATTTGGGGGAAAATATTTGGAAATTATTTATTAAAGTACGGTTATGGTATATCGGAACTGGGTATTACGGTTTTGTTGTTAAATCCTCTTAGTGTAAATTCAGTAAGAGAAAATAAACTAAAATAAGGTTATTTTACTACTTCTAATCTGCCGATTAAAAAACGCTTTGTCATTTTCTTGTATGATTTATATAGAGAAAAAAAAGATCATTAAAAGATGTTGACGTTGACACTCAGTGAGCATGATGACTGGCTATGCACACATTTGTTACGAGAAATAAATATGTTGATCAATAATTTGAATTTTTTATTCAGTGTTTGAGTTTGTATTTATGACTGGGCATAGGGAGATAAAAAGAAGAATATTATTTCTAACAAATGAGTTGCTGAAGTTTACAAAATGGACTGTTTTTGGCAAACACTACAAATCTTTGAGATTATCGACTCTGGAGCTGTTAGCTTAATTTAAGTCTGATTCTCATGCTAATTTAGTAACTGATTAAGATTCTGGGCCCCCAAAAGTTCATGTTAAATTTATCCATAACTGTTGAGGTTTGTAGATGCTAGTAAGCTTTTTTGTTGTTCTGTTTGTCTCCAGTCACAGTTCGCATGCCTGTGTTACCTAATTCTAGATAGAACTAAATCTGAAACGATGTGAACCTCCCGTTATCACAGTTAATGCAGCTACTTTCTGATTTTCTCTTTAGAATTTCATATTTGCTTGTCTAAGCCATATAATCATTGTTTATTTCAATTTTTATTTTACTTCTTTTATTTTTATTAATACTTGTTAATGGATTTCACATAAAAGCAACTATTACCCTCTCCTTCTCCTTGTTTACTGTATTTTTATTTTATTTAGTTTAGTTATATTTTTTTTGGACAAAATAGCTTAGTTATGCTTTGTAAACAGAGAAATTCTGTTTTGGAAACTGATTTCATTCTAGGGTGTAAACATGCTTATCTTCATCAATAAAGTATCTTTATTAGTATTTTGCACATGCACCGATACATGTATACATATATGTAGTCTATATGGATGTTCCTGCCAAAACTTTTTGGCCTAGAGCTTGCTATTCCCTTAAAAAAAATAAAAATAAAGGGAAGCCCTCACGTGTTAAACACGTACGCACCCACATGCAAAGCATGTGAGTGCCGTTTTAGATAGGATCAAATCCTTATTGGTTTCCACGTGTTAAACATATGGGCGTCTCACGTGGATATCACGTGAGCGCTAGTATAGTCTCTTGGCAGTACGCATCACGTAATATCCACGTGAACGTATATGTTAGCATCTTGGCAGCGCCTCACGTGTTAAACACATGAGCGTCTCACGTGATATCCATGTGAGCGCTGGTGCGGCCACTTGGCAGCTCTCACGTGACTGTTTTGGGCCAACGTCTCATGTGCAAAGCACGTGACGCACTTTCCAACCCATTGGGCAGCGTCGCACGTGCAATGCACGCGGGTGTTTTTTAATAGAATTAAATTTTATGTGGGAAATATTTCCCGGATCTTTCTTAAACAAGAAAGATCTTCTCTATTAAATAGAGAACCCTTGGATCAAAAATCCAACGGTGATTATAAAATCACCAATTGATCATCTGATAGAATTAAATTCCATCTTAGTAAAATATTTTCCTAATCTTGTTAAACAAATAAGAATGATCTTCTCTATAAAACAGAGAACCTTTGGATTAAAAATCCAACGGTAAATAAATTTTACCGGTTGAGATCATTTTGATTGATTATGAAATCAATTATGATCTCTCAATGAGAGATTTTCTCAAAACAGATTGATGTTTTTTCTCTCCTATAAATAAGAGCAAAGAAATTAAATCTGGAAGAAAAGGAGACCCCCATAAGCTTCTATAAAAAATATAGAAGGCTTTTCATAAGCTTCCACAAAAAATAGAGAATTTAATTCTCAATAAAGAAGATCTTCCTCCTCTCACACCCCGGATAAAGAAAAACAGAGATAAAAATATCACTCATTTACTTATCATAGCATATCTAAAGGTTTAGCCCTTTAAAAGAACTTAGTTCTTCTTTTGGATCTAATATCTACAAGACAAGTCTCCCATAAGATAAGAATTTAATTCTCATCGGAAAATCTTGTTCTTGAGAATCAGAGATTCAGAGGAGAATAAGATTGAAAAGAAAAACGGAAGAAAGGACATGAAAAAAATGGAGTTTATACTCCAGGAACTTAGTTCCTTTATAATCAAGAACTTGGTTCTTAAAGAGTCTGATCTCAGATCCTCAGAATATCATCTTGGTGACCGTTAATGGTCAAAATACCATTAACAGAAGCTAAACTTCTCTGAAATTTAGAAAGAAATGGAGATTAAATCTCTAAGGAAGAAGCGCCACACGTGATACCCACGTGAGCGCTAAGGGGAAAATTAAACAAAAGCGCATCGCGTTAAAAACACGTGAGCGTCCAAAACAGCAGCTCACGTGAAAGGCAAGTGAACATTCAAAAGAAACTATGAAAACAACGCCTCACGTGATAACACGTGAGCGCCAGAAAGCAAAACAGATTAGTGCTTAATATTATTTTAGCGCCTTACGTGATAGCATGTGAGTTCTAAGAAACATAACGCCTCACATGATAACACGTGAGCGGAAAAAAGGAGCAGCGGCTCACGTGATATCATGTGAGCACTAAAACAAGCAGGATATTATATCGTATACTTAACCTTAGGATTCTCTGCTTGGTGCTTAGCACTGTTGGGTAATGTAAGACTCAAAACAGAGAATATGGCCAGTGCTTAGCATCGTCGGGTAATATAAAAGCCCAACACTTAGTCTAAAGTAGACTGAGTCTTTGAAGTTTTAAACTTCTTTGATTTTAAATCAACTTAGCCCATATGCTCATGATATCCAAGTTGATCTTAGTCTCATATACGATTAATGATCTTCATCCCATATTTTCTAAGTCAATCTTAGTCTCTTGTAAGACTAACGATTCTTAAATCCGCCATGATCTTTTCCCTTATATACGGAATTTGGTTCAAGGGTATATCTTTCTACATCTCTGATATATGTCATTGTAATTTCTCAACATTTTCAGAGAGGTGGCGGGTCCCAACAAGCAACTCCTTTTTCATTCCAACTTAATGAAAAATATGAAATTTCATCAAAACAGGGAATATCTTAATCCTCATATTGATACATCCTATATTTATGCACTCCCATATTTGTGTGCACACCTCTATTGATACACGTCGCATATAGATGCGAGTCTCATACTGAGGTTCGACTTTATACATATATGTATATGTATATTTTTGAGGGAAATATAAATACCTTCAACTTGGATCGCACCCCAATATTGGGCGCATACCATGTTACCATCGTTCATTTCACCACGTAATATATACACGTGTACGCAAGATGAAAAATGGACCGAAATGTCCTTAAACTAATATTCGTTCCGAACATGGGAATGTTGGACTGAAATGTCCTTAAACTAATATTCGTTCCGAACACGGGAATGTTGGACCGAAACGTCCTTAAACTAATAATCCGTCCCGAACACGGGAATGTTGGACCAAAATGTCTCTAAACTAATATTGGACCACGATATTCTTAAACTAATATGTTTGGTCCTGCGGCTGATCTCTATATTGATCCCCGTATACAATCCACGGGCATAAACAAGCTATACTTTATCCAGGTTTTCCATGGATCGAGATATCCTTAAAATAATATGTTTTGCCCTGCGGACTGTCTCCATATTGACTACCGTATGTTATCCATGGGCTATTCATATATGATCTGATAATCAGTTGAGCCCATATGATCACTGTTCCTAAGTCGATCTTAGTCTGATATACGACTAACGATTTTTAGATTAAACTCATATCTCATGAACTGATAGACCTCATTTATATAAGATCTGCGTTTTAAGTTCAAAACTATAATAAACAATATATATAACACGGCACGAAGTGACCCGTTGGAGTAGGTAAAAGTTGTTATCACAATGCGATAACGTAATTAACTGCAGAGGTTTGCGCCTGCAGAGAAGAACGTCCCTATAATTAAAAATCCTTTACATATGAGGGGGAATCTGATAAGTCTGCTATATCGGTCGCATCTATCCAAACCTCCGATATAAGACGCTATAAATCAACTTGGTATTTTCGGTGAGGTGGATGGATGTGTTCCAAATAGCATCTACCCCAAATTCAGGCTAGACGTCCTCCGTGTCTCAGTCCAGTTTTCGGCGGTAAACAATGGAAAAAAGATCGAGAAACATTTTAATTTTTTTCTAGTTAGAACAATAGAGTTATTTAATGTATTTTATTTGAATATTTTTTTTTGTTTTCCTGTGTTGCACGGACACGTATTTTTGGTTGACGTATCCGTGTCGGGCATGGATTTATGCCTAACAATTGCACGACATGTGTCCGACACATATTTTCAGTGTCCCGCTTCGAAACAGGTTGATTTTGGATTTGGATACGTGTCGGACACGTATCGGACATGTGTCGAATACGTTTTAGTGAAACCACGACACCAAAAAAAACACATTTTCAATTAAAAACGAGAAAACCCTAATCTTGTTATAATTTTCTTGATTTGTTGACTTTTTATTTTACTCAATTTTGATGTTTAATATAATTTCTATGTGAAATATATAAGGTAGTTTTGTTGAAATTGTTAGGAAAATGCTGAAATTATATGATTTTGCTAAAATTATGTTTAGTACAGTAAACTACTGAAATCATATTGTTATTATTGAAGTTATGTTAAATACAAATAAGAAAATGCAAAAATCATATTTCTTTTATGGAAATTGCTAAAGTTGTGCTAAAATAATTAAATTCTTTACTGAATTTTGAAAAATACAATCAAAAAATGTTGAAATGCTAAAGTTTTTGTTGAATATGTTGTTGCAATGATATGATAATATATTTCTTATAAAAACACACGCATGCAAATACACATACGTGTCCCCATATCTTAAATTTTGGGATTTTGCCGTATCGCCATGTTGCACGTATCGTGTCCGTGTTTACATATCCGTGTCCGTGCAACCTTAATGCTTTCTAAAGATTTGAATGGGTAGAAGTCCAAAAAAAATAAATATTTTTTTTCTCAACACCCCCACCCCCAGCGACAGGGTGGGGGGGGAGTAGATATGTTGAGCTGGATGTCATAGTCCATACTTGTATACTTTCATACTGGGTCGCTGTATCGATTGAGTTAGTTGATTCTCTTCTACAGGGCCGTTTTGGGAAGCAGTAATTCAAGAGTATCAGGCGGCCGAACCTCCTACTGGCTTTCAAGGTAAATCAGCTAACCCGCACATCTCTGAACCGCTTTCTCTTTAAAATTGTTGACTCAGGGCCAACATTACAGTTTAACTTTACTTTGCCTTGCTGTTTCTTGACAGGGCTCATTTCTTGGTTGTTTCTTCCAGCAGTAGCTGTGGGTATGGCTTATAATGTGCCGGTATGGAAAGTTCTCATATCTACTTTATACAGGACATAGTTACCGACTAAAATATTCATTAGACATGTATTTTTGACATATAAAGCCTGGCTAAAGTTTGCCTATATACAAGCAAAATTCAACCTTGTCGCCAATGCTGAGATTAGATAATGCTACTAAATGAAAGGTTCGGTTATTGTGTAGCTCTTCATTGATTTTCCTTTAGCTGTAAAACCTTTTCCTACCTTTCTGTAAACCATAGAGCCAACTTTCGTAAAACTACAATGCATGCGCATAATCAAAGATTGTTGACCCATGCATTCAGACACTCTCCTTGATTTTTCCTTTCTATTATTTGGTTAACTTTCATCTTTAGGAAGTAAATTTCTCCTTGGTTCTTTTTTCCAATGTTTGTTTGCTAAACTTCAGACTCTGAACAGTATCCTGGACAGTTTAATTCTAGATGTGATCGTAGAATCTTCATGCTAATGGTTATGGTTTATTAGTACTAATACGGAATATGAATACAAAAGAAATTCAACTTTTCATACTACAATAATAAGATAAATGTGCATATTGCTTGTAGTTAAATCTTTATTTTTAAATTAATGTCATGGATAGGGAAAAGCCATAAAATTTTAAATTAATTATAAATATACAATTATATGTGACATGTTTTCTGGTTATATAAATTCGTAGATATGGAACCATCATTCTTTACTAAAACTGAACAAATTATATTCATTCATTTACTAATCAACTAGAATTGTGAATCTATCATTTAAATGTTATATTTTGTAGCTTCTTACTCTCTTCATCTTTTAATACATTTGGGATACATTATAATGCCTTTGGATAAATGAAAGGAATATGAAACAGATATTTGATGAAGGTATATCTATTTTGCAAAAACAATTCGCTTTAAAATGTATATTTTCAGTTGTCATTCATGACTCTGCTCAATCAAGTTAATACCAAATTGAAATTTTAGTATTCTTTTATGCCTTGATGGATTAAGTTAATATCAATTAATAATTAATCCTGTAGGGCGATTATTTATACATTGGAGCAGCTGTTTTCACTGTGATCTTTTGTGGGACCGAGATGGGAAAGCCTGATAAACCCCACAACTTCGAGCCTGAAATTTACAACATGAAGCGGAGTGCACGCGACAAATTGATAGCAGAATACAACACAATGGACATTTGGGACTTCAACGAGAAGTATGGCGAGCTATGGGACTTCACGGTCAAGAACAAAGAAATCCTTAAAGGACTCCAATGAAAACTTACGTGAGTTTTCTGTACAAATCTTTGTAAGGTATGTTATTTTGCTAATGCTCACATGCAATTTGTATTCCTACATTGTGATCGATTCTACTGTTATTGCTAGTAATTTGATCAATTTTACTCTAGTTATTATATACAGCACTGGTATATGAACCTGTATTCTATTACCAGCATTTTTGGTTGATCTGTAAATATTTTCCTAATTGATGTATGATTTTTGCACTAAAATACACTTAATATCACCGTTTTTCACTAAATTACCTTAAAGTTTCTTTAATTAATGTGGGCTTCCCGTTAGGGCTGCATCTAAAGGGATTTTAGTGCGGGAAAAAACTTAAAACCAAAGTGTTGGGAAGTTTATTGTAATTAAAAAACCTTTTAGGTAGTTTAAAGAGAGCCAAGGATATTTTATTTAATGGTAAATTTCAAGTTGATACCTCGTGGACTTTAGTCACTTTTCTCCAAAATCAATAGGGTTTGGTCCCTGGACCAAAAATCACTTGTCAAAAACTCACTAGACTAAAATACTCCTTTGTTTCTATATAGTACATTAAGTAATATGTTATTCCGATACTGTAAACTAGTATATTTATCATTTAAAGTACTATATATATCTTATAAAACACTATATTTATCTTATAAATTACTACATTTATGTTGAAATTGCTATATATCAAAATATTACATTTGACCTAAAATTGTTACATCTATTAGTCAAACTACTACATCTATTAGTAATACTGCTGTATTTATCTTACCAACAAATGCAGAAGTTTAGATTAAATGAAGTATTACTAACATAAATATAATAGATTCTGTGTAAATGTAATACTTTATAAAAATAAATCTAGTATTTTATAAAATATATATATAGTACTTTAAATGATAAATATAGTAGTTTATCTAAAAGGGCAGCATCGGAATAACATAATAGTTAATGTACTATAAGGGACTAAAATAAAGAAATAATTTAGTCTAGAGAGATTTTGACTAGTGTTTTTGGTTATGGAGTATGGACTAAACCCTATTGCTTTTGGGCTCTAGGAAAGCTAAACCCATTTCCCCCTATTTTTTTTATTTATTTTGAATTTAGTAGTTTTTTGATAAATGCAGTGGTTATCTGCCAAAAAGTTACAAGAATGATATGCAAATATTCAAAAGTAAAAAAGTTGCCGGTATACTCAAAGGACTTATAAGGCAGAGTTTTCATAAGTTTTTTGGGCCCAGGATCTAAACATGTTGCTTTTTGGGACAATAGCTAGACCTATTTTTCCTTTATTTACTATTGCATTCTTAGTTCTTAGAGTAAAGAGTTTCTTGTTTTTTCCTTCTTTTGAATACGGCCTTTTCGGGAATCGACCCGTGACCCTGTAATGAATTGATGTAGATTATTCGGTGTTGATAAATCTATAAAAGCAGGTTTATATATACAAAATTTTGTGAGCTGGGGGTGAATTATTTTCGTTCATTCAACTCTGTAAAAATCAATCTTCTTTGAAGATATGTGATAAAGTTTTCTATATTAATCATTTTCTATTTGTCTATTATTTCTTCCAAGTTTTAGTTTTGGATAACCTAATCAGCTAAACTCCAAAATGGGTCATTTAGATTGAAGCTCATCAAGTTAGGTTCAGATCAGTTATCAATGTGTCCAATCTAATAACTAACTAAATTATCACCTCAGCTTCCAGTTCTAAATTATATCCATCAGCAGCCTAATCCATGTCATTA
Source organism: Agapanthus africanus (assembly GCA_030015575.1). Taxonomy (NCBI): domain Eukaryota; kingdom Viridiplantae; phylum Streptophyta; class Magnoliopsida; order Asparagales; family Amaryllidaceae; genus Agapanthus; species Agapanthus africanus. The sequence goes on along the minus strand of CM057345.1, from coordinate 540,274,316 downwards.
TCGACTTTAATAAGCTTCTTAGTCCTTTTGCCTAACTTATATAATAAGCTTAAATTTTTGCAAATAATAAAAATAATCTAAAAATGCAATAAATTAATTCATGCAGAGGAATTTCACCGCTCCGAATATGCTTTGAAAAGAAAAGCGGTAAAAATATGGTAGCGATTTCTGATCCTATGGAACAACATCGTCGATGAGATCGAAGTTTATAATATCGGAAAGACGATTATGCAGCTGGGTCGCTGCAGCCACTTGGCTACGGGGCACAAGAGAGAAGGGGCCATTTAGGTTTAAGTGGGGTGGGCCCCATCAGCCTCTTCCCCATTTATGTATGATACTTCAATATTGAGGAATTGAAATTCTCTAGTATGATTAATCTACGAAACTTTAGGCTTTGTTCAATAAATTAAGGGATATAACGATTATGTTGCAATGCATCCAAATACCCAGTATTGGGGGCTGTTTATCGGGTCCAGATGGAGCCAACCTAAATCCGACCCGTTAAGAAAAGACAAGCCAGTTAGGCCAATCCCTAACTTTAGAAAGCCCCCCCACCCCCTCCCTCTTCATCAGTTGATATTGTGAAGTATCAAGAGTGATTAAAATAGCCTTATACAGAGTTGTACAAAATTAAAATAAATGAAGGACATAAATATAAAGTGATAAATGGGGCCAGAGTCGGATTCATCTTGGGGTGGGTCATGTCCCAAACTTAACTTAGAGGCCGGCTAAGGGTCTACGAGTCGACCGCAATATCATTTAACTCAAATATAAATTAGATACCAATGAGCAATAGCTCAGTTCGTATGGGCACTTCCTCTCTTGGGTATAGTGCAGGATTTGAACCCCAGAGAGAAAGTGGCCACAAATTTAACGTTTTGGATGTTCTTATATGAGCCAGGTCCAAAAAAAGAAGAAGATCAAAATGCATCCATTCAAAATTTTGGATGTTCTTAGTCTTTATATATTAAATTGTATTTCTTGGCGATATCTCTGACCATTTGCATTGCTTTGGTTTGCTTATTGTTTAATAAACAAACATATTTATCGTTTTATCTTTATTTTTTGGGTATATTATCAATAGTAGGTTTTTCTGCTGACAAAAAGCCCTAGCTTCAAAGCGGTTGCCAAAAAACCCCTGAAAAATTTCATTCAATATCTATATAGTTGACTGTTAGATGTAAATAGGTCATACATATCATAACAAATCGCATAGATATTGCATAATAAATGGATATGGCATTCAACCATGCAGATACTGCATGCATTGGTTTTATTGACAACCGAACACCTTTTCAGAGGTCCTTTGAAAAGCTCTTCCGGGCCATTGGATTTTGGTCAGCGGGGAAAACTGCTCGGAGGGTTGTGACAATTTACCCTTATTTAAAAAAAAGAACATATATATATATTTGCTAATAAACAAAATTACTTTTTATACCTTCTATTTGTGCCTACGCGCTTGCTTACGTAATTTCTGAAATGTCATGTGACAATGAGCGAATAAAGAGACTCGTGCAGCAACACATCTCTATTATTATTATTATTATTATTATTATTATTATTATTATTATTATTTCCAAATTTTATTTTTTCTAAAAGAAAAAATATTTAAAAAAAAATAAGAATTAGAAAAAAGAAAAGTATTTTAACGTCACTCTATAAATTGATGTTCCACATACAAACTGCCTGTTACGCTAATAAATTAAAAAATAATTGTAAATATACCTTAAATCAGTTAATATTCTAGAAACTTATTGCATATGTTGCTTGCTGTAATTTTCTTACAACGGTAAATAGTGTACATTTTTTCTCTTAGTACAGAATTTTAGCCAGATAGGAGATTTTTTAGAGTTAGAAGCAACGTGTTGGAGTTAAACTTGGCATATAGAGTAATTAAAGTGAGGTAATAGGTAAATTTTGAGTTAGGGTTGTGTTTGTTGTTTTACATTATTGATTGAATTGTGATCTAGAGTTGTGATAATGCTTTTAGAGTTAAGTTATCATTTGTCTTCAAATACCTTACAAGTATGCGAGGTGGCAAAATGGCATGACTTAGATCCTTGTATTACACCAACAATCCAATCCGATCGTATGGTTCTAGATTTCAGATAAAAAATAACGGCTCTGCATGAGGTCGCACCCACATGACTGAGACAGACCCTCTTGGCTTCTGTTTGATTTCGGAAGGACCGTGTTTGCGAAGCTCCACAATAAATTCATTCTCCCAGCTCTAAACATAATTTTTGAGTTGTTCCCTTTATAGGCTTCAATGTTTGTTGAAGCAAAGTTGAGCATCGAGAATCTGTATTGAGGTTTGTTCATTAATTGTGTTCAGGTTGTTCATCAACGGCATACGACCAAGAAATGCACGCTCCTCGTCTCGAATGAATCACGATATCATCAAGTCGAAGATAATCGTTTATAATCAATCTGTCATCTTTTTCTTGTCCTAAACTATTTTCACGCGTCTAGTTAAAAGAGTTTGGAGGATGCATGATACTAAATTAGAATTATCAATATTCTTATAGTGCATGGTTTTCTAGTCTAAAATTTGATAGTGATAATAAAAAAAGTGGAGGTGGAGAAAAAAACTTGCTCAAATCCATTACAAGCCAATTGGAAAGAACTACCCAATCCCAGTATATCCCAGATAATTTATCGGGTTTATCATTACTTGAAAGGTTGGACAAGAGCGCCTATCCAATCCGCACTGTCAATCACTAGCCGGGCAGGCTAATGTGGAATTTTCAGGCTTTAACCAAAGATAAAAAGGTAGATTTTATAAAACACCATCAAACTTTCAGAATTTTTGACAGAGCACTGTTGAACATTAATAATGCTGTGAACTCCCCCTAAACCAAACTGGCAATGTTTTTAAAAAATCCTAGTTTCATTTTAGGTTGGTCAAATAGCTGAGCTGAAAATGATTTTTATATTGACAAAAATATCCTTGAGGATATGATTTTGATTTTTTTAAATTTAAATGATGTTTTCTCAAAACCTTGAAACTCTAAGGGCTCTTTACAAAATTTCCATGATAAGAAATGTAAAATGAGAATGAGAAAAATAGGGGGTGACGGTATCACTCCAATCACCTTTCTTATTTAGAGCGCGAGATTCGAGGGCAAAACCAAAGCTTAGCTTCAAACAGCACAAAAAATTTCCTCAAAAAAACCCCTCATACTTTTACAATTTGCACAAACGCCCCCTCCCCTCATCATCGCCTGCTCCCCTTTCGATGCTCGTTTAGGGCTGCGCCGCCGCCATGGGCGAAGAGATCCTCTCGACGCGTGTGGGCCCCACCATCGGAGCGGCTCCGTTAGGGTTCCGTGCGCCGGCGGCGGAGGACTGGAGCCCTCGGCGGTGAGCGGATCCCTACTTTATACTTAGTTCAAAAAAATTTTGCAAAATGGTCCAGTCTTTTCTTTTTGTTTGCAAATCTCTACAGTGCCTTGAGTGAGTAAGAGTCTAAAGTTGACATCTTTGTAGGTGCATTGCACGAGCAACGAATTTTTTTTAGGGTTTTATAAACTATTTTTTTTGATTTCTTATTTTATAAGCCTGGTAAAATTTTATGGTATATTTGAAGGGCGTCTTTGATTAATTTTGATGATTTTTTGCTACTAAATGGTTTGATTCATGGTAGGAACATGTGACAAGAGATATTTGCAATAAACATTAAGTTTTTTTTAGATAAAAAGATGTTTTGGGGAGAATGAAAGTTGTGACAGTTGCAAGACTTGGGGATAATTCAATCGAAGTTTGGAAGTGTTTATAAGGTACACACATAGTATGACTAATGTTACTTAAGAAATCGAACGAAGAGTGAGAATAGAAACGATTGTATGGCGCCAATTTGGTTTTTATGCTAGTGAGGTTAACTGTGGAAGTCATTTATTCGCTCAAAAGGATGACCGACCGAGATACAAGATGAAATAAAATGATTGGCATATAATTTTCAGTGATTTGAAAAGAAAGGAACTTGTGATAGTGTACGAGATAATTTGGTGGCATTTTTTTAAATTTTTTTTTTTGGAATCAACAATCTTTGGGATCGAATTTGTGACCTCTCACGATTGGAGAGGAAATTAGTACCAACAGAGCTAAGCCCAATCGGTTAATATGGTGGCATTTTGAAAAAGGAAAAAAAAAACAGACTTGTATATGGCATTATGGTTGACCACAGCTAATTCGCTTCAATCGGCGTACAGCCAAAACGGAAAAAGAGGGGGCTGGGGTTTAGTTAGGATGGGATCCATCCCTGGGCTGGTTCATGCAACCGCCCCATTTTTTCCAATTAGATAATAGTGACTCTGGTTAGTGAACGAAAATAAGTTAACTATATTCCCGATATCTAATTCCATACATCATACTTGAGAATGTATTGGCTATTATATTTGTATGCTATAAAGGTAAACATATAAGAGTCTTACATATACTTTCGCCTTGTAGTAATTTTCAGTACTTGTTTTTCTTCTTCCTTTTTATTACTTCTAATCTAGCAATCCTTATAATATGACTGGTATCTTAATAACTGATTTAATGAGGTTCGTCAGCTTTAACTTAAGAAAAGTTTAACAAATTCCACCTGTCAGTATTAATATTTCTTATCAGAGCATGTAGATAATCTGTCATATTTCATACATTTTTTTTGCATATGTTAGTTCTTGAGGCTGGAAATCTTGGTAAAGTTTGTACTTCTGCAGCTGAAAACTTTATACAATATTCTTAGAATGATCGTGTTTATAAGACAGGGAGATTCTCATGCTTAACTAAGCTGTATCAAATAGAACAATGAAACCTGATAAATTCATGGTTCGGCCGATCCTGATCCAATATGTCACTGATTACGATTCATATCCAAAAATAACCGTTTGAGTTCTGATATTCTTGAGATTTTAAACCTTGGTGCCCAGGTTCACTAATTGATTGTTAGGGTTCTAGTATTAAGTTTAATGATTTAGTAGGTTTATTAATGAGTTCATGGGTTTATCAGACATCATTGACTACTTCAAAAAAATGTCAAAAGTTTATAATAGCTTTGCAATATATCTAAAAAACCACTCTAGACATCATTAATTACTAAGTATGTCAAATCGCTTGTAGTTATTTGTAACTTCCTAGAACATTTGTACGGTATAATAATAATTTTAGTTTTAATTGCTCAAATGAAACTATTTTAATCGGAGTTTAATATTTTATTTAAGATAAATAAATACGCCGTTCATATTTACTAATTAATTATCAATGTATTTATGTATATATTATAACTTATCTTTATACCATAATATCTTATTTAATATTCTTATAATATTTCAATACTTTTATATGAAACATCTAAACTTTCTATTAATCTACTATTAATCTATCTTTTTCATACTATTTCTATTAATTATATTTGTTTTATATTGTTTTGATTAAATATGATTACGATACTCTTGTTATATTAAATCTATTTTATACCAAATCATAACTAAATTTTATATTATGTGCTCACGTTTTTATACTAACATTATTACTCTTAACTTACTTAATACTTATATTTTATACCTATTTAATATTATTATGTATAAAACTCATTATGTATAATACAAATCTTTTATAACAATATTTTAATATTTGATTGTTACATTGATTAATTTTCTTAGTCTTATATAAAACCCATCCTTTCTTCCTCTTCTCAAAATCAAACCCTTGACCCTAGCCGCGAGCAAACCCCATCCTCGTTTCTCTATCCTCTAGTTGTTGATCTCTACTCGACCGCAAGCCCAAACCTCGTCTCCACCGTCGGTGCACCGAAGTCGCCGTCATCTTACCCTTCTTATCTTTACTCAGCTTCATTACCAAGACCCGAGCACCATAGACCCAAGTGCAACCAAGCGGAGATCGGCGCCATCGGCTCATCTTCAGCGCCAACTTCATCGACTCGTTCTCCGCGCAGCAGTAGCCATTAACAAACATCGTCGTCGTCGCCTCGGTTCTCGTTGTCGCCGCCGTCTTCTTCTCGTGCATGGCTTCATCTCGCTTCTTCGACAGCAATCCAAAACCGAGATCTTGCATCGTGTCGTGCTTCGCGTCTTCGCTATCGTTCCGTTATCGTGATCGCCGACTCGAGACAAGTAGTTATATACTTGTTTACATGCTGGTTACAGCAAAATTAAATCTTGCCGTAATATTATTATGACTTATTGATAACTTGGCATAATATTTATTCTCTATTACTTATTAATTTAACGCACCTCGCTGACTATGAATTGTTTCTGCATCCGTTACTATAATACTACTTACATGTAGAATATATTACAATATTGTATAATTCATAACGATTGTTATACAAATAATGCAGAATATAAACAATGCCTTCACAACACTTATACCCTCAACTAATAATTGAACACTTAATGCTATGAAATAATACTTGACATTAACTTACTATACACATGAGACCTACAAACACCATGGAAATAAACCCATAGTAATCACCAGTTAATTTGTAACAATTATATATATTAATATTTAGTTAAGTTTATGCAATGTTTCAATTTCATTGTTCATAAGATAGAACAAAGTTTTATTTGTTACAGTTATGTACAAATTGATACATATTTAAATATTATCACTATGTAAAGCAGATTACAGACTACATTTCACTTAGTGTCAAGTGTTTGTTATGTACAAGTAGTATCATAGTCAAGTTATGACACATATCAGCATCTTAGGTTGTAGGTCGTAATAGTTGAGAAAAGTTCGGTTCAGATTTGGTTAATGAGTTTGTGTATATTCAGGTTGTACGTGACTATATAACTTTGCATTAAACCCTTACCAATATATCGTACATATTAATTAGCAATAATATTAATATTAATGTAAACCCTAATTATGATTAGTGCTATATTTAATTCATATTATATTATTTGCATTGCAGTATTTATCATAAACGTTGTGTAGTAATTTAGAGTCAATACGTAATGTAGGCTCATAGACAATCTGTTTTAATCATATTATTTATACACACACACTAAATCTACCGGTCGTGAGACATTTAATTTAATTCAATAGAAAATGGTATCGATTATATTAAAGACTTTTAATTGTATCGAACCCTTGTTTCGAACATTAGTTTATATTATGTTTAATAATCGCTGTTGCAAAATATAGATGAAAAATATTTTGGTTTTACACATGAAATGTCGTCACCAAGTGGAGACTATAAATCTGGAATTTACTGAACCCTTTACGTTTGAAAATTCATTATAAATTACACAAAAATCTTTAGCACGTGTTCTTTAGCTCGTTTCGAAGCTAACTCAAAATACTATAGATTTGTAAAATGTTTTCCTGCAAAATAAATTGTCTAACTATCATAAACTGTGAAGGCATCTTTGGACTCTATCCAGATAATTTCCAGCACCAAACTTTTAATTTCAAATATCTATAACTCTCTGTAGAAACAACTTGAGATACTCTAGTTTATATCAGCGTAAACCTTATCAAGTTAGCTTCATTTTGGCTTATGACGCGTCATTTTTTAAGATCGTTTATTATTTTTAAAGTATTTTACAAATCAGAATGCTCGTGAATTTCCAGAACCGAACTTTTATGTGTATGACTAATAGATACAAACCTTTTATTGTTATTGATGTGGTTATGCTATTTCTAATCATGCTAGTATATTTATTGTTTATATGTACCCATGCTTGAACTTGTTTACTGGTTACCGGTCAGGATATTATTGCAATGTAATAATTACTCAATACTAACGAATTCGTGATATTGCTTACTACTTGACTTGATATGACACGAGACATGCTTGTTCTAAAGTTGACATTAGGTAAGAATTAGATTGACACTTAACATGAAATATAAAACCGGAGAAAGAGGAAATTAAGAAATGGAATCCAAACCGTAACTCAAGAGGACTCAGCATTTAAACACCAACCAATCGAAAAATGTCCTTTGTGTTCTGGGATGGTTAGCTGACATTATTCGTCTATACATTGAGAAGGGTCTTGTGTTATGTAATGATGATACTGATATCATTCGTCCATATACATTGACATTGTAGGCTTTATGCTTAGCGGCATGACTCGGGATTCAGCCTGAGAGTCTTGCCCGTGGTCCCGGACACGCACGGGATACTATTGAATTACGAAGAAGATTCCATCAACTGATTTCAAATATCATTAGAATAGACAGGACTTAGCGACATTGATACCTAGGTTTCACATGATATATTATGTTACCATATTCCGATTGTTATATCATGTATTATTCTTGTTATTGTTTATTGTTGATTATTAACTGTCTACACGTCACTGGTTCATGTTATAATAACCTATCACGCCGCATTCATGCCTATCCTATTACGATAAAAATCATAATATGGTAGGCATAATCATAGATAGACGGTTGTTTGTAGATATAGTTGACTTTAGGAGAAAATGTGATAGAATTTTACTGGTTAAACTTATTCTAGGATTTAGACGAGATGGTGCAAAAGATACCTAGTGGAGAGAAGTTATTTATTGATGGCGATCTTAATGGACATGTGTGTACTAGTCGTACTGGATTTGATACTATTCATGGAGGTTTTGGTTTTGGACAAAGGAATGAAGCGGGTAGCTCGATTCTAGATTTTGCCTTGTCTTATGACTTGATCTTAGCAAACACTTGGTCTAGAAAAAGAGTCCCATCTTATCATTTTAGGAGCGGATCAAGTGCAAGTCATATAGACCTTTTTCTGACAAGAAAGATAGATGGAGGTGGTTGTATCAACTGTAAGGTAGTGCCAGGTGAGAGTGTAACCACTCAACATAGACTTTTAGTTCTAAATTTTCGATTTAGAAGAGAACCTAGAAAGATTAGACGTAAGATAGCGCCTAGAATTAAGTGGTGGCAACTGAAGGAAGGTAACCAAAAGGTTTTTATAGATCGTGTAGTCTAAGAGGCGGATTGGCAGTCTGAAAATGATTCAGACAGAACATGGAACAAGATGGCTACTTGTATTAAGAGGATAATTAGAGATCTAGTTGGTGAGTCGAGAGATGGTGCTCCACTATCTAAGGACACATCATGGGGAAACGAAGAAGTAAATGCTGTTTATTAAAATCAAGAGAGATTCTTATAAACATTTGAAGAAAATCATAGATGCGGATAGATTTGAGAAGTATAAAATGGCTAAAACGAAAGTTAAGAAAGCTGTTCGGAAAGTTAAAACTATGATCTACAATGAGGTATAAGAGAAGTTGGACACTAAGGAGGTTGAAAATGATATACACTGGATTGCTCGGATGCGGAAAAGGAAGACCAGAGACTTATGTGCGGTGAAGTGTGTCAAAGACGAAGATAAGAAGGTTTTAGTTCGAGATGAGAATATTAAGGAAAGGTGAAGAGATTATTTTGACAAATTGTTCAATGATTACTAAGAATTTGGATGGACTTGTCATTCAATCTCAAGATATAAACCGTGATTTCATGCGTAAAATAAGAATGCCTGAGGTTAAAGAGTCTTTGAAAAGAATGAGATCAAGAAAAATGGTTGGTCCAGATGGAATTCCTATCGAGATTTGGAGATACTTAGGAGAAATAGGCGTTAAATGGCTGGCAGATCTGTTTAATAAGATTTGACAGACCAAAAAGATGCCAAATGAATGGAGGAAAAGTACTTTTGTATCTATCTACAAGAATAAGGATGATATTCAAAATTGCTCAAACTACCGTGGAATAAAACTTGTGTCACATCATGAAGTTTTGGGAGAGAGTGATTGAACATATGCTAATAAAGGATGTTAAGATAACAAAGAACCAATTTGGGTTCATACCTGGACGATCGACGACAGAGGCTATTCATTTGCTTCGTCAACTTGTCGAGCATTTTTAAGAGAGGAGATTTACATATTATATTTGTTGATTTAGAGAAAGCGTACGACAAGATACCCAGAGATTATGGGGGACAATGATGAAGAAGGGGGTCCTCGTCAAGTACATTGACATAATCAAGGGCATGTACGATGGAGCAGTGGCAAATGTCAGAACTTACGACGGCCTAACGAGTGATTTTTCGATTACAATTGGTTAAATCAAGGATCTTCATCAAGTCCATTCATGTTTACCATCGTGATGGATGAGCTTACTGGAACTATCCAAGATAAGATACCTTGGTGTATGCTATTCGCTGATGATATTGTTCTAGTAAATGAGACGAAAGCATGGGTCAATACCAAATTGGAGTTATGAAGGCATACGTTGGAATCTCGGAGGTTCAGATTGAGCAGGTCCAAGACATCATATATACATTGCAAATTTAGCAAATAGAGAAGTTGAGACAATATTGGTATAACTAAGAAGGGGCAAGAGATATCACCGAGCGATCAATTTAGATATCTAGGTTCCATCATCTAAAAGGATGGGGAGATCAATAGCAATATTAATCAAAGGATCCAAGCTGGTCGGTTGAAATGGAAGAGTGCAATAGGGATTTTGTGCGATCGTAACTTTCCGTTAAAGTTGAAAGGAAAGTTTTATCGGAGCGCTATTATATGGTAGAAAATGCTGGGCTCCTAAGAAGCATCATACATAGAAAATGCATGTAGCGAAGATGCGCATGCTTCGTTGGATGTGTGGTGATATTAGAAAAGATAAGGTGCGAAATGAGAATATTCGTGCAAAAGTTGGTGTTGGTGTTCCTAGCGCCCTAGCCACTAACCGCGGTTGTTGCGAAACAAAAAACTTTAACTTAAAAAAACTTGGCGCTGGAAACAACTACCTAGAATCTAACCAAATATTAAACTAGTAAACAAGAGGAATTCTAGCTATTCTGTAAAGTGGGTTATACTAAAAGATTCGTGTCCTTCGGTTTTCTACCCTCTTCCTTAGCTCCATGAGGTCTCCATGATCGAGCTTGATCTCCGGTCTTCCTTCGTCGAAAATGAGCCACCCGAGAAATGCGGTTCATGGCTCTAGCTCCACATTAAAAATCTAATGGAGCAACTAAAGGCTTTATGTTGCTAATCTAGAGTGTCGTGATGTAGTGTGTTCTAGTATTTTTTTCTATCTCTCTTCATCCTTGATTCTCAACTCATGAGAGTCTAAGATGAAGAGGAAGAATGAGCTCTAGCAAGGAGAGAGAAAGAGAATGGTGTAATGAAAATCTCCTCACAAAAACAATAATGCTAGCATGGTTTTGTCCAAAATATTTTGCAATAATAAAAATCAACCATACTTGAATAGTATAGACAAATGAATTATACCTATTCAACCATGCCTCACACCATTCTCATGACACCTCACCCCTCCATCAAATTTCTATTTTCTAGAAAAGAAAAACCAAGAAAATGAGGTGTCCTTCTAGAATATTTTCCGTATAAATACGGAATACACTCTATCGTATATACATACCCGTATTTGTATTAAAATATGAATACCCAAAGAGGCAGAATAATACAAAGAATATAATACTAGAATATATTTATCGAAATATACATATGTAAATTATTAAATCAATATATAATTTAATAATCCGGCTTAATCTTAAGCTGGCTAATATTATCTACCGTTCGATCGAAAGTCCGGGTATCTAGTACCCTTATTTGATTGGAACCCTACACGTATCAAAATACTACATCATTTCGCCTGAACTAGCGAAATTCTCTGTGTGGGACTCTAAACATTCGACAGTATGCTGACAGTGAATTACTGGATTAAATCTATAAGCACAAGCACGTCAGCGGTACTAGCTGTACGTAATGGCTACCCGGGTACCTGTTGAAAAGGAAGACTGACGATCAACTTCATCCGAACCCCTATTAAGCTTATCTGTGACAATCTCCGTACAGTCCGGTCTCTTCGTCTAAGAGTATCGCATACCGGGTCTAGAGGATGGTAAACGTCAGATCCCTATTGACCCAATAAGTAGTGTCGATGTGGCTCAGGACCGATCCGAGAAACTGCTGATTTAACCATCAGTAAATCTCAATTGCCTTGGCCAAGGTCTTATGATTCTGGCCAACTGGACACAGTGCGATATCGACTCCCAATACCGGGAGAGACGAATCCCTGACAATCGCTCACTGACTTCATGTGGCTCGGAACTGTACCCAATCAAAACTTGTTTGCACGACTCAGTAGAACCGTGGTAGGGTAGTGATCTAAGTACAATGGGAACCCACACGAGACAAATAACGATCTTAGGTCTAAAGACTAACCTGTACTCATGTTACCTGAGAACCGCTATCTGACGATAGGTATAATACCATCTAGAGGTTCTCGGCGAATCCGTCCTGTGTACTCACCTCAGTGAGCACCTGTATACTATCTTAGGTGATTACACCAATGCCTGTAGGACTAATCACCATCCTTCATCGGGATCTAGAAACGTATACACAAGTCTACTCTGGAATATCGATGCTCGGTCTCGATACTCTTATGACTTGGGACATTTAAGGATGTGCTTATGGTCTATCCAGCCCCATAAGTATGATCGTTATCATAATACTGGTAGTCAAACAAAATTCTACGGGCTTTATCAACATGTATCAGTCATATGCGATATCGAGTATAACATATGCACATGTTAAGATAAAGACAAACCAAAATAGTATACTACTGTAACGAGTCTTTATCAAAGTGTATAAGCAATATAAAGCAGCAGGAAAAACAAATACACATGTTCAAATAAAGACAACTCAAATAGTATACTATATAACTGAGCAAGATTGTCCTGTACATACATATCCCTAGCATCCTATACAATGCAGGTCTCTAGGGCATATATATCTAATAATCTCCCACTTACACTAAGGCCTGTAATTGGCGTACCGAATATCCAATGTCTGCTCTAAGGACAGTTGGCGTATCGCATACCCAACATCTCAAAATGTCGCTCGAACTATGTTTGAAGGAGGGTCTTTGTAAATGGATCCGCCGTGTTGTCGTTTATATCTACTCTCCGGACCTCGATCTCCCGGCAGTTTACAATCTCTCTGATCAGGTGATACCGCCTCAAGATATTTCTGGATTTCTGATGGGACCGTGGTTCCTTTGCTAAAGTCATAGCCCTTTTGTTATCACAATACAAAGGTATTGGATCAACAATGGAAGGAACCATCTTAAGTTCGGGAATGAACTTTTTCATCCAGTTTCTTTTGCGGCATCGTTGGCAGCAATGTATTCAGTCTCTATCGTCGAGTCTGCGACAATATTCTGTTTGGAGCTCTTCCAACAGATCGCTCTTCCGTTGAGGGTAAACACAAAACCCGAGACAGACTTGATATCATTCTTGTCACTTTGGAAGTTTGAGTTGGTAAAAGACTCCACCTGGAGGTCCCCATTACCGTAAACCAAGAACATCTTCTTAGTCCTTCTCAGATACTTGAGAATGTTCTTTACAGCTGTCCAATGATTCTCACCTGGGTTCGACTGATACCGGCTCACCACGCTAAACACGTATGCTACATCTGGTCTGGTACATAGCTTCGCATACATTATAGATCCTACCGCCGAAGCGTAGGGTATAATGCTCATGCGAGCCCTCTCTTCATTAGTCTTGGAAGACATCTCTTTGGAGAGGGTGATTCCATGCAATACAGGTATATTACCGCGCTTGGAATCTTCCATACTAAATCTCTTCAGTATGGTTTCTATATACCTGAACTGTGAAAGTCCCAACAATCTCTTGGATCTATCTCTGTAGATCTCAATCCCCAGAATGTAGGAGACATCAATCAGATATTTCAAGGAGAACTTTTGTGACAAGAACAACTTGACCGATTTCAGCATAGGAATGTCATTTTCTATCAAGAGAATGTCATCGACGTACAAGACGAGAAATACGACGGTTCTCCCCACAATCTTTTTGTAGATACATGGCTTATCATCGTCTTTGATGAAGTCAAATTTCTTGACTGTTTCATCAAAACAGATGTTCTAGCTTCGCGATGCCTGCTTTAATCTATAAATGAATTAAGCAACTTGCACACCTTTCCGCTGCTCCCACTGTCTATAAATTCCTCCGGCTTATTCATATAAAGCACTCTTCCAAATTTCCATTTAGAAAAGCTGTTTTTACGTCAATTTGCCAGATTTTATAGTCATCGAAGGCAGCAATGGCAAGTAGGATCCGAATGGATTTCAGTATAGGCATTGAAGAAAAGGTTTCGTCATAGTCCACTCCTGGTCTTTGACGAAAACCTTTTGCAATAAGTCTAGCCTTATAGGTTTCCACCTGTCCATCTACACCAATCTTTTTTTTGAAGATCCACTTGCATCTAACGGGTTTTACCCCAGGAGGAGCAACATCCAAAGTTTGTTGGTGTACATGGAATCTATTTCGGATCGTATAGCATCCAGCCATTTTACAGAATCCCTACTGGTAATGGCCTGCTCGAAACTAGTAGGATCATTTTCTTCTAAAATGCAATCCTCTCGATCCCGTTTATGAGAAAACCGTAGTATCTCTCGGGCGGACGAGAAATCCTACTAGATCTGTGGAGTAGCTGGGTTTCTTTCGGGATTATTGAATTCTTCGGTTCCACCAATTCCTCGGTTTCAGTTTGTGGCTTCGATATTTCATCCAGTTCTACCTGCTCCTAGTAATTTCTTTTGTAAGAAATTCCTTCTCTAAAAAGATGGCGAGGCAAGCAATAAACACCTTCTATTTCTCGATGTGGTAGAACATATATCCTTGCAAATGTTTAGGATATCCCACAAACTTACACAAAACTGACCGTGCCTCGAGCTTGCCCGGGTTCTGCTTCTTTACGTAAGCATAACATTCCCATATCTTAATAAAATTAAGGTATGGTTTCTTTTCTTTCCACATTTCATGTGGAGTGGTAAGCACAGATTTGGTAGGAGCCCTATTCAATACATATGCAGCTGATTCAAGTGCATATTCTCAAAATGAAAAAAACAACTCAGTATTGCTCATCATGGAGCGAGCCATATCCAAAAAGGTGCGATTCCTCCGCTCCGATATACCATTGTGTTGTGGTGTATACGGAAGAGTAAGCTGAGAGAGAATTCTACTCTCTTTTAAGTAGTCGATGAATTCCGTGCTTAAGTACTCCCCTCCTCTATCAGATCGGAGGATCTTGATACTTTTACCGGTCTGGTTCTCCACTTTGTTTTTCTATTCTTTGAATTTCTCAAAAGTTTCAGATTTGTGTTTCAAAAGATACACATATTTGAATCTAGAGAGATCGTCGGTGAATGTAATGAAGTACAAGAACCCACCCCTTGCATGTATAGACATTGGACCACATACATCACTGTGTACGAGTCCCAAAAGCTCTGTTGCTCTTTCTCCGTGTCCCGTAAACGGAGTTTTGGTTATCTTTCCTTTGAGACATGACTGGCAAGTTTCATAAGATGAAAATTTGAACGAATTCAGAAATCCATCCTTATGCAACTTGGCTAGTATTTTCTCATTTATATGACCAAGTCTACAATACCATAAGTAGGTTTCGTTCGTATCTGAACCCTTCCTCTTGTTTGCGTTTTGTATATTGAAGACTGTATTTTGATTCAGAACATAGATACCATTACAAAGTATACATTCTCTAACCAATGCCTGATTAAGATAAATGTTCATGATATTTCTATCTAGAACAAAGTTATATCCATCTTTTTCAAGTAAAGAGACTGATATGATGTTGCAAAGCATGGAAGGTACATAGTAACAATTGTTCAAAATCATAGTATTGCCATTTGGCAACATCAGGTGATATTCTCCGACGACAGCAGTATCAACTTGTGTTTTGTTCCCTACACCGAGGGACATATGACCCTTTCCCAGTAGTCTACTTTTCCTTAATCCCCGTAATAAATTACATATGTGGGATCTTGAACCAGTATCTAGTACCCAAGAAGTAGAGCAAACTGAGAAACAGTTCTCAATAAACAACACGCCCGAAGATGCATTAAAATGCTTCTCCTTCATTTGGGTCATGTGGAAGTCCTTATAGTCCCCTTTCCCTTGCTCACACTCGTGACAGTTGTCATAAGTTAGAACAGAACCGACGTTCTCCAGCCCAGTGCAATAAGCTGATTCGGTCAGGTCAAACATTTTATTATCTTGATTAGGGTGTGACATGGTTGCTATCTGAAGAGAGAAAACACTAAGCGTGCGCTCTTACAAGATTAGACTGGTTATTAGTTTATCTAAATCAGAATGGCTCTCACTGTTTCCTCGAATTCTCCAAACCTTAAAAGGAGAACTAGTCGGGATCATTTACACCTTACAAGTTCGCTAACCGTTCGGTTAGGTGGGTGTTGGTACTTCGAGAGAGGTTCCCCGTGCTCTCGTATGGGCCTAATTAGAATAAATCTCATTTCCGCAGAGGCGTAATAGGTTAGCTAATTGTGAAATGAAAAATATTTCACAAGAGTAATCCTATTCATCGGTGGGATCGGGACTCAACTATCATTGCATGATAACCTAGATGGAAACCACTCTAGTTACCACACTCCAGAAGGTATGCAACACTAGCAAATTTTCTATATATTTGAAACTCCCGATATGGTTTTTGCCCTTAACGACCTATAACCTTAATGCTTGCCAACAAGGCATGGGCCGCTAGTCAAGTTTAACCCGTCATTGTCCTAGATTAACTCGAATCCACCCGCACAAACCCTTGACACTTGCCAACAAAACTGTATGACTGTCTCAATCAATCGCATATCCATGCAACAGATAAATATCACTCAGCTACCGTTCACTATGTCTTGACGCTTGCCAACAAACATAGCACGAATACTAGGTGCTACTCATCTGAAATGACGGAGAGCTACGACTGGGTTTTTGGCGATAATCCCTTTAACGTAATGAACTTGATATCGTTGAAAGAACCGAGTAGTTTTGAAAAAGGGTGGTTTAGACTCCGTTTTTGAAAACTAGTGGTTTTTGAAAAAAATCGAGTGATCCATAGTAACATAAACTTTTACTCAAGAGATCACTCCCCGTGAAGGGATCTAATCTAGGCTATTGCCTTCTCGAATGAGGTGCGGGATATTCATGACCGAATACCGCTATGCAAAACGAATGAATATGACTATAGTTTTTCGAAATTTGTTCCAAGATATTATTAGGTTTATTTTCATTTGCATTAATCAAAATTAATGCGGTTCTATCGATTAATTCCTATCACACCAGAAAAGAACGAAAATATAATGTACGTATATGCCATCCGCATTCGCTACGGGGCCGTCATGTACCGTTAAGTTACTTAACTAACGGTAGAGCGAGGGCTAGACTAGCGCGGATGCAAAACATATATAACATATACTGGTGTGTGTATAACCATTCATCCCAGACATGATATAAGCAACATCATATAATAGCGATAAGCAAAATGGAATAGCGGGTAATCTAGGAGCTCCGGATTTTATTTGAGCCGCAAATGAAACTCGACGTTCTTCGGTCGTGTGGATAGCCTGTGCAATGTAAAATCAAGACCCCTACGAGCGCGGCAAGTTACCCGTCAATCACGGAAATGAGGCAACCCCAATCAACGAAGTGAATGGGCCATCCAGCACTTCACGGAATCCGGTAACTTGAGCATCCCTCTGTGGGCCATCCTATACCCACTACGAGTGCGGCGAATATCCCGCTAATTTTAGAGTAAGCCCTCTTGGTCTCAACGCCATGAGATGGAGGTTCGTTGCCCTCTAGAACCCGGCTATTTGAGCACTCTTCCGCTGGGTAATCCTAGTACATAAAAGAAAAATATATGCAATGGTGACATCGACCTCAATCCGGTCGTTTCCTAATAAAAGAATATACAAACCGGCAGAAACGGCAGTCCATATGTCGGACGCTCGTCCCGCAATAATGAATATACAAATGAATCAAAATTGTACAACAAATATTGCATTAGGGGCTATCCAACACGATAATCCGAATAAACCATCACAGAGATAAACGTCAGCAGCAGAAGCAATTATGTCCAACCCCGTCTAAATGACATTTTCATTGGTGGTCCGGCCTCGTTTTTATCATGTCACTATTATATCAAGAGTACACTTCTGCACTTAAAAAATTTTAGAGACCATAAAATTTTCGAACAGAAAGCAGGTTTTGAAAATCAAAAATTTTCGATTTTGAAACTTAAGCATCATCTACTACTAGTTTATAATGTTTGGGTGGCTTTGATACCATGTTGGTGTTCCTACCGTCCTGGCCACTAATCGCGGCCGTTGCGGAACGAAAAACATTAACTTTTAAAAACTTGGTACTAGAAACAACTACCTAGAATCTAACCAATCATTAAACTGGTAAACAAGAGGAATTCTAGGTACTTTGTAAAGTGGGTTATACCAAAAAATTCGTGTCCTTCGGACTTCTACCCTCTTCCTTAGCTCCATGAGGTCTCCATGATCGAGCTTGATCTCCGGTCTTCCTCCGTCGAGAAGATGATCCACCCGAGGGATGTGGTTCATGGTTCTAGCTCCACACTAAAAATATAGTGGAGCAACCAAAGGCTCTAGATAGCTAATCTAAAGTATCTAGTGATGTGTGTACTAGTATTTTTTCTACCTCTTTTCACCATTGTTTCTCAACCCATGAGAGTGTAGGATGAAGCGAAAGAAGGAGCTCTAGCAAGGAGAGAGAAAGAGAATGGTGTAATGAAAATCTTCTCACAAAAACTATAATGCTAGCAAGGTTTTGTCCAAAATATTTTGCAATAATAAAAATCAACCATACTTGAATAGTGTAGACAATTCATTTGTCTATCCTATTCAACCATGCCTCACACCATTCTTATGTCATCTCACCCTTTTACCTTATTTCTATTTTCTAGAAAAGAAAAACCAAGGAAATGAGGTTTCCTCCTTCTAGAATGTTTGCCATATAAATACGGAATACACTCTACCGTATATACATACCCATATTCATATCCAAATACGAATATCCAAAGAGGTAGAATAATACAAAGAATATAATACTAGAATATACATATCGAAATATGCATATGTAAATTATTAAATCAATACCTGATTTAATAATCCGACTTAATCCTAAGCCGGCTAGTATTATCTAACGTCCGATCGATAGTCCGGGTATCTAGTATCCTTATTTGATCGGAACTCTGCACGTATCAAAATACGGCTACTACATCATTTCGTCTGAACCAGCGAAATCCTCCGTGTGGGACTCTAAAGACTCGACAGTACGCCGACAGTGAGTTACTGGATAAATCCATAATCACAAGCACGTCAGTAGCACTAGCAATGCGTAACGGCTACCTCAGTATCTGTCGAAAAAGAAGGCCGACGAGCAAGCTCATCCGAATCTCTACCGAGCATATCTGTGACAATCTCCGTACAGTCTGGTCTCTTCGTCTAAAAGTATCGTATACCGGATCTAGAGGATGGTAAACGTTAGACTCCTATTGACCCGATAAGTCGTGTTGATGTGGCTCAGGACCGATCCGAAAAACTATTGATCTAACCATCAGTAAATCTCAACTGTCTTGGCCAAGATCTTATGATTCTGGCCAACCGGACACAGTGCGATATCGACTCCCAATACCGGAAGAGACGGATCCCTGACAATCGCTCACTGCCTTCCTGTAGCTCGGGACTGTACCCAATCAAAACCTGTTTGCACGACTCAGTAAAACCGTGGTAGGGTAGTGATCTAAGTACAGTGGGAACTCACACTAGACAAATGACGATCTCATGTCTAAAGACCAATCTGTACTCATGTCATCTGAGAACCGCTATCTGTCGATGGGTATAATACCATCTAGATGCTCTAGGCGAGTTTGTCCAGTGTACTCATCACCAGTAAGCACCTGTATACAATCTTAGGTGATCACACCAATGACTGTGGGACTAACCACCGCCCCTCGTCGGAGTCTAAAAACGTATACACAAGTCTATTCTGAAATATCGATGTCTGGTCTCGATACTCATACGATTTTGGACATTTAAGGATGTGCTTATGAACTATCCAACCTCCCACAAGTATGATCGCCATCATAATGCTGATAGTCAAGCAAAATCTTACGGACTTTATCAACATGTATCAGCCATATGTGATATCGAATATAACATATGCACATGTTAAGATAAAGGCAAATCAAAATAGTATACTACTGTAACGAGTCTTTATCAATGTGTATAAGAAATATAAAACAGCAGGAAAAACAAATACACATGTTCAGATAAAAACAACTCAAATAGTATACTATATAACTGAGCAAGATTGTCCTGTATATACATATCCCTAGCATCCTATACAATACAGGCCTTTAGGACATACATATCCAACAGGTGTAGCACTTATGGAGGAGATGATGCAGGAAAACCGGCTAAGATGGTTTGGTCATATACGACGCAGACTTATAAAAGCACCGGTTCGACGAATGGATACTCTCGATATAGGTAATGTCAAAAGGGCGAAAGGGAGACCGAAGAAAACATAGATGGAGGTGATACGAAAAGATATGGTTGCCAAAGGCTTCAATGAAAGTATATTGTTCGATAGGAGTGAGCGGAGGCGGAGGATTCATGTGCTAGACTCGGCGTGATTCTTGTGTTGGTTCATGTAGCATACCCCATATGCGTGGGATAAAAGGCTCAGTTGTTGTTGTCACATTCATGCCTTTATTATCATCATATTATTTTCGACGCTGACGTCTGGGTTTTGCATGGCTCAGATTCACTGTCAGTAGAACCACATGATCAGGAATATTTTGAGTAGCCGAGTTTTGAGGCGCAGCTTCATTTATGTAGGTCATTAGTCTGTTTTAGTTATTCCAGTACTGAATTTTATTTCTTTAGATTTATTTGTGAGCCCATAAGAGACTAGGACTTGTATATCGTTGACTCTTATTTTTTGGACCAGTTTATTCCAGCTTTTGATTTCATTATCGTTATTTTGGTGTGGCAATGGACATGTATCAGAATTATTATTATTTCTGTGTCGCTTGATTACTGCAAGAAACCTTAATATGATTAAGGAAGGATGATTCCTTAGCATAGGTAATATGGCTGGCTGAGTTACGTTCCCGTATTTCCGTATTTTGGAAAGCAGAGTGTGACATTATTATGTAATATTTTTTTTAAAAAATATTACTTTCTAGAAGCTTATTTGATCCGATGTTCCGATCCAAAAAATGGTAGATTTTGATCACAAAATTGACCGACTGATAACGGTACCAATACCAAGATTTTAAACCTTGCATATAATGTTTCCACATATGGATGAATTCAATTTAATGATCTAAACTTGGAAATGTGAACTTAAATGATCCGATCTTGATTTGAGTTGCATTAAGCTTTTATGGATTTCTCAGTTTTCTAATTTGATTGCTTTGATACTAGTTTGGTAGTGGTATGAGAACAGAGTAGAATGGAGTTGTGTATCAGTTGTTGCTCAAATGCAACACTTGGTCCGTTTCTATGAACCTTCCTTTGTAACTGGTGACATATTGGCTGATCAAAGCATCCAGAAACAATATATTACCCTAGAAAACCTTGTTTACAAATCTCATCATTGACGGTTTCTGCACATTTTATATACCAAATAGAATGGACTCTTAACCGAGAAATAAGATATTTGTGACCCTGTGTTAACTTTTATACCAAATTTTCAGCAACCAATGCAACAACTTTCAACTGCTTTACACTGACTTCCTTATGCACCAGTTCTGCTGACAAACACAATGCCTTATTATGTCCTCCTTTATTGCATATTTTATACAATTCCCGCCTTTATTGAAACCTGCATTCACAAGTCTAACTAACGCCATGATTTGACTATTCACGGTAGCATACATCATTGCTACTCGAACACTGATAGATAAAGGATTATATTAGTTTATAGATTCAGGACAATCTGTTTTCCATTGATACGAGTCCTTGAGAAGAATAATGGTTCTCCTCAAGGATCTAAGGAAAATCCCTTCAAAGGGGCCGAGGTGAAGTATAGTTTTGTTTTTGTGTTTGCACTTGCAATTGGTATATTTGATCTAACTCCGTTTCAGCGTAGGGTATTTTTGGATCCATTGATTTTCACAATTCCTTACAGCTCCATGCATGATTTTATGGAACTTTTTTCTCGGTTGAATGGCTAAACTTCTTTCCTTTCAGAAGCTTTTAGTGGTTGGGACTTGGGATTTGGATTCGTTGCACTCTTAAAAATCAGTGCATAGACGTACTATGAAATCAGTAGTTTTAGTTGTTTTTGAACTTGTGATGAAGGGTTAAGAATTCTGTGCACCATGTCAGTGCACAGAATTCTTATTGGCAAGGTTTTTACCACATTGTAATGTAGTTTCCAGACATGGAATAACTGAAAATTTTGTCGCTGGGATCAGTATCTGCGACTTATTTCATACACTTATTTCCCATTCATTCAATTAAATGGCAGGTTCTGAGCATGAGTGGACTTGGTGGTGCCGGTGCTTTAGAATAGTTGGTTGCGAAAATTCGATTTCAACCAGCTAAGGTGATAAGTTATTCAAATTCATTTGCATCCCTTTTTCTTCTGAGTTCTGATTCCACCCCCCCCCCCCCCTCCCCTCCCTCCTATAATCCATATTTAGGGAGAGGAATAAAGTATCAGTGCAATCATGCAATTCCTCCAGTTTAAAGCTCTGTGTATCATACCAAGCTCCAACACGCCTTCATAGCCTGTAACCGCCAACTGCACGTGCCCATCAACTACTCCTATGCCTAGGCTCCATCTCTATGCATATCCAAAAGGGCTTCTGTATATTTTTTTGGTTTTAGTTTCCTGAGTTTTATTTTTATCTTTTGTCAAAGGTGTTAAGTGAATTGGTTATCGAGAGATGTTATAATATTTGTGTGTATTTTGGATGAAGAGGGACATATCTTGGTTGTGTCCCAGTCTCCTTGTGTATATATATTTTAAGGGAATTTATTTTATGTATATACAATTATTTGATTTTGGTTTTTGCTTAATCTTAAAATTGAAGCATTAATAGGCTTGCATGTTTCTCCTCTCCAACTTTTTTGAGTTTCGATTTCGCAGTATGTTTGCCAAATTTTTAAATCTGCTGAATGTATTGAGGCTAATTAGCCAGTGTGAAGATTGAAGTTCATAGCGTCAGTAGCCATTGAGACAAGACTTCCTGTTGTTGATGTTGAATTGAAGCAGACTTGTTGATCTATTGTGCAAATGATGCTTAAAACTTGAAATTCAATTTATAAGAAAAAAGATGCAAATAGAGAAAAAGAAAGCAATGGTGTTATCTTTATCAGCTTAGACAACTGCGGCTCAAATTCTACAAGCTACACACTTCCAAGTTAAGGAAAACTGACTACAGCCACATTGCCAGGATCACAAGACCCACCTCCAGGATGGATCCCACACCAATTGAACCTTAAGAACCCAACCCAGTTGTTCCCTTTGTTTGAGTTGCAGCGACCGCAACAAGTTAGATACAGTCATCCACAAAACCATATAACCCTTGAATAATATACAAAAAAGTTCTTTTATTGGTAAGTCCCAAATGCCTATCCAAACCATGTATATTTTTTATTAATATAAACAAAACAAAATCAACGACATGGTGGGATGTTATTCCATAAACATTCGACATCTTCACATTTTGAAGGATATGCACCCGCTGATGATCACAGTCGAGAAAACGAAAAAAAGAGTGTAATCAAACAGGTGGCCCACATGATACAACATTATTAGAGGATTAATTTTAATCCTCCCCAGCAAAAGAAACAGTTCCAGCATGCAATGAGAAGCTGCGTAAGAATTTGCCAGTTCATTATTAATGGCACTCGCTCAGAAAAGAAAAAGAATCTGGGAAATTAATTAACAGGCATCAAGATCTCGGCATGGTGGTGGCTTTGGATCCCCCAGCAAGGTAGTGTTACCTCCGGCGGGCCCACAATTTATGCGGTCTTGATTTTGTGTGCCCACCTGCCAAAAAAGAGCTCGAATTACTGTATAAAATCTCTAAATACCTATAATATATATCTATATTTTTATCAGAACGTCGATTCTCTGAGCTCAGATACTTACTGGTGGCGCTTCTCCCTTCCGCAGCATCTCCACAATTTCAATTACTCGCTTGGGAGTGACATCCTCCTGGAATGAAATAAAATATATAAATCTTTACCATTCGGAAAAAAATTCTCAGATTTCTGTTCTTGATTTGCTTATTCACTGTTTGCTTGTAATTGGTAAATCTTTACCATTCGAAATAAAATAATATTTATCATTCGAAAAAGAAATAAAATATATAATTATAAATATTTACCATTCGAAATAAAACAATTATGATCAAGCAGAGTAGCACAAGGAGTAGGCTTTGAAGATTCAACATATGTTTGTCATCGGTAAATGAATTCACCAGAAACTTCAAAATTGTTAAAATCATGAACTCACAAAATAATTGTATGTGTATCCTTCTGAACCTTTGGAATAGTTGGCCACAGTTATCATCGGAGCATTTACACAGGAACCCTGAAAAAAATTGCATTAATTTACTTCAGCAAATATGTAATAAAACGGCTAAGTCAATATGAAAGTAATGAAAAACAAATTAAATAGGATATGTCCTTTTTCATTTAAAGGTACAGCTGTGGTAATGACAGGCCCAAGCGAGATAACCAACCAAGAGACTTAACCATATATAAAATACATAAGAATTTCATTATAAGCATTACAAGCATGCAACAGCTTAACAGGTCTCTTCAGATCTACAATAAATATTCTTTACAAGCATGCAACAGCCTAACAGGTATCTTTACATCAACGATAAATAAAGGGTGCTCACCATGCATTCCATTTCCCCAACAGAAAACATGCCATCCTTTGTCACTTCTGCAGATAAATGAGTATTAAAAAGTCAATTTCAGGATGTTTAAGAACTTCAAGGTAGTCACATATTATGATGGCTCGATATACATTTATCCCAAAAGCTAATAGCTTGAGCTTTTAGGTAAAGCATTTCTTGATGTTCAATTAAAAAAGGATAGATTTCACTCACATGCCCTTAACTATTATTCTCTCACTAAAATGCCGTAAAGCTTTTCTTATTACAGTAAACTCCCTTGAACTTTAGCCGTAACGAGGTTTCTTCACTAAAATACATCTAAAAGTAACATTTTAGGGGAACCTTCTGTATTCAAACATTTCAAGGAAGCACGGACACTTCTATTTGCTTGCCGTGTCTGTGTCTGACACTCCGACACGTATTGGACACTTGGACACTCCGCTGAACACACTTGCGGACACACTTGGGCCATGTCCGACCATATTGGATGTGTCCGACACTTCTAGATAGTATGGAGGGTTAAATCTCTTTCTGTCAGACTACTATAAAGAGTAAATGCCACTTCTAAATAGTATTGGGGATTAAATCTATTTTATGACGGTCTACAACTAGAAAAAGTAAATATCCATATTGATGCTCGGGTAGATGAAAATCGGCTCTAATTAAAAAGGATTAATATTTTGTTTGTTTACACTCTTATGGATTGTTTTCTTATGTGTTTTACTTTTAGTTTTATATGTGTATTTGTTTGTGCTAAAAAAACATACGGTTTTGATAAAGTTATAACTTTTGTTTTATTTTATTATGCTTATAAGATTGTATTAATACATATATCTTCTTATAGCTTACAACATTGTTTAATATATAATTAAATATATAGATAAATAAAATAGTTGTGTCCCCGTGTGCTCCTCTTTACAAACTTGTCGTGTCTGTATACGTGTCAGTGTTCGTGCTTCATATTTTCATGGTATTTTAGTGTAAACAAGGTTGTAAAAAGCACTACGTGGTGCTAGGCGGTTGGGGTGCCACCTAGCGCCTACGCAGGCGCCTAAGCGTAGCAAAAGCGGTATTAGTATATTTTAGTTAACTATGTTTAGGGGTGGAGAGACATGTTTTTTTCTAGTGAAAATGATAGATTTGGGGATTTAATTGGGTTTGGTAGGCATTTTTTGTCAAGGAGAGAAAAACATGCCAATTTCAATTTGCAATACACAGGTCAAATGATTAAGCAGGTACGGCCGCCTAATCGCCCGCCTAGGCCCTCGCCTAAGCAGGTTAGACCGCCTAGGCTTGCTTAAGTGGAAGCCTAGGCTTCCCAACCCTCTTAAGCGCAAAACCCGACTTAATTCAAACGCTTAGTGAAAACTGAGAAGTAGTGCGGTTTGCCGCCTAGACCACTTCACAACACTGGGTGAAAACAGTAATAGTTCATGGCACTTCAGTATTATTTACCCTTGATAACTATCCCACATTGATTCTGCCTCTACAAACAAGAATCCTCTCGGCAGGTTTTTCCAAGTGGATCAAAGACACGTGAGGAGAGTTAAATGTTATGTTGGATTGATATAAATTGTTATCCACAACCCAACAGCTTAAGCTTTCTGGTAAAAGTGATTTGTAACAAAGGCTAAACTTTGAAAGTATTGCCCATCTAGATTCCAGATGCTCAAGATTGTTGACAGAAACTCTTACCATTACGCTTCACTCCAAGGTGTTTTAGTAGGGTGTCCTCAATTTCACGAGAACCACGAACCATACACGGTGTTGTTCCACACACTAACAGGTGATATTTACCTACCTGCAAAAGCAACAAATTACTGGAAAACCTACAGGATGCATGAACGAATCAGATCTTGGCTCCAAGACTTGTATTATGCCTTAGATCCCTAATAGAAAATGAAAGAAAATCTTTTACTTTTCACTTCAGGTAGACTCTTGGTCCAAAAGAGTTGATGTCAAATTCCAAAGGTTCATGTCAAATTAACCAACATTGCTAAACAGGTATTAGTTCTCTATTCCGCTGGTCAGCGCATAATGCATAAATGGATTACACAATGCAGAACTGGCATAAATGGATTACACAATGCAGAACTGGACGCAGAATTATGCAAAAATACATTTTTATGTATACAATATAGATATATCCTGAAAAGAATTGAAAATATATGTTTATAAAAAGGAAAAAGCTGGTCTTTATTTAGTGGCTATTGAATCTGTATATAGTGTTTTGGATAACAGGTGGGTAATGTGTGTCGTTTATGCAATCAATCAGATGACTATTCTTCCGTATATTTTGCATACGATTAAGCTGTCATTCACCCTTCCAATACTATTCAATGCGGTTGCCAACAATTTTTTTTTAAGTGGACGAGCAGCCATCCTATTAAACCTTTTTTTACAACACTGAACCTTTAGTCATAATTTAATCAAACCTTCAGCAATTTAGAGTTGATTACGGAACCCCAGGTTTAAAATGGGATGATGAGATCCAGATGCATGAATTGAAGGGTAGCATACAAGAAATTTTTCGACCTTTACCAATACCAAGCAAAGACAAGAGAAATGGAAACCGGAATTGATACTTGCCTTTGTCCGATTGAACATTGAATAAAATGTGGCAACTTCATATACGCGAATAGGAGCAACTTCTATGACCTTAGCAACCTGGAATCATCACAACAACAAAGTAAGGAAAGCATGCAAAATACAAGACAATTTCATGAGTGGAGGAAAAGAAAAGAATTATCACATGAATGAAATATTGACAATTAGAGTGAGAGACAGCACACTGTACGGCTTCTTTCAAAATTTAATACATGAATTAAGAGGTTCAGCCAAAGATACCAGTACTGTAATTTACATAGCTTGCTATTTACCCTTATCAACAAAATTCGGCTTTAAGCACAGAGGTAGACCAAGTTAATCCAATATTTTAAGTACCAAGACATATGGGGGGAAATAGACGATCTTTTAGAGTTATGTAGCCTTGTTATATTTTACATAAACATTATGATTTTCAACAAAGTTTTGGTATTAGCATTGCCCAAAAACTTGTCCAGATTATTTGGTTGGCCTTAAAAACCATCAAATCCAATCATCATATTAAAGCGACATCAAAGTCAGAAAGCATACTGTCCCATGGCCTCTTTTTTTGCCAACCTTTCTCAACAAGAATCCAAACTATTCTCATGATTGTGGCTCGCTTTTTGAGAAATTGTCATACAATTGCCGTCAGTCGTCACCAATCTCCCTGATTACAAGAACGGCTAATTCTGGGTATATCTCCCTATATATTGATCATGGTTGACATTTTCTAAGTTCACACAGCAAAATGTTATAAGGTGGTTTTAATAATGTGCTTTGACATGCTACCACATGGCAATGTACAAGTTAGAAGGTTCGTGATAAACCATGCAATATTTGTCCATAGTAATGTAAGCAACACCAAGGTTGGAAAAACTCATGGCCTGGACTTGCACATCTCTCATTATTTGAATGAGAAGAGTCAGCTTAGTACTCAAAAAGAGTTGTTGACAACAGAAATAACCCAAAATACTAGGCGGTCATGCCCAGCATACACATTTCAAATTAGTGAATGTGGGTGAAAGATCTAATATGATTGGACTAGGACAAAGAAGAAAATATATAAAATGAGAAACATACAAGTCAATGCGAGATACAAAGTAGCAGAGATATTGAACGAAGCGCAATCTTGGGATATTTAGTCAACAGATACAAGATTCAACCATAAACAATCCGAATGATATACTAAACAATAGATTGCATTCAAAGGATGAAGGACGTGAAAGATAAAGAAAAGTGTAAAAATCCTAAGTAGCTTGCTTCCTTCATCCATATTGAATAGAATAACAAAAATTATACAACATGATGGAAATCTATAATCCATGCAAACGGAATGTGAATGCGCGCGCGCACGTGTATTAATATTATTGTTATTCACATGTCTTCTGGCACTATATATCCAGATGGATTTTCACCAAATTCTTATATTATATCACTTTCAGCCCTTGTCAAATTATTACTTATTGTTGTAAGCAAGCAATATTTACTTATATCACTATTTTCTGAGCAGCCTTCCACAGACCAAATTACAACATAAAATATATATATACAACGTTGAAGATTCTGGTGCAAGGACCATAAAAACACACTATTCTCTTCGTGATTGAAAAACTAGGCATGGTCACAAGTTCCCAAATACCGTATTTTATCATAAAATGTCACTAAGAGATCAGCTGCTCTAATATCAATAATGCAAAGAAAATTAACAAGGTTTATTTGACAAGTCTGTATCACACGGAAAACATATTCTTACTTCCAAAACCTTTTGTCGAATATATAATGCAAGAAGACACAATTACAAGTTACACAATACATGGTTTTCTTATATGCCATGATTAAAAATAATTAACTGCTCTGATTGATAATGCAGCGAAATTAGCCAAGCTTTATGACATGTCAAGATAGCAATGTTATAGTAAGTTCTTATATACCGTGAAGTACAAAAGAAACTTAGCATTGCAAATATTTTCCATGAAAGTACATAAGACAAATAATAATATCAGTCTGAAACATAGTTTTTCAAACATACCGCATTCATTGCCGAGACTGGTAGCCATCCCCCATGCTGTTGTTGAGCAAGATCTAACAAAGGAATAACAGCAGATTGCTTGTAGTTGGAGGGATAATGGGAAATTAT
Source organism: Agapanthus africanus (assembly GCA_030015575.1). Classification (NCBI taxonomy): domain Eukaryota; kingdom Viridiplantae; phylum Streptophyta; class Magnoliopsida; order Asparagales; family Amaryllidaceae; genus Agapanthus; species Agapanthus africanus. The sequence continues at coordinate 540,244,829 of CM057345.1, read as the reverse complement.
CTCCTTCACCTGAAAATTAGAAAACACAGGCATTGGTCATTCTATTGCTTGAGGTAACAGTTTAAAACAAACACTGTAATCCAATCGTAATTTTTACACATTTCAAAAACTCAACAACAAAAAAATACATCAATGTGCTTGAACATAACATCGAAAGATAAAACTGCATTCTATTCTCATAGAAGTTCAAAAAATTAGAACCATCACTACTGTTTGAGCAGTTGTCTTATTTGCGCCTTTCAACATCATGAGAAAGTAAATTATAGCAGAAGACTCCAACTGACTGTCCAATTAATACTAACAGCGCGACAAGACATTCAATGGCAATAATACAAGCACTTAATGAATATCAACATAAAGCAAGTGGTTCTCTTGGTCATCTCAAATGCCATTATAGTGTGCAGCAAATGTAAGAAGATACCCAGATTCTTTAACCATGCTGGTATATTTTTTAAATACACTATATTTTGAGGTTTTAAAGCGTACAACCGCAAGAGGTACAGATTGTACAGCCTCCTGGTTGTCCATGCAAAACTATCTTAAATTGCTACGGTGCTATTCTACTTCCTATACCTTTGATAGATTTGCTTCTTTACTCTTGCTGCCAATTCGGAAAGTCAAAATATAAGGTATGAATATCTTCAAGACAATATGGCAGTATGGCACTTTATGTAGTGGAGCCTTCATGTTACAAAGTACACATAGTACTTGAGAGTTGAGACCAATGCCTTTGTTTTCCTTCATTCAGTCTGATGAAACATATCCATTTTTGTTTCTTTTAAGACTCGCCATTTCTCACTTTTAGCATATATAGACATTACATCTCATTGAGAACGCATGTGGCATGTATGACGCATGTGCCTATGTATGTCAAGTTGGGGTGGTAATTGAACGAGCCAGCTCGGATTCGATTAAGGTTCAGCTCGGTATCAGCTCGTTCAAATTCGGTTAATTTATTAATGAGCCGGACATGAGCCAGAAAGCCTGGCTCGTTTATTAAATGAGCCGGACTCGAGTTCAGCCAGGTTCGTTCAGTACTGACTCGGGTTATCCTGGGTTACACAGTTTGAAAAAAAAACAGTAATATGTAATATATAACAGATTCTATACAACTCTTAGAACACTTAATTCAATTAAATGACAGTATATAAAGTGTACTAAGATAAATATAAAACCCAGCACTTAGACCCATTCAATGCCCTAGATGTTAATGTTTTTTAATTTTTCCATATCTCAAAACCCTGAGTTTTAGGCATTATTGTTAATTATGTTTTTTCTCTTAGAAGATACTATTAATATGAGTAAATGAGCTGAAAATGAGCCGAGCTCACAAACGAGCTCTAAACGACCTCAATTGAGCTCGACTCATTTAGTTAATGGGCCACAAATGAATCGAACGCGAGCTGGGCATGTTTAATCGAACTGGACTTGAGCTGAGCATCTCTAGCTCGATTAACTAAACGAGCCGGACTTGGGCCGACAAAAAGAACCCTGAGCCGAACTTGAGCTGATCTTGGCTCGCTCAAGCTCGGCTCGTTTACACCCCTAATGTCAAGGGAGCATATCGGGAGGATTAGTCTAAGTTCGGCCCCATCGAGTGCTATTATATTAGATATTGCAATTATTTAATTATTTGTTGTGCACATTAGAAGCAACACCGGTGTGGATCAATGTAGCAAGCATGCCTTTGTTATCATTCGTAGACACAGATGGAAGCTAGCCCATTTTCGTTTCTTTTAAGACCCACCGTTTCTCACTTTTAGCATATGCAGACAATATATCTCCTTGATAACGCATGTGGCATGTATGACACATGTGCCTATGTATGACAAGGGAGCAACTCGGAAGAATTTTTCCGAGTTTGGCCCCATCAGGTGCCTTTATTTGATAGGGGTCGCAATTTTCTAGTTATTCCATAGTGCACGGTAGAAGTAACACAGGTGCGGATCAAGGTAGCATGCTCCTAGCTTTCACTTGATACAACTATACAAGGCCCCTTATTATTGTCATATGATTGAACTGAGAATATAGTCCATGTTTTTTCCTTCCCAGGCAAAATTTTTGAGACCCTAGATTCATTTTAATGACCCCTTATATACTAGTAAGAGTGACCTTGAAATGCCAATTACAACATTTCTCCATTATCATGATTCCCCCATGTCGTGAGGACCTCGATGAATGGAGAAATTCTTCGGTGTGCTACACTCGGGCAAGAGAGAGAAAGAGATGGAGAATTTCGGGCACCCTTCAGGCAGCTTGATGGGGTCCGTGTGCTTATATATTTCTCTCTCATGACCAGGCAGCTTGGCAGGGTCCGTGTGTTTATATCTTTCTCTCTCATGACCAGGCATGCACGGTCGGAATTTCACAGTGAATGACCCTTAGCAAGCAATGCAGACTTTTAGAAGGATGCTTCCACCGAGACGTCAATGGGATGGTCATGGAAACATGACAACATAAAGCCAGAAGCTTCGGCCTTGAGAAACTCAAGTCTCTCTCCTAATTTAAATATCCCAATTCAAAGCAACCTCCACCTTAAACTCCCTTTTTCAGTACTCCAATAGCAACAAAAGTCTAGCTATAATGGAATGATTTATTCCTCAAGGCAATCCAAAATAATTCATTTTGATCCAATTATCTTACTAAAAATCTCAACAAGTAAACAGCAGCAACCTAATCATTCTCTACTCACATAACGTAATAAAATAGGTCAAAAAACACAAAAAGATTTCATTTTTAAATGGACATACCCTCTCCTTATTCGCCTCGCTAAATTCCCATGGCATATCAGGGTTATTATCCGGCGAATCAATGTGCTGAATTTACCACAAAAAAAACCAAATAAATTAAAATCACAAAATCAAGCGATTTTAAAGGGAAAATTTAGGGATTTCAAATTGCTCACATAATTGAGAGCAGTGGAGTAGGATCTCAATCCTGCAGAGATCGGGGCCTGAAACAAAATCAAGGGGTTAAAAAAAGGCGAGATTGGTGAAGAAATTGAGGGGGATTTCTGCAAAAAGAAGAAAGATTTGGGGACCTGAATTGAAAGCCGGAGGAGCTGGCGGATCTCGGAGAGGCGTTTCGATGCGAGGCGAGCCATGGGAGCGAGCATCGTCGACGGCGATCGAGGCGGAGATGAGGGATATGGTCACCTTCGAGCTGGGAAATATGTAAACACAGCGGCTTTGAGTCTGGTCACTGCTGAAGAAGCGGTTTAGATTAAGCTCACCTTGGGAATTTATAAAATTTACTAAAATAGAATGAACTATCGGAGTTTTGCGGATAAATACCTTAAATTTGAATAATTGGGTATCTTTTCTATACACAACCCTTGAGAAAATAGATAATTTGAAATTGAACCCCAAAAAATTCTAAGCAGATTAGATACGACCTCATAGTTAATTTCCATCCATCTGGTTGTTAGAATGCCAAAATTACCAGAATACCCCCAAACAACTATTTTCTTTTCTTTAAATGCCCCTTTGCAGCAACTCCATCATTCGTCGCTACTCCACTGGTGATGCTTCTTTCTATTACTGCCAAATGGAGGTCAGGATCTCCTTCAGATGTTGCCTGCCATTGATCTGTCGTGAGAGTTGATGAATAGCTGAGATTGGGTTTGAGAGTTGTCTCCTGAGACGTGTGGATCTCAGTGCGCTTGATTTGGAATGAAGCCGAGCTACCTGCAAAAAAGTCCCGGGGTGGTTGTACCACCGTGGACCCTCCAACGATCAAGTTAGTTGAGATATTTGGGAAGAGTAGCGGCCTATTGAAGTAAAAATTCGTTACCTGAGTAGTCTGAGAGAGGGTTTATATAGCGGCTATCATGGGCTCCCTGGCGCAAGATCCTCACCGACCGTTGCGCCCCTGACGTTACGCCTGCGTGAATGGCGGGATCCCCCATTAATGACGAGATACGCCCATTAATGGGAGATGCGACGGCGTGGAATGCGGGATCATGGGGCGGTGGATATCTCCCGTCAGGAGAGATCCGCGGATGTTCGCCGCCGAAAGCCGGGAAGACAAAACGTCTTGCCTGAATTTGGGGGCAGATGCTATTTGGATTTATCCGTCCACCTCTCCGAAAATACCAAGTTGATTTATGACACCATGTATTGGAGGCTTAGACGGATGCGGCCATTGTAGCAGACTTTGTCAGATTCCCCCTCGTTGGCGAGGGGTTTTTGATTGTGGGGACGCTCTTCCCTGCAGACACAAGTCCCTGCAGTTAATTACGTTACCGCATCGCGGTAACCACTTTCTCCTGCTCCAAAAGGTCACTTCGTGTTGTGTGTGTTTGTCTTATTTTTGGTTGCCCATGGATTGTATACGGAGACTAATTTGTGTTGTCGCCCGTAGGGCGTGGATTAGTCCAAATCCGTATTTTCTTAGATTTGGGTTCGGTGGATTTAAGGATCGTTAACCTCATTTGAGATTAAGATCGACTTAAATATTTGTTGAGGATACGTTAGTCTAATTTTAGATTAAGATCTACTCAATAGGATTTTCTTTACTTTATAGGGACATTGCGGTCCATTGGGTTTAAGGACATCGTAGTCCATGGAGTTTAAGGACGTCATAGTTCATGTTTAAAGACATCATAGTCTGTAGGGGCTTGGTTTCACAGTTTGGGGATGTGCCAAGAGTTATTGGTTATTGGTACCCTCCACCTTTCTGAAGACGTTGAAGAATTACAACGATATGTATCAGAGGCGTGAAGAGATGTACCCTTGAACCAATGTTGGTTGGGAGATCTGTAGTCAAGTTTGTGACCAAGACCAACCAAAGAGATTGTGAGCGCATGTGCTTGGTCGATCTGAATTAGGGACTTATGGCCAACTTGGGCTCAGTCCACTCAGTTTTGAATATAATGCTAAGCATTTGTTTGGGCTCAGTCCCTTTTTGTTCAACAATGCTGAGTATTGATTTAGGTTCTGACACCCTTTTTTTTTGAGTGTTGAACACTCTTTATGGCGATGAGCTCTATGTATAGAGTGCTCTTTTTTTTATTGAGTGTTGAACACTCTTCAGGCACTAGGCTCTTCTTGAGGAGCGCAGAGCGCTCTGTGTTAAGTAGCGCCCACGTGAGGAGCACGTAGGGCGCTTGGCGCTGAGCGCCAGCATTTGAGTGTTGAACGCTCCTTTTATTTTGAGTAGCACCCACGTAAGGAGCACGTGGAGCGCTAGCATTTGAGTGTTGAGCACTCCTTTTATTTTGAACAGCGCCCACGTGAGGAGCACGTGGAGCGCTCAGCGCTGAGCGTCAGATTTGAGTGCTAAGCACTGAGTTTTTTGTTTTGCCCAATTCAATTCTCTGAGAAATTTGATTCTCCCTTATGAAAGATTTCGTCTTATAGATCTAAGATCTGAAAGAAGAACTAAGTTCTTCTGGTATTAGAGTTAAACTCTCAAATATGGAGGAAATGCTATGATCTCTTTTTTTTTATTTACCTTGAAGAAGCTTCTTCTTCTTAGAGCTTGCTCTTCTCTTCTTTTTTTCCGAGAACTTGAAGTTTGGGGGGGGGGTTCTTCTCTACTTCTTCTTTCAATTTGAAACTTATGGGGAGGTTTCTGTCTGCAAGACTTGAAGTCTTGGGTCCTTTATATAGGGGATCTGATTTGTTGAATCAGTTAAGGAAATCTCTCATTGATAGATTTCTCAATGATTTAGGGGTGTTCCCTACCATTGGATCTTTGATCCAAGGGCCTCTGTCTTACAGAAGACATTTTTCTTGTTTTTAGCAAAATTGGAAAAAAAAAATCCCATACAGAACTTATTCTATATCTTGGTGATTTTTAATCACCATTGGATTTTTGATCCAACGGTGCTCTGATTTACAGAGCACAATTTTTCTGGTTTAGAAAGATTTGAGGAGTGTTTCCTCAATAAGAATTTAATTCTGATAATTTGATGATATATCATCTTCATTGGATCTTTGATCCAATGGTGGAGAACATTTAGTTCTAGCGCTGGCGCTTTCGTGCTTTGCACGTGAGGCGCTGCCTCAGAGTCTTTGACTCTTGGCGTTGGCGCTATCGTGCTTTGCACGTGAGGCGCTGCCTCAGAGTCTTTGACTCTCAGCGCTGGCGCTCTTGGCGTTGCCTCAGTTCAAATTTCAAATTTTGAATAGAGATTTGCTCTCTGATTGGGAGAAACAAATGGCCCCCACCGTTGCGCTCACGTGTCTTACACGTGAGTGCAGCGGTGGCAGCTTTTCCACCGTTAGATCAACTTGGAAGTTGGATCGACTTCCAGTGCCTATAAATAGGGCCTTTGGCCCTTTGAGATGGCCGATGTTCATCTTCTTGCTTTGTTGTTTTTCTGAGAACTGAATTCTCTCTTCAGAGCATAGATCTCTACCCCAAAATCTTTCTTTAAGTTAGAAGTTTGTTCAAATATTTGGTAAGAATCATGTTTGACCCCATTAAACAGAGCTTTACTCTTACTAGATCACAGATCTTCAAACCGTTAATTAAAACAGAGCTTTGCTCTTCCTAGATCATAGATCTAAAGAAATCTTTTTTAGGGTTTCTTAACAGAGCTTTGCTCCTTCTTAGATCATAGATCTAAAGAGATTTTTTTTAGGGTTTCTTAACCCATTAATGAATAACTCTTAGAGTTTCAGATCTTTAAAGATCTTGGGGTTTTACCTCTGTAAAAGTTTTGCTTTTTAAGCGTTTTGATGGCTTGTTCCATCTTCTTCGCAGAGCATGGCTCTTTAGAATTCTTGGGGAATTTTTATTCCCCTCATAATGACAAATTTGATTTCTGTTGCAGAGCGCTGCTCTCGAGGGAGTTTAACTCCTTGGCCCGAGGAGCCTCTCTCATTAAATGAGAATCATTTTAGGATTTTCTCTTTAATGAGTGACTGTTTCATCAATGATGAGCCGCCACTTTGATTTGGTGGGTCCCCTTTGGTCCATTTCCACTGCATTGCAGTGTGGTTCAAATTTAAAGCACCAAGTGTCAGAATTTGGACTGTAGCATTGACAGCCAATCCTTATTCTTTTTCGTGCAGGTACTATATCTTTCGACACTTCTTTCCCATTTGTTCGTCCGGAAAGCGCATTCCCTAACGCGCCCGTGGATAGGGAATTCTTCGCGCTCATTAAAGATCATGGCCCGGAGCGGAAATCTCTTCATCTATGGGGGTCATGGTATAATCAAATTATCCAGGGTCGGCGTAGCTTCTCTTGTGCAGTACCCTCAGAGCCCATCTCAGTGATTCATTATGCCAACTCACCCCCGGTAAACTACGTTGTAGAGGAGGTCAACTGGATCTCAGAGGGTTACCTTCAGCCTTCTATGGTCTCGATACCCGTACAGCCGCCGATGGCTTTGGATATTCTGGGGCGGCGCATATGTAACACCCGAGTTCATCTATACCAATTCCAGTTTCAGTATTTTACGTATCCGTGGTCTATTCTTGGTTTATCGTATTTGGGTACGAATGGTAGTTACTTTTTTCATTACATTCAACCCGACCCGCTTGCTTGAACGTGTTTGATTTATATTTATAGGTTACCCTGACTCGTTGCATTGACTCATGCATCTAGTATAAACTGCATATTGGTATTTCTTCTGACATCGTATGTTTTATCATATAACTTATAAATCACATAAAATATTTATTAAAATACTCTGCATGGCCTGCTTGATACCCCTAACCCTGTGGTAGCGTTCTTGCATCGTGTTCTTGTCCCGTTCAGTGAAACGGACGTGTTTGGATGGCTACGCGCACGTACGTGCGTCCGTTTTGGGGGTATACTTTTTGATCATAAAATACTTCATTTTAAATTTTGGATCCCGCCTAAAATTTTCTAATTTCAATTTCAAATTTATGGATCCGACTCGGGCGCAATTTGGGAATATTTTACATTTGCGCCAAATCCTATTTCTAATATTTTTTAACCGTCGCATATATATTTTATAACCCCAGTATATTTTCCTTTCCTAAAATCTTTCACAAATCTTATTTTTCCCAACCAATCAAAGCTTCCAAGAGGGTTGCGCTGGCCCACCATTCTTTCCCTCTATCTCTCTCTTTTAATTTCTCCTCCACCAATCAAAACCTACCTCTTCTATTCGCTGGGCCCACGTTTCTCTCTCTCTCTCCCCAAAAATCTTTCTCCTTCTATTTCTCTCTCCCCAAGCGCAGCTGGCTCTCTCTCTCTTCTTTCTCTCTCCTCTCGCGCTCTCTCTCTCTTCTCGCGATTACTGTGCGCTCCTCGAGTCGCGTCACCGCCTCCCCGCTACGCTCACCTCCCTTCTTCTATCTCCTTCTTCTGTTTTTAAAAGAACCCCGAGCCTCTTCCTTCAGCCTTCAACCCTCATCGTCTCTCTCGCACCCTAACCCTAACTCCACCACCTTCTCAACCCCTAACCAAGCCTCGTCACCTCCTCTCCTCCTCCTCTTCATCTCTTCCTCCTCCTTCCTCCTTCCCGAGCCCTCACCAAAAACCTGCACAACCCCCAACTGCTGCAACCCAACCTCGGAAACCCTCGTCACCGACGACCTCTTTCACCTCGCGATCACCACCATAATTCTCCTCACCTTTCTCCGACCTCGACGCCACCATCACCCACACTTGCAGCCCCGTCGAACCCATCACCAGAGAACCGACAGAAAACCATACCCACGCCTGAGCCCTTCCCCGTCTCTGCCTCGCCGCCGACGATCGTCCCTCGCCGTTGCCACCCCTTATTCCCTATCTCCCTTCTCTCCTCTACCACCCCAGATCACAAGGCTATCCCCTGCAACTTTGATCCCCGACGGCCAAGAACCCATGCACACCGCTACTTTTCGCCGGGGAACCCACACGCCGGAGACCTCGTCGTCGTCACCTTTTCATCCCCTCCCTATATCCTCTCTCCAGACTCCCTAACACCAACCCAACACCAGATCATTCCTTACACCAAGAAACCCCTGTGCACCGCGGCCACTTCCAGCCGTGGATCCCCCCGTCGACGGCCCAACGTCGTCGTCTTCGTCTCGCATGCCTAACCTCTGTCCTGATACCCCAGAGTCTCACCCAAACCCCAGTCCTCTTCTTTCTCCTCACTCTTTCTTCTTCCTTCTCTTCCTTCGTCTTTTCTTTCTTCTCTTTACTTTCTTGATTCCGTTTCCCGGTGATCATCGGAGCCGCGCCGCTGCCGACGATCCGAGCTACCCTGTGGACGTCCCCTGCCTGCGTGGTCACATCCTTGCCTTGCTTGGTTCAGTTCTGTACGCCGCATGTGCGTCGCGATATTTACCGACATCGTACACGGCATACGCACCCGTCTGAGATCCGTTCAGGCAAGTTAATCTTGCTACATGCTATTTAAATCATTTTATACATATTCTAATACATGTAGTTTGAATATAGTACCCCATGCATCGTTTTATATCATTTTGACGTTCCGTGTGCATAGGTTTACATTATTTGAGATCTAGAACTTGACAGGTAATTATTACATACATGATTACATTTAAATGGTAAATCTCATAACTACAATCATATGTTTAATCACATTTTGCCATCGCCTATGGTACCTTTTATAGTTTTAATCTATCGGACACCTGTGCGCACTTAAACCAGTTTTAGCGGTAAATTCATCCAGTAAACCTATTTATAGATTATTGCATCCCTGGAAATTCTTAATATTGGTTAACATGATTTAATGACCATGAATGTCACTCTGTACTCATATAATGATGAACCGTCTCTGAACCACAACTGATAACTGTACCGCTAATTGATTGAATCTATTTTATTGTTTAATTCATTGCTTAGATTACGTTATTGATAACCATGCTTGGTTATGTAACTGAGTTTGAGCACACCCATGATATCGTTTACATTTTGACCTGGCTTGCTACATACATATTATTTGACCCGACATGGTACCGTGTACTGCTTGACTTGACCTGATGTACCATGACTTAACTCGTTACCTGATCTTGTATTTAATGCCAACAAACCCGACATGTAGTCCTCATGGACCGTTCCCGTTGTCTATCCAGACAAACCTGTTTACCTGATCCTGTGTTGGCATTAGTTCTTGATTACGGGATACCTGACTTGACTTACATGTATAACTTGGGGGTATGGGGAAATCAAAGGTGAAATCTGACTTGTAACTCAACAGTTCGCTACTTGTTCTGATCAGTTTTAGAGGCTAGGCCAGCCTTGGAATGATGCTGCTGACATCATTCATCTGTATACATTCCTGTTTAGTGCCTAGCGGCATGTCTCGGTTTCAGCCCGAGAATCTGGGGCCGTGGTCCCGGGTATGTACGGGATACTATTGAGTTACATCGATGATTCATCAATTTGGTTTCAAAGACTTTAGAACAGAAAACCTGATAGAACAGTTTAGTTTACCCACTGCACACTACCCTGCACTGCTCTGATTTATATTATTGTTACCCTTGCTTTATTCTTGTTTATATTCGCATTGCCTGTTACCCTGTTTATTATTTTATTACTTGATGACTTGACGCGCTGACGTCTGGGTTTTGCATGGCCCAGATTCTTCTACCTTGTTGCAGACTGATTAGGAGTTTTGCCGCTGTTAGACGAGCGGTGAGGTTCCTGTCGGTATGTAGTTTCACTCCAGGTGTTTCATTTATTATATCTTTTGGCTTCCGCATATTGTCATTTCTTGACTCTTTTACTCTGGCTTATGGACATGTACTAGATAGTTAGTTTACTTTCCTGTTCTTGATATCTCCACAGCCGTAATGTGACCGTGGAAGGATTTTTCTATCCACAGGTAGCATGGTTGGCTATGTCACGTGCCCATCTTAGCGTACTCTGGGAAGCGGGGCGTGACATAGTTCTTTTGGTATCAGAGCCATAGGTTAGTCGGGTTGATTCTTTTGTAGTTGGCTATTGTACCCAATACACGAATCAGAATACCCGTGTTTAGGAAACATGTCCTGCACCTTGCCGTTTTACCGTTTTTGAATCAAGTTCTTCCCGATTATATCTTTTACGATGTGCAAACTTCCTTTGCATATCGACTCGAAAACCTGACTCCTTGTTATCTCTAGGACTTGGGAGACTTGGGTGGAGTTATGTAATTGTGCCCATGAACTGCAGCATGGTTACAATGCGGTACTCTATTTAAGTAACTTGGTGTCCTGGTCTTGTTTCACTTCCATATTCCATGATCGCTATATTAGCTTGCTTCTCTCGGTTTCATTGCTTACCAGCTATTGTTTTATCGCCAGCTTGAGTCATGTTTACCGTGGTCAACCCTGTTCAGTATCTTGATTTCGGATGAAGTCATCTCGATATCTTACTTGTTCTTGTTTTCCCCGCATTAGGACTATTCAATCCTAGTGCGTTCCTTTGTTTGTGGTTATCTTGGTAATGGATTTTTTCCGCGGCACTTTTCATGCTCATACTGATTGTAAGGAAGGGAAGGTGATTCTCCAGATTCCTGGACGTTCGAATGTTGTTTTGCTGGAGGAAGCAGTTCTGTCGGGCCAGTCGAGTTTAGGGCTAGGCCGACAAACAATGTTCGTTCGTCAATAGCAGTGGATAAGGAAGAAGCGCCGACTATATTGAGTGTTTCATGAACGTGTTTGAAGACATATCAGGTTTACCGCCGAAGCGAGACGTGGAGTTCGCGATCGATCTTGTTCCTGGTATATCACCAATCTCAAAGGCATACTATCCGAAGGCACCAGTGGAGTTGGAAGAAGTCAAGATGCAGGTTGCCAAATTGCTAGAGAAGGGTTGGATTCGCAGCAGCAATTTAACTTGGGAAGCTACAGTTCTTCTAGTAAAGAAGAAGTTGGCACAGGGAAGACGTGCGTTGATTATCGAGAATTAAACCGGGTGACTATTAGGAACTAGTACCCGATCCCTCGCATTGGCGAAGTGTTTAAGCAGCTTAGTGGCGCGAGGGTATTCTCGAAACTGGATTTGCGGGTTGGATATCATCAGGTCCGAGTTAAATCAGAAGATATTTGCAAGACCGCGTTCCGAACTCAGTATGGACATTACGAGTATTAGTGATGCACTTCGGAGTAACGAATACACCGGCAATATTTATGGACTTAATGAACGGAATCTTTTCACCATTCTTGGACCAGTTTTAGTAATGGTCATGGAAGATATTTTGGTCTACTCGAGGAGCATTGAAGAGCATGCAGAACACTTGAAGATCGCACTGCAGACTTGGAGGCAAGAAAGATTATATGCAAAGATGAGCAAGGGCAAGTTTTAGCTTGAAGAAGTGAAGTTTTGGGACATATCGTAGCGGGAGATGGAATCGCCGTTTACCCAGGGAAGAGTGCAGCAGTTCAAGACCGGCCGATTCCGAAGAACATTGCAAAGATCAGAAGTTTCTTGGATTCGCAGGATACTAAAGAAGGTTCGCGAAGGATTTTGCTCGTTTGGCTGAGCCTCTGACCAAGCTTACGCACAAGAAAGTATCATTTGTGTGGATGTATAAGTATGCGTCAACCTTGAGGCGTTGGAGCAAAAATCGATAACCGCTTTGTTTAACCGTACCAGACGGTTCCGGAGGATTAGTGATTCTCAGCGACGCATCTGGGAAAGATTTGGGATGTGGTCCGATACAACATGGGAAGGTTGTAGCTTACGCATCGAGATAGTTGAAGATCCATGAGAAGAATTACCTAACTCATGACTTGGAGTTAGCAGCTGGAACTTTCGCTTGAAATTTTGTAACACTACTTATTGGGCGAAAAGGGTCGAAGTATTTGCCGATCACAAAAGCCTGGAGTATGTGTGCACACAGAAGGAGCTTAACATGAGGCAACGTAGATGGTTGGAGCTGATGGCTGACTACGATCTTGATCTTAAGTACCATCCGGGAAAGTTAATGTTGTGCTGGATGCGCTTAGTCGGTTACCAGCAATTCGGATGTTGACTGCACAAAAAGGAACTTATTGAAGACTTTCGGAGATTCGAGTTGGAAATCGTGCTACCGCATTCTTGGGGGACAGTTGATGCAGCTGCAAGTACAGTCGTTGTTGATCGAGAATATTAAAGCAGCACAGTTACAGGACCTTAGGTTGCAAAAGTTTCGAGGACAGATTGGAGCTGGACTTCGAACGGACTTTTAATGCATGAAAATGGTTCGTTGTGTTTTGGTAGCCGCTTGTGTATGCCAAAAGGAGCTATTCGCGAAGAAGCTATGAAGGAGGCGCACAGTTCAGCATATTCCATACATCCAGAAGGCACGAAGATGTACCGTGATCTACGACAGCATTTCTGGTGGGAAGGTTTGAAACGGGAGATTGCTCGCTTCGTGACAAAGTGCTTGGTGTGCCAGCAGGTTAAGGCTGAACATCAGAGGGTTACTGGTTTATTGCAACCACTTCCGATTCCTTAATCGAAGTGGGAACATATAAACATGGATTTCGTGACAGCTTTACCGCGGAGTCCAAAAGGCAACTATGCAGTTGGGGTGATAGTTGATCGTTTGACCAAGGCAGCTCATTCCATACCATTTCGAGTTGGTCAATCAACAGAAGTTTTGGCAGAACGGTACGAGCGGGGAATTGCAAGTTTACATGGAATGTCGGTAGGCATCGTGTCCGATCGTGACACTCGTTTCTTAGCACACTTCTGGAGGAGCTTACAGGAAAGTTTGGGGACTCGATGGAAGTTTAGCACAGCTTATCATCTTCAAACAGATGGCCAGTCGAAGAGAACGATCCAAACTCTTGAATACATGTTGAGAGCTTGCATGTTAGACTTCAAGGGATCATGGGAGGATCATCTACACTTGGTAGAGTTTTCATACAACAACGGTTTCCAGGCGACTTTTGAATGGCTCCATTCGAAGCTTTATGATGTCACAAATGTCGTTCACTTGCTTGTTAGGACGTATCGGTGAACGAAGATTGTTGGGACCGGATTTGGTTGTGCAGACAGTTGATAAGGTTTATTTTATCCGGAATCCTGTGAAAGCATCACAAGACCGACAAAGAGTTGGGCAGTTACATCGAGAAGACCTCCAGAGTTCGCTGTTGGTGATCTGTATTCTTGGGGATGTCACCGACTAGAGGGGTGATCCGTTACAGAAGCCGAGGAAAGTTTAGTCCTCGATTCGTTGGACCTTTTAAGATTTTGGGGTGTATTGGAGAGGTGACGTATCGTTTGGCGTTACCACAATCATTGGAGAATGTTCATGACAAGTTCTTGTATCTTAACCCCGTAGGTATGCTCGAAATGAAATACATGTATTGGATCTTTCGGAGATGACTGTACGAGAAGATTTAACCTTTGAGGAGCGACCGATGTAAATTGTGGATCGAAGGGAAAAGGTTCTTAAGAACGAGATTATCACTGCTGTACTGGTTCCTCGAAGTAATCGCTTACATGGAGGATCAACTTGGGAACGAGAAGATGAAGTCCGACAGAAGTTTTCCCATCTATCTTTGCAGTTTCTTGATTGATTATCCTTTCTTGTTCTTGGAATTTCGAGGATGAAATTCTTTTTGTAGTTGGGTATAATGTAACACCCGAGTTCATCTATACCAATTCCAGTTTCAGTATTTTACTTATCCGTGGTCTATTCTTGGTTTATCGTATTTGGGTATGAATGGTAGTTACTATTTTCATTACATTCAACCCGACCCGCTTGCTTGAACGTATTTGATTTATATTTATAGGTTACCCTGACTCGTTGCATTGACTTATGCATCTAGTATAAACTGCATATTGGTATTTCTTCTGACATCGTATGTTTTATCATATAACTTATAAATCACATAAAATATTTATTAAAATACTCTGCATGGCCTGCTTGATACCCCTAACCCTGTGGTAGCGTCCTTGCATCGTGTTCTTGTCCCGTTCAGTGAAACGGACGTGTTTAGATGGCTACGCGCACGTATGTACGTCCGTTTTGGGGGTATGCTTTTTGATCATAAAATACTTCATTTTAAATTTTGGATCCCGCCTAAAATTTTCTTATTTCAATTTCAAATTTATGGACCCGACCCGGGCGCAATTTGGGAATATTTTACTTTTGCGCCAAATCCTATTTCTAATATTTTTTAACCGTCGCATATATATTTTATAACCCCAGTATATTTTCCTTTCCTAAAATCTTTCACAAATCTTATTTTTCCCAACCAATCAAAGCTTCCAAGAGGGTTGCGCTGGCCCACCATTCTTTCCCTCTATCTCTCTCTCTTTTAATTTCTCCTCCACCAATCAAAACTTACCTCTTCTATTCGCTGGGCCCACGTTTCTCTCTCTCTCTCCCCAAAAATCTTTCTCCTTCTATTTCTCTCTTCCCAAGCGCAGCTGGCTCTCTCCCTCTCTTCTTTCTCTCTCCTCTCGTGCTCTCTCTCTTCTCGCGATTACTGTGCGCTCCTCGAGTCGCATCACCGCCTCCCCGCTACGCTCACCTCCCTTCTTCTATCTCCTTCTTCTGTTTTTAAAAGAACCTCGAGCCTCTTCCTTCAGCCATCAACCCTTATCGCCTCTCTCGCACCCTAACCCTAACTCCACCACCTTCTCAACCCCTAACCACGCCTCGTCACCTCCTCTCCTCTTCCTTCTTCCTCCTTCCCGAGCCCTCACCAAAAACCTGCACAACCCCCAACTGCTGCAACCCAACCCCGGAAACCCTCATCACCGATGACTCATTGATCTCAAAATCTATTTATTATCGCAATCAAGAACGGCGTCACATGTAGCTAGCCGGTGAATACGGGTCGGTCCACAGGGATGTTGTGAATTTCCTAGTCGCGCTTACGAGTTAATTCCGAAGGGTGTTCGGATTGATTATTAAATCTAAAAACTAAATTAATCTATATCTAAGTCTTGCTAGGGTTAGGTCTAGGTTAAGTTTGGAAAGTCTATAAATCTTACCGCTTTCTATACCCATATGAAGATCTAATTAGGTGTTATGGTAATTATTAATAAAAGGGATTAGAATCATCGGGAAGATGTTTTCTTCCTCTAGTTTCTTGTCCTTCCTTTATCAATCCTTACCCTAACCTCCATGGAAAACATCACAACCGGGCCTTTATACTACGGTATCACCGCTACCTCGAGGGATAGGGTGCCGTAGGGAGCGGTATGTGCATGTATGCATAGAGTCTTATGAAAATATATAAAGGGCAAGAAAGGGGGTGAGAGATCTTCGTCTCCCAAACCTTCCCCAGATCTAACCCTAACAAGCGAGGAGACTACTCACTCATTAGGGAATTAAAATACATTTATCTAGGGCAGAGAATAAAAGATTAACTAGGGCAAGGAATTAAATTTATCTAGGGCAAGAATAGAAAATTAACCTAGGGCAGAAAATAAAGAACTTACAAAAATGATGCTCTCCAAAAGAATGCTGAAATTTATTAATGAAGGGAGGCATAAGAAATTATAATGATTAGAGTTCCAATTTATAAAGAATAGGAAACCCTAGGGTTACATTTGTTTCGCATGTCTGAAATTACAAAAATAGCCCTTAGGAAATCTTTTCAGAGCCGCAAACAAATTTTGGTAAAATTTCTCGAAGCACGGGCACCAGATGGCCGCGGAACCGCGGCAATGGCAGGCTTGGGCCGCGGTTCCGCGGCCCTTTAGAGAGATCAAAGTGTGAGGTTTTGTGGGCTGCTTCTTGGTTCTTTGGGTATTTTATTTCTTCAGTTCATTTCTCTATTTGGCTTTTGATTCTTCTCCAGATCTCCAGTGAACATTTGTAGCGGACTTTTAACCGTTTGCCTTGACATTTTGGACCTTGCACTGCCCTTTACTTTGTGAATTTTATCTTTGATGTAGGCTTGATCAAGAGTCCTCTGTTTGTTGGTTAAAGTCCATATTTTCATCGTCGTTACATCGTTTGCACTGTTTTAGATCCAAGAACCTGTAACCTGTAACATGTAGCAGACATGCATCAAAAGTACCTGTTTATTTATAAAAGGAATACGAATGGGGAATATAATAATACAATATTATGATGTGAACAAATACCCCCAAACTTATCTTTTGCTCGTCCTCGAGCAAACTTATTTTTTATTCTCTACAAAAAACCTAACCACACTTTCGCAGGGAAACGTGATTGCACTGAGCTCATGCAACAAGCCGTTAAACCTCTAGGTGTCCCTAGTAGGAGGAGTGTTGTCTCCTGAGGGTTTTCAGGGATTACACCCACAAAATCCTATCAACTTGGCTTTTTCGACTTTTGTTCTCCAATTAGGTTTTCTAACAAGGAATTTTATTATCTTTTACTTGTAAATTATCCACCCACATTCTTCACACTTCCTCATCATTTAACTTAAGATTATATATGTTCTATAGATTTACTTAGCCTTCGGTATTTCCTAAGTTTTCCTTCTAGGGTTTCATCTCCACTCAGGAATTTCTATCAACTCTATTAAAGATACAAGTTCTATTCTTCATTCCTTTCTCTCATCTAAACTCCAATCACATATCCCCACGTGTGTGTTTAAATCACCCCTATACTTGGAAATTCAAATCAAACAATCATACTCTCGTCCATTGTCCAAAGTACTTATTAATTGGTGAATTTTTAAATGAATTTTGCTTACACATCCTTCATGCGACTGTTAATACTTCTTGAGGTACCAATGACCGATTACAAAATGCGTTTGCACTTTAAAGCGTAATTCCTAGTCTTGCAACACCCAAGGCTTTTAGCAGTGACTCCCAAACCAGTTGGTCTAAGGCACTAGGTGATGAAGCACCCTCGCTAAATATTTTTTTCTATTTTTGCAGCCTTAAGTAATCACAAAAACCAGTGTTCATTTTTTTCTTTCTTTATTCACACTTGTATTTTTTATTTTCTTTTCTTCGTACTAAGGACTTTAAACAAGAGCATTTCAAGGTCTCTTCTACTATTCCAAGTTTCAAGGTGTATGATTGTGCAAATTGTAGGGTATATATTTTCAGAATGTAGACTTAAGTTAGGAACTATTTTTCAAACTTATACTCTAATAAGAACATCAATAATTTTCCTTTGTTTCGACTTAGCCCAAGAAGTGAACTCAAAATTTGCCTATTTCTAAATAAACTACAAAGACATATACTTTCTACCGTTAAACTTTAAGGATGGTTATTTTTAGGGTTTTTAATTTACTAAGTCTAAGATCTAGTTGTTCCTAACCCGTTAACCTATTTTTCAAACTCAAGTCAATTAGCCAAAATTGAATACATTAATTTTTATATTTTTGAAAATTTTCAATTTTTATGGGTTTTAAAATAAGTATGCAAATGCAAAAATATGTACAAATGAATGCGAAGGAAAAAGACGTATCGAGCATACCCCCAAACTTGAACTTGACAGTGTCCTCACTGTCATGCTAAACCAAGAGGGTCAAAAATGTCGGCACTCTCCTGTTTATTTATTTATAAATTTTTTATATATTTTTTAATGTTTTGAATTTTTTTTTTTTTTTATAGAAAAAGAAAACAAAAAATATATATACATATATACAACAAGGCTCCCCCCAAACTTAAGCTTGGCCTTACACAAGCCAAAGGTTAGCACCAACCATTCAAAAATCTTATCGTGGTAATGGTATAGTTGGTGCAAGAATGGGGTGGAAAGAAAAGAGATGAGAAGCACACGAGACCGTGTGGAAAGAAGAGCGGAATATGGTCTCGGTGGGGGAGAAGAAGGGCGGAAAGGAGAAAGAAGGGTCGCACGATCTTGAGGGTGTAAATCGAGTGAATAAATTAGCGCAATATGTGATGACCAATATGTTATAAGCGATTGCGCTAACCTATCAACCCGTCGGGAAATGGGGTCAAATCCCTCAAGATTCGTAAGAAAACATGGGTACGCCGAACTTGGTATAGGTGATGAAAGCGTAACGGTCACTTGTACGGTCGGAACAATAGGAAAGACGAAAGGAAGTGAATTCGGGATAGTATCATTCTCACCGTAGTAAACTGTCTCGAACTTGAAAGATTCCATTAATGGTTCGAAACTACTGTAAGCAACCTGTAGGGTGTTTTTCGTCACCCCATTGAGATGGGAATACGCACGCGCTTGTCAGGCGTACTACAGATTCCCCCAGCCTAGGGTAGGCCGGGGTTTAATGATTGTGGGGATCCGAATCTTCGGCAGCCGCGGACTAAGCTGCCGTTAATTACCCCTCGCCTTTGGAGCGAGGGAACCTCCGATTAACGGGTTAAACTGGTCATGCGAACTCAATGTGCAGTGTGCGTATGATGTATTTTGAAAGGGGGTTTTGGATATATCGGGGGCCCCGCAGAGTTTTTTCGGGGGTCCCGCTACCCGGATAGCGGGCTGGGGGTCAAGGGGGCTAGCAGCCCCCTTGTGGGGTGCGGGGCAGCGCCCCGTTAGAATTTTTTTTCTAACAGGGACAGTGTCGCGGAGTATGTGTGTGTGTAAATATATATACATATGTGTATATATATAGAGATTAATGGAGGAAAGAGGCCATAGGAGGGGATTTCCTCCTATGGCATGGAAAAAATACAACCTCTGCCATTTTTTCCGACGATCGGCACCCATCATCATCATCGTTATCATCTAAGATGTGCGTACACTAAATTTCATGTGATTCCACAACTTTTTCACCATTGATTTAGTGGGTTCAAAATTAACGGTTTGCCGACAATAGAACTTTTTACATTGCTAAATCAACGGTGAAAAAGTTGTAGAATCACATGAAATTTGGTTTACCCACATCTTAGATGATAACGATGAAGATGATGGGGGCCGATCGTCGGAAAAAATGGCGGAGGTTGTATTTTTTCCACGCCATAGGAGGAAAACCCCTCCTATGGCCTCTTTTCTCCATTATTCTCATATATATATGTATATATGTATATATATATATATATATAAGAAAGAGGGGGAAAAGGCATCCAAAGGATGCGTGGGGCCAGCGCCTTGAGCGCTGTGCGCTTAGGTGCTGTGCGCTCAGGCGCAAGCGCGCTACGTGTCGGCACGTGGGCGTTTTGCGCTTGAGCGCAAGCGCGCCACGTGTCGGCACGTGGGCGCTTTGCGCTCGAGCGCAGTGCGCCTGAGCGCAGCGCGCCACGTGTCGGCACGTGGGCGCTTTGCGCTCGAGCGCAGTGCGCCTGAGCGCAAGTGCGCCACGTGTCGGTACGTGGGCGCTTTGCGCTCAGGGTACGTGGGCGCTTTGCGCTCGAGCGCAGTGCGCCTGAGCTCAAGCGCGCCACGTGTCGGTACGTGGGCGCTTTGCGCTCGAGCGCAGTGCGCCTGAGCGCAAGCGCGCCACGTGTCGGCACGTGGGCGTTTTGCGCTCGAGCGCTGGGCGCTGGCAAGACAAAGGGACTTTTAGTCCCAGAACCAGAAGCTATGCTTCAGAAATGAAATATTTATTATATATATATATATCTATGTAAATATATGGAGTTAAACTCCTAAAATGTTTTGGTTGATGAAAGGGGTTCTTCCTCTTTCTCCTCTGTTGGCTGGATCTTGATGATAAAGAGACGTGAGCTCTAAAAATCTCTCATTTCTGAGATCTAATGGTAGATCCAAGTTCCCCTTTATGGGTTTTGTGGTGGAAGACTTCTTAGTTTTTGAAAAGAAAGAGTAAAACTCTTGATTTAATTCAAAAGAAATGAGAAGGTTTAGAACCTTGGAGAAGGAGCATGAGGCACAAAAGATCTCAGATCTAAAATTTTTGTGGAGAGAATGAAAAGTATTTTTTTTATTCATCATCATGTTGCCTTTTATAGGCTTACATATTTGCATATAGCCCCTTGGGCTTTACAAAAATGGCATTTTTGCCTATCCCATGGCTCATGTGCCATTTCATTTTTTCACATAAGCAACGGGCTTACAAAAATTTGGCTTTATGCCCATTTTGCATACATTCATGTATAAAAAATTACATGAAAATTATTTATTACATGATCTATATTTTAGCATGGAGGAGGCTGGCCGCGGGCTCGACTTGGGTGTGGGCCTGCTTGACCTGGGCTTGGGTCCACCTGGCTTGGGGTTGACCTTGACTTTGACTCGGTCAACGGGGGTGTAAATTTTTACCCCAACACAACCGAGTCTGATGGTTCAACTAACTCATCTGAAAATGTAAAGGACTCAAACTCGGGCGGTGAGTCATCAACATCGTCCGAAAAAGTGAAACACTCGTAAGTGTTTTCGTCTGTGAGAACTGTGTCAGATTCAAAGGAAAATTTTTCAAGCTCACAGTTTTCAAGCGTGGTCGGAACGATGGAAAGGAGGGAGGGTGATTTAGTTAAACGTTCAAGAGGATGAATTGGAAAATCAGACATATCAAACAGAAATGGTTCAACCTCAATATGATCCTCAAAACTCTCCTCAATACTATCCTTATAATTCTCCTCATCCATGCCATTATCATCAAAATCAAGACGCATATGATATTCGGGAGAAACATTTAATAACTCGGGATGATGATTTGAACATAAAATTTCAATTAAATCGACATGTTCATCATCCGAAATATTCCCGGCGTCTATATCCTCAATCAAGTGAAAATCAATTTTTTCTGACACCTCATCACAAGCATGGATATTTATCGATTCAGGTTCTATAGTGGAGATGTAAAGGTCAAACGGATTAGGTGCGGTTTCACTTGAAAGGGGTTCTTCACAATTTGGCAAATCAAACACTACAAAGTCGCACAACTCATCATTTTGGACACATGTTTGAAAACTGGAGTTGTTGGATTCAATTGGGTATGGGTAGGTTTGATTTGGACATCCTCTATCATTCTCACTCAGTCCAACCGCCTCCTCATACATTGAAAAATTTGGAGCTAGTGGAAAACTAGCTACCGGTTCAGCAGGTTGCATAAGGGCGGCCACGGACGCTTCCACATTCCTAACCATTTTGTTTGTTGCTGTGATATACGCCTCCAACGACTCTTCCAAACTAGACTTGGGTGGTAAGGGGGTTTCGGGAAAATATTCGAAATTGTGTGGATATGCAAAACTCCCAACAGGCTGTGTAGAATCAATGTCTAGTGAAGGTGTGAAAGTCGGGTAGGACTGGTAGGAAGTGGGTGGTAGGACAGGGGTAGGGTCAACATGTGGATAAAAAGGTGAATAGTCGTATGGATCCCTAGAACTAGATGAGTGGAGAGGGGTGAAAGATCGGCTGCGAGATTGAGCAATATGCTCGGCAATGGACATCGGCTTAGGAGTGACAGAAGGACTTGAAAAAGAGGTATCAACATATGGAAGTGGTAAAGGTTGACTTGGTTGACACAAAGTGGGTTGAAAGGTCAAACTGTTTCTCCTAGACGCCTCTATTTGATCTTTCAAAGATATTTTAGGCAAGGAAGGATCGTCTTTAAATTGACCGAACAAATTGACGTACGACGCAAAGTTAGGTTCGGGATACCAAAGTTCGGCAAGTGATTTATTATGTGGGGTACCCATGTTAGAAGAAAAGGGGAAAGAAGGAAAGTTGATTGGTGCAAGGATTTATTTGCGGCAAAATAAATTTTGCAAGTTTCTATAAAAAAATTTCCTTTTTCTTTTTCTTTACTTGATAATTGTTGCAAAAAAGATTTTTAGTTAAAGATATGCAACAGCAAAATATTACTTGCAATCAGTTATTATTTTAAGCATATCACAAGAATCTTTATTTGGAAATAATTGTTGCAAAAAGATATTCGAGAAAAGATATGCAACAAAAAAAAGATTACTTGCAATCAATTTCTATTTTAAGCGGGGCCCAAAAACCTTGCACAAGATTGTTATTTGGAAAGAGAAAGATTTTTAAAGCACACAAAATCTTACAGCAAATTTTCAGAAAATATATGGAAATTTTTGCAGAGGAGGAACAGAGAAGCTTACAGAACTTTTTTCACGAGCTGAAGACACAAGAAAACCGCGTTTCCGCGGCCTTATGTGGGTTCCCGCGGCGGAAGGGCGGCGGTCTAAGCGGCACGGATCCCCAAATTTTTTTTCAAGCGACGACTCGACAATTAGGCCGCGGTTCCGCGGTCTAAAGCAGGTTATGGCCGTGGAAAGGCGGCTCTTTGGGGGGTTCAATGCTCCAAAATTTTTGTGCTGTTCTGTTGTTTAAAATCTCTTCTGTTCCGATATCTCGTTTTCTGTTTCGCTTTCTGGAAATTTCCAGATCCGTCTCGATTGTTCCTGCAAGATTCACACAACAAAGTACCCTTTCCAAAAAATAACAATTGATATATTTTTATAGTTTTTGGATTTTTTAGATTTTTATGATTTTTTAATTTAAGATTAACCCGAAATTGGAAAAAAGGAAATGACACGCCATCCCCGGCAACGGCGCCATTTGGTTGATCTCGAAAACTATCTATTTCCGCAATTAAGAACGGCGTCGCCTGTAGCTAGCCGGTGAATACGGGTCGGTCCACAGGGATGTTGTGAATTTCCTAGTCGCGCTTACGAGTTAATTCCGAAGGGTGTTCGGATTGATTATTAAATCTAAAAACTAAATTAATCTATATCTAAGTCTTGCTAGGGTTAGGTCTAGGTTAAGTTTGGAAAGTCTATAAATCTTACCGCTTTCTATACCCATATGAAGATCTAATTAGGTGTTATGGTAATTATTAATAAAAGGGATTAGAATCATCGGGAAGATGTTTTCTTCCTCTAGTTTCTTGTCCTTCCTTTATCAATCCTTACCCTAACCTCCATGGAAAACATCACAACCGGGCCTTTATACCACGGTATCACCGCTACCTCGAGGGATAGGGTGCCGTAGGGAGCGGTATGCGCATGTATGCATAGAGTCTTATGAAAATATATAAAGGGCAAGAAAGGGGATGAGAGATCTTCGTCTCTCAAACCTTTCCCAGATCTAACCCTAACAAGCGAGGAGACTACTCACTCATTAAGGAATTAAAATACATTTATCTAGGGCAGAGAATAAAAGATTAACTAGGGTAAGGAATTAAATTTATCTAGGGCAAGAATAGAAAATTAACCTAGGGCAGAAAATAAAGAACTTACAAAAATGATACTCTCCAAAAGAATGCTGAAATTTATTAATGAAGGGAGGCATAAGAAATTACAATGATTAGAGTTCCTATTTATAAAGAATAGGAAACCCTAGGGTTACATTTGTTTCGCATGTCTGAAATTACAAAAATAGCCCTTAGGAAATCTTTTCAGAGCCGCAAACAAATTTTGGTAAAATTTCTCGAAGCACGGGCACCAGACGGCCGCGGAACCGCGGCAATGGCAGGCTTGGGCCGCGGTTCCGCGGCCCTTTAGAGAGATCAAAGTGTGAGGTTTTGTGGGCTGCTTTTTGGTTCTTTGGGTATTTTATTTCTTCAGTTCATTTCTCTGTTTGGCTTCTGATTCTTCTCCAGATCTCCAGTGAACATTTGTAGCGGACTTTTAACCGTTTGCCTTGACATTTTGGACCTTGCACTGCCCTTTACTTTGTGAATTTTATCTTTGATGTAGGCTTGATCAAGAGTCCTCTGTTTGTTGGTTAAAGTCCATATTTTCATCGTCTTTACATCGTTTGCACTGTTTTAGATCCAAGAACCTGTAACCTGTAACATGTAGCAGACATGCGTCAAAAGTACCTGTTTATATATAAAAAGAATATGAATAGGGAATATAATAATACAATATTATGATGTGAACAACGACCTCCTTCACCTCGCGATCACCACCATCATTCTCCTCAGCTCTCTCCGACCTCGACGCCACCATCACCCACACTTGCAGCCCCGTCGAACCCATCACCAGAGAACCGACAGAAAACCATACCCACGCCTGAGCCCTTCCTCGTCTCTGCCTCGCCGCCGGCGATCGTCCCTCGCCGTCGCCACCCCTTGTTCCCTATCTCCCTTCTCTCCTCTACCACCCCAGATCACAAGGCTATCCCCTGCAACTTTGATCCCCGACGGCCAAGAACCCATGCACACCGCTATTTTTCGCCGGGGAACCCACACGCCGGAGACCTCGTCGTCGTCACCTTTTCATCCCCTCCCTATATCCTCTCTCCAGACTCCCTAACACCAACCCAACACCAGATCATTCCTTACACCAAGAAACCCCTATGCACCGCGGCCACTTCCAGCCGTGGATCCCGCCGTCGGCGGCCCAACGTCGTCGTCTTCGTCTCGCATGCCTAACCTCTGTCCTGATACCCCAGAGTCTCACCCAAACTCCAGTCCTCTTCTTTCTCCTCACTCTTTCTTCTTCCTTCTCTTCCTTCGTCTTTTCTTTCTTCTCTTTACTTTCTTGATTCCGTTTCCCGGTGATCACCGGAGCCGTGCCGCTGCCGACGATCCGAGCAACCCTGTGGACGTCCCCTGCCTGCGTGGTCATATCCTTGCCTTGCTTGGTTCAGTTCTGTACGCCGCATGTGCGTCGCGATATTTACCGACATCGTACACGGCATACGCACCCGTCTGAGATCCGTTCAGGCAAGTTAATCTTGCTACATGCTATTTAAATCATTTTATACATATTCTAATACATGTAGTTTGAATATAGTACCCCATGCATCGTTTTATATCATTTTGACGTTCCGTGTGCATAGGTTTACATTATTTGAGATCTAGAACTTGACAGGTAATTATTACATACATGATTACATTTAAATGGTAAATCTCATAACTACAATCATATGTTTAATCACATTTTGCCATCGCCTATGGTACCTTTTATAGTTTTAATCTATCGGACACCTGTGCGCACTTAAACCAGTTTTAGCGGTAAATTCATCCAGTAAACCTATTTATAGATTATTGCATCCCTGGAAATTCTTAATATTGGTTAACATGATTTAATGACCATGAATGTCACTCTGTACTCATATAATGATGAACCGTCTCTGAACCACAACTGATAACAGTACCGCTAATTGATTGAATCTATTTTATTGTTTAATTCATTGCTTAGATTACGTTATTGATAACCATGCTTGGTTATGTAACTGAGTTTGAGCACACCCATGATATCGTTTACATCTTGACCTGACTTGCTACATACATATTGTTTGACCCGACATAGTACCGTGTACTGCTTGACTTGACCTGATGTACCATGACTTAACTCGTTACCTGATCTTGTATTTAATGCCAACAAACCCGACATGTAGTCCTCATGGACCGTTCCCGTTGTCTATCCAGACAAACCTGTTTACCTGATCCTGTGTTGGCATTAGTTCTTGATTAAGGGATACCTGACTTGACTTACACGTATAACTTGGGGGTATGGGGAAATCAAAGGTGAAACCTGACTTGTAACTCAACAGTTCGCTACTTGTTTTGATCAGTTTTAGAGGCTAGGCCAGCCTTGGAATGATGCTGCTGACATCATTCATCTGTACACATTCCTGTTTAGTGCCTAGCGGCATGTCTCGGTTTCAGCCCGAGAATCTGGGGCCATGGTCCCGGGTATGTACGGGATACTATTGAGTTACATCGATGATTCATCAATTTGGTTTCAAAGACTTTAGAACAGAAAACCTGATAGAACAGTTTAGTTTACCCACTGCACACTACCCTGCACTGCTCTGATTTATATTATTGTTACCCTTGCTTTATTCTTGTTTATATTCGCATTGCCTGTTACCCTGTTTATTATTTAATTACTTGATGACTTGACGCGCTGACGTCTGGGTTTTGCATGGCCCAGATTCTTCTACCTTGTTGCAGACTGATTAGGAGTTTTGCCACTGTTAGACGAGCGGTGAGGTTCCTGTCGGTATGTAGTTTCACTCCAGGTGTTTCATTTATTGTATCTTTTGGCTTCCGCATATTGTCATTTCTTGACTCTTTTACTCTGGCTTATGGACATGTACTAGATAGTTAGTTTACTTTCCTATTCTTGATATCTCCACAGCCGTAATGTGACTGTGGAAGGATTTTCATATCCACAGGTAGCATGGTTGGCTATGTCACGTGCCCATCTTAGCGTACTCTGGGAAGCGGGGCGTGACAACATATGTCAAGGCGAGTCGTGCCCCTAGGGACAAACGTATATGATTGGCTTGACTCCTCGCCATTCAGCTGGATATCTGCAGTGGGCTCGGTACATCTTGTCAGCGAAGAAATCACTGCTGCTGAACCTCGGGTTGTACCCCGCAGTTTACGTGTCTCTTTTCCAGTATTCTACGCCCCCTGTATGGTGGGTCAAAGCTTTTTTGCAGCAATGGAATATCCCAACTCACACCTTCCTTCTGTCAGACCGGGAAGTTTCAATCTCCTTAGAAGAATTCGCGGAGATCTCCGGCTTACCCATCAGGGGAGAACATTAAGAGGAGCTACTTCCTCCCAACGAGTACATCTTTGCCACTTAATCAGTGGTGATGGGCCTTACCCCGGAAAACGCCATTCAACACCGATTCCCGAGTCTGATCAAGGTGTTGAACATCTATGAAAGTCTATTTATAGAGTCCGGAAAGCATGGAGTCAGCTTCGCAGACTTCATCGCTCGCTTTCTTCGTCCGGAGGTCTTATCAAAGCAAGTTGCGATGTTCGCCAAGCTTGACGATCCGTTTGGCTTTGGTTTGGATAACCAGCCGACGGCGGAAGCAGATTTAAAAAGCTTATTTATTCCGGATACCCCGGTCATTCCTTTCGCAGAGCTTGCTGCTTCAGACGTCGATGAAGAGACGTTCTTGCTGGGGTTTATTGGCTTGTGGTTGAACTGGTTCGTGCTTCCGATGCACCCTCGTTATATGAGGCGTCAGCCTTTTACCCAGCCCACCCCATGGTTGCGGGAACACGAGTGGCCGTCGGGATTGCTGGGCTGGCTCACTTGTATCATGGCCTCAGCTTAGCGGCAGACACTACTCAGCCAGGGGTGCAGCCCGTAACTCTCTCGCTGCATTATTTCATTTCATGGATCGAGTTGCATGTGCTCGGCGCTTTCGGAGTTCATAAACGGCCCCGCTTCTCCGACAATTATAATTTCCCTTGGATTATGCACTTAGTCGACGCTTCCGCTTTAAATCCGTCACAGCGGGAGGCTCGGGGCCTGGTCCTTCGCCCGCGTACAGTTAGAGATAGCATGACCTTCGTCGATAAAGTTTTAACTATCGGCAAGGAATCTACTAAAATGGTGAAGCCGCTGCACGACACCTTCAAAGACGGGGCTCCTCCCTTGACGGCTCGAGAGATTCTTCATCTGTACTCGATCAGGCCAGGCTTTTTAGTCTTCAGGCAGAATGACCCGGCGCTGTTCATGAGGTACAACCCGCACCGTTTCGCTCAACAGTCTAGCTACAATCAAGGTGTCTCGCTAGAATCCTTTTCAGCTGAGCCTGTCACTACAGAGGAGGGTATCCGCAATGCGCTACACTGTTTCATGCGGCTGAACACTGGGTCCAACTTCTTTATCAGCGAGCCGAGCTGCGTTCCGAGAATCTCGAACGCATACGTGGCGTAGTACTCGCATGCGATGAGTGCTGTCATTAGGGAAGAAAGGCGGTTACTGCTTGATCGCAAGGGTGCAGCCCCTACTGGTAATCCCGCTGTCCCCTTGAAGGAACGGACCATTGTTCATCCTTCCGTAAGTGAAGATGGTACGGTTGTGGTCTTGCATGCCTTTCCTGATAAGCCTCTACCTCGTGTGCCTGTAGAAGCGATGGCTGCAGCGTCTCCTGAGTTTGACGTGGGTACGGAGATCGGGACCCATCGCCCAAAGTTGCCCGCCAAGCGCAAGCTCCTGTCATCGGCTGCCGGCGCTCGCTCACAGAAAAATAAAAAGCCACTCTTTTCTGGTGACATTGTAATTGGCTAGGAGCCACATGCCCCTTACAGCGAGGGTTTATGCGAGTATGGGACCAATGAGGTGTAGGAGATAGTGCCCTCAGAGTCAATTATTGGATCACAGGCACATGATTGCAATGATTGAGGGAGGACCTATCCCGGTAGGACAGTCTTACTCAAGATGATAGTATGCTATCTGGTTTATCTTTATCATCGTGTACTGCTTTAGGTGACCTGACAGGTCACTATTGCACGTTGATAGAGCCCCTAGGATTCTTGCTTGACTGCCAGTAGTATGAGGGCGATTATATACGTGAGAGCTGGTATTCTATAAGCACATCCTTAAAAGGTCCCTAGTCGTAGGAGTTTCGAGACAGGGTATCGATTCTCCAGAGTAGACTAGTGTATACAGTCGAGACCCCGACGAGGGGCGGTGGCCGGTCTTACAAGCCACTGGTGTCAGTTGGTTCACCTAAGATGTATACAGGTGCTTATTGGGTTATGAGTACACCGGACAGGACTCGCCGGGAACATGCTAGTTGGTCTTATACCTGACGTCAGATAGCAGTTCCCTGGTGACATGTGTATAGGTTAGTTCATCGACCTGGGGATCGTCATTTGTCTCGTATGAGTTCCCACTGTACTTTGATTACTACCCTACCACGCTCAAAGGAGACGTGCAAACAGGTTTTAGTTGTGTACAGTCCCAAGCCACATGGAGGCAGTGAGCGGATCTGCAGGGGTTCGTCTCTCCCGGTATTGGGGGTGAGGTCGCGCTGTGTCTAGGAGAGCCATTACACGAAGTCCTTGGCCAAGGCAGGAGATTTACTGGTAGGTATTCCAGTAGTATCTCAGGGTGTTCTGGGCTGCACTCCGACACGACTTGTACCGCTTTTGGGGGTCTGACTTTTACCAACCCCCTAGGCCCGCCATGCGATGCTCATAGACGAACGGACCGGACTGTACAGATATTGTCACTGACAGGCTCAGTAGGGTGTCAGGATGAGTTCGCTCACAGACATCCCTTTTGGTCAATAGCTGGTGGCCCGTCACGTATGGCTGATACCTCTGACGTGCTAGTGGTTAAATCCACAACCATAGTATTGACGAGTCTTTAGAGTCCCCCACAGACCAGTTGCTCAAGTTTCGGGCGAAACGCTGTAGAGGCCGTATGGAGATATGGCAGGGTTCGATCAGATACGTACGGTATTGCACGGATCAGGATCGGACGGTTAATACTAGCCGGTTTTGGTTTAAGCCGGATCCTAGTATTGTATAGTGTAGATTTTGTTTCATTGCATTTGTATTCGGTCGGAATACAGATGCGGGTGTGTATACACAGCAGCGGGGTTTTCCTGTAATTTATTACGGGATCAGTTTTTTTGGAGTTGCCAGTTTGTTTTCCGTTTCAACCATATTTCTTTGTATCTTTCATTAGCTGAAGATTGGTGGAGGAGGGCTTAATTGCATTTGTGCAAATAAGCATTTTGGAGGGTTGTCTTTGCATATCCTTGCTTCATGATGGTTGCACCATCATTTGACTTCTCTTGACTATGATGGCTTGACTTTTAGAGTCATGATTGTTGATGATGATGAAGGGTGATGGTTGGTGGAGTGTTGGACTTTGTTTGTGATGATTTCTTTTCTTGACCACACATCATTCCTTGTTGCTTGATAGTGTGGCTCCCTCATTCTTTTCACTCCACTCCCTTTTGTTTTCCTCATGAGCTTGAGGCCGGCCACATGTGTGTGGGATGGGGATTTTCCCTTTTGGTTGTGAGGAAAAATGTTGATCTCATTCTTTGCATGCTACATTTTTCTCACCTCTCTCCAAATTCATTTCCTCCATGTTTCCTGATTTAAAATCAGGAAAGCTTATGGAAAAAGCTTCAGAAGAGGGTCACGTGCTTACACGTGACCAGCAGTCACGTGTTGTCACGTGACACCCAAAAGTACCGGCAAAGCAGGTTCAGTTTCCCAACTACATCAAAGAGAGGGGCTTCAGTAAGGGTCACGTGCTCCCACGTGACCTGGGTCACGTGTCGGCACGTGACATTTAAAAGCCAGCAGCAAAGACCCAACGCTTCCTGATCAAATCAAGGAAAAAGCTTCAGAAGAGGTCACGTGCTCCCACGTGGCCAGGGTCACGTGTCGGCACGTGACGATCAAAACATCAGAATTGTTCTCCAGTTAAATCAAGAAAAAGAGTTCAGACAAGGATCACGTGCTCGCACGTGACCAGGGGTCACGTGGTGGCATGTGACGGTTAAGCAGCAACCAGAAGACAGAGCGCAAAAAGAAAGAGGAAGGCTCGTTCCAAGGGGGTCACGTGCCCACACGTGACCATGGGTCACGTGGTCACACGTGACCGGCTTTCAAAGCCCATTTCGTTGATAGAATTAAATTCTGAAGGAGATTCGAATCTTTCCAAAGGAAAGCGATTATCTGGGACCAATCGAATTAAAGATTTAAAGATGATTGAATATCATTTATCTATGGGAAAATCTCGGGTTTGGAAAGATTTCCCCTCTAAATCTAACCGAAATAACAAAGGGGAACCCCGGGACTTGAAATCCAATGGTGAATAAAATTCACCCAATAATCCAAAGGTCAAAAACGAATGATGGATGCAAATCAAATCTCTCAATGAAGATTCGTCAAAAACTAATTGACTCGGCTGCTTCTCCTATAAATAGGAGCCAAGAGACACAGGGATGGAGGGATATAGAGATAGATACGCAGAGGGAAGAAAAGGGAGAGAGCTTTGATACTTTGAGGAATTTGGATCTTCTGCAAAAGAAAACCCTAGGTAAGAAAGGGAAGGCTCCTTGAAAGAAAGAGAATTTAATTCTCAGCAGAGTTTAACTCTGATATATAAAACAGAAGAACATATTTCTTCTCTCTTTGATAGAGGATCTGCAAAGTGCACATCTCCCCTTGAAGTTGAGAATTTAATTCTCAATGGGTCGAGATCCTGCCATGCAGATCCAAAACATAGAGAGGGAATGGAAGCACGAGAATTTAATTCTCACAGAACTATAGGAATTTAATTCCTTTAAAATAAAATAAAACTAGGGCTTGACCCTGTGTTATGGGAATTTAATTCCTTCAGAACAAAAAGAAATAGGGTTTAACCCTAATTAAGAACCTAGTTCTGTTGGAACAGCGGAGATTTAATTCCCTTGATCATAACTTAACAGAAAGTGGGAATTTAATTCCTTAAAAGCTTTTATTAGGGTTTAACCCTATTTAGTTCTTCACATGTATGAGGAATTTAATTCCTACAGATAATTCAGAGTCCAACTCTATTCAGAATATAAATCTTCAAAAGGAAGTAGGAATTTAATTCCTCTGAAATTACTGTCAGGGTTTAACCCTACGAGGAATTTAATTCCTGGAAAAGATTAACAGATCCTCTAAACAACATACATAGAGGCAGGGTCACGTGTCACCACGTGACCCCCCCCGAAAGATCTACAGAAAGCCCCTTGAAGCAGTGCCCCACGTGACCCACGTGACCCTAGGCAGAAGCTTTAACGTATAAGTATTTGAATGCCCGTTACGTGATGGCACGTGATGCTCTAAAAGATGCAATAGTCTCAGAAGAACAAACGAAGGGAGGGCGCTCTCACGTGTCGCCACGTGACCCCTCTTGCCTTAGTGTTTAACACTAAATTGAAACTCTCGAACCCAGTGTTAAAACACTGTTGGGCCTTAGTGTTCAACACTAATCAAAAAACTTTATTTGCAGTGTTCAACACTGACTACCTTAGTGTTTAACACTAATTTGAGATCTCTGTTGCCAGTGTTTGATACTGATCTGTTTTAGTGTTTAACACTAATTTGAAAAGCCTTGTTGCTGGTGTTTAACACCAATTATCTTTTAGTGTTAAACACTAACTTGTCAACCTCATTCCCAGTGTTCAACACTGATTGCTATGTAGTGTTTAACACTAGGCTTTGGCCCAATTGGCTAAATGGATAGAGGCAAAGCCTCTCCTGATTGGACTTAGCCCAAGCTGGCCATAAGTCCTCAATTCGTAATCAACTGGGCTAATGGGCTCATAATATAATTAATTGGTCTTGATCCCAAATTGGGCCAAGGACTATTTAATCCACTCCGGTTCTAGGGTACATCTCTTCACTCCTTTGATATTTGGCATTGTAATCCCTCAATGTCTTCAAAGAGGTGACGGGTCCCGACGACCACACATCGATATGGACTGCGGGGTCCTTAAACCCGTGTCTAATGCAAAATTCCTGGTTACGTGGAATGCGGATAACGTCACTCTTTGACCCCGCGGAAAACGTCTAGAGCGGAGCCTGGTCCTCGCCAAGCACGGCAGTGAACCCGTGTGAAGCATCCAGAGCACATACCGGACTGTGGGGTCCTTAAACCCATGGACTACGACGTCCTTAACCTTGACCGAGATGTCTTAAAACTAGCAATGGACCGCAATGTCCTTAAACTACCCATGGACCGCAACGTCCTTAAACTACCCATGGACCGCAACGTCCTTAAACTAGAACAATAGAGCCCCCGCATGCTCTTTTGTCGGATCTAAACGGTCCCGTTTAAGTTGATCTTAGCCTCAAAGATGGCTAACGTATCCTTAAACCTTCAAACAGAGTGGACTATAAACCCCCTCAATTAACTCTGGCTCGAGGGTACATCTCTGAACTCCTCTGACATCCGTCGTTGTAATTCTTCAACGTCGTCAGAGAGGTGACGGGTCCCGACGGCCATACATACGATGGACCACTATGTCCCTAAACTGGAACAATAGAGCCCAAACACTCCTTTGTCGGATCTAAACGATCCCGTTAAGTAGATCTTAGTCTCAAAGCTAGACTAACGTATCCTTAACCAACGTTTGAGTTGATCTTAGCCTCAAGTACGGCTGACGTATCCTCAAACCAAACCCCCAAACCCAAATCTAAGATAATACGGATTTGGACTAGTCCACGCCCTACGGGCGACGACATAACTCAGTCTCCGTATACAATCCACGGGCAATCACAAATAAAACAAACATCCACGACACGAAGTGACCATCTGGAGAAGGAGAAAGTTGTTATCGCAATGCGGTAGCGTAATTAACTGCAGGGGCTTGCGCCTGCAGGGAAGAGCGTCCCCACAATAAAAAATCCCTCAAACGAGGGGGAATCTGACGAAGTCTGCTACATCGGACGCATCCGTCTAAACCTTCGATACATGGTGCCATAAATCAACTTGGCATCTTCGGAGAGGTGGACGGATAGCACCAATTAGCATCTGCCCCGAATCTCAGCGCCAGGACATCGCAGTCCTGCGCGCCGCCGTTCGGAGGGGAACAGATTCTGGCACGCCCGGTGGGACCTTTTCCTCTTTCCACTCCACACTTCGTGTGTCGTGACTCGCGAACCAATCGCGGTTCGCTATTGGTTGCCCTTGGGTTTCAAGATACTAAGAATTGGCGTCTCGCTTATTGCAGAGAGCGAAGGATCGATGGCTTCTACTTCCGTGAAACTCTCCAACTGCTCAGACTGCAATTGCAACCAACGCTCTGCCTCGCCAGGAGGTATAGCCTACGGACCCCAAGCTGCTTCACTATTCACAATGCCCGTGGAACAGGTCACTCGCGCCACCACAGGATTGTTCTTTGGGACCATGCTCCCGCCGACAAGCTTCACCGCTCCAGTGCTGACAACGGAAGCTCTCAAGAAGTCGGTCTTTGATCGTCTTACCCCTGCCGCGGCTCCTCTCAACGAGTCGCCCAACGTCAACGCCTCGGTCTTCTCTAGATTGGGCCAGAAATCCTGCGAACCCATCATGGGGCCTACAATCTCAGAGAAGGCTGCTTCTAAGAAGGTGGCCGCTCCTGCCCCCGAAGTCGTCAAGGCAGCTTCTCCGGCCAAAAGGTCGGTCTTTACAAGATTGACGGCTTCAGCTCCCGCTCCTGCTGCCCAAAGGACATCGGTCTTTGACAGGCTAATACCAACAGCGACCCCCCACCCAGACAGGGGGCAAGACGAAACCATTCTTACCGCTGACCCTACACCGTCCGCTCGACACGCTCGACGTCGCCATTGGCGCCGAGTAAGGAAGGCTGGGAACAACTCCCCCTCCGGGTTGACTCCATCAGCCCCGGTGGCAGAAGTTAATGCTGCTGTTCCAACTGGGAACAGCTTCGAAATACTAAATAAGGTGCGAAGGAATTCTCCTACTGCAGTGCTGAAGAGGTCTCCTCTCCCATTAAAAAAGGTTGTGGAAATAAAACCCGAACAGCCCCGATCTCCTCAACGGCTGTCTTCTAAAATCTATAAGGTTTGGCGGCAGGCCCGAGACTCGATCATCGATCCAAACTTCTCCCGCCGGCACAAGAAGCTGAAAATCCAACCGGAAGCTGGTCACCAGGCTAAACCCCAAAAGGCTGTTGATCAACTGGCTCATAAAAGGAGGAGGCCTGAGAAGACCCCCCAGCATGCAACGACGGCTAAAAGCACTGAGCCCAGACGCCCTAAGTTTGGGGGCATGGTGGTGCACACTGTTTGCATGGCCTCTGGAAAGGAGGAAAGCCGCACTTCTACGGGCCACCGATCGCTAACCCGATCCGTGACGAAAGCCCAGGAGCAGCAACAAAAGCTTCAGGAAATGATGAATGCTATGGCCGCACTCACCGGGCCAAAAGAAAACCCAGAAACGTCCTCAGACGCGCGCCAGGAGGAAGAAACCGACGCTGAATTCCTTCGCCGAATACTGGAGAAAAAGGACAAAGAGGCTGCTGAACAAGCGGCCAACATACAACGTATGGGCCTTCTCTTCCAAGATATGATAGGAATGATGATCCAGCAGGACTTACCCGCCGAGGATCCCCCAATCGTTCTTGAAGACGACCGAGGAGAAACGTCAAATCCACCACCAGCCCTCTCAACGGCCAAGGAGGAGGCAATCTCTAAGGCGGACTTGGTTGACTACATAGCCCAGCAAATCCGGGTTCATCACGCGACTGAGGCAGCTGGTCAAGTCGTGAAAACGGGGCGGCCGTATCCAAGCTGGTACGACCAAATCAAATACCCGCAAGGCTATACGATACCAAAATTCCACGTGTACAAGGGGACCGGCAACCCCCATCAACATGTCGCCCAGTTCCGGGCCCTCTGCGGTAACACCGGCGGTGATGATAAACTGTTGCTCCGCCAGTTCGTGGGCAGCCTATCAGAAACTGCATTCGAATGGTATTCGGAACTCCCGAACGATTCTATCAAAACGTTCGCTGAAATGGAGTTGTTATTCACTCAGCGATTCGCAAGTGCCAGCGAACGCACTCCAATAACTGCACTGATTAACGCCAGGGTAAAACTAGGCGAAACCTGGGTCCAGTATGCTATACGCTGGCGGAACTTGTGGTCGAGATGTGAACAACGCATTGAGGAGGCACCCGCAGTGGGCATGTTCGTAGGAACCCTAGACCCCCACGCAACTATCTCCCAGTTTATGATGTTCTTTAAGCCAACCACATTCCAGGCTTTAATCGACAAGTTGGCTCAGATGGACCACATGGGTCATAGAGCACCTCCCCCGAAGTCGGAACCTCGGAACGACAAGGGTAAAGGAAGGGCAACCTTTGTTGCGAATGCCCAACAGCAACTTAACGCCCCGAAACCGGCAGATCAACTGGAGGAAAGACGTCGGTATTATAATGAGAAGATGAAGCGTCCCTACTCGTTCCCACGAGAC
The DNA here is from genome assembly GCA_030015575.1 of Agapanthus africanus. NCBI lineage: Eukaryota > Viridiplantae > Streptophyta > Magnoliopsida > Asparagales > Amaryllidaceae > Agapanthus > Agapanthus africanus. The sequence goes on along the minus strand of CM057345.1, from coordinate 540,208,448 downwards.
AAGACGAAACGGTTATTCGAGCTGGCAATACGCAACAGACTTATAAGCCTACCAAATCCAAGGCGACCGCCGCAACCCACTGAGGTGAATAACCCTAACTATTGCCCTTACCATCAAACGGTAGGCCATCCGATTGAAGATTGCTTCGTCTTCAAAGGATGGATTGAAGATCAATACCTCCAGGGGAAGTTTGTACTGTCCGAAAAGTGGAAGGTGAACCCACCACAACCGCATACTCCTAAGAAAGCAGATACACCGGGGGCAACCTGCTCCTTTATTGAAGAAGCTCCATGGGAGGTCGTGCTATCAACTAAAACCAAAAGAATGCTGAGAGACCTTCATGCGTGCCCTGCGATCGAATGGAAGGACCCTCTTGAACCTCAAATTATCGAAGGGATGCTAAGGCACCACCCAACTATGAAGACTCGCGATAAGAGCCCAAATACTCACGCCCAACCGTCAAGATCTTCGAAGAAAAAGAAGAAGAAATCCAAGAAGTCCGTGAAGCCTGGAAACGAGCACACGAACTTGCAGAAGCAAATCGACGCGCTGGAAGAATACAATCAAAAGGCGCGAACTCCTGTCACACTGCAAGAGTTCCTCAACCATATCTTTCAAGAGGAAGATGATGGAGAGAGCTCGTCGGATGAATCCGAAGGATATGTGGCGAGTTGTAACGTAATCTCCCACTCGTTTACCGATGATGGGAAAACTCCCGGCGCTAAGAAGCTGGAGGCAGAGCCTGTACCAGAGCGTGCATGGCCAACAGACAAAATGATCGACGCTTTTCTAGACGAGATTCGCCTAAAAAGTAAAGCGGATCAGGAGCGTGAGATGGCAGCGTCAGAAGGAACCAAATGCAGGCGACTGAACGGAAGAGTTGAACTACCTCCGCCAGAGCGAAAGGCATCCGAAGTAGACAAGAAGATATTCAAGACGAGAAAAAGGTTTGCCAAAGCCATGTCAATGGGGATGAAGCTACCACCTTCGGAAGGAAACACACACGATGGGGTGGAAAGGCACCCTGATTATTGCGCATATCACCGGAAAATATCACACCCCACGGAGGAGTGCGACGCCTTTAAGATATGGTGGCAAGGATATGTTGCTCGTCGGCAACATGTTAAGCGCATGAAACGCAAGAGCCGTCGGGAGCGAAGAAGTACTATCGATGGGCACAATAGAACTACTGGCAACTGTTACATGGTTAACGCCAGGGGGTCACAAGTTCTCACCTTTGGGAGCGACTCTGATGAAGAATTGGCTCTGAGCCCTCTCTTTAAAGAATCCGTTTTAGGGAAAGAGGAGAAATCGAAGATCTGCGAGAACATTCAGCTGCGCAATCGCACACTCCCAGAAAAGAATCTCGGGCCCGTAAGTAGAAAGGATAAGGGAAAGGAAAAGGTCACTGAAGATATCACTTTAGATGACCAAGTCATGAGAGAGCTGGCTGCCAAAGACCCTCCTAGGAAGGGTAAGGTGGACTATAACATCCTCGCGCACCTAAGGAAGCTACCTTCTCAGCTTAGTATTCTCGATGCCCTCCTATTATCAAAAGAAGCGCGAGACTCACTAATTAAGGCGTTACAAGAACCTGAGCAATTCCAAGCCTTCCTCGCCACTGAAAAGATGAATGATGAACTGGAGGAAGTGCATACGGCCGACATCACTTTCGGCGATGAAGACCTCCTTCTCGGGACGTGCGACCACAACCGTCCCCTATATGTCTCCGGATACTGCCATGATATCAAGATAGGCAAGATCCTGGTGGATAATGGATCCTCCGTCAATCTCCTTAATGTTCGGGTGTTGAAGGAAATCTGCATGAGTGTGCAACACCTCGCTCGTGACAAAATTACTATCTCCGGTTTCGATTCACAATCGTCGCGGACTCTCGGATCTGTGATACTAACATTACGCTTTGGACTTCTCGTCACAGACATCAAATTCCATGTCATTGACGCCAAGACCTGTTACAACGCCTTGCTCGGTCGTCCTTGGTTACACGAATACAACATCATCCCTTCTACACAACATCAGTGTATGAAGTACTTTAAGGATGGTTTCGAGTATACCGTAACAGGTGAGTTAAACCCGTTTTCCGTGACCGAAGTCCGCAAATACGAAGATGCGAAGTACTTTTTGCCAAATTTCGAGGATACAGAAAGGTGTCGCAACCCGGAAAACAAAACCGCCGCCACCATCCCTGTTTTCGGAAGCGATACCGAAGAAGAGGAAGAGATAGTTTATGCAGGGCCATCTCAACGCAACAACCTGGGGACGCCCGCCCCCATGTTGGTCTTCGGAAGTGATTCAGAAGATGAAGTTAATGCCGTGTTCTCCAATCGGCTGTCAATGCAAGCACCCCCTGGCGATGACCATAGTTTGCAAATCACCGTGGTACCGCGAGAACACTACAAGGATCTCGACATGCTTCAGGCTAATAATGTGCAGGACCTGCAAACATTTTACGTCCCTCCCAGGCAAAGGGGTGAGAAGGTGATCCTATTCTACCGATCCTCAGAGTCGAAAATAGAGAAAGAGATCTGGCATGGCGCGGATGCTACACTTGACAGGCTCCAACCCATCCGTTTGCCCAGATACTATACAAATGGATTGAAGAAGCTACTGAGGCGCCAAGGAGTACCCTTAAAACAGACTGTTCGGCAGGCTCGGCTCTACAACAGGATTTGGGATGTCCCCGGGACTCAACGCAAATTGCCCAACGGAAAAATGGAAACACTCGGGCTTGGATACGCAAGAGCCGGAAAACGGGAACGGGCTCACAGCAGCTACGCTATATATACCTTTGATGAAGAGGAGGACGCCCTGTCAGAAGATGCCAACCCCCCATCAAAACTAGACCCCGCAATTAAAGCGCCGAGTCCGTCGTTTGAAGAACGAATGGGCAAGCCTATCAGGAAAGTGGGTCAGAAAGCTCGGGAAGACCACAACCGCGAAATGGCCATCTACGAGAAGGCCAGGACGCAACGTCTATTTCAACATGCTGCAAAAGACAAAAACGCTTATCCTCGTCAATCCGTTGTACGAAAGGCCCGACGCAGAGACGGAAATAAATCAAGAAGCGGAAAGAGGAGCCGACAACAACGACGCAAGATTAGAGGGTTACGTGGTCGGGTGTTGCACGGCTCGGATCTGTCCCTCATGAAGAAGATGAGTCGAGCGTACTCCTTCCCCCGAGACAAGACGGAGAAGTTACTCAAGCTCGCTATAAAACATCAAATGATCGCGCTTCCAGAGTCTAGACATCCTGAGCAAGCTAACAAGGCTTCTCATCCGAGCTATTGCTCTTATCACCGAGCCATAGGACATCCTACCGAAGACTGCTTCACCTTCAAGAACTGGGTCGAGGACCAGTACCAACAAGGCAGATTTGCTTTATCCGACGGCTGGAGGGTAACGCCGCCACGAAAGCATGAACCCAAGGCCGCAAGAGCAGAACCGGGTCCACCTCAGTCCGGGGAGCGGGTTCGCACCTGTTATACGATTACGATATTAAGAGAAGAGCCCGAGAACGTAGATGACCTTCCCCGGTGCTTTGAGAACAGCGATGATGAGGTGATCTCAGAATTTCCGCCCGCTCCGAAAGAACTGGAAGATGGTATACATACTACTGCAGATAACCTCAAGAAGATTGAGTTGGGATCGGCAGACGACCCGCGACCGACATTTGTCAGCGAGCTGTTATCCGAAGAAAGGGTGGCTGTGTTAAAGAACGTGCTTCTACGGCATAAAGACTGCTTCGCGTGGAACTACTCCGAGATGCCAGGATTAGATCCGGAGATTACTGTGCATAAATTAGCAATATCCCCAGATATCAAGCCAGTCAAGCAGGCGCCAAGGAGGATGCGACTCGAGCTTGAGATGAGCATCAACGCCGAAGTCAAGAAGCTGATCGATTCTGGATTTATCCAAGAAGTCCAATATCCCGACTGGATCGCCAATATCGTCCCGGTAATGAAGAAGAATGGGACGGTACGCATATGCGTGGATTTCAGGGATCTCAATAAAGCCTGTCCCAAGGATGATTTCCCAGTACCAGTAACCGAGCTAATGATAGATAACACGTCCACTCACGAGGTTTTCTCCTTTATGGATGGTTCGTCAGGATACAATCAGATAAAGATGCATCCCGAAGACCAGAAGCACACCGCTTTCCGCACCCCTTTGGGTATATTTTGCTACAGGGTTATGCCCTTTGGTCTAAAGAACGCTGGCGCTACCTATCAAAGGACCATGACAAAGATCTTTGATGACCTCATACACGACGTCGTCGAGTGCTATATCGATGACCTCATAGTAAAGAGCATGTCATACGAAGATCATTTAAAGCATCTGGAGACTGTATTTCGACGCCTTCGGCAATATAATTTGAAAATGAATCCCCTCAAATGTGCGTTTGGAGTCTCCTCGGGCAAATTTCTGGTATTCATCGTTCGACACCGAGGTATTGAAATAGATCCGTCAAAGATTAAAGCGATCATGGAAATGCCTCCGCCAAGAACCCTCAAGCAGTTGCGGTCTCTCCAAGGGAAGCTCGCATACATCCGGCGATTTATCGCCAATCTTTCAGGCAAATGCCGTCCTTACAGCCACCTGATGAAGAAGGGAACTCCATTCGTTTGGGATCACAAATGCCAAGGTGCACTAGACGAGATCAAGCAGTACCTGCAGAACCCTCCGGTGTTGGCTGCGCCGGTCAAAGGAAAACCCCTCATTCTTTATACAACCGCCCTCGAAGGTTCCTTGGGCGCATTATGGACACAAGAGAACGATCAGGGGAAAGAGAGAGCACTCTACTACTTAAGTCGAGTTCTACTGGGGGCAGAAAGCAACTACTCTCCCATTGAAAAACATTGCATGGCGTTAATCTTCGCGATAACAAAGCTCAGGCACTATGCGTTGGCACATGAAGTCCGTCTCATTTCAAAAGTGGATCCCCTTAAGTACTTGATGTCGAAATCCATATTGACAGGACGACTCGCTAAGTGGGCCCTGCTCTTGATGGAGTTCTCGATAACGTATCAACCTCTTAAGGCAGTGAAAGGCCAGGCCATTGCCGATTTCCTCGCTGAGCACCCGGTACCGGCCGATTCTCCTCTGAACTGTGATCTGCCGGACGAGCATGCATTTGATGCGATTAGCGGCGGAAGCACCCGATGGGAACTCTATTTCGATGGAGCGTCCTCCATAAAGAAACAGAAACAAGGTATCCCAATGATCAAATCGGGGATAGGCCTCATCTTTGCAACTCCACAAGGAGGGATAATGCGCTTCGCCTTCTCCTTAACAGAGCCGAGGACAAACAATGAAGCTGAATACGAAGCTCTGATAGCAGGCCTCGAAATCGCCATCGACATGGGAATTGAAGACCTCCTTATATACGGGGATTCTCAGCTGGTCGTTAGTCAAGTAAATGGTGACTACCAAACGTGCAAGCCGGAGTTGGTGAGGTACGGCGAAAAGGTGCAACAACTATTGACCCAAATTCCCTCCTATACTTTGGAGAACATACCGCGCGCGGAAAATAGCAAAGCAGACGCGTTGGCTAAACTTGCTAAAGAACTGGCTGACGAGAACCTCGATGACGTCAGAATCGTGGTACAAAGCCGTCGAGTGCTCGCCCCGGCAGAAATATCTGCAGAATCATGCGAAGAAAAGGGAGCGACTGAGCAGACGACCCTACAAATAAAAGACCATGAGAAGGCCGAAGACTGGAGGGAAGTCTTCATAGACTACTTTAAGTCCCACCGAATGCCCAAAGAAGCGTCCTCAAGACATCAGCTCATGAAACGAGCTCTATCTTTCGCTTTCGTCAACGATATTCTATACAAAAGATCGTTTGATTCTCTATGGCTGAGATGCTTAGGACCTGACGAAGCAGAAAGAGTCATTCAGGAAGTTCATGACGGACTTTGCGGTTCTCACCAAGCAGGCCCAAAGATGAACTTAAAAATTAAACGGATGGGTTACTACTGGCCCACGATGATCCAGGACTGCCTCGAGTACGCGAAGCAATGCCACTCATGCCAGATTCATGGAGACTTCATCCACCAACATCCGAATCCACTGCACCCAACGGTGGCTAGTTGGCCATTCGAAATATGGGGGACTGACATAGTCGGCCCCATTGAGCCAGCATCATCCCGGGGACACCGTTTTATCCTGGCGACAACTGATTACTTCTCCAAATGGGCAGAAGCAGTACCACTGAGGAAGTGAAGACGGAGAATATCCTCCATTTCTTCAAGACGCACGTCATCTATCGGTTCGGAACTCCACGGCGGATTATCTCCGATAATGGGCCGGCCTACAAAAGCCATAAGATTAGCCGCTTCGCACAGCAGCACAATATAGACTGGAGATATTCTTCGGTTTACAATCCATGAGCTAACGGTCTGGCCGAGGCCTTCAATAAGACCTTGACGAAGATCATAAAAAAGACCGTTTCCAGGAATAAGAGAGACTGGCACGAAAGGCTGCAAGAAGCCCTTTGGGCTTATCGAACTACATTCAAGACGGCCACGAACACAACGCCGTACGCGTTGGTATTTGGGACGGAAGCAGTGCTCCCCCTCGAGATAGAGTTACCCTCTCTACGAGTAGCAGTCCACCACGAGCTGACGAACGAAGAAAATGCTCACCTCCGGCTTGAGGAGCTTGATGCCCTCGACGAAACCCGGCTCATAGCGCAACAACATCTAGAGGCCTACAAAGCAAAGATGACGCGCTTGTACGAAAGATTGACCAGGCCGAGGACATTCCGCCAAGGCGAACTCGTACTGGTGGTCAAAAGACCTATGATCCCCAATCGTGCCAAGCGAGGAAAATTTGAACCAAACTATGAAGGCCCGTACATCATAGACAAGGTCTACCAGGGTGGAGCCTACCTACTCATGGACATGCACGGTGAAAGGCCTTTCAGGCCAATAAACGGCCGCTTCTTAAAGAAATACTACGCTTGATAAGCCACAGCCTGGGTCAATGATAGATGACGACGACTATGTCCGCTCACTATCTTCCTAGGCTCAGACTTTATAAGCAGCAGCCGGCCTTCCCATAACGACGGACCGAAACGTCCTTAAACTAACGGCGGACCGAAACGTCCTTAAACTAACGGCGGACCGAAACGTCCTTAAACTAACTACGGACCGAAACGTCCCTAAACTACTACCGCAGCATCCTTAGGCTGACAAAAAAAAGGAGAAAAAGAAAAATAAAAAAAAATGAAAGAAAAAACGGTATGTCCATAAGCAAAATGGGCACGGATGAAAACCCGAAAGGGTTCCGTGAGTAAAAACAGCAGGACTACCGGCGAGTGTTTGTGAAAACCCGAAAGGGCGCAACCTCGTTAAAAAGAAACTTGCAGAGTCCTCTCGACCTTGTAAGAAGAAACCACCTGCGTGAGATCCTTACGACTCACAAAGGAGCAACACACTTAGGGGTCCTCACGATTCCTAAGGAGAAAATACACTTACGAGATCCTCACGACTCGTAAGGAGAATTCTCTTATGGGACCCTCACGGCTCATGAGATTTGAAAGTCTTAAGTTACAGAAACCTAAACCTGTTCTTAAGCAAATCCTCCACAACCTTCGATATTGCCCTACAAGAGGCTCAATACTGACCCTTGTATACAATCCACGGGCGCGAAAAAACATTTCCCCAGCAAAGTCCCACCCGTGACTAGGGATATGCCCACATGGTGAACAACCCTTATAATTCCTCTCGACCGATAAGGAGAAAACCCTCTTGTAGGATCCTTACGACTTACAGAGGAACATACACTTAGGAACCCTCACGATCCCTAAGGAGAAAATACACCTGCAAGATCCTCACGACTTGTAGGGAGAAATACCTTTGTGAGACCCTTACGGCTCACGAAGTCAAAAGCCTTGGTCGACAGGACCCTTAACCCTGTTTACTAAGCCACCTTTGTTCAATATCGACAGAAGCAAATGATGATTCGCTCCTGGCAATATCCCAGTTGCAGCGGTGCTGATGCCGAAATTGGTGTCCAAAATCCAAGCTTGCGGCGAAAAAGCTAGCAAGCCACACATGCCTACAAAATAGCCGAAATGATGGGGCAACTTGCAATAAAAAGCAGCAAGTAAAAATGAAGGCATAAAAAATAGCCGAAATGATGGGGCAACTCGCAATAAAAAGCAGCGAGTAGAAAATAAATAAATAGCCGAAATGATTGGGCACCGCGAAAAATAGCCGAAATGATGGGGCAATCGCGACCTTCGCGATATAAAAGCTGAAACGATAGAGCATCGCGGAAAAAGAAATAAAATAAAAATAAAATTTATGCCTTACAGGTGATGTTCCATCACACCCTGTATACAATCCAATGGCATAGACAAAAAGGGAACATACCTCCCTCCCCCAGGTTTCACCAAAGAAAGAAGCTAAATCTCGACGGGCCACAGGCGACCTAGAGATCATCCCAACACTCGTCTCGTAACAACGGACACAACTTCAAGCTAAGCGGAACAGCGGCAACTCCCAGTTCCATGGCTCGGTGGTATACATATCGCCAACAGTCAAACCTCCATCCCGTGAAATGCGGATACAATCAGCAAAATTCCTGGTCACGTGGAACGCGGATAATGTCACTCTTTGACCCCGTGGAAAACGTCCAGAGCGGAGCCTAGTCCTCGCCGAGCACGGCAGTGAACCCGTGTGAAGCATCTAGTGCAAAATTCCTGGTCACGTGGAACGCGGACAATGTCACTCTTTGACCCCGTGGAAAACGTCCAGAGCGGATCCTGGTCCTCGCAGAGCACGGCAGTGAACCCGTGTGAAGCATCCAGAGCGGAGCCTAGTCCTCGACGAGCGCGGCAGTGAACCCGTGTGAAGCATCTAGTGCAAAATTCCTGGTCACGTGGAACGCGGACAATGTCACTCTTTGACCCCGTGGAAAACGTCCAGAGCGGATCCTAGTCCTCGCAGAGCACGGCAGTGAACCCGTGTGAAGCATCCAGAGCGGAGCCTAGTCCTCGCCGAGCGCGGCAGTGAACCCGTGTGAAGCATCTAGTGCAAAATTCCTGGTCACGTGAAACGCGGATAACGTCACTCTTTGACCCCGTGGAAAACGTCCAGAGCGGATCCTGGTCCTCGCAGAGCACGGCAGTGAACCCGTGCAAAGCATCCAGAGCGGAGCCTAGTCCTCGCCTAACGCGGCAGTGAACCCGTGTGAAGCATCTAGTGCAAAATTCCTGGTCACGTGGAACGCGGATAATGTCACTCTTTGACCCCGTGGAAAACGTCCAGAGCGGAGCCTAGTCCTCGCCTAACGCGGCAGTGAACCCGTGTGAAGCATCTAGTGCAAAATTCCTGGTCACGTGGAATGCGGATAATGTCACTCTTTGACCCCGTGGAAAACGTCCAGAGCGGATCCTGGTCCTCGCAGAGCACGGCAGTGAACCCGTGTGAAGCATCCAGAGCGGAGCCTAGTCCTCGCCTAACGCGGCAGTGAACCCGTGTGAAGCATCTAGTGCAAAATTCCTGGTCACGTGGAACGCGGATAATGTCACTCTTTGACCCCGTGGAAAACGTCCAGAGCGGAGCCTAGTCCTCGCCGAGCACGGCAGTGAACCCGTGTGAAGCATCTAGTGCAAAATTCCTGGTTACGTGGAACGCGGATAACGTCACTCTTTGACCCCGTGGAAAACGTCCAGAGCGGATCCTGGTCCTCGCAGAGCACGGCAGTGAACCCGTGTGAAGCATCCAGAGCGGAGCCTAGTCCTCGCCGAGCGCGGCAGTGAACCCGTGTGAAGCATCTAGTGCAAAATTCCTGGTTACGTGGAACGCGGATAACGTCACTCTTTGACCCCGCGGAAAACGCCCAGAGCGGAGCCTGGTCCTCGCCAAGCACGGCAGTGAACCCGTGTGAAGCATCCAGAGCAAATACCGGACTGTGGAGTCCTTAAAATCCACGGACTATGACGTCCTTAACCTCGACCGTGATGTCTTAAAACTAACGATCAACCACCCTGATTCCTTACAGATTTTGCCTTGGTTTAAGGGTACATCTCTTCACTCCTTTGATACCTGGCGTTGTAATTCCTCAACGTCTTCAAAGAGGTGACGGGTCCCTACAACCATACATCGGACTGTGGAGTCCCTAAATCCACGGACTATGAGGTCCTTAACCTTGACCGTGATGTCTTAAAACTAACATCGGACTGTGGAGTCCCTAAATCCACGGACTATGAGGTCCTTAACCTTGACCGCGACGTCTTTAAACTACAATACCTGGAGAAACCCCTAATTCCGTAGAACACGGACAAGGGTGACCGTATCCAACACTTACAAGTCCTCACGACCTGTAAGGAAGAAAAACTCTCTTGTGGGATCCTTACGACTCTCAAGGGAAAACCCTTTTAAGAATCCTCACGATTCTTAAGAAGAACTCACACCTATGGGATCCTCTCGACCTGTAGGGAGAAAAGCTCTTTATGAGACCCTCGTGGCTCATAAGATGCAAAAGCCTTAGGAAGCAGATCTTAACCCTGAGTCCTGAGCCATTGCTGTCCTGCAAGGAGATCAAGATAGAATATCCGCAGAATACATTCAAAGGAGACACATCATTGAGAAGAAAAATGTATCTTTTATTCATAAACCAAAATGGGTACAAAGTACAATTCATGAAAGAAACAAAAAGAAAATACTCTCATCCATGAGTATGTACAAAAAAAGAGAGGAAAAGATACAAATGTTTCAAGCCGGCGGGCGATTCAGCAGCTTGGTCAGCTCATCCTGCTTTTGTTGGACCACGGCTTCATGACGCAAGATCTCCAAAAGACGAGACTCCGCCTGAGCTTGTTGGGCCTGATATGAAGCAAGCCGGGCTTCAAGCTCCTTCTCAGTGGCCTTATGAGCCTCGACCCTCTCACGAGTGAACGTGGCAGCTTTATCGAGAGCCACCACCTCTTTGATGGACTCCTGAAGCACCCGCCAGAGTTCATACGCTTTGTTGGCTTTGGCTGTGAGATTGGCTTGAAGCTCGTCCAGCGCCTTGGAGGCTAGCTCCCTCTCCGAGAACTTGCGACCGAGCCTCTTCTCACATGACGTCATGTTTGCCGCGCACCGTGCTATCAGCCCCCGTAACTCCGCCTTTGCAGCCACGGCCTCCGAGGAAAGGTGAGAACATTCGAGGGCGTGCAGGCAAGCCTCCACCCGCCGGCAGAATTCCACCCAGACTCGCACCACCTCTTCGCTGTGGTAGGTGGCAAGAAAAGGAAGAGAACCGTTAGCCTCGGCAGTGAATGCTTCAGCCGTGGTCGTGCTGCCAGCATGAAGCTCCTCGATCAGAGACGACAAGGAGACGAGGCTTAATTGGGCCAAGCGTTCTGAAGCCCGCAAGGCATAAGGGCCGGGCGGCATCACTATGCGCGACTCCAACGCCGTGGAGACTGGCAGAGCTGTTCAAATTTGGAAGACGTCAGCAAAATTCTTAAGCAAAGAACGAGTGAGAGTGTAGTGAAATGTCGCTCACCGACAGTCGTGCAAGTAGGAGCTGAAGGCTCCCCTGGCCCTTCGAGAACCTCGACCTCATCATCGGCTTCCAGAACTGTAGAAAACATCAATGTCAGTACGCAAAATAACGACGATGCTATGAGAAGGGATGGACGACACCAACCTTGCCCAGACGAGAGGACAATGCGTTGGGGGGTGATCGCCTGCGGAGCTGCCATCTCCAATAAACGCTGAAATGACTGTCGAGGCGACAGATCTGCGATCGTGGCCGCCAAACCGCGCAATTCTGGGAAAGATAAAAGAGTTTAGACTATGAAGGGGTTGCTAAATTAAAACGCAGAGGGGTACCTTCAACACTCCTCCCATTCTGAGCCGGGGGGATAGCAGCTTCAACGGTCTCCACCGTGACCTCAGGCTCCAACAAAGGAAGAGTAGTCCCGACTACCCCTCTTCCAGCCTTTGGGCCGCCCTCAGTAAGAGTCATTGGGGCGGCGACCTCCAAAAGAGCCTCCCCCAAGGGGGCAGGCGCCCCCTGATCAAGAACCGCCGCTGGAGGTTCTACCATGAGAGGAGCAGCCTCATCAGCCCCCCTACATCCAGCAAGGCTTCATTGAGAATTTCGGCGGGCTTTAGCTTTAGTGGGCCAGTAGGGAGCTCCCCCAGCGTCGAAGATTCTGCACGGTTCAAATAAGAATAATGATACATATGCACAGGCATAAATAATCGGAAAGACTACAAAGGAAGCACAACGTACCTATACGCAAAGAAGCCCTCAATATGGCTTCTTCAAGCCGCTGCTCCTTCTCAAGGAGGTGGGCTCGCCGGGGTTCAAGGGTAGACTCATGACCCCCGGTCCACAAAGATAGTGCATCAGCTGCGTCTTCTGAAGCGGCCTGCTTCAAAGCCCTTTCCCCCCATTCCTCTAAAGGGCCGATAAATCGCCGCCGAATCCACGAAGGGTCTTCGTAAAAAATTACAGCGGGATAAGACTTCTTCGGAACCTTGGCGTTATGAGACGCGTCTTTTGAGCGCCGTATGGCCTCGGCCAACTGTGCAGCCTCCTCATCAGCCGAACTCGGGAAGAGAAGTCCAGCGTCTGACCCTTGCAGGGCCAATGGTTCGTCTTCAAGGATAGGCTCAGACTCCACTACAGAATCAAGCGGGGCGGTAGCCGCTTTCCTCCGCCGTTTAGACCCAGAGCCGGTCGCTGAGGATGACCGCTTCCTCCCTCGTGAAGCCTTAGGGCGGCGCTGGCCCACATCGCCCTCAGCGCCCTCATCCCCGTTACTCTCGCTCGGTGCCACAACCGAGGACGACATCGCCATTGTCGACGCCACGGGGGGCGGTGCCGCCACCGGCAGGGGTGCTACTACTGGGGCCCGTTTACCCCGCGATCGGGAACCCAAGGGCATACCAGCTGTTGGAGTAAGGTCTACCCTTACTCCCCCGGGATAAGCGCAGTGCCAATCTCCCTCAAAGGGAAGCGCACTGGAACCCTCGGTCGTAGCTTAGCTCCAGGAACCAGAGGAGGGGCATCGTGGCCGAGAAGCACCCTCCTTTTCTCAAGAATGATTGGGCTGACCCGATGAAGATACCAACCCGTAAACGCGCCCACGCATCGGGGCATGTACTCGGCTTCAGGGACCATGAAATAAGAGCCGGTATTCAGCCTCATGAAATGATGAGCGGCATCGCGAACAGCATCGAGCGAAGGGATCGGGGCAACTATAAAAGCCTCGAAAGGAACGCCCTGGTCGTATCCAAGCTGTCGGGCAAATCGATGCGGATTGTACCGCATGAAAAGAGCTGCACTGTCCTGGCGAAACACCAAGTAGCCCGGTCTAATTGTATACAAATGCGCGGCCTCCCGGGGCTTCAAAGAAGGTGCGCTGTCTTTTGACTGGTCCCAGAGTTGTTGAACGGGACCCGAAGGAGTAGACAAGACTCGATCATTAAAAACCAACCCGCCAGCGGTGGCATGAGGAGAAATCAGCACCCGAATAGCCCCGAATTGAGTCGGGTCGGCGGCAGAAGCATCCACTAATCGCATAAGTCGTGGAAATGGGTAGGCATCGTAAAATGAGGGCCTCTGATGCATGGCGAAAGCCCCCAATACGTGCATTTCGATCCAGGACGTGAAATAATGAAGCGAAAAGTTTACCACATCCACTCCAGGCGTAGAGGTATTAGCTGCGGTGCCCAATCCATTATAGAGGTGCGCCAAGGCCGGGATGCCGATGGCCAACCGCGTCCCCTCAGCAATACGATGAGCCGGGTAGATGACCGAGGCTCTCATGAAGCGGCGATGCATGGGGATAACGAACCAACTAAGCCAAACACTGACGAACCCCACGAAGAATGTTTCCTCATCCATGCCGGGTGCTGCAACGGACTCAAAAGACATCGGCGACACGATGGGAATATAATATTGTGGCAGGTCCGATTCAGCGGTCGGTAGCTTCTTCGGACCAAACCCAAAGGGGTCTTTGATGTTAGCAAACTTCGGAGCAGTCTTCGATATGACGTCCTCACGAAGGAAGCGGGAAATGAAGCTTTTAAAAGTAACACCCTGCTCCTCAGATTCAGTGAACAATCGATCAAAAATACCCAGCGCCTTGATCAAGCTGGGGCGCTTGTGGCGAACGGCGTTCTCAACAGACAAGCCGTCAGCCGGTGTAGACTCGGGCTCAAAGACATACTCGTCAGGAGGCAACAACTCCTCATACAGTGCGCCCCTGATCGGCAATCCCGAGATTTCATAAAATTCTGCAAGAGAGATCGAGACCTCACGATCTCCTAGGATGAAAGTGTTGGTAGGAAGATTCCATTGGTTTAAAAACGTCTTAACCCACCAGGCATGCGGGGACTTATAATGGAAGAGTGACGCGTATATGGCCTGATAAAGCCCGACTTTCTGCAACCGCGCCCGATGGGCAGAAAGGATGTAACGAGCCCAGAGAAGGTAGCCCGTAGGATGCCTAGGAGTGAGCCCTATCTTATAAATTTGCCCCCACGAGTGGGCCTCACCCTGGCAGATACGCCGTCCCAAGATGTCTATGGCCGGGATCGGATGATTCGGTATGCCGGTCGTCGAAGGCTCCAGCCTCCCCGTTGGAGTCCAGTTGGGCATTTCCACAGCAAAAACTGTCCTCGGAGGATCCATCGGTAAAAATGGGAAAGTGGGTTCCGCCGGCACCGCGCAAAGAAAACTCCGGCGACCCTGAATAATCTGACTGTACCAAGATCCCCATTGAAGAAGGTTGGTGCAGTTCGGGTCATGGGCCCGAATCATCGCCATCGCTTCCTCATCAGATGGTGACTGAGGAAAATCAGCCTCCGAGCGAGAAAAGGGAAAGCGTGGAACAGAAGCCATCGCACCTGAAATCCAATAAAGGAAGATCGTTAAAAGAAAAGTTAGCAATATATATTCGTGCATGAACATGAAGACTAGTTGAAGAAGGCAACAACAGAGTTTCCTGGGACCATTGGCTACAAAACACATGGGCCCCACAGAATCCGGATGACGGCTCATTAATAATGAGACCAAATAGTTACAATAAAACAAAGGGAATATCCCCATTTAATAAAGAATGATGACCATGCACATTCCCCCCAACAGGATCTGTCTCGGGCTATACAATGAATCCAACAAGATCAGAGGAATTAAATTCCCACAGAAGACATCATTACAAAACCACCATTTCATTAATTGCAGAAGAACAACCTCGGGCCAAGAGACCCCAGGAAGCCTCTGTGTGAAGAAATCGGGTTCTTCATTGGAATTAAATTCCTTATTAAGAAAAGGGAATTAAATTCCCAGAAATATTTTTGAATGGAATTAAATTCCATGGATTTGAACCGCCATCGTCATCTCCCTAAGGATCATCTAAACCCTAAGAGATCTACTGTGGGAGGTTAAGTGGTCTCATATTTTGGTTAAAGTACTTGAAGAAAAATGGGTTCTTTGTGAAACCCTTGATATGGATTTAAAATCCAGAGAGTTTTGTCAAAACGAAGGTGCTTCGATTACCATTACCTGAGGAGGAAGAATCCCTTTAAAACAGAGTTAAACTCTGAAAATATTTTAAGACAGAGAACTAAGCTCTGGAAGAAGAGAATTAAATTCTCAGAAAAAGTTCTCAGAGGAAGAAGATGAGCAAAGTGAAGGCTCCTATGAAGAGACAGAGGTATTTATAGAAGGCAATGGAAACGTTTCATCTCCCCAGATCCCTAAAGGAATCCAACGGTTGCAAGAGGTGACAGCGTTGCACTCACGTGCTGACACGTGAGAACAACGCTGTGGGGGCATTTGTTTCCTGATTTAAAATCAGGAAAGCTTATGGAAAAAACTTCAGAAGAGAGTCAAGTGCTTACACGTGACCAGCAGTTACGTGTTGGCACGTGACACCCAAAAGTACCGGCAAAGCAAGTTCAGTTTCCCAACTACATCAAAGAGAGGGGCTTCAGTAAGGGTCACGTGCTCCCACGTGACCTGGGTCACGTGTCGGCACGTGACATTTAAAAGCCAGCAGCAAAGACCCAACGCTTCCTGATCAAATCAAGGAAAAAGCTTCAGAAGAGGTCACGTGCTCCCACGTGACCAGGGTCACGTGTCGGCACGTGACGATCAAAACATCAGAATTGTTCTCCAGTTAAATCAAGGAAAAGAGTTCAGACAAGGATCACGTGCTCGCACGTGACCAGGGGTCACGTGGTGGCACGTGACGGTTAAGCAGCAACCAGAAGACAGAGCGCAAAAAGAAAGAGGAAGGCTCGTTCCAAGGGGGTCACGTGCCCACACGTGACCATGGGTCACGTGGTCACATGTGACCGGCTTTCAAAGCCCATTTCGTTGACAGAATTAAATTCTGAAGGAGATTCGAATCTTTCCAAAGGAAAGCGATTATCTGGGACCAATCGAATTAAAGATTTAAAGATGATTGAATATCATTTATCTATGGGAAAATCTCGGGTTTGGAAAGATTTCCCCTCTAAATCTAACCGAAATAACAAAGGGGAACCCCGGGACTTGAAATCCAATGGTGAATAAAATTCACCCAATAATCCAAAGGTCAAAAACGAATGATGGATGCAAATCAAATCTCTCAATGAAGATTCGTGCTTCTCCTATAAATAGGAGCCAAGAGACACAGGGATGGAGGGATATAGAGATAGATACGCAGAGGGAAGAAAAGGGAGAGAGCTTTGATACTTTGAGGAATTTGGATCTTCTGCAAAAGAAAACCCTAGGTAAGAAAGGGAAGGCTCCTTGAAAGAAAGAGAATTTAATTCTCAGCAGAGTTTAACTCTGATATATAAAACAGAAGAACATATTTCTTCTCTCTTTGATAGAGGATCTGCAAAGTGCACATCTCCCCTTGAAGTTGAGAATTTAATTCTCAATGGGTCGAGATCCTGCCATGCAGATCCAAAACATAGAGAGGGAATGGAAGCACGAGAATTTAATTCTCACAGAACTATAGGAATTTAATTCCTTTAAAATAAAATAAAACTAGGGCTTGACCCTGTGTTATGGGAATTTAATTCCTTCAGAACAAAAAGAAATAGGGTTTAACCCTAATTAAGAACCTAGTTCTGTTGGAACAGCGGGGATTTAATTCCCTTGATCATAACTTAACAGAAAGTGGGAATTTAATTCCTTAAAAGCTTTTATTAGGGTTTAACCCTATTTAGTTCTTCACATGTATGAGGAATTTAATTCCTACAGAAAATTCAGAGTCCAACTCTATTCAGAATATAAATCTTCAAAAGGAAGTAGGAATTTAATTCCTCTGAAATTACTGTCAGGGTTTAACCCTACGAGGAATTTAATTCCTGGAAAAGATTAACAGATCCTCTAAACAACATACATAGAGGCAGGGTCACGTGTCACCACGTGACCCCCCAAAAGATCTACAGAAACCCCTTGAAGCAGTGCCCCACGTGACCCACGTGACCCTAGGCAGAAGCTTTAACGTATAAGCATTTGAATGCCCGTCACGTGATGGCACGTGATGCTCTAAAAGATGCAATAGTCTCAGAAGAACAAACGAAGGGAGGGCGCTCTCACGTGTCGCCACGTGACCCCTCTTGCCTTAGTGTTTAACACTAAATTGAAACTCTCGAACCCAGTGTTAAAACACTGTTGGGCCTTAGTGTTCAACACTAATCAAAAAACTTTATTTGCAGTGTTCAACAGTGACTACCTTAGTGTTTAACACTAATTTGAGATCTCTGTTGCCAGTGTTTGATACTGATCTGTTTTAGTGTTTAACACTAATTTGAAAAGCCTTGTTGCTGGTGTTTAACACCAATTATCTTTTAGTGTTAAACACTAACTTGTCAACCTCATTCCCAGTGTTCAACACTGATTGCTATGTAGTGTTTGACACTAGGCTTTGGCCCAATTGGCTAAATGGATAGAGGCAAAGCCTCTCCTGATTGGACTTAGCCCAAGCTGGCCATAAGTCCTCAATTCGTAATCAACTGGGCTAATGGGCTCATAATATAATTAATTGGTCTTGATCCCAAATTGGGCCAAGGACTATTTAATCCACTCCGGTTCTAGGGTACATCTCTTCACTCCTTTGATATTTGGCATTGTAATCCCTCAATATCTTCAAAGAGGTGACGGGTCCCGACGACCACACATCGATATGGACTGCGGGGTCCTTAAACCCGTGTCTAATGCAAAATTCCTGGTTACGTGGAATGCGGATAACGTCACTCTTTGACCCCGCAGAAAACGTCCAGAGCGGAGCCTGGTCCTCGCCAAGCACGGCAGTGAACCCGTGTGAAGCATCCAGAGCACATACCGGACTGTAGGGTCCTTAAACCCATGGACTACGACGTCCTTAACCTTGACCGAGATGTCTTAAAACTAGCAATGGACCGCAATGTCCTTAAACTACCCATGGACCGCAATGTCCTTAAACTACCCATGGACCGCAACGTCCTTAAACTACCCATGGACCGCAACGTCCTTAAACTAGAACAATAGAGCCCCCGCATGCTCTTTTGTCGGATCTAAACGGTCCCGTTTAAGTTGATCTTAGCCTCAAAGATGGCTAACGTATCCTTAAACCTTCAAACAGAGTGGACTATAAATCCCCCCAATTAACTCTGGCTCGAGGTTACATCTCTGAACTCCTCTGACATCCGTCGTTGTAATTCTTCAACGTCATCAGAGAGGTGACGGGTCCCGACGGCCATACATACGATGGACCACTATGTCCCTAAACTGGAACAATAGAGCCCAAACGCTCCTTTGTCGGATCTAAACGATCCCGTTAAGTAGATCTTAGTCTCAAAGCTAGACTAACGTATCCTTAACCAACGTTTGAGTTGATCTTAGCCTCAAGTACGGCTGACGTATCCTCAAACCAAACCCCCAAACCCAAATCTAAGATAATACGGATTTGGACTAGTCCACGCCCTACGGGCGACGACATAACTCAGTCTCCGTATACAATCCACGGGCAATCACAAATAAAACAAACATCCACGACACGAAGTGACCATCTGGAGAAGGAGAAAGTTGTTATCGCAATGCGGTAGCGTAATTAACTGCAGGGGCTTGCGACTGCAGGGAAGAGCGTCCCCACAATAAAAAACCCCTCAAACGAGGGGGAATCTGACGAAGTCTGCTACATCGGACGCATCCGTCTAAACCTTCGATACATGGTGCCATAAATCAACTTGGCATCTTCGGAGAGGTGGACGGATAGCACCAATTAGCTTCTACCCCGAATCTCAGCGCCAGGATATCGCAGTCCTGCGCGCCGCCGTTCGGAGGGGAACACTCCACAAAAGAAAAGGCAACTTCCTACAACCCCAAAATGAGACATGAGTTCTACACTATTCTGCAGCAAATCTTGGGCACGTCGACTCTCCAACTTCGTGCCCGAGTTGCCTCGGTCCAGAGGTGGGAGCCCGTAAAAGAAGCCGGCGACGTGGTGCCCTTCCGGCGACGAGGTGGAGACCGGAGATTCCGCGGGGAGATCGGGACAACGACGAAAAGACCGAAGGACACGGATCGCTCGGTATATCTCTCTACCCCCTCTCTAGATTGCTAGGACTAGTTTAATGGCACGATCCGAGTTTATAGTGCGCGGTGGTGCCGGTATAAAAAGTTAAAGTAAATCATCGCTTCCGCATTCCGGCGTCGGATCGACGGCCGGGGCGCCGCCGTGCACTTACAGTGGTATCAGAGCCTCGCTATTAACCTAGTCTAGCTTGGTCTAATGTGTTTACATTTCCGATCGAACAAAAATCGCAAAACCGCGTTTTCATGTGCACAGTTTCTGTCGAAATTTTTTTAGCTCCAAAATTTTTTCAGGCTGTTTCAGAATACTGTGCAGGAAATTCTAAGACATCTGTGAAAATTTGGTAGAGTGATACTGTAGAACCGCCGCGGAACCGCGGCCAAAACCCCCTTTGCGCCGCGGTTCCGCCGTAGTTCAGTGAGTTCACTGCACCATTTTTCCACAGTGATCTTTTTACAGTGAAATTGGGGTTTTGGAATATTCTTTTTGGGTCCAGAATTTCTTTAAGTGCTACAGTAATGCTTGGGGCCCACTTGGTAAAATTTGATTGATCGGATATTTTAAACACATTAGTTCACAGTATTTACATTATATCTGCGAACGTGAATGTCACTTGATCGGTAAATACCGTCTAACTGCTATAGCCCGGTTAGATGGATTTGCGAACGTGACATTCACGTTAATGTTCTGTGTTGTGCCGTGATGTTGCGGATTGGTCATGGGGGATAGCCTGGATGCAATGCTAGTACAGTTTTTATTGTATTATGTTCATTTGATATTGCGGGGCGAGCGTCCGACATGTGGACTGCCGTCACTGCCTGTTTGTATATTATTCTTTTGGGGCACGACCGGGTCGAGGTCGGTGTACCCGTTGTTTGTATATTTTACTTTCTGTACTAGGATTACCCTAAGGTGGGGTGCACGAATAGCCGGGTTCTAGAGGGCAACCCGCATCTCATGGCGTTGAGACGGAGGGGGCTTTACTCTAGAATTGGCGGGCTATTCGCCGCACTCGTAGGGGGTATAGGTTGACCCAGGAGGGGTGCCTAAGTTACCGGATTCCGTGAAGTGCTGGGTGGTCCATTCACGGTGCTGAAGGGGACTGCCTCGCTTCAGGTTTTGGCGGGTGACTTGCCGCGCCCGTAGGGGTCTAGGATTTCATTGCACAGGCTATCCACACGACCAGAGGAACGTCGGGTTTCAGTAGCGGCTCTGTGAAACCCGGGGATTCCAGATATCTGTATTGTTCTGTGATGCTGTACATTTCTGTGATGTTGCATTTTATCACGCCTTGAGCGAAATATTATATATATATATATATATATATTAGTAGATATTGTATATGTTTTGTATCCGCGCTAGTCCAGTCCCCGCTCTGTCGTTAGTTAGCTAACCTAACGGGTAATGACGGGACCCAGTGGCGAATGCGGATGGCATATACATACATCATTATATTTCGTTCTTTGTGGTGTGATCAATTGATGGGACTGCATTGATTCGGATCAATGCAAGTTAAACAAACCTATTCTGATGTTGTTGGAACACTTTTCAAAAAGCTGTTATTGCAAGCACGTTCTTTTTTGTTTTGCATCGTGGTATTCAGTTGGAATATCCTGCTCCTCAGTCGACGAGGCAAGGGCCGAGATCCCTTCACCGGGAGTGACCCCTTGGACAAAAAGTTTGCGTCAGGGCAATAACTTCACTATAGCCGATTACTTTTGCTTTGCACCGTGGTATTCAGTTGGAATATCCTGCACCTCATTCTACGGGGAAAGAGCCGAGATCCCTTCATCGGGAGTGACCTCTTTAGTAAAGGTTTTCATTACTATATTTTCAAAAAGCTATCCGGTTCCTTCAACGATATCAAGTTCATTACGTTAAAGGTTTTCGCCAGAAACCATTCGTAGCCCTCCGTCGTTTCATATGGGTGGTCAATAGTATTCAAGCTGTGTATGTTGGCCAAAGTCAAGGCACAGTGATTGGTAGCTATTGGGTATTCATATGCAGCATAGATAGATGCATTGGTTTAGGGCAGTCGTACTACTATTTTGGCCAAAGTCAAGGGTATGTACGGGTGGGCTCAAATTAACCTGGAGAATGACGGGTAGAACTTGACATGTGACTTATGATATGTTGGCCAAAGTCAAGGTTATAAGAGCATGGGGCAGAAATCACATCGGGAGTTTCTAAAGAAACTGAAACTTGCCAGATATACGCATACCTTCTGGAGTGTGATGATGTGAGCGGATTCCGTCACGTTATCATGCGATGATAGTTGGATCCCGATTCCCACTGATGAGTTAGTTTACTCCTCGGGTGACCCCGACTAATTCTTCTTTCAGGTTTGGAGGAGAATTTGAGGTGATAGTGGGAGGTTTCTAGATTAGATAAATTGGTAACCATTCTGATCTAGGTTAGAGTGCACGCTGAGTGTTTCTTTTCTCTCTCTCTTTGGCAGCGACCATTGAACTGGCCCTAAGACTATGACTCAGTGACCAAAATTAACCGAACCTTCTTAAACACTGGCTTTTGGATTGTCAGAGTTGCAAACCTCATTGCCACTCCTACTTTTACCTTTTTCTCCAGGACACCCTGTATTACTACGAACGTCCACTTCCATTGGACAAAACCATCGTATGGTCATATACGAACTCGAAGGAATTTATTCGAGGATGGTTTCCGGTTCTGGAGGAAACGGATATGACTATTCAGTTGTCTTTTCCTTTTACCTTCTCTCAGGTTGCGAGTGCTCCTTGGTTTAGGAGACAGTACACCTATTACGCAAATTGGATAGTCTTCTTCCAAACCATAGGCAGGTGCCGACCGGTAGGGAATGAAGAAAACCAATTAGCCTAACGATGGTGTACAGAAAGTATTAAGTAAAGACATAACAAGGGATTAGTAAGAGGGCAAAGTAAATTGCGACTGCTATTCACGACCAAACCAAATATTTCTTCGCCAATCCTAAATCACCTTTGTATTTCTCCAGGACACTCCGTATCACTACGAAGATCCACAGTTTATTGGATACTCCATCGTATGGTTATATACGAACTCGAAAGGAACTTGTTCCAGTTCGGAGATGGATTCTGGTTCAGGAGAAATAGGAATAAGGTTTATTCGGTTGTCTTTTATCTTCACCTTCTCTCGCATTGCGAGTGTTCCTAGGATTAGGACAGTACACCCATTATGCTTATTGGATAGTCTTCTTCCAAACCATAGGCTGGTGCCGAACGGTAGGGAAGGAAGAAAACCATTTGGCCTAAAGGGGTGTACAGAAGGTAATGACTAAAGACATAGAAAGGGATTTGGGGAGATGGCAAAGAATTACACGATTACAGTTGTGAATCTGGATACTGGAAGAGGCATTACTAGGAATACCGGGATACCCCATCGAAACATTTCAATGTTTCAGTTTCACTGTGTACTGTTAAAGGAAAACTGATTTCCCGATTAGACACTTGCTCCAGAGTATGTATTTACCATGTATGATTCTCACATCTGTATGGTTTTACAGATGATGAGTGGGAGTAAGTTATTGGGAATTAGGTGATCATCCTCATTATATCGGGATTCGTTGTAATCGGTGATATTTGAGGAAGTCACCTGTAACGCTTCGAAAATCGTTTCGGTGAAATTTCGAAAAATCGGTAAAATAAGGGGGTTTTCTGTAAAAAGTCAAAATGCAAATATCTTATTATAAAAATTAAATATACATATTCTAGCTATGTAATTGCTATTATTTGGTGTTTATTGAGCCGCTGGTGAAATTTTAAATTTTCTGAAAAAAAATATTATTTTATTATTATTTAAGCCGTCACTAATACATTTAATTAGGGAAAATTACAAATTGGAATGAGTTGAAACAAATTTTGTGCATCATAAAACATTAAATAAAATTTTATCATGTGGTTTTTGGAACGAAATCATTTGCCAAAACGGTTTAGAAATTATTGAAGAAAAAAGGCTTTTTTCGGTGAAATTAGTGTAAAGGGAAATTGGGGTATAGTATTTATCTTTTATTTTCCTCACCCACACTCACCCACACCCTCTCTCCTCCC
The DNA here is from genome assembly GCA_030015575.1 of Agapanthus africanus. Lineage (NCBI taxonomy): Eukaryota > Viridiplantae > Streptophyta > Magnoliopsida > Asparagales > Amaryllidaceae > Agapanthus > Agapanthus africanus. The sequence continues at coordinate 540,184,838 of CM057345.1, read as the reverse complement.
CCCCTATACTGCTGGCCGAACCCCCTTCACCATATTACCACCCCATTTTTAGAAAAGAGAACAAAGGAAATAAAGAAATCAATAAAGAAATGGGTGTGTTGACTTGAGGTATGGGTCTTCTTTCTTCCTTTGACTTCACACCTCACCCCTCCCCTCACCAAATCAGCAACTCCCTCATTTTGTTCAGCCCTTGCTGCAGCAGCTCCCCCCCCTTCATCACTTCTTTTCTCTTCAAAAACTCTTGTAAAATTCATCAAAACACCATGCAAAACCTCACAAAATCAAAATCTAATCCCTACCCATTTTTCCTTGGGCATTCAAGCATGGATCTAGGTGAAAAGAGAGCATTTTGGGAGGCTTGATTTCATGGGAGATCTCTAAATTGTGGAGGTATAATCTTAACCCTAAAGTTTAATTGTTGTTTAATTATGTTAATCTAATTTATTCAAATGTTAATTTGGTTGTGATTGCTAGTTTAGGAAATTCTAGAGAAGGGTTTAAATTTTTATTAGGGTTGTTATCATTATATTAGGGTCTTAATGAGTAGATTAACATGTTATTGTTATGTAAAACTTAATCTTGTTGCATCTTGCTAATTGCTACTTTTAAATTGTCCAAATTGCATAGTATTGCAAACTAGGTTTTAAAAAAATTAAGTTAAATTGTTAGATAAAATTTATAATTATGGTTTCATAGCATTATTAACATGATAATGAGTGGTTTAATACCTTAGGTTATGCAAAACTAAGCTTAATTGTTAAATTGTGAATTTTTGCTTGAAAATTGTTAAAATTGGATAATTAGTAAACTAGGTTTTCGGGGTTAATGAAATTTATTGGGATTAATTTATGGAAACTGTTTTTTTATAACTTATTTAAGATATTTAATAAGTATTATGGCCGCTAGATTTGTTTAAACGTCGAGTTTTGTACTAAAACGGGTAATTTTGCTTGCTAGTTTTTCGGAAAAACGGCTTTTTAGGTGAATTTGGGGTTTTTGTGAGTTTTAACCTATTTTATATAAAAATTAGTGTCCGTGAATATGCAAATGAGTGTGTTTGGGTTGTTCTCGATGGTTTGGCGTTAGTACGCCGACTTCGAGGGTTTTTGGGTTGATTTGTGAAAGCAACCATAGGTTTTGACCTATGTGGGATTCGTGCGTCGTTTTGGTCAAAGTCGGATTTTAATGCGACATGGTGCGTTATGATATGTAGGTACCCCATGTGGACTTCGAGACGACCAGCAAGCGCGTGGCGACGTCGGCACCGGCGAGCGAGGACCAGGTGAGTAGATTTATATCTACGGGGAGAAGTCGGGTGGATGGCGTATAGCACCTCCGCAGTTCGTGGTGATGTATACGAATACGTATACACATATATATATATTGTTTATATATTGTTTGAGTATATTGATGACAATATGGATATTTGGTGTTCTTGGATGATTTAGTGTCGCGAAACCCTAGAGTAGTGGTCGCACTACACATGCACACACCAACCTATACTTGCATACTTTCTTCTTTCATTTGTGCTTACGGGAATATATAGTTATGTGTTCACATGGGTATGGGACTATGTGTTCACATACGGATTTGAGGATACTTGGGTTTGAAATGAGTCGATGAGATTTGTATTGAGGTTGTGAATTCGGTGACATAGCAGGGTTCGTATTTGAGATACGACATGACGTTGTAGCGGGTCCTTGACGTAGTGTTTCACACACATCCATGCATACTTGGGCGGTATCAGTATTGTACAAGACATAGGTCAGTACCCTAGACTATGATCTTGGATAAAGAGGATACTAGGTGAATAGTAGGATGAATGTGATATTGACCCGTACCCAGATTTGGGATGCCGTATGCCGGATTTACTTACGAGCTATATTGATGATTGATCCGCACTCTTGATTTGGGATGCCTGATTATAGATATGGTATCGGATATGATATTATTGAGGCGGGATCACCGACTATACATATACAGGTAGGTATATGGATCGACTCAGATGTTAGGCGGTTTCCTTACCTGTAGTCCAGCTTGTTAGCTTAGCCCTTTAGTTTAGTTTAGTTGTTAGATTAGATTCGATTCTTACCTATTTCAAAAACTAACGAATCGTGGGTATTTTAAAAGACAGCCCAAGGGATCCTACGGATATTTCAAAAGACGTATCTTTTCATAAAAACACCGTAGCCCCTATTTTCAAAACCCCATGATTTGTGTTATTTCAAAAGGCACCATTTGTAGGACTTATATTAGATTAATGCAGGTTAGTTACAGTTGCGTCTTGTATTCAGCTCCCGCCTATTATTGTGGTTCGCTTCGCATCGCATACTTATGTTATAATTTCTTATTGCAACGTTGATATCATATTGTTAGGACACCAGCACCATTACCGATGATGCGTATGTACCACGTACACTTAATTGCCGGCTCACACACATCTTCATCGGTAATTGCCATGTCACGTACACCTTAGAAAATATTATTGCTTAACTTAGCTAGATAGCTAGTAGTTTGACATAATATTAGTATACTTACCTTATATGCCAGCTTAGATATTGTAGTTATTACTTGTCACTTCATGCATACTGTTATTCATCGTTATGCCGCAGTCATGGATTTTCATGCATATATTCACTATTTTACGTGTTATTGAGGTTTTGGATTCGGATTTCCATGAGATTTTCTGGATTTGGAGGAAAACCGCAAAAACATAAATAAACCTTTTCTCTCTTTTAAAATAAAAAGTGCGGTTTTCCTATGATGTATGAGTCGTCCACCATGAGTTTGCTGATGGATTTCGAGACCCGATTCGAGGAGTGGAGGAACCGTTTCGGGTACATGGTGGGCCCGGTATGGTATCCCGGGGCAAGAGGAATATGGTGTTGACGTTGAGCCTGGCTGGGGAACACTACCTACCGGTGATATTACCCGACACGTCGGATATCCGGAGGATACCGTCGTGGTCTTGAGATGGATGGTAGGGGCCGGTCTGGACTGACGGCGCCCTAGATATTGAGATTGAGACATTGATATTTCGAGACAGTGAGATTTATGTTTTGTGTCGATGCTAGACACTGTTGATACTGATTTCATTTATGATACCTCAGTTTAAAAATACGAAGGAAATCTCACTAAATTATGAAAACAGTTTCTTCATCTACATGTATTCTGTTTCATGCATGCATACCTCATTCATATGGTATATTGCTACCTGAGGCACAGACACGGCCACATGAGATTACACTCGGGTTAGATATTTACCCTAGCCTTGTTATAGGCTGCATGTTATATACATTTTTGAGGATATATTATGATCATTGACCTAGGTTGCGTTATTTATGCGATTTCTGTGCGTAGATGTTTTTCTATTCACGAGTTGGCAACTCACCCCCGTTGTGCCCCAGTTTCTTGCAGGTTTGCCGTACAGGTTTTATTACGGCTTTGCGGGCTCAGTTTCATTCGGGTGACTTGCTTGTAGGTGGGTTTTTCTCGTATCGTACCCATCATATTACCTTGTATAATATTATTCCGTTGTATCTAGTAAATTCCATCAACCAAACATGTATTTATTGAGATTGAGACCAGTGTTGTTTATTCTTTCGACCTTAGAGTCGCTCGTTATATTTCTGGTGGTTTGGAGTTTCCTTTTGAGTTTTGATCCTCGCCGTTGGCGTTGTATATTATATTGCTTGTGTGGTTGTGACCGTCGATTGACGAAGAGCTAGCTCCCGCTTGGGGATGTCTTTTTATTGATTTCGTATACTATTCATGTTGTATCCCGTTTGGGAGCCAGTTTTTACAAAGGAGACTCTGCCGAAATTTTCAGTAAATTTTGATGTTCTTAAAAACCGCATAATTCGGCTTATGCAATTAAAACTACTGGTTTTAAATTGGTTTTCCTTCACTCTACTTCTTTTCTTGGTTTGGATTTCTGGGTTTTCGGTTTACTTAGATTACGTACGCCTCGAGACGTTTCGTAGTTTAAGTGCCGGTCATGTTCCGTACTTTCGGGACGTGACATCACCTGGGTTGGTTGCCGGACGGCAAATATTTGGTTTTGAATATCCGCTGTTATACACCAATTTCAAATTGATATATCTGTACGTCTATTTTCATAGAGTGAGATATACCTTTTTGAAATTATGTCTATGACATTTACCTATATCAGTGGATGGTTAGGTAAGGAGCATTAAACAGCGGTGTAATTCTTCTTAACCATAAGTACAGTTTTCAACCTACGACACACAGGGAATGAGTTATCAGACTCAAGGGACTTATACAGAGTATTGTATGTTGTCCAGTGTCCATTAGGACAAAGGGGTTGGTTCTCGTACTATATTCAGGTTTACTTATGACTTCTCTAGTTTTTAGACAGGTGTTTCGCGGAAACACAGGGTCCGGATTTTGAGAAGTTATAGGTATTTGAATAAAGTAGAGAACCAGGTGTTGTAAGTATCTGGATTTTTCAAAGTGATCGAAGATGTAGATACTTGTGTATTGTATTCAGTTGATAGTAGTGATTAAGAGAACTTGCTTCTTTTTCAGGTTACTCATAATTGGAAGCATTCCTAAGTTGAGTAACGCTGATCGGCCTCCTTCCATTTTGTTGACATGCACTGGAGACAGCTGCATGATTTGAATCTGGTTCAATTAAATCAATGCCTCTGGTTCTATATTGGATATAGAACAGTTCATATCTTAACGATGTTAAGGTACGGGGAGTTGTCCGGCTTATGCTTAAAACCAGACTCTGGATAACTCAAGGCACGTTTTCTGTAATGGCTGTTTGTGGGTTGACCCAGGCTATGACGAGGGTTGATTTTCTACCATCTGGAAGATCAATAGTGATATTGTTCTAGACTCGCCACAGTTTTATTAAAAATGGATTTTTTCAGAAAACAGTAGTGGGAGTATGGTAGAACTGGAAGTGATTCCAGAACCACAAACGATTACTGAAGATTTGATAGGAACCTAAAGATTCAATCTGGTTTGACATTCCATTGGCCACTCCGCAGATAAGGTGGGTAACTTCAGGCACCCGAGAGGTACTCCGGTAGCCTCAAGGACGGTGACAGGGAGGTTCTTGTTTACCCAGACTTGCCATTGCTGTTGTTCCAGACTGTGAGACCCGGCAGGAGGATGAGTATAGCGTCGTTCTTAACTGGTTTTAGAAGTGTATGTCTATATGACTCTGCCAGAGGGTTGTCGTAGTCAGTGGGAGCAACGGAATCATAGTGGACAAGTGGCTTATGTCTATTTATAGACTAAAGCACATATTGCGGAGATAGATCATCCATTTCTGATGTGACAGTCATAGGTTTGACTTCATTAGAATAGGGGATGGATCTGTTAAGAAGGTAGTAGGGTGTAGTGTCCTGGTATTTAGATGACATACACAGAGTAGGAAGTGATATTCCTATACTACGATCGGTTATACTTTGGTCGTCACACAGTGGTTTCTCCACATGGGACTTGGACATTATATCAAACATTCTGGTTACTGGATCTATGGTTTTAGATCTAGATTTAGGTAGTTTCCCAATCTGGGTACTTAGACAGCATTCTAAGAGTATTTAGAATGGACGACTCCTGGCACGGTAGTGTACCTGCAGGTAATGGAGTCACCCTCTCTAAAGGTGTCTTACAGACTAAAGGGGAGAGGGATGTGCATAATTGGCAGATCACTTGCTCAGGCAATTGAGTCAATCATGAGATGTCAAGTACCACACCAGATGCTGTTTTTGCAATAGATGCAATAAGTTGACATTGATCCAATCTTGGAGAAATAGTCGGAAGCAGTTTTAGAACATAAGTGGATGTTCTAGGGATATGATAACGACAGCCTCATTCGGGAGAAAGTTATCATTCCAGGCTTCCAAGGTGACCTGGACGACAAGGAGGTTGTCAGAGTTATAGTTTTCCTTCTGACGAGGGGCAGTATTTTGGACAGGTGGTCCAAGGCAATACTGAGGGAGGCATGGCGCAGGATACTGATTAAGTTCAGTTGACGATACAGTCTAAGAAGTTTGGATTTGGAGTTCATTTATGAGCTAGGTCCCATCAGACATCCAGACACATTCTTAGACAGGTATTGCTCATTTTGGGAGATGGTTTTCTCCGCGAACTTGAGATATAGAGAGACATAAAAAGAAACATCAAAGCGGATCCACTCACTGAGGCTATTCCTCGAACGCAATAGTTTTGCAAACGGGATTTGTGAGACTGACTAGTAGAGGAGTTGTGTTCGGTATCACACGGGCTGTGAGTATGCGACATCGCAATAATTAGCCTTGAGTACAAGTAGGAGATTGTTGGAGATAGTACCCTCAGAGTCAATTATTGGATCACAGGCACGTGATTGCAATGATTGAGGGAGGACCTATCCCGGTAGGACAGTCTTACTCAAGATGATAGTATGCTATCTGGTTTATCTTTTTCATCATGTACTGCTTTAGGTGACCTGACAGGTCACTATTGCACGTTGATAGAGCCCCTAGGATTCTTGCTTGACTACCAGCAGTATGAGGGCGATCATATACATGAGAGCTGGTATTCTATAAGCACATCCTTAAAAGGTCCCTAGTCGTGGGAGTTTCGAGACAGGGCATCGATTCTCCAGAGTAGACTAGTGTATACAGTCGAGACCCCGACGAGGGGCGGTGGCCGGTCTCACAAGCCACTGGTGTCAGTTGGTTCACCTAAGATGTATACAGGTGCTCATTAGGTTATGAGTACACCGGACATGACTCGCCGGGAACATGCTAGTTGGTCTTATACCTGACGTCAGATAGCAGTTCCCTGGTGACATGTGTACAGGTTAGTTCATCGACCTGGGGATCGTCATTTGTCTCGTGTGAGTTCCCACTGTACTTTGATTACTACCCTACCACGCTCAAAGGAGACGTGCAAACAGGTTTTAGTTGGGTACAGTCCCGAGCCACATGGAGGCAGTGAGCGGATCTGCAGGGGTTCGTCTCTCCCGGTATTGGAGGTGAGGTCGCCCTGTGTCTAGGAGAGCCATTACACGAAGTCCTTGGCCAAGGCAGAAGATTTACTGGTAGGTATTCCAGTAGTATCTCAGGGTGTTCTGGGCTGCACTCTGACACGACTTGTACCGCTTTTGGGGGTCTGACTTTTACCAACCCCCTAGGCCCGCCATGCGATGCTCATAGACGAACGGACCGGACTGTACGGATATTGTCACTGACAGGCTCAGTAGGGTATCAGGATGAGTTCGCTCACAGACGTCCCTTTTGGTCAATAGCTGGTGGCCCGTCACGTATGGCTGATACCTCTGACGTGCTAGTGGTTAAATCCACAACCATAGTATTGACGAGTCTTTAGAGTCCCCCACAGACCAGTTGCTCAAGTTTCGGGCGAAACGCTGTAGAGGCCGTATGAAGATATGGCAGGGTTCGATCAGATACGTGTGGTATTGCACGGATCGGGATCGGACGGTTAATACTAGCCGGCTTTGGTTTAAGCCGGATCCTAGTATTGTATAGTGTAGATTTTGTCTCATTGCATTTGTATTCGGTCGGAATACAGATGCGGGTGTGTATACACAGCAGCGGGGTTTTCCTGTAATTTATTACGGGATCAGTTTTTTTGGAGTTGCCAGTTTGTTTTCCGTTTCAGCCATATTTCTTTGTATCTTTCATTGGCTGAAGATTGGTGGAGGATGGCTTAATTGCATTTGTGCAAATAAGTATTTTGGAGGGTTATCTTTGCATATCCTTGCTTCATGATGGTTGCACCATCATTTGACTTCTCTTGACTATGATGGCTTGACTTTTAGAATCATGATTGTTGATGATGATGAAGGGTGATGGTTGGTGGAGTGTTGGACTTTGTTTGTGATGATTTCTTTTCTTGACCACACATCATTCCTTGTTGCTTGATAGTGTGGCTCCCTCATTCTTTTCACTCCACTCCCTTTTGTTTTCCTCATGAGCTTGAGGCCGGCCACATGTGTGTGGGATGGGGATTTTCCCTTTTGGTTGTGAGGAAAAATGTTGATCTCATTCTTTGCATGCTATATTTTTCTCACCTCTCTCCAAATTCATTTCCTCCACAAAAGAAAAGGCAACTTCCTACAACCCCAAAATGAGACATGAGTTCTACACTATTCTGCAGCAAATCTTGGGCACGTCGACTCGCCAACTTCGTGCCTGAGTTGCCTCGGTCCAGAGGTGGGAGCCCGTAAAAGAAGCCGGCGACGTGGTGCCCTTCCGGCGACGAGGTGGAGACCGGAGATTCCGCGGGGAGATCGGGACGACGACGAGAAGACCAAAGGACACGGATCGCTCAGTATATATCTCTACCCCCTCTCTAGATTGCTAGGACTAGTTTAATGGCACGATCCGGGTTTATAGTGCGCGGTGGTGCCTGTATAAAAAGTTAAAGTAAATCATCGCTTCCGTATTCCGGCGTCGGATTGACGGCCGGGGCGCCGCCGTGCACTTACATGAGGGTCTATTTATCGCGTCTGCGGATGATACTGATCTTCAAGCTGCCCTCGTGGCTTCCGAGCGACTGGCTCGCGATGAAGCAGCACTGATCAGTATCGCACAGTCAGGTAGACTTCAGTCGTATCTTTCTGTGGTTATCTTTTTTTTATTGTGCTTTTACTGACACTTTCTTTTTCAACAGGTATCTCTGCCGAAGAGGTTTTCGCGGCTTCCTTCAAAACATTTGAAGAGGAAGAGAGGCTCCGCGCTTCTTTGGGCCTTGGTATACTTCGGCTCATTTTGCCTTCATTCCCTTTTTCTGTATTCATGGTTTGACTCTTTCTTTTACTTTGTTGCAGGGACTACCTTGACTCGGGTTATTCCAAGTGCGGTACTGATCCCGAACGGTGATGCAGCGACGCTTCCAGAGCCGGCTATCGTGGCCCCTGCTCCCCCGACAGTACCGCAGGAGACTTCACTTAAGCAGCCGATGACAGACGCTGTAACGGCTCCATAGGCAGAGCTTGATTCGGACGATGACGTCCCTTTGACGGAGGTCTTGAGGAGATCACTTTTCACCGCTCAGACCAAAAAGAAGCGTAGGAAGCGTGCGGCGAGGGAACGTGATGCCGCCTTGGCTGTAGGTGCAGGCCCAAGCACCACTCCACCTGTCGCTATTCCTTTAGAGGATTCTCCAGTTGCCTTGTCTACCACTCACAGACAAGTTGCGCGCGCGGCTCGGGAGGAAACCGAAAAGCTACCCGAAGGTAACGAGACGCTGAGTCTTTTATTAGAACTTGACCTTCAAATTCTTATATACCATATCCTGCAGGGCCAAGTCCCGGTGATGAGATGGCGGGTGAGATGACGGAGACCACAGAGCCCGAAGCGTCTACTCTCTCTCGGGAGTCTGGGACTGCCCAAACCGCCGCTCTTTCCCCTTACGGCTCCCTGATATCGGCGGGCATCGCAAGCGTTATGATGGCACTTGTCGAATCAGGAGATGAAGCCACGGGCGCCAAAACTATTCCACTGAAGGAGAGCGAAGAAGCCGCTGCGCCTGGTGATGCTTCCGTCGCGGTTTTGGCTGATGACCCGTCAGGTAAGTCTTAAGTGATTGTTCTCCTTTTATTTTACAATCCCGTTCAGCTTCTTCTGACGATTTTTGTTTGTAGGTGCAGTGAACGTAGAAATTGTTTCATCTGAAGCACCTTCGGTCGCCGTCATGACTGTTGTTGTTCCCTCGCCTTCTCCTATGTCCTCCACAATGCTGGAAAGGTATAGATTCGCAATTTATTTAGTTGAACTATGAACACCGTCTTCTTTGTGCTGACCGTGTATTGTCGCAACTTTGCAGGAGTCCTTTTTGATCATCCAGGTGCTGAACCCGCATTTCTCCTTCCAGTCGGAAGTTACTCCGTCCACTGGTGTTGCTTAGTATATCTTTCAGCTATTGTTTCTTTCTTTCTTTTATGAATAGCCGTGCTGTTACTAAGCCTTCTTTGTATTGGTCGCAGCGTCATGGATTGGAGGAGGGGACGAGGGGATAGCCGCACCTCCGGTACTCCCAATTTTGCCATTCGCCACAGCCGGTATAGTAGACTCCATCGCTCGTGTATTTCTCTTTATCTCTTGAGCCGACATTTGACCATAGCTTGTTTTGCTGCAATCACATCAGCTCCAGCTCCTTTTGAGTCTCGCATCTTAATGCTGGCATGGCCCTTTTCTAGACATCCATCTTCCAGGGGCGCTGCAACTAGCCTGCGCATGTTGAGTGAATTCATCGAGGATCTTGACGCTGAGGCCCTCGCATTCGCTACAGATTTTGCTGCTGAGGTTAATCCTATGTTGGCGACGCTCGTGAACTTCCATGGTGAAGGAATCGTCGAGTCTTAGGTTAATTATTGCAGACAGATCGAGGCCTGCCTGCACGAAATTGAGCTCAAGCATCTTGCTCTCGAGGTTTTGGCTTTGAACTCCTGGCGGGTTGCATAGGTTGAGCAGAGTGTTCCTTTCTTTCGCTATTTTGAACAGGAGGCGGCCTTGAGACGGAAGGAATATGAGGTGGCTTCCAGCGAGTCTGTCCAATTGTGTGCCCAGGTCGAAGAAAATGCTGTGCAGCTGAAATCTATTTTTGAAAACCTCCAACGATGTATTTCTGACGGGCTGGTGCTGAGGCGAAAGTTTGACTTCACTAAGCAGGTTAAGCAGAGTCATGAAGCCGCTCAGCGGGAAATCGATGAGAAGCTTTCATCCTGTTTGCAGCAACGGTCTCGGATTGAAGAGGAGTTGGCCACAGTGGCTGATCATGAAAACGAATTGAGAGGAGTGCGCGTGCGGCTGGCTGATTTGTTAAAAACGCCTCCTTCTTAGTAGCCATCTTTGTATCGACCGAAAATTTGTAATCTATGAATAATATGCTTTCATTCATTCATTCATCATTTTTTTATATGATGTATCTTGTACTCAATTGAATTCATGAATAAAAGACACATATTTTTATCTCCTACATCGCCTTTTTTTTCTTTGCTGTGTTGCTGGCATGTTACTTTAGCAAGTGTGGCCTGTAGATGATAAATAACGGTTCATCTTGAACTTTTTGTGGGGTAGCGATGGCTTAGGAAACAGGTTCAGGTCTGCCGCTTATGACTTTTCAACTTTATGAGCCGTGAGGGTCTCATAAAAACTTTTCTCCCTACGAGTCGAGAGGATCCCGTAGGTGTATTTTCTCCTTAGGAGTCGTGAGGATTCCTAAGTGTGTTTTCTCTTGAGAGTCGTAAGGAACTCACAAGAGAGTTTTCTCCTTTACAAGTCGAGAGGACTCATAAGTAGTTGGTGAGTTGATCCAGTCAAAGCATTGCTCCGACGGGGGAGGTCGTTGGCTGACTTATTTCCGAGACGGAGGTCACTGGCTGATGTGTTTCCGAAACGGCGGTCACTGGCTGACGTGTTTCCGAGACGGCGGTCACTGGCTGACGTGTTTCCGAGTCGGGGTCACTGGCTGATGTATTTCTGAGACGGAGGTCACTGGCTGACGTATTTCCGTGACGGGATCACTGGCTGACGTGTTTCCGAGTCGGGGTCATTGGATGACGTGTTTCCGAGACGGGGTCATTTGCTGACGTATTTCCGAGACGGGGGCATTGGATGACGTATCTCCGCGACGGGGTCACTGGATGACGTATTTCCGAGATAGAGGTCACTGGATGATGTATTTCCGGGACGGGGTCATTGGATGACGTATTTCTGCGACGGGGGTCATTGGATGACGTATTTCTGCGACGGGGTCATTGGATGACGTATTTCTGAGACGGAGGTCATTTGCTGACGTATTTCCATGACGGGGTCATTAGATGACGTGTTTCCGAGACGGCGGTCACTGGTTGACGTGTTTCCGAGACGGCGGTCACTGGCTGACGTGTTTCCGCGACGGGGTCATTGGATGACGTATTTCCGCGACGGGGTTGGATGACGTGTTTCAGAGACGGGGTTACTGGATGACGTGTTTCCGAGACGGGGTCATTTGCTGACGTATTTCCGAGACGGAGGTCACTGGATGACGTATTTCCGCAACGTGGTCACTGGATGACGTGTTTCCGAGACGGGGGTCACTTGCTGACGTATTTCCGAGACGGAGATCACTGGCTAACGTATTTCCGCGACGGGGTCATTGGATGACGTGTTTTCAAGACGGGGGTCACTTGCTGACGTGCTCCACTTTTTGCGGTGTCGGGGCTGACTCTAGGTTGTCTGTGAACCGTAGAGTCATGGAACTGAGGACTTTTCCGTGGCCCTGATTGGTGGTGTCTGTAGGGTGTTTTTCGTCACCCCATTGAGATGGGAATACGTGTGCTCTTGTCAGGCGCATTACAGATTTCCCCTGCCTAGGGTAGGCTGGGGTTTATTGATTGTGGGGATCCGAATCTCCGGCAGCCGCAGACTAAGTTGCCGTTAATTACCCCTCGCCTTTGGAGCGAGGGAACCTCCGATTGACGGGTTAAACTGGCCATGCGAACTCAATATGCAGTGTACGTGTGTTGTGTTTTGAAAGGGGTTTTGGATATATCGGGAGCCATGCAGAGTTTTTACGGGGGTCCCGCTACCCGGATAGCGGGCTGGGGGTCAAGAGGGCTAGCAGTCCCCTTGCGGGGTGCGGGGCAGCGCCCCGGCCCAAATTTTTTTTGAGAGGGAGAGTGTTGTATAGTATGCGTGTGTGTGTGTATTTATATATACATATATATAAAAAAAAGAAAGTGAAAGGGCATCCAAAGGATGCGTGGGGTCAGCGCCTTGAGCGCTGTGCACTTAGGTGCTGTGCGCTCAGGCGCTAGCGCGCCACGTATCGGCATGTGGGCGCTTTGCGCTTGAGCGCTGGGTGTTTGAGCGCAAGCGCGCCACGTGTCGGCACGTGGGCGCTTTGCGCTTGAGCACAGGGCACTTGAGCGCAAGCGCGCCACGTGTCGGCACGTGGGCGCTTGGCGCTTGAGCGCCGGTGAGAAAAATGGGCTTTTAGTCCCAGAACCAGAAGCTATGCTTCAGAAAGGAAATATCTATTATATATATATATATGGAGTTAAACTCCTGGGATGTTTTGAAGCTGATGAAGGGGGTTCTTCTTCTTCCTCCTGTTGTTTGGCCGGATCTTGAAGATCAAGAGATGTGAGATTTTAAAAATCTCTTCTTTTTGAGATCTAATGGTAGATCCAAATTCCCTTTTGTGGGTTTTGTGGTGAAAAACTATTTAGTTTTTGAAAAGTAAGAGTAAAACTCTTGATTTAATTCAAAAAAAAAGAAGAAGGTTTGAAACCTTCAGAAAGGGGAAAAAGGCACAAAAGAACCCTAGTTTTTTGGGGGAATGAAAAGTCTATGCTTTATTCATCAAAATGTTGCCTTATATAGGCTTACATATTTACATATAGCCCCTTGGGCTTTGCAAAAATGGCATTTTGCCTATCCCATGGCTCATGTGCCATTTCATTTTTGCACATAAGCCATGGGCTTACAAAATATTGGCTTTATGCCCATTTTGCATACATTCATGTATAAAAAATTACATAAAAATTATTTATTACATGATTTTGTTGTTGGCATGGGGAGGCTGGCCGCGGGCTCGACTTGGGCATAGGCCTGCCTGACCTGGGCTTGGGCCTACCTGACCTGGAGTTGACCTTGACTTTGACTCGGTCAACTGGGGTGCAAATTTTGACCCCAACAAAGTGCCCCCCATCAATAAATGCACACTGCACATTTGAGTTGTGTGCATGAAATTGATGGATCTTGAAGCTGGACTTCGAGGTGGAACATCATTCCAGGGGCGGAGCCTCATCCCGGGGAGCATGATTTCCAGGGATCAGAGCATCATTCTGATTCGTGGAGCATACTTCCGGGGTCGGAGCATCCCTCGGGGAGCATGATTCCAGGGATCGGAGCATCATTCCGATGAGCGGAGCATGATTTCAGGGGATCGGAGCATCATTCCGATGAGCGGAGCATGATTCCAGGGGATCAGAGCATCATTCCGAAGAGCGGAGCATGATTCCAGGATTCGGAGCATCATTCCGAAGAGCGGAGCATGATTCCAAGGGATCAGAGCATCATTTCGATGAGTGGAGAATGATTCCAGGGGATCGGAGCATCATTCCGAAGAGCGGAGCATGATTCTAGGGGATCGGAGCATCATTCCGATGAGCGGAGCATAATTCCATGGGATCGGAGCATCATTCCTATGAGCGGAGCATGATTCCAGGGTTCGGAGCATCTTTCCGAAGAGCGGAGCATGATTCCAGGGGATCAGAGCATCATTCCGATGAGCGGAGCATGATTCCAGGGGATCGGAGCATCATTCCGAAGAGCGGAGCATGATTCCAGGATTTGGAGCATCATTCCGAAGACCGGAGCATGATTCCAGGGGATCAGAGTATCATTCCGAAGAGCGGAGCATGATTCCAGGGATCGGAGCATGATTCCAGGGGATCGGAGCATCGTTCCGATAAGCGGAGCATGATTCCAGGGGATCAGAGCATCATTCCGAAGAGCGGAGTATGATTCCAAGATTCGGAGCATCATTCCGAAGAGCAGAGCATGATTCCAGGGGATCGGAGTATCATTCCGAAGAGCGGAGCATGATTCCAGGGATCGGAGCATCATTCCGATGAGCGGAGCACGATTCCAAGGATCGGAGCATCATTCTGAAGAGCGGAGCATGATTCCAGGATTCGGAGCATCATTCCAAAGAGCAGAGCATGATTCCAGGGGATCGGAGCATCATTCCGATGAGCGGAGCATGATTCCAGGGGATCGGAGCATCATTCCGATGAGCGGAGCATGATTCCAGGGGATCGGAGCATCATTCCAAAGAGTGGCAGACATTCTGACCGAAGCATAATTTCGATGCAGAGGTTGATTCCCAGGCGAAGTATAATTCCGACAGGGAAGGCAGGTAATCCGAGGCGAAGTATGATTCCGATACAGGGTACATTCTGAGACAAAGCATGATTTCGACACAGAGCTTGCTGGTTGACTTGATCCCGAGGCGGAGCATAATTCTGACGAGGAGGTCGGTGATTGATTCTGAGCCGAAGCATAATTCCGACAGGGAAGGCAGATACACCGAGACGAAGCTTGATTTCGACGTGGGGTACACTCTGAGATGGAGCATGACTCCGACGCAGAGCTGGTTGGTTGATTTGATTCCGAGGCAGAGCATAATTCCGGCAAGGAAGGTAGATATCCCGAGGCGAAGCATGATTTCGACACGGGGTAAATTCTGGGACGGAGCATGATTTCGCCGCAGAGGTTGTTGGTTTGGTTTGATTTGATTTGGGTTAACATCAGCATCGCTATACTGGAATATGGTACCAGAAGCGAATCATCATTTGTCATGAGAGGATTTGGGAATCGGTTTTTGCTTGGCATCAGTATCGCTACACTGGAATATGGTACCAGGAGCGAATCATCATTTGCGCTTGCTTATCAGGAAGCGATGGCTTAGGAGACAGGTTTTAGGTCCCTATCACCTAAGAATTTTCAATTTTGTGAGCCGTAAGGGTCTCACAAAGTATTTTCTCCCTACGAGTCGTAAGGATCCCGTAGGTGTATTTTCTTCTTAGGAGTCGTGGGGACTCCTAAGTGTGTTGCTCCTTTGTGAGTCGTAAGGATCTCACGCGGGAATTTTTTCCTCACAAACTCGAGAGGACTTTGCGAGTGCATTTCATCTTTTTTTCACGAGTTTGCGTCCTTTCGGGTTTTCACAAACTCGCCGGCAGTCCTGCTGTTTTTACTCACGGAGCCCTTTCGGGTTTTCATCCGTGCCCATTTTGCTTGTGGACATACCTTCTTTTTTTTTTCTTCCCTTTTTTTTGAATCTTCCCTGCCGGTGGGACTCTGAATGTGGTCTCGCCGGTAGGACTTGAAAGAGATTGGGATCGTTTTATGCCCATGGATTGTATACGGTTTTGCAGGATGTATGATCCAGACCATAGGGCCATAAAAATTTCGGGACTTTGTTGGCGTCTGCATCGCTGCACTGGAATATGGTACCAGGAGCGACTCATCATTCGCCACTTGGGGATTTGGATTTGGAATTTGGCTGGCGTCTGCATCGCTGCACTGGAATATGGTACCAGGAGCGACTCATCATTCGCCATTGGGGTATGGGATTTGGAATTTGGTTGGCGTCTGCATCGCTGCACTAGAATATGGTACCAGGAGCGACTCATCATTCGCTACTTGGGGATTAGGGAGCGATGGCTTAGGAGACAGGTTTAGATCCCTACCACCTAAGACTTTTCAATTTTATGGGCCGTGAGGGTCCCATAAAAGCATTTTCTCCCTACGAGTCGTAAGGATCTTGCAGGTGTATTTTCTCCTTAGGAGTCGTGAGGACTCCTAAGTGTGTTTTTTTCTTTATGAGTCGTAAGGATCCCACAAAGGTTTGTTCTCCTCATGTATCGTGAGGACACATGAGTGGGTCTTCTCAATGCAGCATAATTCCAAAGGCGGAGACCAGCCGTGTAACTGGTGATTGTGGTGGGATATGGGTATGATGAGAATTATTTGAGCCCGTGGATTGTATACGATAGTCAATTTGGGGACTGGCCGTAGGGCTGGGAGAATTTTGGAAATTGGATTTTGGTTGGCGTCTGCATCGCTGCACTGGAATATGGTACCAGGAGCGACTCATCATTCGCCGTTGTTTTGTTTGTTTTTTTTTGGCTTTTTTTTGTTTTATCGTGATTGCTCTATCATTTCAGCTTTTCTTATCACGAAGGTCGCGATTGCCCTATCATTTCGGCTATTTATTCGCGGTTGCCCCATCATTTCGGCTTTATTTTCATTTTCATTTTTACTCGCTGATTTTTATTGCGAGTTGCCCCATCATTTCGGCTTTTCTTTATTTTTCTTTTATTTACACATTTTTCGTTTATTTACATTTTTTTTACATTCCCAGTTTAACGACTTAGAGGTCGACTGTTCCCAGTTTAATGACGTGGTGGTCGATTGTTTTCAGAGAGAGGCGGATATCTGAGAGAATCAGTTTCACGAAGAACTTCGGTCTCCGTTTGTATGAAATTGGCGGTCGCAGCTGGACAGTTTGTTAACACGCCTTTAGACGGTTCTATCTCTCCTGCCTTGTATTGTTTTTCGACCCAATCTTTGAAGACGAAGCCGTCCTCAATGGCATGACCTATCACTCTATGATAGGGGCAGTATTTGGGGTCGTCGGTCCTATTCGCTTCCTGCGGTCTTTTTGACTCTGGCAGTTGTAGACCGTTTTTCAGGGCGTCTTTAAATATTTTACAGATTTTGTCCCTTCTGAAGGAATAGACCTTATCTAGCTTCTCTTTCAGTGGAGATTCTCCTCCTTCTCCGAACATTGGCTTCCGAGGCTAGTTGGTGCTAGGCCCGCTCATCCCTTGCTTATTTCGGTTAGCCAAAGTGTTGAGAGATTCAGAATCATCAGAGTTTCCGCCTTTGCGATTATCGTCCTTTCGGTTTCTTGAGGACCTATTGTTATTTTGGGAATCCGAGGAGGACTCCTGTTTTGAGTGCTCCAGCATCTGAACTTTCCTGGTCATCTCTTGGAATGTTTTGAGACCCGCGGTGCATAGAAACGGGGCCATCCAATTGTTGAGATTTCCGATGAGGAGACTGACAGATTAGTCCTGCTCTATCGGCGGTTCGCATTTGACGGAGAGATTGCGCCATCGGGTTATAAAATCCGTGCTGCTTTCGTTGTTCTTGGGCTTGGTCCTTACGAGCTCGGAAATAGTGATCTTATCGCTGACGCTCATGAATCTTTGTCGAAACAAAGATTCCATTTGGACGAAAGTAGTAACGGAGCCATCCGGTATGCTCGCGTACCAGTCGAAAGCAACATCGGTCAAGCTATTAACGAACTGCCGGAGGAGAAGCGCATCATTGCCCCCAGTATTCCCGCATGAGGCTTTGAAGTGGGCGATGTGTTGATTCGCATTTCTCGTCCCATCGAATCTTCCGAATTTGGGGATGACATAGCCGCTAGGAAATTCTACCAGATCATACTGAGCAGGATATGGTCTCCCACTACTGCAGATATCTTTTTGCGCTTCGGCTTCGGCCACCAATGTTTTGACTTTGCTGGCAACCAAATCTATGATTTGATCTTGAGTTAGCGGGCTACTGTCATCAGTAGCCAAGGCATTTCCTGAGATAGGATGCGATTGACTTTCATGCGGCCCGCCCACCTTTGGATTTGAGGGAATAGGCACCGGCTGTCTCGGGACAACATTTCCCGGTTCATGAGCAGAGCCCTGTGCTTGATTGGGCGGCTGAGAGGCAAGTTGGGCCGTAAGCCGTAAGACGACATTTGTCAAGTCGTCGATCTTTGAGTAGAACTTGGCCATCTCCTTATCTTTGCTTCTGAGCTGTTTTCGGAGCTCTTGGAGAAGTTGCTGCTCCGCATTCTTAGACTGGAAAGTTGGCTCATCTTCGCTTTCCGAGCCCGACTCCTCATGGACCGAAGGGTCTTTCCGCCTATCATCCTCATCGAGAAGGTTTTCATCACCCAGCGGGGGCGGCTGTTCTTGGGAAGCGGCAACCACATTCAAGCCAGATTGGATTTGAGATGTGGTGGCCCCGTCCTTGCTCTTGCTGCGCGTGCCCACCATGTAGACAGTGTGGACCACATACCCAGCCATTTCCCCATCTTTATCAGGGTAACCTTGTTCTTCGAACCTCATGAGGTTCAGCTTAGCAGGAGCCCTAGCCCTTTTGTTGGCTCTATATCTGAGCCTTTTCTGCCTTAACTTTTCAATTTTAAGGGCTCGGCGGGCATCCATTTCCTGGGAAGCCACCGTGAGTCGATTAGCGGGGAGCTTAGAGAAAACACCCGATCGAGCAGTTGTCAGGGGCACCGCCGGAGCTTGCTCGAGAGGCCCTGTTGCTTTGTTGGTGTTGATGGCCTTGCCCCCCAGCTGGGGTCAGAGAGAGTCGTTCAAACATCGATTTGCGTTTGAGTTGGGGCGCCTTCGAGACCACCACATTTGGCCTCTTGCCTTTCGAGACCGGTTTGTCTGTCACAGGGGCTTGAGGAGCTGGGATGGCGCCAACTGGCATGACATAATAGAGCCAAATGGTAGCAACGGCTCCTCCCATTGTCGCCCGAGACTGGCCGAAAGGACCGTCCTGGAGTCTATCTTCATCGTGTAGGAGATGGGAGCTGAGTTCATCTTTGGAGACATTGTTGAAAAGTGATTGCTTGAAAACCTGCATGAAAAAGCATTATTTCAGTATAAATATAGGTATGTATATTGACTGAGTTCGCATGAATGCTTAACCCAAAATATGGGAGGAGAGATTGGTCCCACCGGGCGTGCCAGAATCTGTAGGGTGTTTTACGTCACCCCATTGAGATGGGAATACGCGCGCGCTTGTCAGGCGCATTACAGATTCCCCCTGCCTAGGGTAGGCTGGGGTTTATTGATTGTGGGGATCCGAATCTCCGGCAGCCGCGGACTAAGCTGCCGTTAATTACCCCTCGCCTTTGGAGCGAGGGAACCTCCGATTGGCGGGTTAAACTGGCCATGCGAACTCAATGTGCAATGTACGTGTGTTGTGTTTTGAAAGGGGGTTTTGGATATATCGGGAGCCACGCAGAGTTTTTACGGGTGTCCCGCTACCCGGATAGCGGGCTGGGGGTCAAGGAGGCTAGCAGCCCCCTTGCGGGGTGCGGGGCAGCGCCCTGGCCCAAAATTTTTTTGGGAGGGAGAGTGTTGTAGAGTATGTGTATGTGTGTATATTTATATATACATATATATAAAAAAAAAATAAAAGGAAAGGGCATCCAAAGGATGCGTGGGGTCAGCGCCTTGAGCGTTGTGCGCTTAGGTGCTGTGCGCTCAGGCGCTAGCGCGCCGCGTGTTGGCATGTGGGCGCTTTGCGCTTGAGCGCTGGGCGCTTGAGCGCAAGCGTGCCACGTGTCGGCACGTGGGCACTTTGCGCTTGAGCGCAGGGCGCTGGAGCGCAAGCGCGCCACGTGTCGGCATGTGGGCGCTCTGCGCTTGAGCGCTAGCGCGCCACGTGTCGGCACGTGGGCGCTTGGCGCTTGAGCGCCGGCGAGAAAAATGGGCTTTCAGTCCCAGAACCAGAAGCTATGCTTCAGAAAGGAAATATCAATTATATATATATATATATGGAGTTAAACTCCTGGGATGTTTTGAAGCTGATGAAGGGGGTTCTTCTTCTTCCTCCTGTTGTTTGGCCGGATCTTGAAGATCAAGAGATGTGAAATTTTAAAAATCTCTTCTTTTTGAGATCTAATGGTAGATCCAAGTTCCCCTTTGTGGGTTTTGTGGTGAAAAACTATTTAGTTTTTGAAAAGGAAGAGTAAAACTCTTGATTTAATTCATAAAAAAAGATGAAGGTTTGAAACCTTCAGAAAGGGGAAAAAGGCACAAAAGAACCCTAGTTTTTTGGGGGAATGAAAAGTCTATGCTTTATTCATCAAAATATTGCCTTATATAGGCTTACATATTTACATATAGCCCGTTGGGCTTTGCAAAAATGGCATTTTGCCCATCCCATGGCTCATGTGCCATTTCATTTTTGCACATAAGCCATGGGCTTATAAAATATTGGCTTTATGCCCATTTTGCATACATTCATGTATAAAAAATTACATAAAAATTATTTATTACATGATTTTGTTGTTGGCATGGGGAGGCTGGCCGCGGGCTCGACTTAGGCATGGGCCTGCCTGACCTGGGCTTGGGCCCACCTGGCCTGGGGTTGACCTTGACTTTGACTCGGTCAACCGGGGTGCAAATTTTGACCCCAACAGTGTCACGTCCGTGCCTTGCTGGAATGAGGAGGAACACCGTTGTTGGTCTTCTGCATATGTTGCTGTCGAGATCTGACTTTCCCTTTGACAGAGTTTGTTGGGACATGTGGTTCCTTTTTCGTTTATGCCCATGGATTGTATACAGGGGTCAGTATGGACTTACCTGCAGGGCAAAAGTTTCATTCTTTCATTTTCTTTTATTTCTTTCTTTCCGCGATACTCTATCATTTCAGTTTTTTATATCGCGAAAGTCGCTCTTGCCCAATTATTTCGGCTATTTTTCGCGGTGCCTAATCATTTCGGCTATTTTTCTTTTCTTTACTCTCTGCTTTTTATTGCGATTTGCCCAAACATTTCGGCTATTTTTATATGCATATATTTTTTTTTACGAGTATGGAACTCAAGATCTGATACCAATTTTAGCATTAGCATCGCTGCGGCTGGAATATTGCTAGAAGCGAATCATCATTTGCCGTGAAAGAACTTGGAATTTGATACCGATTTAAGCATCGGCATGCTACAACTGGGATATTGCCAGGAGCGAATCATCATTTGCCTTTGTCGATTTAAACAAAGATGGCTTAGCCAACAGGGTTAGAATCCTGTCAACTAAGGCTTTTGACTTCATGAGCCGTAAGGGTCTCATAAAGGTGTTTCTCCCTACAAGTCGTGAGGATCTCGTAGGTGTGTTTTCTCTTTAAGAATCGTGAGGATTCTTAAGTGTGTGTTCTCTTATAAGTCGTAAGGATCTTACAAGAGTGTTTTCTCCTTATAAGTTGAGAGGACTTACAAGTGTTATTCACCACATGAGAAAATTTCGCGCCATTGGTGGAACTGGGTGGGGGAAGCATTTATTTATGCCCGTGGATTGTATACAAAGGTCAACATTGAACCGTTTATAGGGCCATCTGGGAATGTGATGGCTTAAGAATAGGTTCAGATCCCTGTAGCTTAAGACTTTTGAATCTTATGAGCCGTGAGGGTCTCATAAGAGGGTTCTCCTTACGAGTCGTGAGGATCTCGTAAGTGTAATTTCTCCTCAGGAATCGTGAGGATCCCTAAGTGTGTTGCTCCCTTGTAAGTCGTAAGGATCTCACGCAGGTATTTTCTTCTTACAAGGTCGAGAGGACCTTGCAAGTGTGCATGAATTTTTTACGAGCCTGCGTCCTTTCGGGTTTTCACAAACTCGCCGGTAGCCCTGCTGTTTTTACTCACGGAGCCCTTTCGGGTTTTCATCTGTGCCCATTTTGCTTGTGGACGTACCGTTTTGTTTTTTTTGCCACGTCAGCCTGAGGATGCTGCGGTTTGTAGTAGTTTAAGGACGTTTCGGTCCATAGCTAGTTTAAGGACATCTCGGTCCCTTATTAGTTTAAGGACGTTTCGGTCCACAGCGATTTTGAGGCAAGTTTTCGCTGGATACTACTTATAGAATTTGGGCTTGGGAAGATAGCGAGTGGACATAGGCGTCGTCATCTATCGTTAACCTAGGCTGTGACTCGTCAGGCGTAGTATCTCTTCAGGAACCGGCTGTTTATTGGCCTGAAAGGTCTTTCGCCATGCATATCCATAAGCAAGTAAGCCCCACCTTGGTAGACTTTGTCTATGATGTACGAGCCCTCATAGTTCGGCTCGAATTTCCCCCGTTTGGCACGATTGGGGATCATAGGTCTCTTGACCATTAGCACGAGTTCGCCTTGGCGAAATGTTCTCGGCTTAGTCAATCTCTCGTATGAACGCATCATCTTTGCTTTGTAAGCCTCTAGGTTTTGCTGCGCTATGAGACGAGTTTCATCGAGGGTGTCGATCTCCTCAAGCCGAAGATGAGCATTCTCTTCGTATGTTAGCTCATAATAAACCGCCTCTCGTAAAGAGGGTATCTCTATCTCCAAGGGGAGTACCGCTTCAGCGCCGAATACCAATGCATACGGCGTCGTGTTTGTGGCCGTTTTGAACGTGGTCCGATACGCCCAGAGAGCTTCATGCAGTCTCTCGTGCCAGTCCTTTTTTTAGACACCGCCTTCTTTATGATATTCGTTAAGGTCTTGTTGAAAGCCTCAGCTAGACCGTTAGCTCGGGGATTATATACCGAAGAGTATCTCCAGTCTATATTATGTTGTTGTGCGAAGCGGCTGATTTTGTGACTTCTGTAGGCCGGCCCGTTATCAGAGATAATCCGTCGCGGAATGCCGAACCGATAGATGGCGTGTGTCTTGAAGAAATGGAGAATGTTCTCCGTCTTCACTTCTTTTAGCGGTACTGCTTCTGCATACTTAGAGAAATAATCGGTTGTTGCCAATATGAACCGATGTTCTCTGGATGACGCTGGTTCGATGGGCCCAATTATGTCGATTCCCCACATTTCGAACGACCAGCTAGCCAATGTTGGGTGTAGCGGATTTAGATGCTGGTGGAGGAAGTCTCCATGGATTTGGCACTAGTGGCACTGCTTCGCGTATTCTAGGCAGTCCTGAATCATCGTGGGCCAATAGTAGCCCATCCTTTTGATCTTCAGCTTCATCTTCGGCCCGACTTGATGAGAACTGCAGAGTCCGTCGTGAGTTTCTTAGACGCCTCTCCTTGCTTCTTCCGGTCCCAGGCATCTCAGCTACAGAGAGTCGAACGATCTCTTATATAAAGTATCATTGACGAAGGCGAAAGACAGAGTTCGTTTCATGAGTTGATGTCTTGAGGACGCATTTTCAGGTGTTCGACGGGATTTGAAGTAATCTATAAAGACTTCTCTCTAATCCTTAGCCTTTTCCCGGTCTTCAATTTGCAGGGTCGTTTCCCCAGTCACTTCCTTTTCTTCAGACGACTCTGGAGATATTTCCGCTGGTGCAGGGACCCGACGGCTTTGTACAATGATCCTTACGTCATCGAGGTTTTCGTCAGCCAGTTCTTTGGCGAGTTTGGCTAATGCATCCGCCTTGCTATTTTCTATACGCGGTATGCTTTCCAGGACGTAGGAAGGGATTTGAGTCAGTAATTGTTGCACTCTCTCGCCGTACTTCACCAACTCTGGTTTGCACGTTTGATAGTCTCCGTTTACTTGACTAACGACCAGCTGGGAGTATCCGTATATGAGGAGGTTTTCGATTCCCATGCCGACAGCGATCTCAAGACCTGCTATCAAATCCTTATATTCCGCTTCATTATTTGTCCTCGGCTCTGTTAGGGAAAAGGCAAAGCGCATTATCCCTCCTTGCGGAGTCATGAAGATAAGGCCTACCCCCGATTTGATTATAGGGGTGTTGTGTTGTCGCTTCTTTATGGAAGATGCCCCATCGAAGTAGAGTTCCCATCGGGTATCACTCCCTCCTCTCTCCCTGTCGATCATGTCAAACGCGTGCTCGTCCGGCAATTCACAATTTAGGGGTGAATCGGCAGGTATCAGATGCTCAGCGAGGAAGTCGACGATGGCCTGGCCTTTCACTGCCTTGAGAGGTCGGTATGTTATCGAGAATTCCATTAAGAGTAGGGCCCATTTAGTGAGCCGTCTCGTTAGTATGGCTCTTGACATCAAATACTTGAGAGGATCCACCTTTGATATGAGATGGACCTCATGCGCCAAAGCATAATGCCGAAGCTTCGTTATCGTGAAAATTAACGCCAAGCAGTGTTTTTCGATAGGGGAGTAGTTGTTTTCTGTCCCCAGGAGAACCCGACTCAAATAGTAGAGGGCTCTCTCTTTCCCTTGACTGGAGCGGTCAGTACCAGCGGTTTCTGCAGGTATTGTTTGATTTCGTTGAGTGTATCCTAGCATTTACGATCCCAAACGAACGAGGTTCCTTTCTTCATCAGGTGATTGTAGGGGCAGCATTTGTCGGAGAGGTTAGCTATGAACCGCCGGATATACACGAGCTTTCTTTGGAGAGACTGCAGTTGTTTGAGAGTTCTGGGCGGAGGCATTTCCATAATCGCCTTAATCTTTGATGGATCTATTTCGATGCGCCGGTGTCGGATGATGAACCCCAGGAATTTACCCGAGGAAACTCCAAACACGTATTTGAGAGGATTCATCTTCATATTGTATTTCTGAAAACGCTAGAACACTATTTTCAAATGCTCCCAGTGTTCCTCATATGATCTACTTTTCACCACGAGGTCATCAATATAACATTCGACGATTTCATGTATGAGGTCATCGAAGATCTTCGTTATGGCCCTCTGATAGGTAGCGCCGGCGTTCTTCAGACCGAAAGGCATCACTTTGTAGCAGAATATGCCCAGACGAGTCCAGAAAGCGGTATGCTTCTGGTCTTCGGGATGCATCTTTATTTGATTGTACCCTGATGAGCCATCCATAAAGGAGAAGACTTCGTGAGTGGACGTGTTATCTATCATCAACTCGGTAACCGGTACGGGAAAATCATCCTTCGGACAAGCTTTGTTGAGGTCCCGAAAGTCTACGCAGATGCGCACCATCCCATTTTTCTTCATCACTGAGACAATGTTGGCAACCCAGTCGGGGTATTGAACTTCTTGGATGAAGTAGGATTCGATTAGCTTCTTAACTTCGGCGTTGATGCTCATTTCATGTTCGAGCCGCATTCTTCTTGGTGCTTGTTTAACTGGCTTGACGTCCGGAGATATTGCCAATTTATGCACAGCTATTTCCGGATCTAGCCCCAGCATCTCGGAATAGTTCCATGCGAAGCAGTCTTTATACTGCATGAGCACGTCTTTTAGCGTATACACTTGTTCTTTAGACAGCAACTCACTGACGAACATAGGCCGCGGGTCGTTTGCCGTCCCCAAGTCGATTTTTCTTAGGTTTTTCGCCGTGGTGTGTATCCCATCTTCCAACTCTTTTGGCGCCGGTAGAAATTCTGAGATCAATTCATCTTCATCCTCATTTTCGAAGCACCAGGAGAGGTCATCCATATTCTCAGGCACTCCTTCTTCCGACAGCGTTATCACGTGACAGGTACGAGATCGTTTCCAAGACTGATGTTGATCTGGTTCTACATCTTGCCATATTCGTTGATTTTGGTACATGCTTTTGCGGTGGGGCTACCCTCCAACTGTTGGATAAAGCGAATCTGCCGAGTTGATATTGGTCTTCGACCCGGTTTTTAAAGGTGAAGCAGTCTTCAAGAGGATGTCGTATCGCTCGGTGATAGGAGCAATAATCCGGGCGATGAACCTCGTTTGCTTATTCGGGGCGCCGAGACTCCGGGAGTGTCATCATTTGATGTTTCATGACAAGGTCAAAGATTCTCCTTGTCTTGTCTTGAGGGAAGGAATATACTCGATCCATCTTTTTCATAAGAGACGGATTCCGGCTGACCTTTTCTCGATCACGTAGCCTTTGGTTCCGTTTTGCCGCTGTCGAACGTTTTTTCCGTTCTTTGACTTGTTTTTGCCTCTGCGTCGGGCCTTTTTCTTGTTTTGGGAATGCATGGCGGGCCGACGGCGAAGGGCATCGTCATCCTCCGTGGCCTGCTGAAGGAGGCGTTGCGTCTTGGCCTTTTCGTAAATGGCTATTTCGCGGATGTGGTCATCCTAAACCCTTTGACCTGCTTCTCTTATTAGCTTGTCAATCTGTTCTTCAAATGAAGAACTCGGCACTTTTATGACGGGACCTTGTTCTGGTTCAGTGTCAGCATCCCCTTCTTCATCGAGATCATTTATGACATAGCAGTCATGCAAATGCTCCCGTTTCTTGGAGTGGACATATCCAAGCCCAATCGTCTCCATTTTTCTGTTGGGTAATTTTCGCTGAGTTCCGAGGACGTTCCAAATCCCGGGCAGACGAATGGGTTGGAGCCTGTCGAGTGTAGGATTGGCACCATGCCAGACTTCTCTTTTGACTTTAGTCTCCGTGGATCGGTAGAATATGATCGCCTTTTCACCTCTTCGTCTGGGAGGGATGTAGAATGTCCGTAGTTCTTGCACACTATATGTCTCAAGTGCATCAAGCTCTCTGTAGTGCCGCCGCGGAACCATGGCGATTTGCAAACTCTGATCATCTCCAATGAGGGCCTGTATTGATGGACGGACCGAAAACACCGCGTTGATGTCATCTTACGAGTCACTGCCAAAGACCAGAATAGGGGTAGATGGTCCCGACCTGTTGCATTGGGGTGGCCCCGAATAGACTATCTCTTCTTCCTCCTTGGTATCACTCTCGAAGACCGGAATAGTGATGATAGCTTTTTGCTTACTCTCCGGTTTATGGCATCTTTCCGTGTCTTCAAAGTCTGGCAGGAAATACTTTGCATCCTTGTACTTTCGGACTTCATTTACGGAAAATGGGTTCAGTTCCCCCGTCACGGTATACTCAAGACCATCTTTGAAATACTTCATACACTGATGTTGTGTAGAAGAGATGATGTTATATTCGTGTAACCAAGGCCTGCCGAGCAAAGCGTTGTAGCAAGTCTTGGCGTCAATGACATGAAACTTGATGTCAGTGACGAGTAGCCTAAAGCATAACGTCAATATTACAGACCCGAGCATCCGTGATGACTGGGAGTCGAACCCAGAGATGGTGATTTTATCCCGAGCAAGGTGCTGGACACTCATGCAGATTTCTTTTAGTATCCTCACATTTAGGAGGTTGACAGAGGACCCGTTGTCAACTAAGATCTTCCCTATCTTAATGTCATGGCAGTACCCGGTGATATACAGGGGGCGGTTGTGCTCGCACGTTCCGAGGAGGAGATCTTCATCGCCGAAAGTGATATCAGCTGTGTGCACTTCTTCCAGCCCGTCCTTCATTTTTTCTTCGGCAAGGAAAGCTTGAAACTGCTCGAGCTCTTGTAATGCCCTGATCAGAGAATCTCGTACCTCTTTAGACAACAGAAGGGCGTCCAAAACGCTTAGCTGTGAGGGTATCTTCCTCAGGTGCGCTAGGACATTGTAATCCACTTTGCTTTCTTGGGCGGGTCCTTGGCTTTCAGCTCTTCGACGACTCGATCATCGAGGGCGATATCCTCAGGGACTTTTTCCTTCCCCTTATCTTTTTTGTTCGATCCCTTATTTGTAGGTCCAAGATTTTTTTCGAGCAACGTACGGTTGCGCAGCTGAATATTCTCACAGTTCTTCACCTCTTCCTCTTTTCCTGAGGTGGATTCTTTAAAGAGAGGGCCGAGGGCAATTTCTTCGTCAGAATCGCTTTCGAAGGTGAGAACTTGCGATCTCCTGGAATCAACCACGTGACAGTTTCCGGTAGCTCTTTTTTGCTCATCTGTCGTGCTTCTCTGCTCTCGATGAGCCTTGTGCTTCAATCGCTTGACGTGTTGTCGGTGGGCAACATATCCTTGCCACCAATTTTTAAAGGCGTTGCACTCTTCGGTAGGGTGCGTGATCCTCCGATGATATAAGCAGTAGTTTGGATGCCCATCCGCTTTGTCAAGGTGTATGCTGCCGGGAGTATTTCTTTTAAAAGGTGATGTTTCCTGATTTTAAATCAGGAAAGCCTACGGAAGAGGCTTCAGAAAAGGGTCATGTGCTCACACGTGACCAGCAGTCACGTGTTGGCATGCGACATCTAAAAGCATCGGCAAGGCAGATTCAGTTCCTGACTACATCAAAGAAAAGGGCTTCAGAAAGGGTCACGTGCTCCCACGTGACCAGGGTCACGTGTTGGCACGTGACATTTAAAAGCAGCGGCAAAGGAACAACAGTTCTCTGATTAAATCAAGAAAAAGGCTCGAGACAAGGGTCACGTGCTCACACGTGACCAGGGGTCACGTGGTGGCACGTGACGGCTAAGCAACGACCAGAAGGCAGAGCACAAAAAGAAAGAAGAGGGCTCGTTCCAAGGGGGTCACGTGCCCACACATGACCAGGGGTCACGTGGCCACACGTGACCGGCTTTCAAAGCCTATCTTTTAACAGAATCAAATTCTGAGAAGAGATCACTCAAATCTTTCCAAAGGAAAAAGATTATTTGGAACCGATCGGATTAAAGATTTAAAGGTGATTAAATATCATCTATCTATGGAAAAATCTTGAACTTGGAAAGATTTCCCTTTAAAATCTAACCGAAATAACAAAGGAATATCTTTGGATTTAAAATCCAATGGTGAATAAAATTCACCTAATAATCCAAAGGTCCAGATGAATGATGAATGCAAATCAAATCTCTAACGAATACAAATCAAATCTTTCAATGAGAGATTTGCTAAACAAATTGATTCTCTTCCTTCTCCTATAAATAGGATCCAAGAAGAGAAGAGGGGGGGATCTACTTTTTTGGGGAGAGAAGAAACAGAGAGAGGAGAATTTAATTCTCTGCAAAAGAAAAACCCTAGGTAAGAAAAGAGAGGCTTAAAAAGAGAATTTAATTCTCAAAAGAGTTTAACTCTTATATAAAGAAAAGAACTTAGTTCTTTTTCTGGTGGAGGATCTGCAAAGTGCACTCGCCCCATGAATTGAGAATTTAATTCTCATTGGGTTGAGATCCTGCCATGCAGATCCAAAACATAGAGGAGGAATTAAGTTTTGAGAATTCAATTCTCACAAAATTATAGGAATTTAATTCCTTTGGGATAAAATTAGGGTTTTACCCTAAATAAGAATTTAATTCTTTCACAATAGGAATTTAATTCCTCCAAAACAAAAATTAGGGTTTTACCCTAAATAAGAATTTAATTCTTAAAGATAAGGAGACTTAAAAGATCTCTGTGCATGAAAAGACTAAGGTCACGTGCTCCACGTGACCCCTGAACAAATCCCCCAAAAATGAGAAGAGGAAAGCTTTAAGGCAACGCCTCACGTGTTCCCACGTGACCCTCATTATATATGGAACAAAAGCAAAGGCTGAAACAATTCTGGGCACTCTCACGTGTTACCACGTGACCCCTAATAAATGTTCTAATAAATCTGGGCATGATTATACATCACGTGCCCACACGTGATGGCTATGAAAATTAAAAGTGTTTAACACTTGTTTGCAGAACAAAATAAAGGGGATCTGGCCCCACTTTTTGATGCCATCACGTGCTCCCACGTGACTCCCAAAACGCAGAAAGAAAGATCAATGGAAATGAAAGCTTTGGGCGCTCTCACGTGATTCCACGTGACCCCTTAGCAAACGCTTTAACAGTCAGCGCATAAATCACCGTCACGTGTCAACACGTGATGCTCAAAAGATGAAGAAGTGTTTAACACTTAATTGCAGAACGAAGAAAAGGGATCTGGTCCCACCTTTGGGCGCTCTCACGTGTCCACACGTGACCCCTCTTTCTTTAGTGTTTAACACTAATTTGGGGATTATGTTTCCAGTGTTTAACACTGATTGTTTCTAGTGTTTAACACTAAATTGAAGATTATTTGCTTTAGTGTTTAACACTAATTTGAAAGCCCTGTTGCTAGTGTTTAACACTGATCATCCTTTAGTGTTTAACACTAACTTACTAATCTTATTCCCAGTGTTCAACACTGTTGGTCTTTAGTATTTAACACTAGCTTTAGCTCAATTGGCTAAGTTTCTAGAGGCAAAGCCTCTCCTTCAATGGACTAACAGAGGGCCAATATTTCAAACACAACTGGACTTAGCCCAAACTGGACATAAGTCCTCAAATCATCTTGAACTGAGCACATCTGCTCTTTCAACCAACTCATTGGTTCAAGGGTACATCTCTGAACTCCTCTGATATTTGTCGTTGTAATCCTTCAACGTCTTCAGAGAGGTGACGGGTCCCGACAACCACACATTAATACGGACCGTGGGGTCCTTAAACCCGCGGACTTATGCGTCCTTAAACTAAAATACGGACTGTGGGGTCCTTAAACCCATGGACTTATGCGTCCTTAAACTACCAATAGACTGCAATGTCCTTAAACTACCAATGGACCACTAAGTCCCTAAACTGGAACATGGACCACTATGTCCTTAAACTGGTATTGGACCACTATGTCCTTAAACTGGTATTGGACCACCATGTCCCTAAACTGGAACAATAGAGCCCAAACGCTCTTTTGTCGGATCTAAACGATCCCGTTAAGTTGATCTTAGTCTCAAACTGGACTAACGTATCCTTAACAAACGTTTAAGTTGATCTTAGCCTCAAATACGGTTAACATATCCTTAAACCCTTAAACAGACTTTAGTCCCAAATTGGACTACAGGTCTCCCAACCAACTTTGGTTCAAGGGTACATCTCTGAACTCCTCTAATATCTGTCGTTGTAATCCTTCAACGTCGTCAGAGAGGTGACGGGTCCCGACGGCCATACCTTCATTGGACCACTATGTCCCTAAACTGAACAATAGAGCCCAAATGCTCTTTTGTCGGATCTAAACGATCCTGTTAAGTTGATCTTAGTCTCAAATCGGACTAACGTATCCTTAACAAACGTTTGAGTCGATCTTAGTCTCAAATATGGCTAACGTATCCTCAAACCAAAACCACAAACCCAAATCTAAGTAAACACGGATTTGGATTAATCCACGTCCTACGGACGACTACATAAATTAGTCTCCGTATACAATCCACGGGCAACCACAAACAAAACAAGCACCCCCGACACGAAGTGACCAGCTGGAGAAGAAGAAAGTTGTTACCGCGATGCGGTAGTGTAATTAACTGTAAGGGCTTGCGCCTGCAGGGAAGAGCGTCCCCACAATCAAAAACCCCTCAACGAGGGGGAATCTGACGAAGTCTACTACATCGGTCGCATCCGTTTAAACCTTCGATACACGGTGCCATAAATCAACTTGGCATCTTCGGAGAGGTAGACGGATAACACCAATTAGCATCTGCCCCGAATCTCAGGCAAGACGCCCATGTCTTGGCCGCCATTCGGAGGGGAACAGATTCTGGCACGCCCGTTGGGACCTCTTACTCTTTCCACTCCACACTTCGTGTGTCGTGTTCGCGAACGAATCGCGGTTTGCTGTAGTTGCCTGTGGATTCGAGGTACTAAGATTTGGTGTCTTGCTCCGTGTAGAAAACAAAAGATCAATGGCTTCAAACTGCAACTCTCGCTCGGTCCTTGCTGGAGAAGTGACTTATGGGCCCAAGCGGCCTCCCTTTTCAAGATGCCAGTGAAGCAGGTAACTCAGGCCACCACTGGATTATTCTTCGGGACCATGCTTCCACCGTTGAGCTTCAATGCCACAATGACGTTGCAAGAGTCCCCAAAGAAGTCGGTCTTTGATCGGCTTACCACTGCCGCGACCCCTCTCAACGGGTCGCCCAGCTTCAATACCTCAGTTTTCAACAGACTGGGCCAGAACGTTTACAAGCCCGCGATACCCGAAGCTGCCATCCCAAAGCGGATAGTTAGTCCGGCTCAAGCGAAAGAGATTATTGAAAAGGCTTCTCCTTCCAAGAAATCAGTTTTTACAAGGCTGGCCATTCCGGTTGCTGCTCCAGGCGAGGTCCTCAAAGCTGCTTCCCCTGCCCAGAGGTCTGTCTTTGACAGATTAGACATTGCTTCTCAACGGGTGTCAGTTTTCGACATGCTAGCACCAATAACGGTCTCTCCTCAAAGCAGGGGCATGAAGAAGCTTATCCAACAACGGAGGTGATCTCATCCGCACGACATGCTCGACGTCGCCACTGGCGCCGAGTAAGGAAGGCTGGGGGCAACTCCCCCTCTGGATTTACTCCACCAGCTCCAACGATGGAGATCGAGGCTGCTGTTCCAACCGAGAACAGCTTTGAACTGCTCAACAAAGTGCGCAGAAACTCTCCTACTGCATTGCTGAAGAGAAATTCTTCACCTGTGGAGAATGCTACAGAGAAGAAGCCGGAGCAACCTCCTCAACGGCTATCCTCTGCAATTTACAAGGTCTGGCGTCAAGTCCAAGACTCCGTAATAGATCAAAACTATCTCCGCCGACAGAAAAAGATGAAGGTTCGGCAGGAGAAGGACTACTCTGCCAAGCCGGAAAAAGCAACAGCTGGCTGGGTGCCCACTGCAACGGCTTCCTCAACGTCAATCACTCAAAGGAAAAAGAGGCCGCAAAAAGCCCCTGTGAACATGGCGAACCGTAAAAACGCTGAGCACAAACGCCCCAAGTCTGGGGGCATGGTGGTGCACACTGTTTATATGGCTTTCGAAAAGGAGGAAAGCCGCACTTCGATGGGTCACCGACCGCTCACCCGATCCGTAACAAAAGCCCAGCAGCAGCAACAGAAGCTTCAGGAGATGATGACTGCAATAGCCGCACTTACCGGGCCAAAAGAAAGCTCGGAGGCATTATCAGAGCAGCGTCATGAACAAGAAACTGACGCTGACTACTTACGCAGAGTCCTCGAAAAGAAGGACAAAGAAGCCGCAGAGCAAGCGGCTAATATAAAACAAATGGCGCTTCTCTTCCGAGATATGGTAGGGATGATGATCCAGCGAGATCCTCCTACTGAAGATCCTCCGATTGTCCTTGAAGATGACAAAGGAGAAACATCGAATCCTCCACCGGATCTGTCGGTAGCCAAGGAGGAAACCATTTCCAAGACCGCACTGAATGACCATATAGCTCAGCAAATACGAGCTCATCAGGCGAGTGAAGCGGCCAGCCAAGTCGTCAAAGCTGGACGACCATACCCGGGCTGGTATGACCAAATCAGCTACCCGCCGGGATATACGATCCCTAAATTCCATGTGTGCAAGGAGACAGGGAACCAACATCAGCATGCCGCTCAATTCAGGGCCTTATGCGGCAACACAGGAGGCGATGACAAACTGTTGCTTTGAATGGTATTTGGAGCTACCTAATGACTCTGTCAAAACATTTGCGGAGATGGAGCTATTGTTTACACAAAGATTTGCCAGCGCCAGTGAGCGCACCCCGATAACAGCACTGATTAACGCCAGGGTGAAGCCAGGCGAAATGTGGGTTCAATACGCAGCACGATGGCGGAATCTATGGTCGAAATGCGAACAGCGGATCGAAGAAGAGCCGGCGGTGGGCATGTTCGTGGGCACTCTTGATCCGCAAGAGACCATCTCGCAATTCATAATGTTCTTCAAGCCAACTACTTTCCAGGCCTTGATTGATAAGTTGGCCCAAATGGATCAGATGAGTCACACACCATCTCATTCAAATACGGATCCTCGGCATGAAAAGGGGAAAGGGAAAGCAACTTTCGTCGCTAATACTCAACAACAGTCGAGCAACTTGAAGCCGGTTGTCCGTCAAAACAATATGCGTCCACTCCCATCCCTCGAGGAGAGACTGGGACCCCCTTACTCGTTTCCTCAGGATAAAACGAGAAGACTGTTCGAGCTGGCAGTGCGCAACAGACTCATCAATCTGCCGAGTCCAAAGCGTCCGTTGCAGCCAGACGATGTCAACGATCCCAATTATTGTCCTTACCACCAAACGGTAAGTCACCCGATCGAGGATTGCTTCGTCTTTAAAGGATGGATCGAGGATCAGTATCTACAAGGCAAGTTTGCGCTATCCGAGAAGTGGAAAATAAACCCACCACAACCGCACACTCCAAAGAAGACGGACACACCGGGGGCAACTTGTTCTTTTGTTGAAGAAGCTTCGTGGGAGGTCGTGTTGTCAGCCAAAACCGAAAAGATGCTGAATGATCTCCAGACATGCCCGGCGATCGGGTGGAAGAACTCGCTAGAACCCCAGATTATCGAAGGGATGCTGAAGCCGCGCCCAACTCCAAAGATCGACGGTGAAGGCCCCAGCATTCACACCCAGCCGTCAAAATCTTCAAAGAAAAACAAGAAGAAATCTAAGAAGCCCGTGAAGCCCAGCGACAAGCGCACGGATTTGCAGAAACAGATTGACGTGCTAGAAGAGTATAACCAGAAGGCGCGGATTCCAATCACGCTCCAAGAGTTCCTCAGCCACGTCCTCGAGGACGAAAATGATGGAGAAGACTCATCAGATGAATCTGAGGACTACGTAGCAAGTTGTCATGTGATCTCTCACTCATTGATAGATGATAAAGAGGCTCCTTACACCGAGAAACCAGGGGCGGGTCCTGAACCAGAACTTCTGTGGCCATCAGACGAGATGATCGATGCCTTCCTGAACGAAGCCCGTCTTAAAAGCAAAGCTGATCGAGAGCGCGAGATGACCATATTCGAGAAAGCCAAACGCCGGCGACTAGATGAAAGGGTCGAAACACTCCTACCGGATCAAAGTACATCCGCCACAAATAAAAGCAGGTTCAAGATGAGGAAAAGATTCGCCAAAGCCATATCGATGGGAATGAAGCTCCCCTCTTTCAGAGGAAATTCTCCCACCGATATATATCTTGATGAAGCGGACATGCATCTTAACTTCTGCTTATATCATCAGAAGATTGCACACCCTACTGAAGAATGCAATGCCTTTAAAAACTAGTGGCAGGGATACGTTGCTCACCAGCAGCACGTTCAACGATTGAAGCGCGAAGCTCGTCGGAAACAGAACATGACAAATGAGCATATGAAAACTGCCGGCAACGGTTACATGGTTGACGACAGAAGATCGCAAACTCTCACCTTCGGGAGCAATTCTGAAGAAGAAATGACTCTCAGCCCTCCCTTCAAAGAATCCACCTCAGGAAAAGAGGAAGAAAAGAAGAGCTGCGAGAACGTTCAGCTGCGCAATCGCACGCTACCCGAAAAGAATCTCGAACCCGCAAATAAGGGATCGAACAAAAGGGATAAGGGGAATGGAAAAGCGACTTTCGTCGACAACGCTCAACAACAGCCGAGTAACCCGAGACCGTTTTGTCGTCAAAATAACAAGCCACGATACCTCAATGAGAAGTTGAAACGTCCTTACTCGTTTCCCAAAGATAAAACAAAGAGATTGTTCGAGCTAGCAGTGCGCAGCGGGCTCATCACTCTGCCAGATCCAAAACGTCCGTTGCATCCAGGTGACGTTAACAATCCTAACTATTGTCCCTACCACAGAGTAATGGGTCACCCACTTGAAAATTGCTACGTCTTCAAAAATTGGGTTGAAGACCAATACCAACAGGGAAAACTCGCGCTGTCCGAAAACTGGAAGGTGAGCCCGCCACAACCACATGCCTCGAGAAAGATGGATATGCCGGGGGCATCATGCTCATTCATAGGGAAAGCCCCATAGACCGAAAAGTCAGTAAACTAGAGATTCGCCTCAAATACGGCGATGCTAGACCGAAAAGTCAGTAAACTAGAGATTCGCCTTAAATACGGCGACGACGGACCGCAATGTCCTAAAACTTGCAAATGACCGAAACGTCGTTAAACTACTATCAACCCGCGGCATCCTCAGGCTGGCGTGGTAAAAAAAGGGTATGTCCACAAGCAAAATGGGCACGGATGAAAACCTAAAAGGGCTCCGTGAGTAAAAACAGCAGGACTACCAGCGATGTTTGTGAAAACCCGAAAGGGCGCAGACTCGTTTAAAAAAAAACGGTATGCCCATAAGCAAAATGGGCACGAATGAAAACCCGAAAGGGCTCCGTGAGTAAAAACACCAGGGCTACCGGCGAGTGTTTGTAAAAACCCGAAAGGGTGCAACCTCGTTAAAAGACACTTACAGGGTCCTCTCGACCTTATAAGGAGAAACCACCCGCGTGAGATCCTTACGACTCACAAGGGAGCAACACATTTAGGGATCCTCACGATTCCTAAGGAGAAAATGCACTTGCGAGATCCTCATGACTCGTAAGGAGAACTCTCTTATGGGACCCTCACGGCTCATAAGATTTGAAAGTCTTAAGTTACAGAAACCTTAAGCTGTTCTTAAGCAACCCCCACAACCTTCGATATTGCCCTACAAGCGGCTCATATTGACCCTTGTATACAATCCACGGGCACGAATAAATATTTCCCCAACAAAGTCCCATTCGTGACTAGGGATATGCTTGTACAACAAACAACACTTGTAAGTCCTCTCGACTTATAAGGAGAAAACCCTTTTGTAAGATCCTTACGACTTACAAGAGAACATGCACTTAGGAATCCTCACGATTCCCAAGGAGAAAACACACCTACAAGATCCTTACGACTTGTAGGGAGAGATACCTTTGTGAGACCCTTACGGCTCATGAAGTCAAAAGCTTTAGTCGACAGGACCCTTAACCCTGTTTACTAAGCCACCTTTGCTCAACATCGACAGAGGTAAATGATGATTCGCTCCTGGCAATATCCCAGTTGCAGCGATGCGGATGCCTAAACCGGTATCAAATTCCAAGCCCTTTCAAGGCAAATGATGATTCGCTCCTGGCAATATCCCAGTTGCAGTGATGCTGATGCCTAAACCGGTATCAAATTCCAAGTCCTTTCACGGCAAATGATGATTCGCTCCTGGCAATATTCCAGTCGCAGTAATGCTGATGCCAAGATTGGTATCAGATCTCAAATCCCCTACTCGTAAAAAAAAATCAGCAAGTAAAAATGTATGCGTGCAAAATAGCCGAAATGATTGGACAACTCGCAATAAAAAGCAGCGAGTAAAAAGAAAAAATAGCCGAAATGATTGGGCACCGCGAAAAATAGCCGAAATGATTGGGCAATCGCGATTTTCGCGATATAAAAAGCTGAAATGATAGAGCATCGCGGAAAGAATAAAAAAAAATGAAAGAATGAAACTTTTTGCCCTACAGGTGAAATCACATCGATCCCTGTATACAATCCAGGGGCACAGATAAAGAGGGAACCATACCTTCCCAACAGGCTTCATCAGAAAGCGAAGCCAAATCTCGACGGTTCATAGACAACCTAGAGACAACCTCGACATTTGTCGCAATATTGCAGACACAATATCAACAAACGAAGCAAAAGAAGGTCCCTAGCTTCAGGGTCTCGACGTCAATATCGACAACTTAGAGATCACCAATGGCGTTTCTCCTCACTCCAACCAGATGCAGTCGTGACGTCAACAACCGACCCCAGAGTCGCAACGAAACGGAACCATGACAAAGTCCCTAATTCCAAATCTCAATGGCCACATCTGCAGCCTGGAGGCCAACAACGGTGGGCTTCCTCATTCCAACATGACACAGATGTTACACCATCAAACGGAGCGATGGCAAAATCCCTGCTTCACCTCAGCGTTCGTCTCGTTACAGCAGACGCAATGTCAACAACGGCGTTCCTTCGCAGTCCAGCAGGATGTAGATGCAACGTCAACCAAAGACCCCATGATCAGTCAAGCGGAGTGACGGCAAAATCCCAGCTCCACCTCGACGTTCGTCTCGATACAGCGGACGAGATGTCAACAACAACGTTCTTCCTCCAACAGGATTAGGACACGCCAAAGCAAATGAAGCAAAATGCCAAATTCCTAGCTTCAGGGTCTTGACGGCAAGTCATATAAAGCCTGAAAACATTCGGAGATCATCTCGCACCAACATGGAGTGGTCGCCACCTCGACGTTCGTCTCGATACAGCAGACGAAATGTCACCCCAGCGTTCTTCCTCTAGCAGGGTTCAGACGCGACACTCAAACAAACGGAGCCACGGCAAAATTCCCAGTTCCAAGCCTCGACGGTTCACCAGCAACCTAGAGACAACCACGACATTCGTCTCGATACAGCAGACGCAATGCCAGCAAGCGAAGCAAAGGCCAAATTCCTAGCTTCAAGGTCTTAACGGCAAATCATATAAAGCCTGAAAGACCACCGGAGATCATCCCACATGGAGTGGTCACCACCTCGACGTTCGTCTCGATACAGCAGACGAAATGTCACCCCAGCGTTCTTCCTCCAGCAGGGTTTAGACGCGACACTCAAACAAACGGAGCCACGACAAAATTCCCAGTTCCAAGCCTCGACGGTTCACCAGCAACCTAGAGACAACCACGACATTCGTCTCGATACAGAGGACGCAATGCCAGCAAGCGAAGCAAAGGCCAAATTCCTAGCTTCAGGGTCTTAACGGCAAGTCATATAAAGCCCGAAAGACTATCGGAGATCATCCCACATCAGCGCGGAGTGGTTATGACTCATCGGGGCTCTCCAAAATAAGCCTAACCTCAAGTAAAAAGCGGCATGGCAAATTCCTAGCGCTTGCTCTTCCGACGGTCAAACTGCCAAGGAGGATTGCTTGAAGACGTCTTGTCCAGCCCCCGAAGGGATCAGAGACACGGCAGTCGCAGGGCTACTCGAACAACACGATTGCCTATCGAGGAATACATCAGCTCATGCGACGGTACGACGGCCAAAACCCTAAGTACCACAGACCCTAACGGACTTCTGTCGTAAAGAGCAGAGGTTAACTGTGACGTTAGGATATTCTTGCGAGATCTGCTCGATCCATTTCGACTCGTGAGGAAATTGATGTCTTTGCGAGAACTTCTCGATTCGTCTCGACTCATGAGATAAAGCCTTAGGCAGTAGGGATTAAAAAACCTGTTTCCTAAGCACTGGGGCCCTGCAAGGAGATCCAAAACGGTCTCTTACATACTATCCACGGGTCACACTCTCTAAAGTCGAATCTCGACAAGGAGGGAAACAACCGCTTACGGGTCCTCTCGACTCGTAAGAGGGAAAATTCTCTTACAAGATCCATACGACTTATAAGAGAAAACACACTTAGGAATCCTCACAACTCCTAAGGAGAAAATACACCTACGAGATCCTCTCGATCCGTAGGGAGAAAAGTCTTTATGAGACCCTTACGGCTCATAAAGTTGAAAAGTCTTAGGTGACAGATCCTAACCCTGTCTCCTAAGCCATCACCGCCCTGCAGAGAGGCCAAGATAAATTGTCCGCAAAACACATTCGATGGAAAGAGGCATACCATTGAAAAGAAAATTGTATCTTTTATTCATAAACCAAAATGGATACAAATTACAATCCATGAAAGAACAAAAAGAAAATACTCTTTCTCAAGAGTATGTACAAAAAGAAAGGAAAAGATACAAGTCTTCAAGTTGGCGGGTGATGGAGCAATTTTACCAGCTCATCTTTCTGTTGCTGAGTCACGGCTTCATGATTCAAGATCGCCAGAAGACGGGCCTCCGCCTGAACTTGCTGGGCCTGATATGAAGCAAGCCGAGCTTCAAGCTCTTTCTCGGTGGCTTTATGAGCCTCGACCCTTTCACGAGTGAACGTGGCAGCTTTATCGAGAGCCACCACCTCTTTGATGGACTCCTGAAGCACCCGCCAGAGTTCATATGCTTTGTTGGCCTTAGCGGTAAGAATAGCGTGAAGCTCGCTCAGCGCCTTGGAAGCTAGCTCCCTTTCCGAGAATTTGCGGCCAAGCCTTTTCTCGCATGACGTCATATTGGCCGCGCATCGTGCTATCAGACCCCGCAACTCCGCTTTTGCAGCCACGGCTTCCGAGGAAAGGCGAGAACATTCAAGGGCGTGCAAGCGAGCCTCCACCTGCCGACAGAACTCCACCCAGACTCGCACTACTTCTTCGCTATGGTAGGTGGCGAGAAAAGGAAGATAACCATTAGCTTCGGCGGCAAACGCTTCAGCGGTGGTCGCGCTGCCAGCACGGAGCTCCTCAATCAAAGATGATAAGGAGACAAGGCTTAATTGGTCCAAGAGTTCTGAAGCCCGCAAGGCATAAGGGCCGGGCGGCATCACGATGCGCGACTCCAACACCGTGGAGACTGTCAGAGCTGTTCAAATTTGAAAGATGTCAGTAAAATTCTTAAGCAAAGCACGAATGAGGGTATGATGACATGTCGCTTACCGACAGTCATGCAAGTAGGAGCTGAAGGTTCCCCTGGCCCTTCGAGAACCTCGACCTCATCATCGGCCTCCAAAACTGTAGAAAACATCAATGTCAATACGCAAAATAACAACGATGCTATGAGAAGTGATGGACGACACCAACCTTGCCCGGATGAGAGGACGATGCGTTGGGGGATATCGCTTGTGGAGCTGACATCTCCAGCAGACGCTGAAAGGATTGCCGGGGAGACAGATCGGCAATAGAGGCCGCCAACTCGCGTAATTCTGAGAAAACAAAAGAGTTCAGACAACGGAAAGGCTGCGAATTTAAAATTCAGAAGGTTACCTTCAACACTCCTCCCATTCTGAGCCGGGGGGATTACGGCTTCGACGGCCTCCGCCGTGACGTCGGCCTCCAACAAAGGGAGGGTAGTCCCGATTACCTCTCTCCTAGCCTCCGGGCCACCCTCGGGAAGAGTCATTGGGGCGGCGACCACCAAAGGAGCTTCCCCCAGAGGAGCAAGCGCTTCCTGATCAAGAACCGCCACTGGAGGCTCTACCATGAGAGGAGCAGCCTCATCAGCCCCCTCCACATCGAGCGAGACTCCATCGAGAATTTCGACGGGCTTTAGCTTTAATGAGCCCGTAGGGAGCTCCCCCAGCATCGAAGATTCTGCACGATTCAAATAAGAATAAGGATACATATGCACGGGCATAAATAATCTGAAAAAACTACAAAAAGAACCACAACGTACCGATGCGCAAAGAAGCCTTCAGTATGGCTTCTTCAAGCCGCTGCTCCTTCTCAAGGAGGCGTGCTCACCGGGGCTCAAGGGTAGACTCATGGCCGCCGGTCCACAAAGAAAGTGCGTCCGCTGCGTCTTCTGAAGCGGCCTGCTTCAGGGCCCTTTCCCTCCATTCCTCCAAAGGACCGATAAACCGCCGCCGAATCCACGAAGGGTCTTCGTAAAAGATTACAGCGGGATAGGGCTTCTTCGGAACCCTGGCATTATGAGACGCGTCTTTGGAACGCCGTATGGCCTCGGCCAACTGTGCGGCTTCCTCATCGGCCGAACTCGGGAAGAGAAGTCCGGCGTCTGACTCTTGCAAAGCCAATGGTTCGTCTTCAAGATTAGGCCCAGAATCCGCCAAAGAATCGAGTAAATTGGTGGCCGCTTTCCTCCGTCGCTTAGACCCAGAGCCGGTTGCCGAGGATGACCGCTTCCTCCCCCGCGAAGCCTTAGGGCGGCGCCGACCCACATCGCCCTCGACACCC
Organism: Agapanthus africanus; assembly: GCA_030015575.1. Classification (NCBI taxonomy): domain Eukaryota; kingdom Viridiplantae; phylum Streptophyta; class Magnoliopsida; order Asparagales; family Amaryllidaceae; genus Agapanthus; species Agapanthus africanus. The sequence continues at coordinate 540,143,256 of CM057345.1, read as the reverse complement.
TCATCCCTATTACTCTCGCTCAGTGCCACAACCGAGGATGACACCGCCATTGTCGACGCCACGGGGGGCGGTACTGACACCGGCGGTGGTGCTACTACTGGGGCCCGTCTACCCCGCGATCGGGAACCCAGAGGCATACCAGCTGTCGGAGTAAGGTCTACCCCTGACTCCCCCGGAATGAGCGCGGTGCCAATCTCCCTCAGAGGGAAGCGGACCGGAACCCTCGGTCGCAGCTTAGCCCCCGGAACCTGAGGAGGGGCATCGTGACCAAGAAGCACCCTTCTTTCTTCAAGAATAATTGGGTTGATCCGATGAAGATACCAATCCATAAACGCGCCCACGCACCGGGGCATGTACTCGGCTTCAGGGACCATGAAGCGGGAGTCGGTGTTTAGCCTCATGAAATGATGAGCGGCATCGCGAACGGCATCGAGCGAAGGGATTGGGGCGACTATAAAAGCCTCGAAAGGAACACCCTGGTCGTATCCAAGTTGTCGGGCGAATCGATGCGGATTGTACCGCATGAAAAGAGCTGCACTGTCCTGGCGAAACACCAAGTAGCCCGGTCTAATTGTATACAAGTGCGCAGCCTCCCGGGGCTTGAAAGAAGGTGCGTTGTCTTTCGACTGGTCCCAGAGTTGTTAACTGGACCTGAGGGGGTAGACAAGACCCGATCATTAAAAACCAGCCCGCCAGCGGCGGCGTGAGGAGAAATCAGCATCCGAATAGCCCCGAATTGAGTCGGGTCGGTGGCAGAAGCATCCACCAATCGCATAAGTCGCGAGAAGGGATATGCGTCGTAAAACGCGGGCCTTTGATGCATAGTGAAAGCCCCCAGCACATGCATTTCGACCGAGGACGTGAAATAATGAAGCGAAAAGTTTACTACATCCACGCCGGGTGTAGAGGTATTAGCTGCGGTGCCCAACCCATGATAAAGGTGCGCCAAGGCCGGGATGCCGATGGCCAACCGCGTCCCCTCAGCAATACGATGAGCCGAGTAGATGACCGAGGCTCTCATGAAGCGGCGATGCATGGGGATAACGAACCAACTGAGCCAGACACTGACAAACCCCACGAAGAACGTCTCTTCATCCATACCGGGTGCTGCAATGGACTCAAAAGACATCGGCGACATGATGGGGATATAGTATTGAGGTAGATCCGATTCAGTGGTCGGCAGCTTCTTCGGACCAAACCCAAAAGGGTCTTTAATGTCGGCGAACTTCGGGGCTGTCTTCGACAAGACATCCTCGCGAAGGAAGTGAGCGATGAAACTTCTGAAAGTAACACCCTGCTCTTCGGATTCGGTGAATAATCGGTCGAAGATACCTAGCGCCTTTATCAAACTGGGACGCTTGTGGCGGATGGCATTCTCGGCAGACAGGCCGTCAACCGGGGCGGGCTCGAGCTCAAAGATGTACTCGTCAGAAGGCAGCAACTCCTCATACAGACTACCCCTGATTGGCAACCCCGAGATGTCATAGAATTCTGCCAGAGAGATCGAGACCTCGCGATCTCCTAGAATGAAAGTGTTGGTGGGAAGATTCCATTGGTTCAAGAACGCCTTAACCCACCAAACATGCGGAGATTGGTAGTGAAAAAGCGACGCATATATCGCCTGGTAAAGCCCGACCTTCTGCAGTCGCGCACGATGGGCAGAAAGGATGTAGCGAGCCCAAAGAAGATAGCCCGTAGGGTGTCGAAGAGTGGGCTCTATCTTGTAAATTTGCCCCCACGGGTGGGCCTCACCCTGGCAAATACGCCGCCCCAAGATATCTATGGCCGGGATCGGATGGTTCGGGATACCGGTCGTCGAAGGCTCGAGCCTCCCTGTTGGAGTCCAGTTGGGCATCTCCACAGCAAAAACCATTCTTGGAGGTTCCATCGGCAAGAATGGGAAAGTAGGCTATGTTGGTATTGCGCAAAGGAAACTCCGGTGACCCTGGATAATATGACTGTACCAAGATCCCCATTGAAGTAAGTTGGTGCAGTTCGGGTCATGGGCCCGGATCATCGCCATCGCCTCCTCATCAGATGGTGACTGAGGAAAAGCAGCCTCCGAGCGAGAGGGAAAGCATGGAACAGAAGCCATCGCACCTGAAATCCAATAAAAGAAGACTGTCAAAAACAAAGCTAGCAATATATATACATGCATGAACATGAGGACTAGCCGAAGAAAGCAACAGCGGACTCTTTTTTCTGGGACCATTGGCTACAAAACACATGGGCCCCACAGAATCAGGATGACGGCTCATTAATAATGAGACCAAGCAGTTATAATAAAACAGAGGGAATATCCCCATTAAATAAAGAATGAGAAATCTGTCTCGGGCTCTACAACAGATTCAACAGGATCAAAAGGAATTAAAATCCCACAGAAGACATCATTACAAAGCTCCTGTTTCATTAATTGCAGAGGGACAACCTCGGGTCAAGAGACCTCAAGAAGCCTCCATGTGAAGAAATTGAGTTCTTCATAGAAATTAAATTCCTTATTAAGAAAAAGGGAATTAAATTCCCAAAAGCATTTTTTCTGTGAACGGGGTTAAGCTCCATGGATTATCACCATTATTTCCCTAAAGATCATCTAAACCCTAAGAGATCTACTTTTGGAGGGTAAAATGGTTTCATACTTCGGTTAAAAAGCTTGAAGAAAAATGGGTTCTTTGTTAAAAAAGGGTAAAAACCCTTGTTTTGGATTTAAAATCCAGAGGAATGTGAGAGTTCATCGTTCATTCGAGAGCATTACCTAAAGAGAAAGCCTCTTCGAACAGAGTTAAACTCCGGAAGATTTTCAAGGCAGAGAGCTAAGCTCTAAGAGAAGAGAATTAAATTCTCAAAAGAAGAAAGTTTGCAAGGCAGAAGATGAACAAAGTGGAGCCATCTCTGAAATGACCCCAATATTTATAGGAGGTGATGGAAACGTTTCATCTCCCCAAATCCCTAGAGGAATCCAACGGTCACAAAAGGTGACAGCGTTGCACTCACGTGCAGACACGTAAGAACAACGCTGTGGGGTCATTTGTTTCCTGATTTTACATCAAGAAAGCCTACGGAAAAGGCTTCAGAAAAGGGTCACGTGCTCACACGTGACCAGCAGTCACGTGTTGGCACGCGACATCTAAAAGCATCGGCAAGGCATATTCAGTTCCTGACTACATCAAAGAAAATGGCTTCAGAAAGGGTCACGTGCTACCACGTGACCAGGGTCACGTGTTGGCATGTGACATTTAAAAGCAGCGGCAAAGGCACAACAGTTCTCTGATTAAATCAAGAAAAAGGCTCCAGACGAGGGTCACGTGCTCACACGTGACCAGGGGTCACGTGGTGGCACGTGACGGCTAAGCAGCGACCAGAAGGCAGAGCGCAAAAAGAAAGAAGAGGGCTCGTTCCAAGGGGTCATGTGCCCACACGTGACCGGCTTTCAAAGCCTATCTTTTAACAGAATCAAATTCCAAGAAGAGATCACTCAAATCTTTCCAAAGGAAAAAGATTATTTGGAACCGATCGGATTAAAGATTTAAAGGTGATTAAATATCATCTATTTATGGAAAAATCTTGAACTTGGAAAGATTTCCCCTTAAAATCTAACCGAAATAACAAAGGAATATCTTTGGATTTAAAATCCAATGGTGAATAAAATTCACCTAATAATCCAAAGGTCCAGATGAATGATGAATGCAAATCAAATCTCTAACGAATACAAATCAAATCTTTCAATGAGAGATTTGCTAAACAAATTGATTCTCTTCCTTCTCCTATAAATAGGAGCCAAGAAGAGAAGAGGGGGGATCTACTTTTTTGGGGAGAGAAGAAACAGAGAGAGGAGAATTTAATTCTCTGCAAAAGAAAAACCCTAGGTAAGAAAAGAGAGGCTTAAAAAGAGAATTTAATTCTCAAAAGAGTTTAACTCTTATATAAAGAAAAGAACTCAGTTCTTTTTCTGGTGGAGGATCTGCAAAGTCCACATCTCCCCATGAATTGAGAATTTAATTCTCATTGGGTTGAGATCCTGCCATGCAGATCCAAAACATAGAGGAGGAATTAAGTTTTGAGAATTCAATTCTTACAAAATTATCGGAATTTAATTCCTTTGGGATAAAATTAGGGTTTTACCCTAAATAAGAATTTAATTCTTTCACAATAGGAATTTAATTCCTCCAAAACAAAAATTAGGGTTTTACCCTAAATAAGAATTTAATTCTTAAAGATAAGGAGACTTAAAAGATCTCTGTGCATGAAAAGACTAAGGTCACGTGCCCCACGTGACCCCTGAACAAATCCCCCAAAAATGAGAAGAGGAAAGCTTTAAGGCAATGCCTCACGTGTTCCCACGTGACCCTCATTATATATGGAACAAAAACAAAGGCAGAAACAATTCTGGGCGCTCTCACGTGTTACCACGTGACCCCTAATAAATGTTCTAATAAATCAGGACATGATTATACATCACGTGCCCATACGTGATGGCTATGAAAATTAAAAGTGTTTAACACTTGTTTGCAGAACAAAATAAAAGGGATCTGGCCCCACTTTTTGATGCCATCACGTGCTCCCACGTGACTCCCAAAACGCAGAAAGAAAGATCAATGGAAATGAAAGCTTTGGGCGCTCTCACGTGATTCCACGTGACCCCTTAGTAAACGCTTTAACAGTCAGCGCATAAATCACCGTCACGTATCAACACGTGATGCTCAAAAGATGAAGAAGTGTTTAACACTTAATTGCAGAACGAAGAAAAGGGATCTGGTCCCACCTTTGGGCGCTCTCATGTGTCCACACGTGACCCATCTTTCTTTAGTGTTTAACACTAATTTGGGGATTATGTTTCCAGTGTTTAACACTGATTGTTTCTAGTGTTTAACACTAAATTGAAGATTATATTTCCAGTGTTTAACACTGATTTGCTTTAGTGTTTAACACTAATTTGAAAGCCCTGTTGCTAGTGTTTAACACTGATCATCCTTTAGTGTTTAACACTAACTTACTAATCTTATTCTCAGTGTTCAACACTGTTGGTCTTTAGTATTTAACAATAGCTTTAGCTCAATTGGCTAAGTTTCTAGAGGCAAAGCCTCTCCTTCAATAGACCAACAGAGGGCCGATATTTCAAACACAACTGGACTTAGCCCAAACTGGACATAAGTCCTCAAATCATCTTGAACTGAGCACATCTGCTCTTTCAACCAACTCATTGGTTCAAGGGTACATCTCTGAACTCCTCTGATATTTGTCGTTGTAATCCTTCAACGTCTTCAGAAAGGTGACGGGTCCCGACAACCACACATTAATACGGACTGCGGGGTCCTTAAACCCGCGGACTTATGCGTCCTTAAACTAAAATACGGACTGTGGGGTCCTTAAACCCATGGACTTATGCGTCCTTAAACTACCAATGGACCGCAATGTCCTTAAACTACCAATGGACCACTATGTCCCTAAACTGGAACATGGACCACTATGTCCTTAAACTGGTATTGGACCACTATGTCCTTAAACTGGTATTGGACCACCACGTCCATAAACTGGCATTGGACCACCATGTCCCTAAACTGGAACAATAGAGCCCAAACGCTCTTTTGTCGGATCTAAATGATCCCGTTAAGTTGATCTTAGTCTCAAACTGGACTAACGTATCCTTAACAAACGTTTAAGTTGATCTTAGCCTCAAATACGGTTAACGTATCCTTAAACCCTCAAACAGACTTTAGTCCCAAATTGGACTACAGGTCTCCCAACCAACTTTGGTTCAAGGGTACATTTCTGAACTCCTCTGATATATGTCGTTGTAATCCTTCAACGTCGTCAGAGAGGTGACGGGTCCCGACGGCCATACCTTCATTGGACCACTATGTCCCTAAACTGGAACAATAGAGTCCAAATGCTCTTTTGTCGGATCTAAACGATCCTGTTAAGTTGATCTTAGTCTCAAATCGGACTAACGTATCCTTAACAAACGTTTGAGTCGATCTTAGTCTCAAATATGGCTAACGTATCCTCAAACCAAAACCACAAACCCAAATCTAAGTAAACACGGATTTGGATTAATCCACGTCCTACGGGCGACTACATAAATTAGTCTCCATATACAATCCACGGACAACCACAAACAAAACAAACACCCCCGACACGAAGTGACCAGCTGGAGAAGGAGAAAGTTGTTACCGCGATGCGGTAGCGTAATTAACTGCAGGGGCTTGCGCCTGCAGGGAAGAGCGTCCCCACAATCAAAAACCCCTCAACGAGGGGGAATCTAACGAAGTCCGCTACATCGGTCGCATCCGTTTAAACCTTCGATACACGGTGCCATAAATCAACTTGGCATCTTCGGAGAAGTAGAAGGATAACACCAATTAGCATCTGCCCCGAATCTCAGGCAAGACGCCCATGTCTTGGCCGCCATTCGGAGGGGAACAGGTGACAGCTTCATTCCCATCGACAAGGCTTTAGCGAACCATTTCCTCATCTTAAGCCTGCTTCTGTCTGCCGCGGGCGTGTTTCGATCTGGTTGGAGTGCTTCAACCCTTTCATCCTGCCGCCGACGTTTGGCTTTTTAGAATATGTCCATTTCGCGCTCTCGATCAGCTTTGCTTCTGACGGGCTTCGTTCAGCAACAAGTCAATCATCTCGTCTGACGGTTCCAAGAGTTCCGGTTCTATATCTGCTCCCAGTTTCTCTGCATCAGGAGCTTCTTTGCCCTTTATTGATGAGTGGGGGATCATGTGGCAGCTCGCCACATAATCCTTGGGCTCTTCTGAAGAATCGCCTCCTTCATCAGCATTATCATCTTCATTCTCAAGAACATGCTTGAAGAATTCTTCCAATGTAATTGGGATCCGTGCCTTCTGGTTATATTCTTCCAGTGCATCGATGTATTTCTGCAAATCTGTACGGTTGTCGTAAGGTTGGACGGACTTCCTGGCCTTCTTCTTCTTCTTTAAAGACTTCGGAGGCTTGGCCCGAAGGTTCTGTCCACTATCACCAGCTTTCAACGTTGGGCACGGCTTCAGCATCCCTTCAATAATCTCAGGCTCCAGCGGGCTCTTCCACCTAATCGCCGGATATTCTTGAAGGTCCATCAGCATTCTTTTAGTCTTAGCTGAAAGGGCCACCTCCCATGGGGCTTCCTCTATAAGTGAGCATGATTCTCCCGGCGTGTCCACCTTTTTAGGAGCATGCGGTTGTTGCGGGTTCACCCTACGGTTTTCGGACAGCGTGAACTTGCCCTGTTGGTACTGGTCTTCGATCCAACTTTTGAAGATGTAACAATCTTCGATTGGATGACCCAATATTAGGTGGTAAGGACAGTAATTGGGGCTGTTAACGTCGCCTGATTGCGTTGGGCGTCTCGGCTCTGGCAGAGTGATGAGCCTGTTGCGCAGCGCTAGCTCGAATAATCTCTTCGTCTTATCTCGAGGGAACGAGTAAGGGCGTCTCATCTTTTCTCCGAGTGATCGTTGTTTATCATTTTGGTGAGCGACCAGCTTCGGGCCACTTGGTTGTTGCTGAGCGTTGGCAACGAAGGTCGCTTTCCCTTTCCCCTTTTCATTCCAAGGATCCGTCTTTGAGGAGGACGGTCTATGACCCATCTGGTCCATTTGGGCCAGCTTGTCGATCAAGGCCTGGAAAGTGATCGGCTTGAAGAACATCATGAATTGGGAAATGGTTGTCTGAGGGACAAGGGTCCCCACGAACATGCCCACTGCAGGAGCTTGCTCTATGCGTTATTCACACTTTGACCACAGGTTCCGCCACCGAATGGCGTATTGAACCCAGGTTTCTCCCGGCTTCACTCTAGCGTTAATTAATGCGGTGATCGGGGTGCGCTCGCTAGCGCTCGCGAATCTTTGTGTAAACAGTAGCTCCATTTCTGCAAATGTCTTGATAGAGTCATTCGGGAGCTCCGAGTACCATTCGAATGCTGTCTCCGACAAGCTGCCAACAAACTGGCGAAGCAGCAGTTTGTCGTTACCCCCAGTATTACCGCACAGAGCCCTGAATTGAGCAACGTGCTGGTGTGGATTACCCGTCCCCTTATACACATAGAATTTAGCGATCGTATAACCTTGCGGGTACTTTATTTGATCGTACCAACCCGGATAGGGTCGTCCAGTCTTGATGATTTGGCCGGCCGCTTCGCTTGCCTGATGAGCTCGTATCTGTTGAGCTATATAGTCGTCAAAGGCGGCTTTGGAGATGGTCTCTTCCTTGGCTGCTGATAGAACCGGAAGAGGATTTGATGTCTCCCCTCTGTCGTCTTCAAGGATTATTGGAGGGTCTTCAGCTGGAGGATCCGGCTGTATCATCATCCCGACCATATCTTAGAACAAGAGCGCCATTTGTTTTATGTTGGCTACTTGTTCCACGGCCTCTTTGTCTTTCTTCTCGAGCATTCTTCAGAGGAACTCGGCGTCGGTTTCCTGTTCTTGGCATTGCTTCGACGCCGTCTTCGGGCTTTCCTTCTGCCCACTGAGTGCGGCCATCTTTGTCATCGTCTCCTGGAGTTTCTGTTGTTGCTCATGAACCGTTGTTATAGACCGCGTAAGTGGTCGATGACCCGTAGAAGTACGGATTTCCTCCTTTCCGGAAGCCATGTAGACGGTGTGCACCACCATACCCCTAGACTTGGGGCGTTTAGGTTCAGCGTCCCTGAGATTTTCCGTGGACACGGGAATCTTCTCCGGCCTTCTCCTTTTATGAATGGTCGAAGTTGAGGGGGTTGTTGCAGCCGATGCTTTCCGTGGTATGACGGCGGTGAGATGGTCCTCCTCTTGCCGAACCTTCATTTTTTTCTGTCGGCGGGAGTAGTCTTTGTCGATTATAGAGTCTTGGACTCTTTACCAGACCCTGTAGATTTTGGAGGACAGCCGCTGAGAAGGCTGCTCCGGCTTCGCCTTAATAACATTTTCAATGGGTGGAGGAGACTTTTTTAGTACGGCAGTTGGAGAATTCTCGCGCACCCTCCTGAGCGGCCCAAAGCTGTTTCCAGTTGGAAAAGCAGCATCAACTTACACCGTTGGAGCTGGTGGGGTAAGTCCGGAAGGGGAACTGCCCCCAGCTTTCCTCACTCGGTGCCAGTGGCGACGTCGAGCACGTCTTGCAGGCGGGACCGGCTCAGTTACGGGGGTGGCTTCGTCATGCCCTCTGCTTTGAGAAGTGGCTTTTGTTGGTGCCAGCCTGTCAAAGATTGACGTCTGTTGATGGGGAACGTCTAATCTGTAGAAGACCGACTTTCGAACAGGGAAAGTAGTTTCGACGACTCCACCAGCAACGGGAGTTGGAACGGCCAGTCTTGCGAAGATCGACCCCTTAGCAGGAGAAGCCCCTCTGATGACTTCGTTTACCGGAGCTGGAATGGCTATCCGCTTCGGGATAGCCCATTCGGGTATTGCAGGCTTCTTCACGGGCCCGCTTGAGCTTTGGCCTAGTCTTTTAAAGACCGAGGCGCTGGACTTGGACGACCCGTTGATAGGGGCCGTGGTAGTGGTAAGCCAATCAAAAACCGACTTTTTTGGAGCTTCCTGTGACGGTGCCGGATCGTTGAAGCTCATTGGCGGGAGCATGGTCCCGAAGAACAACCCAGTGGTAGCCTGTGTCACCTGTTCCACCGGCATTGCGAAGATGAAAGCCGCTTAGGGCCCATAGGTCACTCCTCCGGCGAGGATGGAGCGGGAGTTGTTGGTGCAGTTGGAAGCCATTGACGCCATCTTCTCTTCAGAACGGAGAAAGACACCAAATCTTAGTATCTCGAATCCACAGGCAACCATAGCAGACCACGATTTGTTCGCGAAACATAACACACGAAGTGTGGAGTGGAAAGAGGAAAAGGTCCTACCGGGCGTGCCAGAATCTGTTCGCCGCCGAAAGCCGGGAAGACAAAACGTCTTGCCTAAATTTAGGGGCAGATGCTACTTGGATTTATCCGTCCAACTCTCCGAAGATGCCAAGTTGATTTATGACGCCATGTATCGGAGGTTTAGACGGATGCGGCCGTTGTAGCAGACTTTGTCAGATTCCCCCTCGTTGGCGAAGAATTTTTGATTATAAGGACGCTCTTCCCTGCAGGCGCAAGCCCTTACAGTTAATTACGTCACCGCATCGCGGTAACCACTTTCTCCTGCTCCAAAAGGTCACTTCGTGTCGTGTGTGTTTGTCTTATTTTTGGTTGCCCGTGGATTGTATACGGAGACTAATTTGTGTTGTCGCTCATAGGGCGTGGATTAGTCCAAATTCGTATTTTCTTAGATTTGGGTTCGGTGGATTTAAGGATCGTTAACCTCATTTGAGATTAAGATCAACTTAAATATCTGTTGAGGATACGTTAGTCTAATTTTAGACTAAGATCTACTCAACAGGATTTTCTTTAGTTTATAGGGACATTCCGGTCCATTGGATTTAGGGACATTCCGGTCCATGGAGTTTAAGGACATTATAGTCCATAGAGTTTAGTTTAGGAACATTGCGGTCCATTAGATTTAAGGACATCATAGTCCATGGAGTTTTAGGACATCGTAGTCCATGTTTAAAGACATCATAGTCTGTAGGGTCTTGGTTTGACAGTTTGGGGATGTGCCAAGAGTTATTGGTTATTGGGATCCTCCACCTTTCTGAAGACGTTGAAGAATTACAACGACATGTATCAGAGGTGTGAAGAGATGTACCCTTGAACCAATGTTGGTTGGGAGATCTGTAGTCAAGTTTGGGACTAAAACCAACCAAAGAAATTGTGAGCACATGTGCTTGGTCGATCTGAATTAGGGACTTGTGGCCAATTTGGGCTCAGTCTACTCAGTTTTGAATAAAATGCTGAGCATTTGTTTGGGCTCAGTCCCTTTTTGTTCAACAATGCTGAGTATTGATTTGGGTTCTGACACCCCTCTTTTTTGATTTTTTTGTTGAGTGTTGAACACTCTTTATGGCGCAGAGCTCTATGTACAGAGCGCTCTTCTTGAGGAGTGCAGAGCGCTCTGTGTTAAGTAGCGTCCATGTGAGGGGCACGTGGGGCGCTTAGCGCTGAGTGCCAGCATTTGAGCACTAAGCGCTCTTTTATTTTAAGCAGCGCCCATGTGAGTGGAATGTGGAGCGCTTGGCGCTGAGTGCAAGCATTTGAGTGTTGAACGCTCTTTTTATTTTGACCAGCGCCCACGTGAGGAGCACGTAGAGCGCTCGGCGCTGAGCGCCAGCATTTGAGTGTTGAGCGCTTTTTTTATTTTGAACAGCGCCCACGTGAGGAGCACATGGGGCGCTCGGCACTGAGCGCCAGATTTGAGTGCTAAGCACTGAGTTTTTTTGTTTTGCCCAATTCAATTCTCTGAGAAATTTGATTCTCCCTTATGAAAAACTTCGTCTTATAGATCTAAGATCTGAAAGAAGAACAAAGTTCTTATGGTATGAGAGTTAAACTCTCAAATATGGAGGAGATGTTATGATGTCTCTTCTTTTTATTTATTTTGAAGAAGATTCTTCTTCTTAGAGCTTGCTCTTCTCTTTTTCTTTTCCGAGAACTTGAAGTTTAGGGGGGGTTCTTTTCTACTTCTTTCAATTTGAAACTTATGGGGAGGTTTCTCTCTGCAAGACTTGAAGTCTTGGGTCCTTTATATAGGCGAGGTTGATTTGTTGAATTAGTTAAGGAAATTTCTCATTGAGAGATTTCTCAATGATTTGGGGGTGTTCCCCACCATTGGATCTTTGATCCAAAGGCCTCTGTCTTACAGAAAACATTTTTCTTGTTTTTAGCAAGATTGGGAAAATATTTTCCCATACAGAACTTATTCTGTATCTTGGTGATTTTTAATCACCATTGGATCTTTGATCCAACGGTGCTCTGATTTACAGAGCACAATCTTTCTGGTTTAGAAAGATTTGAGGAGTGTTTCCTCAATCAGAATTTAATTCTGGTAATTTGATGATTTATCATCTTCGTTGGATCTTTGATCCAATGGTGGAGAACATTTAGTTCTAGCGCTGGCGCTCTCGTACTTTGCACGTAAGGCGCTGCCTCAGAGCCTTTGACTCTTAGCGCTGGCGCTCTTGGCGCGAGCGCTCTCATGAGGCGCTGCCTCAGTTCAAATATCAAATTTTGAATAGAGTTTTGCTCTCTGATTGGGGGAAACAGCAGAGTCGTGGTGGAGGCACCTGTGACCGGCGTTCTAGGTTTCCTGATAGAACCGTAGAAGCCTAGCTCGGCGAGAGGCCTAAAAGAGGGCGGGAGGCCGAGCTAGTTCGGTTCCTTGATAGCTCAGAGGCGAAGGGACGAGGATCTCAGTGTGTAGGAGGGCTCGGAGGCGAGCCATTGGCCGTTTACATGGAGAGCGCAGGAACGTTCAGGGCATCCTCGGAGGTCGGGTTCATCCTTAGCGGGACGATAGCCCGGGGGACGCATTCAATGCGTGGTTCATGCCCTGTTTTTGTGTGCCTAGGGAAACATCATCTGCCACGTGTTATGATCTGGGGAGTTCCCGATTATGAGCATCATCATTAGCCCCTCACTCTCGCCCCGATCTATTTATGGGTCGGGTCGAGAGTGGTCTGATCGGTTCCCCGGGCTCAGTTCGTAGTTAAGGACCTCGTCAGTGCGGATTTCCAAGGCGGTTAGGCGCATCCCCAACGACGTCAGCGGATCAGAGAGGAGATCGTGCATTAAAGAGGGAGCGCCGATTCGATCGTACTTCCATTAAGGCGCAGGCCACGTGTCCGACGCCGATTGGCTGGTGTGACGGGTCGTCGCCGTCTTCTTCACTCAAAGGGACGTCACATATGGTTATGTGACACATGGAGTGTCGATGGCTGGCGAGCGCGAAGTGTCGTTTTGGCGGGAAACGATCTAAGCCGTCGGATGCATTTGCCAAAGTAGTATAAATAGAGGCGGGATCCCCTCAGGGTCCACACTTTCGCCATCATTTCCTTATTGCTGCAAGAGATAGCTCAGCGCTCTTTCCTTTAGGCTGGATCTCTTGCGCTCTTTCCTCGGAGGACTCCTTCTTTGAATCAGGTTAGATATATTCTTCTGAGAAGTCTATTGAGATAATTAGGGTAGAGTCTAGGGAGTCTTCTTTTACTTCCTCCTCTGCCCCATCCGAGTCGGATTCCCCTCGTAGAGTTAGGATTACCCACGCCGCCCTTGGTCAGGCGATGGGGAAAGTCCCCAAAGCGCGCATCGGGAATGCTCACGATGCGCCCTCCCTCCTAAGGAATGTGGACGAGCTCACCACGATCTGGGCTCGTTTCCACATTCCCCCTAGCTATTCGCTTCGTTTGGCGAGGGAGGACTAGAGGGCGGATCAGGTGCAGGGCAAGGAGATCGCCGTGTACCTGGATGCGTTCTGGGCCGGAATGTGCCTGCCCTTTCCCCCCGAGGTATGTGAGGCACTACGTTGCTTTCAACTAGCCCCGGGCCAGCTAGTGCCAAACTCATGGAGAATTCTCCTCGGGTTCCTGGTCCGGTTGGGACTTGAAGAAATCCCCTTCAGCTTGACCCTTCTCCTTTCCTCTCTTTGTTATAAAAATCATCCCGGCACCCGTAAGGACGAGCCGAGCTGGGTGTTTCCTTTAGAAAACGTGGGGGAGGGGCGGCCGGGTCGGGGGTCATAGCAATTCCTTCTTACATCCATAAATGGAAGGAGAAGTTCGTATTTGTTGGGCCACCCGAGGGTGAGGATTGGCCTGTGCCTGTACAGTGGCACAGGGCCGACTGCCCGTGGGTGAAGCGGTCGTCCTCTCCCGAGGCGTGGGCGATGTCGATGTGGGAGTGTTTCCTGATTAAAAAATCAGGAATTACCTCAATGAGGTATCACGTGTTCATACGTGACCAATGGTCACGTGATGACACGTGATGGTTAAAACTTCATCAAACAGAAGCGAAAACAAACTGCTGAAAAAATAACTCAACTGAAGGTCACGTGCTCCCACGTGACCAAGGGTCACGTGCCAGCACGTGACAGGCTTTGAAAGCCTTACAGCTTGAAAGAATTTAATTCTAAAAGTAAAAAAAAAATACCTCAACGAGGTGTCACGTGCTCACACGTGACCAATGGTCACGTGTTGACACATGATGGTTAAAACAACAACATAAACAAGCTACTGAAAAATGACTCAATTGAGGGTCACGTGTCAGCACGTGACTGGATTTAAAAGCCTCACAGTTTAACAGAATTAAAATTCTGAATTTCTCTAAAATCTTTCCAAATGGGAAAGGATTAAGGAGAACCGTTGGATTAAAAATCCAAGGGTGATTAAATATCACCAATTTATGGAAAAATCTTAGACAAGGAAAGATTTCCCCTAAATCTCACCAGAAATAACAAATAGAATATCTTTGGATTAAACATCCAACGGTGAATAAAATTCACCTAATAATCTAAAGGCTCGGATTAATGATGGAAACAAATCAAATCTTTCAATGAAAGATTTACTAAACAAATTGATTCTTTTCCTTCTCCTATAAATAGGAGCCAGAGGAGAGTTTTTGGGAGATAGAGAGTTTTGGAATCTTGAAATTTCAGAGAGAAAAGAGAGGAGAATTTAATTCTCTACAAAAGAAAAACCCTAGGTAAGAAAAGAAAGGGGATCAAAACTTCAATACAGAGAATTTAATTTTCAATCTAAGAGTTTAACTTTTTTATGAAAAAGAACTTAGTTCTTCCTTTAGTTGAAGATTTGCAAAGCGCACATCTCCCCATAAGTTGAGAATTTAATTCTCATCGGGTCAAGATCCTGCCATGCAGATCTAAAACTTAGAAGGGGAATTGAGTTCAGAGAATTTAATTCTCCCAAAGCTATAGGAATTTAATTCCTTCCAAAATAAAATTAGGGTTTAACCCTATATGAGAATTCAATTCTCCCAAAATTATAGGAATTTAATTCCTTCAAGATGGACAGAACTAGGGTTTAACCCTAATTGAGAATTTAATTCTCTCGGACTCACAGGAATTTAATTCCTCCGAAATCATGATTAGGGAATTTAATTCTTAAAATAAAGAGACTTGAAAGATCTCCATGCACATAAAGAACATTGGTCACGTGATGGCACGTGACCTCAATCCGCAGTGATCAGAAAAGAAGGAATAAAACTAGATCACGTGTCCCCACGTGACCCCTAAAAAGATCCCCAAAAATAAAAAGGAAACAGCTTTGAGGCAATGCCTCACGTGCTCCCACGTGACTCCCAAAACGCAGAAAGAAAAAGCAAAGGAAATGAAGACTTTGGGTGCTCTCACGTGTTACCACGTGACCCCTTGGCAAACCCTTTAACAGTCAGCGCATAAATCCCCATCACGTGTCAACACATGACGTTCAAAATAAAAATAATAAAAAAGTGTTTAACACTTAATTGCAGAACGAGGTAAAAGGGGATCTGGTCCCACCTTTGGGCACTCTCACGAGTCCCCACGTGACCTCTTTTTTTTTAGTGTTTAACACTGATTCGAGAACTTTATACCCAGTGTTTAACACTGGTGTTTTCTAGTGTGTAACACTAATTTGACAACTTCATTTCCAGTGTTTAACACTGTTGTTTGCTAGTGTTTAACACTAATTTGGGAAACTATATTTCCAGTGTTTAACACTGATTGTTCTTTTAGTGTTTAACACTAGTTTGAGAATTCTGTCTTTAGTATTTAACACTTTTGTTATTTAGTGTTTAACACTACTTTTAGCCAAATTGGCTAATCTTTCAGAGGCAAAGCCTCCCCTTCAATTGAATCTCAAAATTGAATAACATCCAGAGCTATAACAGAAATGTTATCAAGCCCCTCAAAACTTTTGTGGACTGGAATCAGACAAATGTCAAACATGCCAGACTTAATTGGACTTAGCCCAAGTTGGCCATAAGTCCTCAATCCAGACTTAACTGAGCCAATGGGCTCACAATATAATTAATTGGTCTTGCTTCCAAATTGGGCTACAGATCATTTAATCTACCTTGGTTCAAGGGTACATCTCTTCACCCCTTTGATATTTGTCGTTGTAATTCCTCAACGTCTTCAAAGAGGTGACGGGTCCCAATAACCATACATTTCACGGACTGTGGGGTCCTTAAACTCATGGACTATGATGTATTTAACCTTGACCGTGACGTCTTAAAACTAACAACAGACTATGATGTCCTTAACCTTGACCGTGATGTCTTAAAACTAACACCGGACTGTGGAGTCCTTAAATCCACGGACTATGATGTCCTTAACCTTGACCACAATGTCTTAAAACTAACATTGGACCGCAATGTCCTTAAACTACCTATCAACCGCAACGTCACTAAACTAAACAATAGAGCCCCCAATTACTCTTTTGTTGGATCTAAATGATCCCGTTAAGTTAATCTTAGTCTAAAATAAGACTAACGTATCCTTAACAAACGTTTAAGTTGATCTTAGCCTCAAATAAGGCTAACGTATCCTTAAACACAACCCCCAAACCCAAATCTAAGAAAGATACGGATTTGGACTAGTCCACGTCCTACGGGCGACAACATAAATTAGTCTCTGTATACAATCCACGGGCAACCACAAACAAAACAAACACCCACGACACAAAGTGACCATCTGGAGAAGGAGAAAGTTGTTACCGCGATGCGGTAGCGTAATTAACTGCAGGGGCTTGCGCCTGCAGGAAAGAGCGTCCCCACAATCAAAACCCCCTCAAACGAGGGGGAATCTGACGAAGTCTGCTACCTCGGACACATCCGTTTAAACTTTCGATACATGGTGCCATAAATCAACTTGGCATCTTCGGAGAGGTAGACGGATAGCACCAATTAGCATCTGCCCCGAATTTCAGGCAAGACGTCAGTCTTGCGCCGTCTTTCGGGTGGATCTTTCTTCGGCAAAGAGAAGACGAAGAGGATGAGCCGTCTACACCACTCCAAGGAGCTAGCAACAAGGTGAACCACTACAAGAAAAGAAGGAGTTCAAGAACTAGGTATAACCATCTAACTTAGTAGCTAGAGCTTGTAGTTAGTTTGTTAGTTTTTGTTTAGCAAAGATCCTTCATGGTTAGTCTATGTTTCCTTATGATAAAAATCCATTTTTTACTTTTTCCGCCTCCCCGTAAGTACCGGGGTGGGTTACATAGACTTACACAATGATCCTCAATCGTACAAAACGAGGGAAATTCGAGCCAAACTATGAAGGCCCATACATCATAGACAAAGTCTACCAAGGTGGAGCCAATCTACTCATAGATATGTATGGAGAAAGACCCTTCTGGCCAATAAACGGCCGATTCCTCAAAAAATACTACGTCTAACGAGTCACGACCTAGGTCAATGATAGATGACGACGCTTGTGTCCGCTCGCTATCTTCCTGAGTCAGAACCCTAAAAGTAGTATCCAAAAGCTCTGTTGCCTCAAAAATGGTGATGACGGACCGAGATGTCCCTAAACTAGAACATCGCCTCAAATAAGGCGATATAGGACCGAGAAGTCCTTAAACTAATTATCCACCTCAAATATGACAACAACGGACCGAGAAGTCCTTAAACAAACAATGGACTGAAAAGTCCCTAAACTAAAATTTCGCCTCAAACATGGCGATAATGGATTGAAAAGTCCCTAAACTAAAATTTCGCCTCAAATATGGCGATAAAGGACCGGAACGTCCCTAAACTAGTGTATCGCCCCAAATACGGTGATACATTCCTTTGAGATCTATATTGCAATCGAAATCTTAGCAGGAAAGATTGCAACTCAAGTTCCACTGGCTACATAGCTACTCCAGCGATGAAGCCACCCTAAAACCCACCGGCAAACAGGTGGGTCACCTGCGACGAAGCTACTTTCGAGAGTTTTGCCATTTACAAAAATGGCTATGTCCACAAGCGAAATAGGCACGGATGAAAACCCGAAACGGCGCCGTGAGTAAAAACAGCAGGGCTACCGGTGAGCTTGTGAAATCCCGGAAGGGCGCAATCTCGTTTAAAAAAAGAAGAAAAAGAAAAACAACAAAAAGAAAAAAGCGGTACGTCCACAAGAGAAATGGGTATGGATGAAAATCCGAAAGGGTGCCGTGAGTAAAAACAGCAGGACTGCCGACGAGTTTGTGAAAACCCAAATAGGGTACAAACTCGTAAAATAAAAAATTCATGTGCACTTGCAAGGTCCTCTCGACCTTGTGAGGAGAAAATATCTGCGTAAGATCCTTATGACTCACAAAGGAGCAATACACTTAGGAATCCTCATAATTCCTAATGAGAAATTACACTTACGGGATCCTCATGACTCGTAAGGAGAATTCCCTTTATGAGACCCTCACGGCTCATAAGATTCAAAAGCTTTAAGCTACAGGGATCTGAACCTATTCTTAAGCCGTCATATCCCCCAAGTTGCCCTACAGGCGGTTGTTCCCTGATAAAATATCAGGAAATACCCCAATGGGGTATCACGTGCTAACACGTGATGGTTTCCTGGGACTCTGTTATAATAGAATTGAAATTCTAATAAAGCAAGAAATTAGTGGAGTCACGTGCCCACACGTGATGGACCTTTAAAGAACCCACTGAAAAAATTAAAAGGCGTAATAAAATGGCAAGGAAAGATCCCAATGAGGCATCATGTGTCTACACGTGACCAAGGGTCACGTGATGACACGTAATGATTCCTTAACTCTTTAAAACAGCAGAATTAAATTCTGGTTAAAATGTTAATCAAGGGGGTCACGTGTCAACACGTGATGGGTTCCTAAGTTCCTTAATTAATAGAATTAAATTCTACAGAAATGATCAAACAATGGGATCACGTGCCAACACGTGATAGGCTCTTAAGCCTTCTGAACTAATAGAATTAAATTCTAATTAAGGGAAATCAAAGACCCTAAATGGAAAAATATTTCTTTAAATCTTTCCAAACAAAAGGAGATTGTGCTCTGTAAAGTGGAGCACCGTTGGATTAAAAATCCAATGGTGATTAAAAATCACCAATTTATAAAAAGATTCTATACAAGGAAAGATTTCCCTGAAAATTGACTAAGAATAACAAACAGAATATCTTTTGGATTAAAAATCCAATGGTGAATAAAATCTACTGAGTGATCAAAAAGATCATGTTGGTTACAGAAACAACCAAAATCTTTCAATGAAAAATTGACTAAACAAATTGATTCTTTTCTTTCTCCTATAAATGGAAGCCAAGAAGAGAAGAGGAAGGATCTTTTGGATTTTGGAGAAAAAATAACAACAGAGAGAAAAAAGAGGAGAATTTAATTCTCCAGAGAGAAAAGAAGATTTCCTCAAAAGAGAAGGAAACCCTAGGTGAGAAAGGGAAAGAGATCATAAGCTCCACAAAATAAAAAGAGAATTTAATTCTCAATCTAAGAGTTTAACTCTTCTGAAATAAGAACTTAGTTCTTCCTTTGGTTGAAGATCTGCAGAAGCAGATCTCCCCATAAGTTGAGAATTTAATTCTCATCGGAAAGATTCTGCCATGCAGATCCCAAACTTAGAGGGAGAATTGAGTTTAGGGAATTTAATTCCCCCAAATACTTAGGAATTTAATTCCTCCAACAGAAACAGGGTTTAACCCTTAAAACAAGAACTTAGTTCTTCTTCATGGTTGAAGATCTGCAGAAGTAAGATCTCTCCATAAGTTGAGAATTTAATTCTCATCGGGGAGATTCTGCCATGCAGATCCAAAACTTAGAGGGAGAGTTGGGTTTAAAGAATTTAATTCTTCCATATACATAGGAATTTAATTCCTCTAAAACAAAATTAGGGTTTAACCCTACCAAAGAATTTAATTCTCAAACAAGGAACTTAAACTCTCCATGCACGTAAGCCTGATCACGTGGCAACACGTGACCCTCCCTTCAATGATCAGAAAAGAACGAATGAGATATGGTCACGTGCCCCCACGTGACCCTTAAATGGACTCCTCAAGATGAGAAAGAAAAAACTTGGAGGCAATGCCTCACGTGCTCACACATGACCCTCAAAACAAAAGGGAACAAATCTAAAGGCAGAATCAATTTTGGGCGCCCTCACGTGTCCCCACGTGACCCCTAATAAACACTTTAATAAATCAATGCATGCGTACCCATCACGTGCCCACACGTGATGGCCGTGAAGACTTAAGTGTTTAACACTTGTTTGAATATTCTGAGAATAAAATAAAGGAAGCTTAGCCCAATCCTAAGGCGCCTCACGTGTCCTCACGTGAGCGCTTCATCTTTTTAGTGTTTAACACTATTTTGAGCATTTCATCCCTAGTTTTTAACACTATTTTAAATGCATCACGTGGGAACACGTGAACGCCAGATATGTGCTAGTGTTTAACACTATTTTCAAACCAGTCTTAGCCTAAATTAGCTAAATCTTCCAGAGGCAAGACTCCCCTTTTGACTGAGCCTCAAATACACCCTTGTCTTCCAAGATTGATCATCCCATATGGTATATAAGTGCTCAGCACTTAGTAAAAGATAAAAATATGGTCAGAACCCAGACCTATGCTTAGCATTGCTAAATAATGGGGCTGAGCCCAGACAAATGTTCAACATTTTAAACCTGAATGGACTTAGCCCAAGTTGGCCATAAGTCCTTAATTCAGATTAATTGACCCCATATGCTCATAAATCTTTTGATCTTAGTCCCAAATTGGACTGTAGATCTCTCAACCAACATTGGTTCAAGGGTACATCTCTTCACTCCTCTGATATATGTCGCTGTAATCCTTCAACGTCTTCAGAGAGGTGACGGGTCCCGACAACCAGCAAATCTTACAAACTATGATGTCTCTAAACTCAGACTGTGGGGTCCTTAAGCCCATGGACTACGATGTCCTTAACCTCGGACTGTGGGGTCCTCTAAACCCATGGACTATGATTTCCTTAACCTCGGACTGTGGGGTCCTTAAACCCATGAACTATGATGTCCTCAACCTCGGACCGTAATGTACCTAAACTAATCGACCGCAAAGTCCCTAAACTAAAACAATGGAGTTCAAATGCTCTTTTGTTAGATCTAAATGATCCTGTTAAGTTGATTTTAATCTAAAATTAGACTAACGTATCCTTAACAAATTGTTAAGTTGATCTTAGTCTAAAATTAGACTAACGTATCCTTAACAAACGTTTAAGTTGATCTTAGTCTCAAATGAGACTAATATATCCTTAAACCCAAACCTAAAACCAAATCTAAGAAAATACGGATTTGGACTAATCCACGCCCTACAGGCGACAACATAAATTTGTCTCCGTATACAATCCACGGGAAACCAAAAACAAAACAAACACACAAGACATGAAGTGACCATCTGGAGAAGGAGAAAGTTGTTACCACAATGCGGTAGCGTAATTAACTGCAGAGGCTTGCGCCTGCAGGGAAGAGCGTCCCCACAATCAAAAACCCCTCAATGAGGGGGAATCTGACGAAGTCTGCTACATCGGCCGCATCCGTTTAAACCCGATACATGGTGTCATAAATCAACTTGGCATCTTCGAAGAGGTGGACGGATAGCACTAATTAGCATCTGCCCCGAAATTCAGGCAAGACGGACCTGCGCGGTCGCGTCTCCATGTTTCGGCGGGGAACAAATTCTGGCATGCCCGGTGGGATCTCTTCCTCTTTCCACTCCATACTTCGTGTGTCGTGTTTGGAAATGAATTGTGGTTTAATATGGTTGCCCTTGGATTTGAGGTACTAAGATTTGGTCTTGCTTCGTGCAGAAAAAAGAAGATCAAATGGCTTTCAACTGCACAAGCTGCAACAATGGCAATAACTCTCACTCCGTCCCCGCAGGAGGAGTGACCTACGAGCCTCAGGCGGTCTCTGTTTTTACAATGCCGGTGGACCAGGTGACTCAGGCCACCACTGGACTATTCTTCGGGACCATGCTCCCACCTATGAACTTCAATGCCCCACTGCCGCTGCAGGAAACCCCAAAGAAGTCGGTCTTTGATCGACTTACCACTATTGCGGTCCCTCTCAGCGGGTCGTCCAACTCCAACGCCTCAGTCTTTGACAGACTGGGCCAAAGCTCATTTAGGCCCATGAAGAAGCCCACGATACCGGAAAGAGTGATCCCTAAGCGGATAGCCATTCCTGCTCATGAAGTCGTCAAGGAGGCTTCTCCTGCCAAAGGGTCGGTCTTCACAAGACTGACTGTGCCGGTTCCCGCTCCAGGCGAAGTCCTCAAAGCTGCTTCCCTTGCCCAGAGGTCTGTATTTGACAGATTAGACATTGCTTCTCAACGGACATCGGTCTTCAAGAGGCTGACGCCGGCGACAACTCTTCGCCAAAACATGGGGCATGAGGAAGTCACCCCTACAGCCGAGACAATCACAACGGCTCGACATGGTCGACGTCGCCACTGGCGCCGAGTGAGAAAGGATGGGGGCAACTCCCCTTCTGGATTGACTCCGCTGGCTCCCATGGCGAAAATCGATGTTGTTGTTCCGACTGGGAATAGCTTTGAACCGCTAAGGAGGGTCCGCAAGAACTCTCCAATCGCCACGCTGAAAAGATCTCCTCCACCTGTGGAGAATGCTACAGAAAAGAAGCCGGAGCAGCCCCCTCAGCGGCTGTCCTCCAAAATTTACAAAATCTGGCGACAGGTCCAGGAATCGGTGATTAATCAGGACTACTCTCGCCGGCCAAAGAAGCTTAAAGCTCAGCAAGAAAAGAGCCATCCTGTGGTACCACAGAAGATATCATCTGTCTGGGTGCCCGCTGCAACGACTCCCTCAACATCAACCGCTCACAAGAGAAGGAGGCCGGAGAAAGCCCCTGTGACCGCGGCAAACCGCAAAGACGCTGAGTCTAAACGCTCCAAGTCTGGGGGCATGGTAACACATACCGTTTATATGGCTTCCGGAAAAGAGGAAAGCCGTGCTTCCACAGGTCATCGACTGATTACTCGATCGATAACAAAGACTTAGGAGCAGCAGCAGCAGAAACTTCAGGAGATGCTAACTGCAATGGCCGCACTCACTGGGCCGAAAGACAATCCGGAGACCTCAGAGCAACGTCAGGAACAAGAAACTGATGCTGATTTCCTACAAAGAATGCTCGAGAGGAAAGAAAAAGAGGCCGCGGAACAGGCGGCCAACATAAAACGAATGGCTCTTTTTTTTCAAGACATGGCCGGGATGATGTTACAGCCGGAACCTCCAGCTGAAGACCCCCCGATTATCATTGAAGACAACAAAGGGGAGACATCAAACCCTCCTCCAGCTCTTTCAGCAGCCAAGGAGGAGACCATCTCCAAGGCCGCTCTGGACGATTACATCACTCAGTAAATACGAGCTCATCATGCAAGCGAAACGGCCGGGCATATCGTTAAGACTGGACGACCCTATCCAGGCTGGTATGACCAAATAAGGTACCCGCCGGGATATACGATCCCTAAATTCCATATATATAAAGGGATGGGGAATCCGCATCAGCACGTCGCTCAATTCAGAGCCTTATGCGGCAACACTGAATGTGATGATAAACTTCTGCTCCGCCAGTTTGTTGGTAGCTTGTCGGAAACGGCGTTTGAGTGGTATTCGGAGCTTCCCAACGATTCTGTCAAAACTTTTGCAGAGATGGAGCTTCTATTCACCCAGCGTTTCGCTAGTGCTAATGAACGCACCCCAATAATGGCATTGATCAATGCCAGGGTGAAACCTGGAGAAACATGGGTTCAATACGCGATACGATGGCGGAATTTATGGTCGAAGTGCGAGCAGCGCATCGAAGAAGTGCCCGTAGTAGGCATGTTTGTGGGTACTCTTGACCTTCAAGCGACCATCTCCTAATTCATGATGTTCTTCAAGCCGACCACGTTCAGGCCCTGATTGACAAACTGGCTCAAATGGACCAGATAAGCCACAGGCCTTCCTCTTCGAAGCCGGAGCCGCAGAATGAAAAAAGGAAAGGGAAAGCGACCTTCGTCGCCAATGCTCAACAGCAGCCCAGTGATCCAAAATTAACGGATCGCCTAGACGAGAGACGGCGATACTATATTGAGAAAATAAAGCGCCTTTATTCATTCCCCCGGGACAAAACGAGGAGGTTGTTTGAGCTAGCTATGCACAACATGCTCATTAATTTACCGAATCCAAAACACTCATTGCAACCCGGTGAGGCTAATAGTCCCAATTATTGCCCCTACCATCAAGCAGTAAGCCATCCAATTGAAGATTGCTTCGTCTTTAAAGGCTGGATCGAAGACCAATACCAACAAGGCAAGTTCGCACTGTCCGAGAATTGGAAAGTAAGCCCGCCGTAGCCGCACGCTCTCAAAAAGACGGACACTCCAGGGGCATCATGCTCTTTTGTAGAAGAAGTTCCATGGGAGGCCGTTCTTTCAGCCAAGACGAAAAGAATGCTGAAGGATCTCCAGACATGCCCGGCAATCAGATGGAAAAATCCATTGGAACCTGAGATCATCGAGGGAATGCTGAAACCGTGCCCAACCCCAAATATTGGTGGTGATAGTCAAAACGCCCACACCCAGCCGTCAAAATCTTTGAAGAAGAAGTAGAAGAAGACCAAAAAGTCCGTGAAGCATGGTGACAAGCGCACGGACCTGCAAAAGCAGATTGACGTGCTGGAAGAGTATAACCAGAAGGCTCGAACTCCGGTCACACTCCAAGAATTTCTCAACCACTCATTGAGGACGGAGATGACGACAATGGAGAAGACTCCTCGGATGAATCTGAAGATTATGTAGCAAGTTGCCATGTGATCTCTCATACGTCGATAAATGATGAAGAAGTGTTCCCCTCCAAAAGACGCGGTGGAGACGCGGTGAACGTCTTGCCTGAAATTCGGGGCAGATGCTAATTGGTGCTATCCGTCCACCTCTCCGAAGATGCCAAGTTGATTTATGGCACCATGTATCGAAGGTTTAAACGGATGCGGCCGATGTAGCAGACTTCGTCAGATTCCCCCTCGTTTGAGGGGGTTTTGATTGTGGGGACGCTCTTCCCTGCAGGCGCAAACCCCTGCACTTAATTACGCTACCGCATCGCGGTAACAACTTTCTCCTTCTCCGTATAGTCACTTCGTGTCGTGGGTGTTTGTTTTGTGTTTAGTTGCCCGTGGATTGTATACGGAGACTAATTTGTGCTGTCGCCCATAGGACGTGGATTAGTCCAAATCCGTATCTTTCTTAGATTTGGGTTTGGGGGTGTGTTTTAGGATACGTTAGCCTAATTTGAGGCTAAGATCAACTTAAACGTTCGTTAAGGACACGTTAGTCTAATTCTAGACTAAGATCGACTTAACGAGATCGTTTAGATCTGACAAGAGAGCAATTGGGCTCTATTGTTTAGTTTACTGACATTGCGGTCGATAATTAGTTTAAGGACATTGCGGCCCGATATTAGTTTTAAGACATTGCGGTCAAGGTTAAGGACATCATAGTCCGTAAGTTTAAGGACCTCACAGTCCGATGTTAGTTTTAAGACATCACGGTCAAGGTTAAGGACATCATAGTCCGTGGATTTAAGGACTCCACAGTCCGATATTAGTTTTAAGACATCACGGTCGAGATTAAGGACATCATAGTCCATGAGTTTAAGGACCCCACAGTCCGATGTTAGTTTTAAAACATCACGGTCAAGGTTAAGGACATCATAGTCCGTAGATTTAAGGACTCCACGGTCCAATGTTAGTTTTAAGACATCACGGTCGAGGTTAAGGACATCATAGTCCATGAGTTTAAGGACCCCACAGTCCGTAGCAATGTGTGGCCGTCGGGACCCGTCACCTCTCTGACGACGTTGAGGAATTACAACGACAGATGTCACAGGAGTAAAGAGATGTACTCTCGAACCGGGTGTAAATTGATTGGAAGAGCAGTTGTGCTCAGTTCGATTTATATTGAGGACTTATGGGCAGAATTGGGCTAAGTCCAGTTAAAAATGTTTAACATTTTTATTTATGTTTGGCCTGTTAGGCCTATACTTAGGCTCTACCCTTTTATTAATGCATAGCATTGGGCTCTGCAATTAAATGCATAGCATTTAAAAAAAATGGTCTGATAGTGCACCACATGGCTTGTCAGGCACTTTGCGCCAATCAAAGAGCGCAATGCACTAGCGCATGCGAAAGTGACACGTGTCACGCTCTGCGCTAAGCGCAAGTCTGTTAGCATACTGCGCTTTCTGAGTGCGCTGCACCGGTGAATGACACGTAGCACGCTCTGGCGCAGTGCGCCAGTCCAAGAGCGCAGTGCGCTGTTTTTAGAAGCGCAAAGCGCAAACCTTTCTGTGGTTGACATGTGGCGCGTTTTGGCGCAGTGAGCCAGTCCAAGAGCGCAGAGGCGCATTTCAAAAG
This sequence comes from Agapanthus africanus, assembly GCA_030015575.1. Lineage (NCBI taxonomy): Eukaryota > Viridiplantae > Streptophyta > Magnoliopsida > Asparagales > Amaryllidaceae > Agapanthus > Agapanthus africanus. The sequence continues at coordinate 540,117,002 of CM057345.1, read as the reverse complement.
TGCAAGGCACTGTCAAATAGCGCAGAGCGCATTTTGATCCAATTCAGATCAAAGAAACAAGTTTTCTGTTCTCTTAAAAAGAAGGTTTTACCTCAAGATTCAAGAACCAAAGTTCTTGCTCTCATCAAAAGGCTGTGCCTTTATATAGATCAATTGATCTAGGAATGAAGTAAATTACTTCTTTTTAATCTTTTAGATCTTTTCCTTTTTTTTTTATTGAATATCTTGATCTTGTTCTTAGATCTTTGATCTTTTTAGAAGAGGATTCTTCTTTTACGAGATGTTTTCATCTCTGTTCTTCCAAGAATTTAATTCTTTACCTTTAAAGATGAAGAAGATGATCTTCTTTCTTCAAAGGCTTGCCTTTTTTTCTCAAAGTTTTTAGAGGGTTCTCTCTCTTTTCTATCTCTGTCTATATCTGAGACTTGGAGTCTAGGGGCCTTTATATAGGGTCAATTGATTTGTTAAGTTAGTTACAGAGATTTTTCTCTGATTGATCTGGGGATATTTCCCCACCGTTGGATCTTTGATCCTAAGGCCTCTGTTTTACAGAAGACAATCTTCTTATTTTAATAAGATTGGAAAGATCTTTCTAGAATTTTAATTCTGATTAATTAATAATTTATTATTTAAATTCCAGTGCTGGCGCAATTGGCGCTAGCGCACCTGCGTTTGACACGTGGCGCGCAGCGCGGCGCGACTGCGCTAGCGCGCCTGCGTTTGACACGTGGCGCGCAGCGCGACTGCGCTAGCGCACCACTGTTTGACACGTGGCGGGCAGCGCAGAGCGCAAGAGATCTGAAGCGTTGCTTCATTTATTTTTTAAAATTTTAATTTTGAAACAGAGCCTTGCTCTGATTGGGGGTGCGCTGCCTTGGGCGCAGCGCTCCTGGGGCTGGCGTGTCTGCTTTTGACATGCGGCGCACAGCGCGCAGCGCAAGGAATTTGAAGCGTTTCTTCAGTTTTTGAATTTTGAAATTCAAATATAGCTTTGCTCTGATTAGGGAAAACAAATGCCCCCCACCATTGCGCTCACGTGGCGCACACGTGAGTGTAGCGGTGGCAACATCTGAGCCCTTGGATCAACTCAGAAGTTGAGGAGGCGCTTCAGCGCCTATAAATAGGACCCTTGGTCCTCAGATGATTATCATCTTCTTAAGAATTTTATTTTCAGAGCCTTGCTCTCATTTTCAAGAACTTCAAGAGTTAAACTCTAGAAAATTTTAGGTAAAAATTAAATTAATTTTAATTAACAGAGCCTTGCTCTCATAGATCTTTTGATCTAAAGAAAACCCCTTTGGGGTTTCATAAACAGAGCTTTGCTCTCAAGAATCCATAGATCTAAAGAGATCTTGTTTCAGGGTTTCTTAACCCATGAACAGAGCTTTGCTCATTGACAGTGTATAGATCTTTTGATCTTTTGATGAAGAACTCTTAAGAGTTTTTTCATGGATCTTTAAGATCCCAGAACTTTAATTCTTAGGAACTATTTTTCATTAACTTTTGATGGATTTTCCATCATCATTACAGAGCTAGGCTCTTTAAAGAATTTTATTCCCTCGTGACCAGAGTTTGACAAGTGTCACTCTGTTACAGAGCTTTGCTCTGAGAGGGAGATTTTCTCCTTGTCTCGAGGGACTTCTCATTTAATGAGAATATTCTTTGTGGATTTCCTCATTAATTGACAGTCTCATCCAATGATGAGGCTGTCTTATTAATTGATGCATTGTCATCTGAATTTTATGGGTCCCTCTTTGGTCCCCCTCTCCACTGCATTGCAGTGTGGTACAAATTTTAAAGTACCAAGCGTCGGGATTAAAATTAAATTATAATACTGATAATTGAATTTCGCTTTTTCTTGCAGGCAACATGTCTGCTCTTCCCGTTTTTCCGTTCAGAGGGAGGATTCCCTGAGGCACCGGTAGACCGGGAGGTTCTTGCTCTCATTAAGGACTACGACCCTGAGTACAAGAACCTTCACCTGTGGGGTAGGTGGTACAGCGAAATTATCAAAGGTCGCCGAAGCTTCTCTTGCGCGACGCCGTCGGATCCAATCTCGTCAATCTCGTACGCAGATATACCCCCGGTGAACTATGCCGTGGAGGTCGTAAATTGAAATTCGGAGGATCTTCTTCAACCTTCGATTGCTGCCATACCCGTGCAGCCGCCGGCAGCCGTGGATATTTTGGGACGGTGCATATGCCAGGGTGAGTCGCGCCCTTGGGGACAACCCTATAACATTGGATTGACTCCTCGACATTCAGCCGGGTATTTGCAGTGGGCCAGGTACATTTTGTCAGCGAAGAAGGCGCATTTGCTGAAGATCGGTCTGTATCCTACAGTCTACGCCTCGCTGTTCGAATATTCTGCTCCTCCGACGTGGTGGATTAAGGCGTTCGTGGAGCAATGGAACATCCCCACCCATACCTTTCTTCTAATGGACAAGGAAGTTTCCATCTCTCTGGAAGAATTTGCCGAGATTTCTGGTTTGCCGGTGAGGGGGGAGCACTATGAGAAGCTGCTTCCTCCTGATGAACATGTTTTTGCCACCAAGCCGTTGGTGATCGGCTTGACGCCGGAGAACGCTATTCAGCACCAGTTTCCGAGTCTGGTAAAGGTGCCGAATATGTATGAAAGTCTTTTCTTAGAATCGGGAGGCCGGGGAGTTGGTTTTACAGATTTCATCGCCCTCTTTCTTCGACCAGAGATTCTATCGCAACGGGGCGAAAAATTCGTCAAGCTCGATGACCCCTTCGGCTTTGGCTTAGATCGTCGACCAGCACTGGAAACCGATCAAAAGGGCTTTTATCTCCCCGATGCCGCAATCATCCCCTTATCGGAAATCGTCGCTCCGGCCATCGACGAGGAGACCTTCTTTCTCGGTTTTTTTGGGGCTATGGTTGTGCTGGTTCGCGCTCCCCATGCACCCTCGCTATATGAGGCCATCCATCTTCTACCCAGCGCATCGGATGGTGGCTGGCATACAATTGTCGATTGGAATCGTCGGTTTGGCCCACCTGTACCATGGTCTCAGTGTGGCGGTGGACGCAAATGAACCGGGGATGCAGCCCGCCAATTTCCCGATGCACTACTTCACTTCGTATATGGAGGGGTATTTGGTATTCATAAAAGACCCTCGTTTTACGAGAAGTATAGATTCCTGAGAATTATGCGGCTGATCGGTAGTTCTGTCGTGAATCCGCCTCCGCGGGAGGCTAGGGGGCTGCTTCTTCGTCCGCGCACGGTCGGAGCGGGTATTTCTTTCATGGATAAGGTCCTGACAATCGGCCCGGACACCTCCAAGGCGGTGTTGGCGTTGCGCGATAATTTCAAGGACGGGGCCTCCGTATTGAAAGCTCGGGAGATTCTACATCTATACTCCATTAGGCTGGGCTTCCTCGTGTTTAGGAAGAACGAGGCGGCGCTTTTATGTGGTACAACCCCCATCGCTTCGCCCAGCAGTTAAGCTATAACCAGGGGGTCCCACTGGAGGCGTTTTTGGAAAAGCCTGTGGCCACCAGGGAGGGGATACGGAATGCATTACATCACTTCATGCGGCTAAATACGGGCTCCCATTTCTTCATTAGCGAGCCGACTTGCATTCCAAGGGCCCTTAATGTATACAGGGCCTGGTATCAGCACGCGATGGGCGCTGTTATCAGGGAAGAGAAGCGGCTGCTGCTTGATCGCAAGGGTGCGCCCCCCGCCAGCGATCGCAACGTCCCCCTAAAGCGAAGGACCACCGTCCCTCCTCCACTAAGAGGAGATGCTGGAGATGAGCCTCCATGTGTTTTAAGCCCCACGTGTGGATTGCCCCGTGATCCTGTGGATGTGCCCTCGGTGCCCCGTGCTCCCGTGGAGACGGTAAATGTGGTTTCTCCTGAATCCGGCGTGGGCTCGGACATTGGGACCCGCCATCCCAAGGTGCCCACGAAGCGTAAGTTGATTTTGGGTGCATCGGGGTTCGCGCATAGAAGAAGAAAAAGAAGTCGGTCCTTTCCCTTGATGTCGTTCTCGGCTTAGAGCCTCAGGCCCCTCTTACCGAAGGCCTAAGTGAGTATGGAACCAACGAGGGTTTCTTCGTAACGCCAGAAGATACTGACCTCAACGCCGCTATTGCTACTTCTGCGCAACTTGCGAGCCACCAAGCGAAAATAACCGCCCTCATGCAATCAGGTAAACATTAGTCGCACTTTTGTCATTGCGTTATATCTTCATTGTCATGTCTTGACTGACATTCTTCTTTTTGTAACAGGCTTCACTACTGAGGAGGTTCTGGCGGCTTCCCTTAGGACTTTCGAGGAGGAAGAGAGGAATTGCGCTCTATTGAGCATTGGTATGTCTCGGCTCATTGAGTCTTCATTCTCTTTTTTTTTATGGACAATCTAACCGTTTCCTTGTCTTATTGCAGGGACCACAAGGCCTACCTCGCAAGCCGATGCGAGAATTCTCCCCGGGCCAGCTACCGAAGTCCCGGCCTCTTTAGGATTGCCGCAAGAGTCCCAACTTAAAAAGCCGATGATGAATGCCTTGACGGCTCTAGAGGCAACCCTGAATGCAGATGATGACGCCTTGCTGAAGGAGGCTTCCAAAAGGTCTGTCGTGACGGCCCGGGAGGAGAGGAAACGCCTGAGGCGCGCGGCAAGGGTGCGTAGCGCTGCTTTGGCTGTGGGAGCAGGCTCAAGCACCGTTACTTCCACTGCTACTCCTTCAGAGGAGCTCCCGGTCGCCTTGTCTACTGCTTATAGACGGGCGGCACGTGCAGTTCGGGAAGCCAATGGTAAATCCACCTCAGGTAATGTGTTTGTGAGGCTTTGTTGTCAAAGTTTTAAAACCGTCGATTCTTACATATCTTGTCCTGCAGGGCCGAGTCTCACTGAAGGAGTGGCGGTGACCGTCGAGCCTGAGGGGATGGTGGAGGAGGTAGCGGCCGAACCCGAGGCGATGGCAGGCGATGTAACCATAGCTGCCAGGCCCGAGATAGTGGCTGACAAGACAGTCACAACTGCTATGCCTGAGAAGGCTGCCAATGCCGAGCCTGAGGCAGCTGTGGATGAAATGGCTGTTATGGACGAGCCTATGGTAGCGATGGACGAGACGACTGCGACCGCTGAGCCCGAAATGGTAGCGGGTGAGACGGCTACCATGGTCGCTGAGCAAGAGATGGCCGCTCTTTCTTAAGAGTCGGGCAACGCTACGATCATCGCTCTTCCTGCTTACGGTTCCTTGTCGTCATCCGGCGTCGCGAGCGTGACGACGGCTCCTGTGGAGTTGGGCGATGAGGCAACGGGAGGTGAGACCATCCCAATAGAAGAGGGAGACGCAACCGTTGCATCAAGTAACGCCCTCATTAGGGCTCCGGCCGGCGACTCATCAGGTAAATTCTGGGTTACCGTCCTTCTTTTTTTATTCTGCAATCCTTCCTGACAGGGCTTATCTTGTTTCTAACGCAGGTGCGGCTAGTGTTGATGCCGCGTTACCCGAGGGAGGGCCGTCAGTTACCGCTCTGATGGTGACCACTCCTCTGCCTTCTTTCGCACCGTCGCAAATGCTGGAAGGTGTCGATTTGTAACCCATTAGTCTTATCCCTCGGACGTATAATTCATGTACTGACGTCGAGTCATCGCGTTTTTGCAGGAGTTCTTCTTGACCACCTGTACCAGGTGTTGCGCCCATACTTCTCCTTCTTGTCAAAGATTAGTCCACCTGCTGGTGTCGGTAAGTGTTTTCTCTAAATGACGTCCTCTTCTTTAACGGGTAGTCGCATTATTACTAATCTCTTCTTTATATTGCCTGTAGCCGTACGAATCGAAGGAGGGGACGAGGTCGTCGTTGCGCCACCAGTACTCCCAGCCCTACCCCCAGCTGCAGCCGGTATAGTAGACTCTACTATTTTGCTTGTTTTCTTTGTTTCTCGAGCCGACATCTGATTATGACCTATCTGGCAGCAATCACATCGATTCTGGCCCCGTTCGAGTCTCGTATTATAATGCCGGCCGGGCCCTTTTTAAGGCGTCCATCATCTAAAGGTGCTGCGACCAGCCTACGCATGCTAAGCGAGTATATCAAGGAATTCGACGTAAAGGCTCCCACATCTGCCGCGGATTTTGTCATAGAGATTAACCCTATGCTGGCGACGCTCATGAACTTTCATGGTGAGGGCGTCGTTGAGTCTTAGGTTAATCGCTGCCGGGAGGTCGAGGCTTGCTTGCATGAGCTTGAGCTTAAGCGTCCGGCACCTGAGATTCTGGCCACGAGTACTCAACGGGCAGCATGGATCGAGCAGAGCGCTTCTTACTTCCGCCATCTCGAACAAGAAGTGGTTTTAAAGCGAAGAGAATGCAAAGAAACTTCAAGCGAGTCCGCTCGACTGCGTGCTGAGGTCGACGCGAACGCTGCCCAGGTGAAAGTTATCTTCGAGGGCCTTCTGCAACGTATCTCTGATGGGTTAACATTGAAGCAGAAGCTCGATGTCGCTGAGCGTGATGCACAAGATCGTGAAGCAGCTCAGCGAGTCGTCGAGGAACAACTCTCATCTTACTTGCAGCAGCGAGCCCAGGTCGAAGCAGAGTTGGCCGAGGCAGCCGATCAGGAAGAGGAGCTGAGGAAAGTGCGCGAGCGGCTGGTTGGACTACTGAAAGCGCTTTCCTCTCAATAAAAGATTTTGTACCACTTGTAATTTTGAAGTAAATGTATTTTTTCTTTTATTCTTTAATACGATGTATTTTGTACCCAATCGAATTCATGAATAAAAGATACGCGTTCTTCATAAAGTCTTGTGTTGTTTCTCTACTTTCTTCTTTCTTGCTGTGCTATTTGTCATGTGACTTTAGCAAGCACAGTCTGTAGATAGCGTATAGCTATCAGTCTTAGGCTCTTTGTAGAGTGGTGATGGCTTAGAAAACAGGGATAGGATCTGTCACCTAAGACTTTTCAACTTTATGAGCCGTGAGGGTCTCATAAACAATTTTCTCCCTACCGGTCGAGGGGATCCTGTAGGTGTAATTTTCTCCTTAATAATCGTGAGGATTCCTAAGTGTGTTTTCTCTTGAGAGTCGTAAGGATCTCACAAGAGAATTTACTCCCTTACGAGTCGTGAGGACCCGCAAGTGATAGGTGAAGTTGCCCTTATCCGCATTTCGGGGAGTCAGGGGTTGCTCTGGATGCTTCACACGGGTTCACTGCCGTGTTTGGCGAGGACTAGACTCCGCTTTGGATGTTTTCCACAATACCGTAGTTTAAAGACATCGCGGTTGAGGTTAAGGACATCATAGTCTGTAAGTTTAAGGACATCACAGTCCATTGTTAGTTTTAAGACATCACGGTCAAGGTTAAGGACGTCATAGCCCATGAGTTTAAGGACCCCACAGTCCATTATTAGTTTAAAGACATCGCGGTCAAGGTTAAGGACGTCATAGTCCATGAGTTTAAGGACCTCACAGTCCGATGTTAGTTTTAAGACATCACAGTCGAGATTAAGGACATCATAGTCCGTGAGTTTAAGGACCTCACAGTCCAATGTTAGTTTTAAGACATCACGGTCGAGGTTAAGGACATCATAGTCCGTGGATTTAAGGACTCCACAGTCCAATGTTAGTTTTAAGACATCACGGTCAAGGTTAAGGACATCATAGTCCGTGAGTTTAAGGACCCCACAGTCCGATGTTAGTTTTAAGACATCACGGTCGAGGTTAAGGACATCATAGTCCGTGGATTTAAGGACTCCACAGTCCGTGAAATGTGTGGTTATTAGGACCCGTCACCTCTTTGAAGACGTTGAGGAATTACAACGACAAATATCAAAGGAGTGAAGAGACGTACCCTTGAACCAAGGTAAAATCAGTTTAAAATCATTATGGTTGATTGTTAGTTTTAAGACGTCATGGTCGAGATTAAGGACATCATAGTCCGTGAGTTTAAGGACCTCACAGTCCGATGTTTGCTCCGGATGCTTCCCACGGGTTCACTACCGTGTTTGGCGAGGACCGGGCTCCACTCTGGATGCTTCACACGGGTTCACTGCCGTGTTCTGCGAGGACCAGGATCCGCTCTGGGCGTTTTCCACGGGGTCAGAAGTGACGTTATCCGTGTTCCACATGACCAGGAATTTTGCTCTAGATGCTTCCCACGGGTTCACTGCCGTGTTCGGCGAGGACTAGGCTCCGCTCTGGATGCTTCACACGGGTTTATTGCCGTGCTCTGCGAGGACCAGGATCCGCTCTGGGCATTTTCCACGGGGTCAAAAGTGACATTATCCGTGTTCCACGTAACCAGGAATTTTGCTCTAGATGCTTCCCACGGGTTCACTGCCGTGTTCGGCGAGGACTAGGCTCCGCTCTGGATGCTTCACACGGGTTCACTGTCGTGCTCTGCGAAGACCAGGATCCGCTCTGGACATTTTCCACGGGGTCAGAAGTGACGTTATCCGTGTTCCACATGACCAGGAATTTTGCTCTGGATGCTTCCCACGGGTTCACTGCCGTGTTCGGGGAGGACCAGGCTCCACTCTGGATGCTTCACACGGGTTCACTGCCGTGCTCTGCGAGGACCAGGATCCGCTCTGGATGCTTCACACGGGTTCACTGCCATGCTCTGTGAGGACCAGGATCCGCTCTGGACGTTTTCCACAGGGTCAGAAGTGACATAATCCGCGTTCCACGTAGCCAGGAATTTTGCTCTGGATGCTTCCCACGGGTTCACTGCTTTGTTCGGCGAGGACCAGGCTCCGCTGTGGATGCTTCACACGGGTTCACTGCATGCTCTGTGAGGACCAGGATCCGCGACGTTTTCCACGGGGTCAGAAGTGACATAATCCGCGTTCCACGTAACCAGGAATTTTGCTCTGGATGCTTCCCACGGGTTCACTGCCGTGTTCGGCGAGGACCAGGCTCCGCTCTGGACGTTTTCGACGGGGTCAGAAGTGACGTTATCCGCGTTCCACGTAACCAGGAATTTTGTTGATTATATCCACATTTCACGAAGTTGGGATTTGACTCCTGGTCATCTGTACACCGTCGGGTCATGGAACTGGGAGTTACTGCTGTTCCGCTTTGCTTGATGTCGTGTCTGCTGCGATGAGACGAACGTCAGGATGATCTCTAGGCTATCTGTGAACCGTCGAGATTTGGCTTCTTCTTCTGATGAAACCTAGGGAAGAGGAGTGTGATTCCTTCTTTGTTTGCGCCCCTGGATTGTATACAAGGATTGACATGATATCACCTGTAGGGCATAAATTTCATTCATCATCATTTTTTTTATTTCTTTCCTCGATGCTCTATCATTTCAACTTTTATATCGCGTAGGTCGCGATTGCCCAATCATTTCGGCTATTTTTCGCGGTGCCCAATCATTTCGGCTATTTTTTTTATTTTTACTCGCTGCTTTTTATTGCGAGTTGCCCAATCATTTCGGCTATTTTGCATGCATATATTTTACTTGCTGATTTTGTCTGCAAGTTGCCCCATCATTTCGGCTATTTCGTATACATGTGTGGCTTGCTGGCTTTTCGCTGCAAGCTCAGAATTAGACACCTATTTCGGCATCAGCACAGCTACTACTGGGATATTGCCAAGAGCGAATCATCATTTCCCTATGTCGATATCGAACAAAGGTGGCTTAGCGAACATGGTTAGGATCCTGTCGACTAAGACTTTTGACTTCATGAGCCGTAAGGGTCTCATAAAAGTATTTCTCCCTGCGAGTCGTGAGGATCTCGTAGGCGCGTTTTCTCCTTAGGAATCGTGAGGACTCCTAAGTGTATGTTCTCTTATAAGTCGTAAGGATCTTACAAGAGTGTTTTCTCCTTATAAGTCAAGAGGACTTACAAGAGTTGTTCATCGTGCAAACATATCCCTAGTCACGGATGGGACTTTGTTAGGGAAATGTTTATTCGCGCCTGTGGATTGTATACAAGGGTCAGCATTGAGCCGCTTATAGGACAGTAGTGGAGGTTGTGGGGACTGCTTAAGAACAGGTTCAGATCCATGTAGCTTAAGACTTTCAAATCTTATGAGCTGTGGGGGTCTCATAAGAAAGTTCTCCTTACGAGTCGTGAGGATCTCGCAAGTGTAATTTTTCCTTAGAGATCGTGGGGATCTGTAACAACCGAGTTCATTTATACCAATTCCAGTTCCCGTATTTACTTATCTGTGGTATTTTCTTGATTTAACGGGTTTTGGGTGCGAATGGTATTTTTTACATTTTATATTACATTCGACCCGACCTGCTTGCTTGAACCTGTTTGATTCATATTTATAGATTAACCTGACTTGTTACATAGACACGTGCATCTCATGTATACTGCATACTGCCATTTTACCTAGCATTGCATCTTTTACCATATAACATTTTAGGTCATGTAAAATAATTTAAAATTGCATTTCATAGCCTGCATGATACCCCTAACCCCGTGGTAGCATCCGCGCATCTTGTTATCGTCCCGTTCAGTGAAACAGACGTGTTTGGATGGCTATGCGCACGTACGTGCATCCGTCTATGCATTTTCGTTATCTGAGCATTCATTTTGAATTTTGAAAGTCGCACATATTTTTCGTATTTTAAATCTGAATTTTTAGACCCGACCCGGGCGCGTTTTGAAATATTTTTGTATCCCGCCAAAATTCAATTTATTTAATTTTAAAATTTAGTTTAAATATTTTCATACGATTTCTTTAACAAAATGAAACCATTTTTAAAATTTTAAATCTAATTTCCGAACAAACCAACAACCCCTTTCTCTCTCTCTCTCCTCTGCATATATATATTTATATATATTTTTTATTTATTTAATTTTTCTTTCCTTATTTAATACACAACCTCTTCTTCTTACTTTTTCTTCTTTCTTTCTTTTTCTTGATAATCTTTCTTGATTCCGGTGATCACCGCCGGAGCCGTGCTCGTCGCTGACGATCCGAGTGATCCAGTGAACGTACCTAACTTGCGTGATCACCCGCGTGTATTTTTTGGAACCGTTCCGTGTACCGTGCGCGCGTCGCGACATTTCGCCGATGAAGGACGTTCCGTACACATCCGTTCTTGTTCCGTCTAGGCAAGTTAATCTTGCTACATGCTATATAATTCATTTTATACCTATTTAAATAAATACCATACCTATAGTTTAAATATAGTACCCCATGTTTAATTTTATAACGTTTCGATGTTCCGTTTGCATCCGTTTATATCATTTTAAATTTAGATCATGAAAATTTATCTTGTGACATACTAGATTACATTATACTGCATCCATATCATTTAATATATATATCTTCATAATATTTCTTATTATTATCTTTAATTAGTTTATAATCTGCATTTTATAATGTTATACATTTGAAAATATTATAGTTTACACATGAAATGTCGTTGAAAAAGCGGATACGACAAATCTGAAATTTACTGTACACCTTACCTTATAAAATTCATTATAAATCATAGAAAAATCATTAGTATACGTTATTTAGTTCGTTACGAAGCTAACTCAGAATACTATAACTCTATGAAATATTTACTTACAAAATAAATTTTTTAAATAACGTAAAATGCAAATGAAAATATCTCTAAACTGCTGTCCAGGAAAATTCCAGCAGCAAACTTTCAATTTCGAATATTCATAACTTTTTGTAAGGACAACCTGAGATATTTATACTTATAAAAATGAAAACCTTATTGAATTATCTTTGTTTTGGTATAAGACACGTCCCTTTTGGAGAACGTTTGTTATTTTTAAGCTATTTTACAAGTCAGGGTGACGCCGAATTTCTGAACGGAATTTTCTTGTGCATGGTTAATCAATACCACTTTTATAGTTATTAATCGGCTTGAATATGTTATCTATTTTAATATTATTATATCAATATCTATTTAATAAATAATAGTGCTTGTGTTTTAATATTCAGCAAATTTTACCGATTTACAGTTTTATAGTATCCGTCTGTATCTGTACGGTTTATTACATATCTAGTTGCACGCCGAGACCATATTATTTCATTTTACTGTTACATTAGTACCCATACTTGATCTTGTCCATCCTACATAGTCATGATGTAATCCCTGATAAATATTTGTGCATCCATGCTTTACCGTGCATCCGTACTTACTACAGTTTTAGTATGAGCATTCGCTTGACACATGTGCACTACCTGTTATGACCTGACATACCACTGCTTCACTTGATACCTGATACACCACTACTTGACATGACTTGATATATGTACACTACTTGACTTGACCTGATGTACCATGGCTTGACCCGTTACCTGATCTTGTGTCTAATGCCAACCAACCTGACATGTAGTCCTCACGGACCGTTCCTGTTGTCTATCCAGACAAACCTGCTCTTACCTGATCCTGTGTTGGTATTAGTTCTTGATTACGGAATACCTGACTTGACACATATAACTTGGGGGCATAGGGAAATCAATGATGAAATCCTGACTTGTAACTCGACAGTTGCTCGCTTATACTGATCAGTTTTAGAGGCTAGGCCCGCCTCGTGACGATGCTGCTGATATCGTTGGTCTGTACTCCTTTCCTGTTAGTGCCTAGTGGCACGTCTCGGTTTCAGCCCGAGAGTCTGTAGACCATGGTCCCGGGCATGCACGGGATACTATTGAGTTACATCGATGATTCATCAAATTGATTTCAAAGACTTGAGAGTAGATAACCCAATAGAACAGTTTAGTGTACTCACTGCACACTACCCTTCACTGCCCTGATTTACATTACCGTTACATCTGCTTTTCATTCATGATTATATTTGCATTGCATGTTACCCTGTTTATATTTTACCGCTTGTGACATGACGCGTTGATGTCTGGATTTTGCATAGCCTAGATTCTTCTACCTTGTTGCAGACTGATCAGGAGTATTGCCGCTGTTAGACTGAGCGATGAGGTTCCTGTCGGTATGTAGTCTTACTTCCAGATTTCATTATTGTACCTCTTGGCTTCCGCACATTGTTATTTCTTGACTCTTTTTCTCTGGCTTATGGACATGTACTAGATAGTTGGTTTACTTTCCTGTTCTTGATATCTCTACAGCCGTAATGTGACTGTGGAGGGATTTTTGCTATCCACAAGTAGCATGGTTGGCTATATCACGTGCCCATCTTAGCGTACTCTGCGAAGCGGGGCATGACATGGTTTTTTTGGTATCAGAGCCCTAGGATATAGGTTAATCGGGTTTGATTCTTTTGTAGTTGGGTATTGGACCCAATACACGAATCAGAATACTCGTGATGAGGAACATGTCCTGCCACCTTGTTATCATGATTCTTGAATCCTATCCTTCTTTACCCTTCGTCTTGAAGTTATGCAAACCACTTTGCATCTTGACTTGAAACCCTTTTGGTTTTCTATTGTTCTCCCTATTCTTTGATTCTAATACTAGGATTTAGGCAACATGAGTGGAGTTATGTAATTGTACCCATGAACTGCAGCATGGTTACAATGCGGTACTCTATTTAAGTAACTTGGAGTCCTGGTCTTGATTCACTTCCTTGTTCCATGATCGTTGTACTACCTTGTTTTTCTCGGTTTCATTGCTTACCAGTTATTGTTTCATCGCCAGCTTGAATCATGTTTACCGTGCTTAATCCTCTTCAGTATCTTGACTTCGGATGAAGTCATCTCGGTATCTTACTTGTTCTTGTTTTTCCCCGCATTAGGATTATTCAATCCTGGTGCATCCCTTGGTTGTTGTCGTCTTCGGAATGGATTTTCGCGGCACTTTCCACGCTTATATTGAAGGTAAGGAAAGGAAAGTGAATCTCCAGATTCCCGGACATCCGGAAGTTGTTTTGCTAGGGGAAGCAGTTCTGTCGGGCCAGTCAAGTTAGGGCTATTTAAGAGTTTCATGGAAGTATTTGAAGATATATCAGGTTTACCGGCGAAGCGAGACGAGGAGTTCGTGATTGATCTTGTTTCTGGTGCAGCACCAATCTCAAGGGTGTATTATCCACTGGCACCTGTAGAATGGGAGGAAGTCAGGAAGCGGGTTGCTGAATTACTTGAGAAGGGTTGGATTTGCAGAAGTAACTCACTTGGGAGAGCTCCAGTTTTTCTAGTAAAGAAGAAAGATGGCACAAGGAGGATGTGCATCGATTATCGAGAATTAAACCGGGTGACTATTAAGAACATGTACCCGATCCCTCGCATTGCGTAGTGGCACGAGGGTATGCTCGAAGCTGGACTTGCGGTTCGGATATCATCAAGTCCGGGTTAAATCAGAAGATATTTGCAAGACTACGTTCCGAACTCAGTATGGACATTACGAGTATTAGTGATGCCCTTCGGAGTAACGAATACACCGGCAATATTTATGGACTTGATGAACTGAATCTTTTCACCATTCTTGGACCAATTTATAGTTGTGTTCATTGATGATATTTTGGTCCACTCAAAAGAGTATTGAAGAGCATGCAGAACACTTGAAGATCGCACTGTAGACATTGAGGCAAGAAAGATTGTATGCAAAGATGAGCAAGTGTGAGTTTTGGCTTGAAGAAGTGAAGTTTTTGGGGCATATCGTAGCTGGAGATGGAATCGCCGTTTATCCAGGGAAGATTGCGGCAGTTCAAGACTGGCCGATTCCGAAGAACGTTGTAGAGATCAGAAGTTTTCTTGGACTTGCAGGATACTACAGAAGGTTCGTGGAGAATTTTGCTCGTTTGGCTGAGCCTTGACCAAGCTTATGCGCAAGGAAGTACCGTTTGTATGGACGGATAAGTGTGCGTCAGCTTTTGAGGTATTGAAGCAGAGATTGATAACCGCTCTTGTTTTAACCGGGCCAGACAGTTCCGGAGGATTGATGTTTCGCAGCAACGCATTTGGGAAAGGATTGGGATGTGAATTGATACAGTATGAGAAGGTTGTAGCTTACGCGTTGAGACAGTTGAAGACCCATGAGAAGAATTACTCAACTCATGACTTGGAGCTTGCGGCTGGGATTTTCGCTTTGAAGATTTGGAGACACTACTTATTGGGCGAAAGGGGTCGAAATATTCACCGATCATAAAAGCCTAAAGTATGTGTTTGCTCAGAAGGAGCTAGTTGTGAGACAGCGAAGATGGTTGGAACTGATGGCTGACTACGATCTTGATCTTGAGTACCATCCGGGAAAAGTTAATGTTGTGCCGGATGCGCTTAGTCGGTTGCCAGCAATTCTGATGTAGACTGCACAAAGGGGACTTATTGAAGGCTTTCGGAGATTCGAGTTGGAGATCGTGCTACCGCATTCTTTGGGATAGATGATGCAATTGCAAGTACAGTCATCGTTGATCGAGGATATTGAAGCAGTGCAATTGCAGGACCCAAGATTGCAGAAGTTTCGAGAACAGGTTAAAGTTGGACTTCGAACGAGCTTAGTGGATCATGAAGGTGGTTCGTTGTGATAGTTGTTTGTGTGTGCCAATGGAGGTATTCGTGAAGAAGTTATGAAGGAGGCGCACAGTTACACGTATTCCATACATCCAGGAGGCACGAAGATGTACCAAGATATACGACAGCATTTCTGGTGGGAAGGCATGAAACGGGATATTGCCATTTTGTGGCAAAGTGTTTGGTGTGTCAGCAAGTTAAGGCTGAACATCAACGGGTTGCTGGTTTATTGCAACCACTTCCGATCCCTCAATGGAAGTGGGAACATATAACCATGGATTTCGTGACAGCTCTACCGCGGAGTCCAAAAGGCAACAATGCAGTTGGGAGATTGATGATCGTTTGGCCAAGGCAACTCATTTCATTCTTTTTCGAGTTGGTCGATCAACAGAAGCTTTGGCAGAGCGGTACATGCAGGAGATAGTAAGATTGCATGGAGTACCGGTGAGCACCGTGTCCGACCGTGACACTCGTTTCTTATCACACTTTTGGAGGAGCTTACAGGAAAGTTTGGGGACTCGATTGAAGTTTAGTACAGCTTATCATCCGCAGACAGATGGCCAGTCAGAGAGAACGATCCAAACTCTTGAAGACATGTTGAGAGCTTGCATGTTAGATTTCAAGGGTTCATGGGAGGATCATCTACTTTTGGTGGAGTTTTCTTACAACAACAGTTTTAGGCGACTATTCAGATGGCTCCATTCGAAGCTGTATACGGTCGCAAGTGTCGTTCACCTGTTTGCTGGACGATGTTAGAGAACGAAGATTGTTGGGACCGGATTTGGTTGTGCAGACAGTTGAGAAGGTTTATACTATCCGAAATCATATGAAAGCAGCACAAGACCGACAAAAGAGTTGGGCAGTTATATCGAGAAGACCTCTAGAGTTTATTGTTGGTGATTTAGTATTCTTGAAGATGTCACCGACTAGAGGGGTGATCCGTTACAGAAATCGAGGAAAGTTTAGTCCTCGATTTGTTGGACCTTTTAAGATTTTGGGGCGTATAGGAGAAGTGGCGCATCGTTTGGTGGTACCGCAATGTTTGGAGAATGTTCATGACGAGTTTCTTGTATCTCAACCCCGTAGGTAAGCTCGAAATGAAATACTTGTATTGGATCTTTCGGAGATGACTGTACGAGAAGATTTAACCTTCGAGGAGCGACCGATATCAATTGCGGATCGAAGAGAAAAGGTTCTTAAGAACGAGATTATCACTGTTGTACTTGTTTCTTGGGGAAATCGATCGCATGGAGAATCAACCTGGGAACGAGAAGATGAAATCCAGCAGAAGTTTCCACATCTATTCTTGGTTTCTTGATTGTTTATCCTTTCTTGTACTTGGAATTTCAAGGACGAAATTCTTTTTGTAGTTGGGTATAATATAACAACCGAGTTCATTTATACCAATTCCAGTTTCCGTATTTACTTATCTGTGGTATTTTCTTGATTTAACGGGTTTTGGGTGCGAATGGTATTTTTTACATTTTACATTACATTCGACCCGACCCGCTTGCTTGAACCTGTTTGATTCATATTTATAGATTAACCTGACTTGTTACATAGACACGTGCATCTCATGTATACTGCATACTGCCATTTTACCTGGCATTACATCTTTTACCATATAACATTTTAGGCCATGTAAAATAATTTAAAATTGCATTTCATAGCCTGCATGATACCCCTAACCCCGTAGTAGCATCCGCGCATCTTGTTATCGTCCCGTTCAGTGAAACAGACGTGTTTGAATGGCTATGCGCATGTACGTGCATCCGTCTATGCATTTTCGTTACCTGAGCATTCATTTTGAATTTTGAAAGTCGCACATATTTTCGTATTTTAAATCTGAATTTTTAGACCCGACCCGGGCGCGTTTTGAAATATTTTTGTATCCCGCCAAAATTCAATTTATTTAATTTTAAAATTTAGTTTAAATATTTTCATACGATTTCTTTAACAAAATGAAACCACTTTTAAAATTTTAAATCTAATTTCCTAACAAACCAACAACCCCTTTCTCTCCCTCTCTCCTCTGCATATATATATTTATATATATTTTTTATTTATTTAATTTTTCTTTCCTTATTTAATACACAATCTCTTCTTCTTACTTCTTCTTCTTTCTTCTTCTTTTTTCTTGATCTTCTTTCTTGATTCCGGTGATCACCGCCGGAGCCGTGCTCGTCGCTGATGATTCGAGTGATCCAGTGAACGTACCTGACTTGCGTGATCACTCTCGTGCGTTTTTTGGAACCGTTCCGTGTACCGTGCGCGCGTCGCGACATTTCGCCAACGAAGGACGTTCCGTACACATCCGTTCTTGTTCCGTCTAGGCAAGTTAATCTTGCTACATGCTATATAATTCATTTTATACCTATTTAAATAAATACCATACCTATAGTTTAAATCTAGTACCCTATATTTAATTTTATAACGTTTCGATGTTCCGTTTGCATCCGTTTATATCATTTTAAATTTAGATCATGAAAACTTATCTTATGACATACTAGATTACAGTATACTGCATCCATATCATTTAATATATATATCTTCATAATATTTCTTATTATTATCTTTAATTAGTTTATAATATGCATTTTATAATGTTATACATTTGAAAATATTATAGTTTACACATGAAATGTCGTTGAAAAAGCAGATACGACAAATCTGAAATTTACTGTACACCTTACCTTATAAAATTCATTATAAATCATAGAAAAATTATTAGTATACTTTCTTTAGTTCGTTACGAAGCTAACTAAGAATATTATAACTCTATGAAATATTTACTTATAAAATAAATTGTTTAAATAACGTAAAATGCAAATGAAAATGTCTCTAAACTGCTGTCCAGGGAAATTCCAGCAGCAAACTTTCAACTTCGAATGTTCATAACTTTTTGTAGGGATAGACTGAGATATTTATACTTATAAAAATGAAAACCTTATTGAATTATCTTTGTTTTGGTATAAGACATGTCCCTTTTGGAGAACGTTTGTTATTTTTAAGCTATTTTACAAATCAGGGTGACGCCGAATTTCTGAACGGAACTTTCTTGTGCATGGTTAATCAATACCACTTTTATAGTTATTAATCGGCTTGAATATGTTATCCATGTTAATATTATTATATCAATATCTATTTAATAAATAATAGTGCTTGTGTTTTAATATTCAGCAAATTTTACCGATTTACAGTTTTATAGTATCCGTCTGTATCCGTACGGTTTATTACATATCTAGTTGCACGCCGAGACCTTATTATTTTATTTTACTGTTACATTAGTATCCCATACTTGATCTTGTGCATCCTACATAGTCATGATGTAATCCCTGATTAATATTTGTGCATCCATACTTTACCGTGCATCCGTACTTACTACAGTTTTAGTATGAGCATCCGCTTGACATATGTGCACTATCTGTTATGACCTGACATACCACTGCTTCACTTGATACCTGATACACCACTACTTGACATGACTTGATATATGTACACTACTTGACCTGACCTGATGTACCATGGCTTGACCCGTTACCTAATCTTGTGTCTAATGCCAACCAACCTGACATGTAGTCCTCACGGACCGTTCCTGTTGTCTATCCAGACAAACCTGCTCTTACCTGATCCTGTGTTGGCATTAGTTCTTGATTACGGAATACCTGACTTGACACATATAACTTGGGGGCATGGGGAAATCAATGATGAAATCCTGACTTGTAACTCGACAGTTGCTCGCTTATACTGATCAGTTTTAGAGGCTAGGCCTGCCTCGTGACGATGCTGCTGACATCGTTGGTCTGTACTCCTTTCCTGTTAGTGCCTAGCGGCACGTCTCGATTTCAGCCCGAGAGTCTGTAGACCGTGGTCCCGGGCATGCACGGGATACTATTGAGTTACATCGATGATTCATCAAATTGATTTCAAAGACTTGAGAGTAGATAACCCAATAGAACAGTTTAGTGTACTCACTGCACACTACCCTTCACTGCCCTGATTTACATTACCGTTACATCCGCTTTTCATTCATGATTATATTTGCATTGCCTGTTACCCTGTTTATATTTTACTGCTTGTGACATGACGCGCTGACGTCTGGGTTTTGCATGGCCCAAATTCTTCTACCTTGTTGCAGACTGATCAGGAGTATTGCCGCTGTTAGACTGAGCGGTGAGGTTCCTGTCGGTATGTAGTCTTACTTCCAGGTTTCATTGTTGTACCTCTTGGCTTCCGCACATTGTTATTTCTTGACTCTTTTGCTCTGGCTTATGGACATGTACTAGATAGTTGGTTTACTTTCCTGTTCTTGATATCTCTACAGCCGTAATGTGACTGTGGAGGGATTTTTCCTATCCACAAGTAGCATGGTTGGCTATATCACGTGCCCATCTTAGCGTACTCTGGGAAGCGGGGCGTGACAAGATCCCTAAGTGTGTTGCTCCCTTATGAGTCGTAAGGATCTCACGCGGGTGATTTCTCCTTACAAAGTCGAGAGAACCTTGCAAGTGTCTTTTAATGAGGTTGCGCTCTTTCGGGTTTTCACAAACACTTGCCGGTAGCCCTGCTATTTTTACTCATGAAGCCCTTTCGGGTTTTCATCCGTGCCCTTTTTGCTTATGGACATATAGTTTTTACTTCCCTTTTTTTTAATTCTTTTTTTTTGTATCAGCTTTGGGATGCTGCGATCCACCGTAGTTTATCGACATCTCGGTCAACAGCTAGTTTTAGGACATAGTGGTCCGTCGTTTGTTTAAGGACGTTTCTGTCTGCTGTTAGTTTTAAGGACGTTTCGGTCCGTTGTTAGTTTAAGGACGTTTCGGTCCGCTGTTAGTTTTAAGGACGTTTCGGTCCGTTGTTAGTTTAAGGACGTTTCGGTCCGTGAAAAGAAAGCCGGTTACTACTTATAGAGTTTGGGCTCAGGAAGATAGCGAGTGGACATAGTCGTCGTCATCTATCGTTGACCTAGGCCGTGACTCGTCAAGCGTAGTATTTCTTCAGGAAGCGGTCGTTTATCGGTCTGTAAGGTCTTTCGCTATGCATTTCCATGAGTAGATAGGCTCCACCCTGGTAGACCTTGTCTATGATGTACGGGCCTTCATAGTTCGGCTCGAATTTTCCTCGCTTGGCGCGATTGGGGATCATAGGTCTTTTGACCACTACCACGAGTTCGCCTTGGCGGAATGTCCTCGGCCTGGTCAATCTTTCATATGAGCGCGTCATCTTTGCTTTATAAGCCTCCAGATTTTGTTGCGCTATGAGCCGGGTTTCATCAAGGGCATCAAGCTCCTCAAGCCGAAGGTGAGCGTTTTCTTCGTCTGTCAGCTCGTAATGGACTGCCACTGTTCAGTTGATAAAACTGCACATTTGTATTACATTTTTCCTACCATTTTCATATTAAAAAAGGACTTTATTATAATATATTATACATATGAGGGTTTATGTGTAAAAACACTATTTTCCATGTGTTAATATATTTTAATTAGCATTTGGTAGAAAAATGTATGCAAATAAATCTATTGACCAAATCCTAGTAGAACTAAGTCTACTAAATATTATTTGAGATTATTGTGCAGAATTTTCCAAGTTGTTATGCAGAATTTATCAAACAAATCAAGTTGTTGAAAAAATCTTGCTAAATTAAGAAGCAAAACTTGGAGACCAAGTCTGGAAGCAACCGAGAAAAGATTTTCAGATTCTGAAGGTGCCTAGGATTGCCACATGTCAAAAGATGCAAACCCAAAAATTTCAATCACGAGATCTCGACCATCAAGCGCGGATCCGCGGCCAAACCCCCCTTGGGCCGCGGATCCGCCGCAATTCCAGGGAGTTAGAGAATGAGATTTTTAGGTATAAATCTATGATAAATTTTACCAAGTTTTCAACAAGAAGATTCTGGCTTTGCACTATAAAAGAGCACCGAGAGCCTCTTAGAAAAGTTATCAAGCCGAAGAGATCACGAAGCTCCAGACGCTCACGCATCCAGGCTGATCATCGACTGTTCGACTACCTCCTTAGAAAAGATCGAGAAGCAACTAGTTTGTAATCATTTTCTACGGATTAAAGTGTAGTTTGTTCAAGTCGATTAATAAAGGTAGTTGTTTTATTTAATTCTTTTACATTTTACATTATGTTTTCTCTCTCTGTCTTTTCATCTTCTTTTCCCAACATGCGCGGGTAATTCTCCGCTTGTTAGGGTTCATAGGATTAGGGTAAATTAATGGATGATGAAGATCCTTAAACTCTTTTTACGTCCTATAAAGTTTATAAACTTTACTAAAAGAATCATTAACATCCTAATCGGACGCGCTACCAATTTATTGTTAGTCTCGGAAGCGATTAGAGATTAGATTAATGATTGTTTTGGTAAAGGCTAGATATGAACGGAGTTCCATGTCGAGATAGGGGTTAAGAGTGGGAACCCTTTTCCCTCCAGAAACCCTAATCTACATGCATCTCTGTCGTTCTAGTTTTAAATCTATTAAAGGATAAAAAGAGTAATCTTTAATTAATCATCCATAACTACTAAATCCTAATGAACCCTACAAGCTCTTTTATTATATTAACCACATCTCTAAAATAATCTAGATCTATATTTTTTGCATTCTTGCTTAACGTAGATCTAGAAACCTTTCCACAAAATTCTTTATTCCTCCTCTCTTTTTCAACACATCTAAAGTAAGAGTAAAAGATTCAACGTTTTCCTGAGAACGACCCGTACTCACCTCGGTCTAGCTACACGCGACACCGTTCTGATTGCGGTTACTAGTACAAACACACTTTTTGGTAACAATCAAATGGCGCTGTTGCCGGGGATACGTGCGTAATTTTTTATTCTTACTATTTGTATTGAATTCTTAGACGATTCATATCATTATTAAAACAAAACTGCAAATTGCATATTTAACGATTTGTGTGTGAATTTTGCGAGGGAATCTGGAGTCACGGACTTGAGGAAACAGGAGATCTAGGGTTTCACATTTCTCTGGTATCTTTCTTAACTCTTTCTCTCTCCTCTAAAATCCAATAAAATCTATTTTCTGCAGGATTCTTTGCAAAATATCGCCGCTCAAAAATCTTTTTGCAAAAGTTTTGTGATTGGTTTTGTTTTGCATATTTTAATACGGACTTTAAGGGGCAAAGACCAAATCAAGATTAGGTGGGGATTTCATCACCCTTCCTAAGCCCCACAAATCACAAACCGAGCATCTGCATCAACCTTACAATAATTTAAAAAATATCTATACTAGACTCTAAGGACTGTCGCGCTCATTAAGGACAGAGGAAGGTCGTGGGTAATCTATCGTTTATCCGCATTACTTTTTGTAGTGCCTAGGCAAGTGTGTCAAAAGCTAGTGGTTTTTAATTAGGCCCACTACTGTGGTTCCTTCCCACTTACCTAGCACTTATCTGGCTACGAGGGTAGTACGGAGGCGGTAGAGGATTGATCCTGCGGCTTGTCCTTTGGAAGTCTAGGAGCGGTCTAGAGACTGGACCTAGGTGACCTTAGTTCTAGGGTTGCTTGTGCATCTTAGGGAGATTTGTCTTAAGTCCACTTTTTCAAAACAAGCCAATTTTAAATCACAAACACGCTGCCACTTGCACTAAACCCGCTTAGTGCATGCTCGGCTGGACACGGGATCCTAGTGCCCGTCTTGTCCGCGTTCCTGCTATCGACGCCGAAGTCGGTACTTCTTCATCTTCTTTTCCCCCACCACACATGACCGAGATGGACGGCACTCCATCAGATTATAACACCACGCTGCCGCCGCCCGAAGGTGCGCAGAATCCACCGCGTATCTCTCTCCAAGAGAGATGCTATCCTATCCGTGGTCCTCTTCCTACTTGTCTATCTCTTCCACCACCTAACGGGGATAATTTCGAGATTAAACCCCACTACATCAATCTGCTGCCCAAATTTCACGGGCTTGAGTCGGAAGACGCGTACGTTTTCATCACCAAATTCGAAAACGTATGCGCAATGATAGGTACTTCACAATTGACTTTAGATGCTATGCGCTTACGTCTTCTCCCATTCACACTGTGCGACTTGGCAGAAAAATGGCTTTACAATACTGCCGCACACTCTATCACTAATTGGGATGAATTTGTCATAGCATTTCTTAAGAAGTTTTACCCAAACCATAAGACTGCACGTGTTAGGAGCGAGATCAACCAGTTCACCCAGCTTCCCAATGAACCATTTTGGAAGTGCTTTGAACATTTCAAAGATCTGCTTGTCCAATGTCCTCATCATGGAATCAATAGATGGGATTTATGCCGAATTATTTATAAGGGCATTGATCCAGCGACAAAGCAGATGCTTGAAACAATGTGTCAATGCAATTTCATGTCTAAA
This sequence comes from Agapanthus africanus, assembly GCA_030015575.1. Lineage (NCBI taxonomy): Eukaryota > Viridiplantae > Streptophyta > Magnoliopsida > Asparagales > Amaryllidaceae > Agapanthus > Agapanthus africanus. Next base: position 540,093,269 of record CM057345.1, on the reverse strand, counting down.
GATGATGGTGAAGCGTGGAAATATCTGGAAGACCTTGCTGAACACACGTTGCAGTGGGAAAGCGTAAGACCACCTTCAACTAAGGGAGGTATTCACCAGCTCGATGTTTCTATCGCAGTAAAAGCCGAAATGGCAGCGATTCAGAAGAAACTCGATGCTATTGAAAACAAGTTCTCAACATTCTCCCTAAATCAGGTCACGCTTCCTAAGACCGTCTGTGGTTGTTGTTCTGATCCTTCACACTTAACGGAAGAATGTCCTATGAATGCATCGTTTCAAGCTAATGCTGCTTTTCAGCAGCGACCTAGAAACGACCCTTATTCTTCCACGTACAATCAAGGATGGAGGAATCATCCTAACTTTTCTTGGAACCAAAACCAACAAAGCAATTATCAAAGACCTCCTCCACAGCAACCACAACCACAGAATCAGCCCCCCTTTCAGTCGCAGAATTTCCAAAATCTGGCCAACATTTCTACACCACAAGTGGCCGGTACTGACAACTCACTTGCACAAACTTTGGATATGTTCATGAAACAATCCATGCAAATTTCGGCTGAGATGAGGTCTTTTATTGATACCATAACGAAAAACTCCGCCTCCCATGGTGAGAGTATTAAATCATTAGAAAACCAAATCGCACAGTTAAACGCCGCAATGAGTGCGAGAGAGAAAGGGAAACTCCCATCTCAACCCATACCTAATCCTGGCCACTCACAAAGTTATAATGTGAGTGTTGTTACCACGTTGAGATCGGGAAAAGTGCTGAATAACCAAGTGGGTGAACAATGTGATGATAGTGACACCAATGATACCCCAGCTTCTTCTTCTTCCCCTAATTCGTCGAGTCTCCCACCTTCACCCGAGCCTATTCTCCGTTTTCCCCAAGGCTCGAACCCTTCGCCCATTTCGCCAAATCTATCTAAGTCGATGCCCACTCCAATTTTGGGATCGAATCCGTCGCCACAGTCTTCTCCACAAACGTTGGACCCAAAACTTATTGATCAAGCACCTTATCCAAACAGGTTAAGGAGTAACAGACCAAGTCCACAAATGGAGAAGATTGTGGAAATTTTTAAGCAAGTTAACATAAACATTCATCTCCTAGATGCTATTCAACAAGTTCCGTCATATGCGAAAATCCTAAAGGACTTGTGCACTAGGAAGAGAAAAGTTCAAGTACCTAAAAAAGTTTTCCTTGCGAGTAATGTGAGCACTGATTTTACACAACAACTACCCAAGAAACGAAAGGACCCCGGAAGTCCTACAATTTCTATTTCCATTAGGGGTAAAAATATCAATCGTGCTCTACTCGATCTAGGTGCTAGTGTAAACTTGCTTCCGTATTCTGTTTATGAGCAATTAGGGATCGGAGAGTTAAAACATGCGCATTGCACTCTTTAGATGGCCGATCGATCTATCACCCAAGCTAGGGGTGAGCTAGAGGATGTGTTAATAAAAGTCGGGGAATTCATCTTCCCTGTGGACTTTATCGTTATAGATACACAACCTGTAGTAAACCCACGCAATCAAATCCCGGTGATACTCGGTCGACCCTTTTTGGCCACTTCCAACGCAGTAATCAATTGTAGAAACGGCTCTATGACCCTATCCTTTGGAAAGAAGTCAATTGAGCTTAACATTTACAAGTTGGGAAGTGAACCCTCCGAACCCTATGCTCATGTGTGTTCTGTCGAATTAATGGATGTCGACAGCAGCGAATTTGATCAACCTCATAATTCTGACTCTTTTCATATGTTGTTGCTTGACACGGACTCTTCCACCGAGTTGTCCGGGTCAACATTTAACGCTGATGAGGAACCTTTTATAGAGTCTGACAATCACCCCATTTTTTCTGATGATATTATTCTTCGGGGTATCGATGAAAGCTTTGAGGAAATTTTCGCTGATGAACTCGCATTTTTACAAGACACGGGTGTTGAGATGAATCAACTCCAAGATGAAGAAATTGGACCTCCACCCCTTCTTTTGGACAATCATGATAATGCGAGTAATCCATCATTACTATCACTGTGTCGTCTCTCCAAATTGAGACGCAATCTTTTTCCATTACACCTCTTGTCACCTCCCCACTTCTTCACGTCCATAGGTGACATGTTCTTCCACCAATCTTGGTGCTTCATCGATAAAATTTTTGAATGGTTGGCGTTGACTTTTGGTCTTTGTAAGGCTTTACTTTGACCAATAACCTTGACCCCCTCGTGTGATTTAAAAAAAAAAGATTAAAATTGTTTAACTCATGTTTGGGGGGGGGGTATTTTGGCTCTTTGAAGAAAATGATTTTTACAAAATTATGAGCCTAAAATAAGTTTGGGGGAGGATTTTCACTTTCATATATTCTTGCCCCCATTAATAATTTTCTCCCAAGTCTACAGGTTTTTGAGCTTAACGGATGACATCAGTGAAGACACTGCTGTAAACAGGTTTGGGGGAGGTTTGTGCTTATTTACACATCAAGTTGCATCATATTTTGCATAAGCACAAATTTTCAAAAATTTTAAAATTAAAAAAAAATTTATAACAAAAGAGTAGAAAGTGAAAAATTACATCCAAAAGATAGGAATAGTTTAAGAAAACCAAGAAAATTAGAAGTTTTCTTAAACGAACTAGTAATAAGTAGTTATGAGCTGTTGTCCCAAGGGTTAGTAAGATGAAGGAAGTCACTAATCTGAGGATAAAAATAAGTCTGAAAAATAGTTTCTATTCTGGAAGCCGAACATTTGAATGTTGATACCCTACTATATGCACTTACACACGTCTTGAAACTCGGGATAGTAGAGGATACCTTGAAATGCTCTTGTCTAAAAGCCAAAGTATGAAGGAAATGAAAAAAAAAACAATGAAGAAAATATAAAAATGGTGAAAAGAAAAAAATGAACACTGGTTTTGTTATCGCCGAGGCAGCAATAAAAAAATATAGCGAGGGTGCCTCTTCACCTAGTGCCCTAAGACCAACTGGTCTGGGAGTCACTGCTAAGCCTTAGGTGGTGCAAGACGAGGAAAATATTATCACCTAATCAGCAAGCACATAAGTAATCGGTCTGTTAGTACCTCAAGAAGTATTAACGGTCGCATGAAAATGTGTGGGCAAATCTTAATATTCATTAAATTAAAAAGTACTAAGGCAGATGGACAAGAGTATGATAGCTTGAATTGAATTCTCCGAGTGTAGGGATGTTCTTTAGACACACGTGGGGTTATATAATCAATGTTTGGATGAAAGGTAGGAATGAAGAATAAAGACGATGTTTTATTGAGGGATGATGTGATTTCTAACATTTTTCATGACTATTAAGATAGGGCTCATTACAACTGAAAAGCTAGTATAGTTGGAAACTCTTCTTTTCAAGGCCTTTCTTTTATGGTTCTTATCTTTATATGTAAATTTCACCATCTTTCTTTTGTTATTGGATTTTGTGGGTGTAATCCGCTGAAAACCCTCAGGAGACAACACTCCTCCTACTAGGGACACCTAGAGGTTTAACGGCTTGTTGCACGTGCTTAGTGCAATCGTGTCTGCCTACGAAAGTGTGCTTAGTTTTCTCCTTTCTTTTTCTCCTCTTAAATAAACTAGTTTGCTCGGGACGATCAAAGATAAGTTTGGGGGTGTTTCCTGATTTAAAATCAGGAAAGCTTCTGGGAAAAGCTTCAAAAAGGGGGTCACGTGTTAGCACGTGACACCTAAAAAGGATCATCAAGTCAAGTTCAGTTTCCTGAACACGCTGAAGAAAATGGACTTCAGAAAGAGTCACGTGTTCCCACGTGACCAGGGTCACGTGGCGACACGTGACATTTAAATGCAAGCGTCAAAGGCACACAAGTTCTCTGATCAAGTCAAGAAAAGGCTTCAGAAGAGGTCACGTGTTCCCACGTGACCAGGGTCACGTGTTGGCACGTGACGTTCAAGACAGCAGACTCGTTCTCCAGAAGAACCGAAGAAAGAGAGTTCAAACAAGGGTCACGTGCTCACACGTGACCGGGGGTCACGTGGTAGCACGTGACGCTTAGGCAGCGATCAGAAGACAGAGCGCAAAGGAAAGGAAGAGGATTCTTCATTCCAAAGAGGGTCACGTGTCTACACGTGACCATGGGTCACGTGGTCACACGTGACCGGCTTTCAAAGCCCATTTTTGACGACAGAATTAAATTCTGAAGGAAATTCGAATCTTTCCAAAGGAAAGTAATTATTTGGGACCGATCAAATTAAAGATTCAGAGATGATTAAATATCATCTATCTATGGAAAATCTCGGGTTTGGAAAGATTTCCCCCTTAAATCTAACCAAAATAACAAAGGAGAATCTCTGGATTCAAGATCCAATGGTGAATAGAATTCACCTGATAATCCAAAGGCCCAAAATGAATAATGGACGCAAATCAAATCTCAATGAAGATTCGTCAAAAAACTGATTGATGCGGCTGCTTCTCCTATAAATAGGAGCCAAGGGACACAAAAAAGAGATAGATATAGGCAGAGAAGAAAAGAGAAAAGGAGAAGAGCTTTGATACTTGAAAAAGACTCAGATCTTCTGCAAAAACCCTAGGTAAGAAAGGGAAAGACATTGGAAAGAAAGAGAATTTAATTCTCAACAGAGTTTAACTCTGATATGTAAAAACAGAAGAACATATTTCTTCTCTCTTTGATAGAGGATCTGCAAAGCGCACATCTCCCCTTAAGGTTGAGAATTTAATTCTCAATGGGTCGAGATCCTGCCATGCAGATCCAAAACATAGAGAAGGAATGCAAGCTCGAGAATTTAATTCTCACAGAACTATAGGAATTTAATTCCTCCAAAATAAAAGTTAGGGCTGGACCCTATATCATGGGAATTTAATTCCTTCCGAACAAAAGAAGAAACAGGGTTTAACCCTAAGTAAAAAAAAACAGTTCTGTTGAAACATCAGGAATCCAATCCCCTTAATCATAATTTAACAGAGGATGGAAGTTTAAACTCCTTAAGAAACTTTTATTAGGGTTTAACCCTATTCAGCCCCTCGCATATATGAGGAATTTAATTCCTACAGAAAATTCAGAGTTAAACTCTATTCGAGAAAAAACAAAGTCTTCGAAAGGAAGTAGGAATTTAATTCCTCTGAAAATCTACAGCTCGAGGAATTTAATTCCTGAAAAAGATTAACAAAGACTCCAAACAAAATACATGAAGGCAGGGTCACGTGCCACCACGTGACCCCCTCAAGAGATAAACAGAAAGCCCCTTGAAACAGCACCCCACGTGACCCACGTGACCCTTGACAAGAGGCTCTGATACATAGGCATATGAATGCCCGTCACGTGATGGCACGTGATGCCCTGAAAGATGTAGCAATGTCAGCAGAACAAACGAAGGGAGGGCGCTCTCACGTGCTGCCACGTGACCCCTCTTGCCTTAGTGTTTAACACTAAATTAAAACTCTTAAACCCAGTGTTAAAACACTGTTGGGCCTTAGCATTCAACGCTGATTAAAAAGCTTTATTTGCAGTATTCAACACTGATCTGTTTTAGTGTTTAACACTAATTTGAAAAGCCTTGTCGCTGGTGTTTAACACCAACTATCTCTTAGTGTTAAACACTAACTTGTCAACCTCATTCCCAGTGTTCAACACTGATTGCTCTGTAGTGTTTAACACTAGGTTTTGGCCCAATTGGCTAAAGGGATAGAGGCAAAGCCTCTCCCTCAATGAACCAACAAGAAAGTCAATATTCCAGACCTGACTGGACTTAGCCCAAGTTGGCCATAAGTCCTCAATTTGTGATTAACTGGGCTAATGGGCTCATAACATAATTAATTAGTCTTGACCCCAAATTGGGTCAGGGACTATTTAAGCCGTTCCGGTTCTAGGGTACATCTCTTCACTCCTTTGATACTTGGCATTGTAATCCCTCAATGTCTTCAAAGAGGTGACGGGTCCCGATGACCATTCATGATATGGACTGTGGGGTCCTTAAACCCATGCCTAATGCAAAATTCCTGGTTACGTGGAACACGGATAATGTCACTCTTTGACCCCGTGGGAAACGTCCAGAGCGGATCCTGGTCCTCGCAGAGCACGGCAGTGAACCCGTGTGAAGCATCCAGAGCGGAGCCTGGTCCTCGCTAAGCACGGCAGTGAACCCGTGTGAAGCATCCAGAGCACATACCGGACTGTGGAGTCCTTAAACCCACGGACTACGACGTCCTTAACCTTGACCGAGATGTCTTAAAACTAACAACGGACCGCAATGTCCTTAAACTACCCACGGACCGCAATGTCCTTAAACTACCCACGGACCGCAATGTCCTTAAACTACCCACGGACCGCGATGTCCCTAAACTAGAACAATAGAGCCCTTTCCTATGCTCTTTTGTTGGACCTAAACGGTCCCGTTTAAGTTGATCTTAGCCTTGAAGATGGCTAACGCGTCCTTAAACCCTCAAACATACTGGACTACGAATCCCCCAAATTAACTTCGGCTCAAGGGTACATCTCTGAACTCCTCTGACATCTGTCGTTGTAATCCTTCAACGTCGTCAGAGAGGTAATGGGTCCCGACAGCCATACAGACGATGGACCACTATGTCCCTAAACTGGAACATTAGAGTCCAAACACTCTTTTATCGGATCTAAACGATCCCGTTAAGTTGATCTTAGTCCCAAACTGGACTAACGTATCCTTAACAAACGTTTGAGTTGATCTTAGCCTCAAATATGGCTAACGTATCCTCAAACCAAAACCCCCAAACCCAAATCTAAGATATTACGGATTTGAACTAGTCCACGTCCTACGGGCGACGGCATAACTCAGTCTCCGTAAACAATCCACGGGCAACCACAAATAAAACAAACACCCACGACACGAAGTGACCATCTGGAGAAGGAGAAAGTTGTTACCGCAATGCGGTAGCGTAATTAACTGCAGGGGTTTGCGCCTGCAGGGAAGAGCGTCCCCACAATCAAAAACCCCTCAAGCGAGGGGGAATCTGACGAAGTCTGCTACATCGGACGCATCCGTCTAAACCTTCGATACATGGTGCCATAAATCAACTTGGTATCTTCGGAGAGGTGGACGGATAGCACCTATTAGCATCTGCCCCGAACCTCAGGCAAGACGTCCATGTCCCGGCCGCCGTTCGGAGGGGAACAGATTCTGGCACGCCCGGTGGGACCTTTTCCTCTTTCCACTCCACACTTCGTGTGTCGTGATTCGCGAACCAATCGCGGTTCGCTAATAGTTGCCCTTGGATTTCAAGGTACTGAGAATTGGCATCTCGCTTATTGCAGAAAGCAAAGGATCGATGGCTTCCACCCCTGCGAAATCCTCCAACTGCTCAGATGGCAATTTCAGCCGACGCTCTGCCTCGCCAGGAGGTATAGCCTATGGACCCCAAGCTGCTTCGCTATTCACAATGCCAGTGGAACAAGTCACTCGCGCCACCACAGGATTGTTCTTTGGGACTATGATCCCGCCGACAAACTTTACCGCTCCAGTGCTGACGAAGAAAACTCTCGGGAAGTCGGTCTTTGATCGTCTTACCCCTGCCGCGGCTCCTCTCAACGAGTCGCCCAACGTCAACGCCTCGGTCTTCTCTAGATTGGGCCAGAAATCCTGCAAACCCATCACAGGACCTACAATCTCAGAGAAGGTTGCTTCTAAGAAAGTGGCCGCTCCCATCCCAGAAGTCGTCAAGGCAGCCTCTCTGGCCAAAAGGTCGGTCTTTACAAGATTAACGGCTTCAGCTCCCGCTCCTACTGCCCAAAGGACATCGGTCTTTGACAGGCTAATACCAGCTGCGACCCCACGCCCAGACAGGGGGCAAAACGAAACCATTCTTACCGCCGACCCTACACCGTCCGCTCGACACGCCCGACGTCGCCATTGGCGCCGAGTGAGGAAGGCTGGGGGCAACTCCCCATCTGGGTTGACTCCATCGGCCCCGGTGGCAGAGGTCAATGCTGCTGTTCCAACTGGGAACAGCTTTGAAATGCTAAATAAGGTGCGAAGGAATTCCCCCACGGCAGTACTGAAGAGGTCTCCTCCCTCATTGAAAAAGGTTGAGGAAACAAAACCCGAACAGCCCCGATCTCCTCAACGGCTGTCTTCCAAAATCTATAAGGCTTGGCGGCAGGCCCGAGACTCGATCATCGATCCAAACTTCTCCCGCCGGCACAAGAAGCTGAAAATCCAACCTGAAGCCGGTCACCAGGCTAAACCCCAAAAAGCTGGTGATCAACTGACTCACAAAAGGAGGAGGCCAGAGAGGACCTCACAGCATGTAGCGACGACTGAAAGCACTAAACCCAGACGCCCTGAGTCTGGGGGCATGGTGGTGCACACTGTTTACATGGCCTCTGGAAAAGAGGAAAGCCGCACTTCCACGGGCCACCGACCGTTAACCCGATCCGTGACGAAAGCCCAGGAACAGCAACAAAAGCTGCAAGAAATGATGAATGCTATGGCCGCGCTCACCGGGCCAAAAGAAAACCCAGAAACGTCCTCAGACGCACGCCGGGAGGAAGAAACCGATGCTGAATTCCTTCGCCGGACACTGGAGAAAAGGGACAAAGAGGCTGCTGAACAAGCGGCCAACATACAACGGATGGGCCTTCTCTTCCAAGATGTAATAGGAATGATGATCCAGCAGGACTTACCCGCCGAGGATGCCCCGATCGTTCTTGAAGACGACCGAGGAGAAACGTCAAATCCACCACCAGCCCTCTCAACGGCCAGGGAGGATGCAATCTCTAAGGCTGACTTAGCTGACTACATAACCCAGCAAATCCGAGTTCATCATGCGACTGAGGCAGCTGGTCAAGTCGTGAAAACAGGGCGGCCGTATCCGAGCTGGTACGATCAAATCAAATACCCGCAAGGCTATACGATACCGAAATTCCATGTGTATAAGGGGACCGGCAATCCCCATCAACATGTTGCCCAGTTCCGGGCCCTCTGCGGTAACACCGGCGGTGACGATAAATTGTTGCTTCGCCAGTTCGTGGGCAGCTTATCAGAAACAGCGTTCGAATGGTATTCAGAACTCCCGAACGATTCCATCAAAACGTTCGCTGAAATGGAGTTGTTGTTCACTCAGCGATTTGCAAGTGCCAGCGAACGCACTCCAATAACCGCACTTATTAACGCCAGGGTAAAACCGGGCGAAACCTGGGTCCAGTACGCTATACGCTGGCGGAACTTGTGGTTGAGATGTGAGCAACGTATCGAGGAAGCACCCGCGGTGGGCATGTTCGTGGGAACCCTAGACCCCCACGCAACTATCTCCCAGTTTATGATGTTCTTTAAGCCAACCACATTCCAGGCTTTAATCGACAAGTTGGCTCAGATGGACCAGATGGGTCATAGACCACCTACACCGAAATCGGAACCTCGGAATGACAAGGGTAAAGGGAGGGCAACCTTTGTTGCGAATGCCCAACAGCAACCTAACGCCCCGAAACCGGCAGATCAACTAGAGGAAAGGCGTCGGTATTATAATGAGAAAATGAAGCGTCCCTACTCGTTCCCACGAGACAAGACGAAGCGGTTATTCGAGCTGGCGATACGCAACAGGCTTATAAACCTACCAAATCCAAGGCGACCGCCGCAACCCACCGAGGTGAATGACTCCAACTACTGCCCTTACCATCAAACGGTAGGCCATCCGATTGAAGATTGCTTCGTCTTCAAAGGATGGATTGAAGACCAATACCTCCAGGGGAAGTTTGTACTGTCCGAAAAGTGGAAGGTGAACCCACCACAGCCGCATGCTCCTAGGAAAGCGGATACACCGGGGGCAACATGTTCTTTTATTGAAGAAGCTCCATGGGAGGTCGTGCTATCAACTAAAACCAAAAGAATGCTGAGAGACCTTCATGCGTGCCCTGCGGTCGAATGGAAGGACCCTCTTGAACCTCAAATTATCGAAGGGATGCTAAGGCGCCGCCCGACTACAAAGGCTCACGGTAAGAGCCCAGATACTCACGCCCAATCGTCAAAATCTTCGAAGAAAAAGAAGAAGAAATCCAAGAAGTCCGTGAAGCCTGGAAAAGAGCACACGAACTTACAAAAGCAAATCGACGCGTTGGAAGAGTACAATCAGAAGGCGCGGACTCCTGTCACACTGCAAGAGTTCCTCAACCACATCTTTCAAGAGGAAGATGATGGAGAAAGCTCGTCGGATGAATCCGAAGGATATGTGGCGAGTTGTAATGTAATCTCCCACTCGTTCGCCGATGATGGGAAAACTCCTGGCATTAGGAAACTGGAGGCAGAGCCTGTACCAGAACGCGCATGGCCGACAGATGAAATGATCGACGCTTTTCTAGACGAGATTCGTCTAAAATGTAAAGCGGACCAGGAGCGTGAGATGACCACGTCGGAAGGAGCCAAATGCGGGCAACTGAACGAAAGAGTTGAACTACCCCTGACAAAGCATAAGGCATCCGAAGCAGACAAGAAGATATTCAAGACGAGAAAAAGGTTTGCCAAAGCCATGTCACTGGGGATGAAGCTACCGCCATCGGAAGGAAACACACACGATGGGGTGGAGAGGCACCCTGATTATTGCGCATATCACCGGAAAATCTCACACCCCACGGAGGAGTGTGACGCCTTTAAGATATGGTGGCAAGGATATGTCGCTCGTCGGCAATATGTTAAGCGCATGAAACGCAAGATCCGTCGGGAGCGAAGAAGTACTGTCGATGGGCAAAACAGAACGACTGGCAACTGTTGCATGGTTAACGCCAGGGGGTCACAAGTTCTCACCTTTGGGAGCAACTCTGATGAAGAAATGGCTCTGGGCCCTCTCTTTAAAGAATCTGTCTCGGGGAAAGAGGAGGAATCGGAGATCTGCGAGAACATTCAGCTGCGCAATCGCACACTCCCAGAAAAGAATCTCGGGCCCGTCGGCCGAAAAGATAAGGGAAAGGAAAAGGTCATTGAAGATATCACTTTAGATGACCAGGTCACAAAAGAGCTAACTACCAAAGACCCTCCCAAAAAGGGTAAGGTAGACTATAACATCCTCGCGCACCTAAGGAAGCTACCTTCTCAGCTTAGCATTCTTGATGCCCTCCTATTATCGAAAGAAGTGCGAGACTCACTAATTAAGGCGTTACAAGAACCCGAGCAATTCCAAGCCTTCCTCGCCACTGAAAGGATGAAGGATGAGCTGGAGGAAGTGCATACGGCCGATGTCACTTTCGGTGATGAAGACCTCCTTCTCGGGACATGCGACCACAACCGCCCCCTATATGTCTCTGGATACTGCCATGACATCAAGATAGGCAAGATCCTGGTGGATAATGGATCCTCCGTTAACCTCCTTAATGTTCGGGTGTTGAAGGAAATCTGCATGAGTGTGCAACACCTCGCTCGTGACAAAATTACTATCTCCGGTTTCGACTCTCAATCGTCACGGACTCTCGGATCTGTAATACTGACGTTACGCTTCGGACTTCTCGTCACAGACATCAAATTCCATGTCATTGACGCCAAGACCTGCTACAACGCCTTGCTCGGTCGTCCTTGGCTACACGAGTACAACATCATCCCTTCTACGCAACATCAGTGTATGAAGTACTTCAAGGATGGTTTCGAGTACACCGTAACAGGCGAGTTGAACCCGTTTTCTGTAAACGAAGTTCGCAAATACGAAGACGCGAAATACTTTCTGCCAGATTTCGAAGATACAGAAAGGTGTCGCGACCCAAAGGACAAAGCCGCCGCCACCATTCCCGTTTTTGGGAGCGATACCGAAGAGGAGGAGGAAATAGTGTATACAGGGCCATCCCAACGCAACAACCTGGGGGCGCCCACCCCCATACCGGTCTTCGGGAGTGATTCGGAGGACGAGGTTAACGCCGTATTCTCCAGTCGGCTGTCAATACAGGCACCCCTTTGCGAGGACCATAGTCTGCAAATCACCATGGTACCGCGAGAACACTATAAGGATCTCGACGCGCTTCAAGCTCACAGCGTGCAGGACCTGCAAACATTTTACGTCCCTCCCAGGCGAAGGGGTGAGAAGGTGATCCTATTCTACCAATCCTCAGAGTCGAAGGTGGAGAAAGAGATCTGGCACGGCGCGGATGTTACACTCGACAGGCTCCAACCCATCCGTCTGCCTAGATACTATACAAATGGATTGAAGAAGTTATTGAAGTGCCAAGGAGTACCCTTAAGACAGACGGTGCGGCAGGCTCGGTTCTATAACAGGATTTGGGATGTCCCCGGGACTCAACGCAAATTGTCCAACGGGAAGATGGAAACACTCGGGCTTGGATACGCAAGAGCCGGAAAACGGGAACGGGCTCACAGCAGCTACGCTATATATACCTTTGATGAAGAGGAGGACGCCCTGTCAGGAGATGCCAACCGTCCATCAAAACTAGACCCCGCGATTAAAGCGCCGAGTCCGTCGTTTGAGGAACGAATGGGCAAACCTATCAGGAAAGTGGGTCAGAAAGCTCGGGAAGACCACAACCGCGAAATGGCCATCTACGAGAAGGCCAGGACGCAACGTCTATTCCAACAGACTGCACAGGCTGCAAAAGATAAAGATGTTCACCATTGTCAACCCGTCATACGAAAGGCCCGATGCGGGGACGGAGATAAATTAAGAAACGGGAAAAGAAGCCGACAACAACGACGCAGGATTAGAGGGTTACGGGTACTGCGCGGCTCGGATTCGTCCCTCGTGAAAAAGATGAGTCGAGCATACTCCTTCCCCCGAGACAAAACGGAACGGTTGCTCAAGCTCGCCCTAAAACATCAGATGATCACGCTTTCAGATTCTAGGCATCCTGAGCAAGCTAGCAAGGTCTCTCATCCGAGTTATTGCTCTTATCACCGAGCCATAGGACATCCTACCGAAGACTGCTTCACCTTCAAGAACTGGGTCGAGGACCAGTACCGACGGGGTAGATTCGCTTTATCCGACGGTTGGAGAGTAACGCCGCCACAAAAGCACGAGCCCAAAGCCACAAGAGCAGAACCGGATCCACCTCAGTCTTGGGAGCGGGTTCGCACCTGTTATATGATTACGATATTAAAAGAAGAACCCGAGAACGAAGATGACCTTCCCCGGTGTTTCGAGAACAGCGATGATGAGTTGATCTCGGAATTTCCGCCCGCTCCGAAAGAACTTGAAGACGGTATACATACTACCGCAGATAACCTCGAGAAGATCGAGCTGGGATCGGCAGACGACCCGCGACCGACATTTGTCAGCGAGCTGTTATCCGAGGAAAAGGTGGCCGCGCTAAAGAACGTGCTCCTACGGCATAAAGACTGCTTCGCGTGGAACTACTCCGAGATGCCAGGATTGGATCCGGAGATTGCGGTGCATAGATTAGCAATATCCCCAGATATCAAGCCAGTCAAGCAGGCGCCAAGGAGGATGCGACTTGAGCTGGAGATGAGCATCAACGTCGAAGTCAAGAAGTTGATCGATTCCGGATTTATCCAGGAAGTCCAATATCCCGACTGGATTGCCAACATCGTCCCGGTAATGAAGAAGAATGGAACGGTGCGCATATGCGTGGATTTCAGGGATCTCAATAAAGCATGCCCAAAGGACGATTTCCCGGTGCCGGTAACCGAGCTAATGATAGATAACACATCCACTCACGAGGTCTTCTCCTTTATGGATGGTTCGTCAGGATACAATCAGATAAAGATGCATCCCGAAGACCAGAAGCACACCGCTTTCCGCACCCCTTTGGGTATATTTTGCTACAAGGTTATGCCCTTTGGCCTAAAGAACGCCGGCGCCACCTATCAAAGGGCCATGACAAAAATCTTCGACGATCTCATACACGACATCGTCGAATGCTATATCGATGACCTCGTAGTGAAGAGCATGTCATACGAAGAGCATTTAAAGCATCTCGAAACCGTATTTCAACGCCTTCGGCAATACAATTTGAAAATGAATCCCCTCAAGTGCGCGTTTGGAGTCTCCTCGGGTAAATTCCTGGGATTCATCGTTCGACACCGAGGTATTGAAATAGATCCGTCAAAGATTAAAGCGATTATGGAAATGCCTCCGCCAAGAACCCTCAAGCAGTTGCGGTCTCTCCAAGGGAAGCTCGCATACATCCGGCGGTTTATCGCTAATCTTTCGGGCAAATGCCGTCCTTACAGCCACCTGATGAAAAAGGGAACCCCGTTCGTTTGGAATCACAAATGTCAAGGTGCACTAGACGAGATCAAACAATACTTGCAAAATCCTCCGGTGTTGGCTGCCCCAGTGAAAGGAAAGCCTCTCATTCTTTACACGGCCGCCCTTGAAGGTTCTTTGGGCGCATTATGGGCACAGGAGGATGATCAGGGGAAAGAAAGAGCGCTTTACTACTTAAGTCGAGTGCTGCTGGGGGCAGAAAGCAATTACTCGCCCATCGAAAAACATTGCTTGGCATTAATCTTTGCAATAACGAAGCTCAGGCACTATGCGTTGGCGCATGAAGTCCGTCTCATTTCGAAGGTGGACCCCCTTAAATACCTGATGTCAAAGGCTATATTGACAGGAAGACTCGCTAAATGGGCCTTGCTCTTGATGGAGTTCTCGATAACATATCAACCCCTCAAGGCAGTGAAAGGCCAGGCCATTGCTGACTTCCTCGCTGAACACCCGATACCGGCCGACTCTCCTCTGAACTGTGATTTGCCGGACGAGCATGCATTTGACGCAATTGGCGGTGGAAGCACACGATGGGAACTCTATTTCGATGGAGCGTCCTCCATAAAGAAACAGAAACAGGGTAGCCCGATCATCAAATCGGGGATAGGCCTTATCTTTGCAACTCCACAAGGAGGGATAATGCGCTTCGCCTTTTCCTTAACAGAGTCAAGGACAAACAATGAAGCCGAATACGAAGCCCTGATAGCAGGCCTCGAAATCGCCATCAACATGGGAATTGAAGACCTCCTCATATACGGAGATTCTCAGCTGGTCGTTAGCCAAGTAAATGGTGACTACCAAACGTGCAAACCAGAATTGGTGAAGTACGGCGAAAAGGTGCAACAACTGTTGGCCCAGATCCCCTTCTATATTCTAGAGAACATACCGCGCGCGGAGAACAGCAAAGCAGACGCGTTGGCCAAACTCGCTAAAGAACTGGCCGACGAGAACCTCGATGACGTCAGAATCGTGGTACAAAGCCGTCGAGTGCTCGCCCCGGCAGAAATACCTCCGGAATTGTATAAAGAAAAGGGAGCGACTGAGCAAGCGACCCTACAAATAGAAGACCGTGAGAAGGCTGAGGACTGGAGGGAAGTCTTCATAGACTACTTTAAGCCCCGCCGAATGCCCGAAGAAGCGTCCTCAAGGCATCAGCTCATGAAACGAGCTTTATCTTTCGCTTTTGTCAACGACATTCTATACAAGAGATCATTTGATTCTCTATGGCTGAGATGCCTGGGACCTGACGAAGCAGAAAGAGTCATTCGGGAAGTTCATGACGGACTTTGCGGTTCTCACCAAGCAGGCCCAAAGATGAAGTTAAAAATTAAACGGATGGGTTACTACTGGCCCACGATGATCCAGGACTGCCTCGAGTATGCGAAGCAATGCCACTCATGCCAGATCCATGGAGACTTCATCCACCAACATCCGAATCCACTGCACCCGACGCTGGCTAGTTGGCCATTCGAAATGTGGGGGACTGACATAGTCGGCCCCATTGAGCCAGCATCATCCCGGGGACACCGCTTTATCCTGGCGACAACTGATTACTTCTCCAAATGGGCAAAAGCAGTACCACTGAAGGAAGTGAAGACGGAGAATATCCTCCATTTCTTCAAGACGCAAGTCATCTATCGGTTCGGAACTCCACGACGGATTATCTCCGATAATGGGCCGGCCTACCGAAGCCATAAGATTAGCCGTTTCGCACAGCAGCACAATATAGACTGGAGATATTCTTCAGTTTACAACCCACGAGCTAACGGTCTAGCCGAGGCTTTCAATAAGACCTTGACGAAGATCATAAAAAAGACCGTCTCCAGAAATAAGAGGGACTGGCACGAAAGGCTGCAAGAAGCCCTTTGGGCTTATCGAACTACATCCAAGACGGCCACGAACACAACGCCGTACGCGTTGGTATTTGGGACGGAAGCAGTTCTCCCCCTTGAGATAGAGTTACCCTCTCTACGAGTAGCAGTCCACCACGAGCTGACGAACGAAGAAAATGCTCACCTTCGGCTTGAGGAGCTTGACGCCCTCGATGAAACCCGGCTCATAGCGCAACAACATCTAGAAGCCTACAAAGCAAAGATGATGCGCTCGTACGAAAGATTGACCAGGCCGAGGACATTCCGCCAAGGCGAACTCGTACTAGTGGTCAAAAGACCTATGATCCCCAATCGCGCCAAGCGGGGAAAATTTGAGCCAAACTATGAAGGCCCGTACATCATAGACAAGGTCTACCAGGGTGGAGCCTACCTACTCATGGACATGCACGGTGAAAGGCCTTTCAGGCCAGTAAACGGCCGCTTCTTGAAGAAATACCATGCTTAATAAGCTGCGGCCTAGGTCAATGATGGATGACGACGACTATGTCCGCTCGCTATCTTCCTAGGCTCAGACTTTACAAGCAGCAGCCGGCCTTCCTATAACGACGGACCGAAACGTCCTTAAACTATCGTCGGACCGAAACGTCCTTAAACTAACAGCGGACCGAAACGTCCTTAAACTATCGTCGGACCGAAACGTCCTTAAACTATCGTCGGACCGAAACGTCCTTAAACTAACAGCGGACCGAAACGTCCTTAAACTATCGTCGGACCGAAACGTCCTTAAACTAACAGCGGACCGAAACGTCCTTAAACTATCGACGGACCGAAACGTCCCTAAACTACCACCGTAACGTCCTTAGGTTGACGAGATGGATAAATAAAGAAAAAAAAACGATTAAAAAAAAAACGGTATGTCCATAAGCAAAATGGGCACGGATGAAAACCCGAAAGGGCTCCGTGAGTAAAAACAGCAGGACTACCGGCGAGTGTTTGTGAAAACCCGAAAGGGCGCAACCTCGTTAAAGGACACTTACAGAGTCCTCTCGACTCTGTAAGGAGAAACCACCTGCGTGAGATCCTTACGACTCACAAAGGAGCAGCACACTTAGGGATCCTCACGATTCCTAAGGAGAAAATACACTTACGAGATCCTCACGACTCGTAAGGAGAATTCTCTTATGGGACCCTCACGGCTCATGAGATTTGAAAGTCTTAAGTTACAGAAACCTGAACCTGTTCTTAAGCAAATCCCCCACAACCTCCGATATTGCCCTACAAGAGGCTCAATACTGACCCTTGTATACAATCCACGGGCGCGAATAAACATTTCCCCAGCAAAGTCCAACCCTTGTAGGTCCCTTCGACCCATAAGGAGAAAACCCTCTTGTAGGATCCTTACGACTTACAGAGGAACATACACTTAGGAATCCTCACGATCCCTAAGGAGAAAATACACCTGCAAGATCCTCACGACTTGTAGGGAGAAATACCTTTGTGAGACCCTTACGGCTCATGAAGTCAAAAGCCTTGGTCGACAGGACCCTTAACCCTGTTTGCTGAGCCACCTTTGTTCGTCATCGACAAAAGCAAATGATGATTCGCTCCTGGCAACGTTCCAGTTGTAGCGGTGCTGATGCCAAAATCGGTGCCTAAAACCCAGGCTTGTAACGAAAAGCTAGCAAGCCACACATGCCTGCAAAATAGCCGAAATGATGGGGCAACTTGCAATAAAAAGCAGCAAGTAAAAATGAAGGCATGAAAAATAGCCGAAATGATGGGGCAACTCGCAATAAAAAGCAGCGAGCAGAAAATAAATAAATAGCCGAAATGATTGGGCAC
Organism: Agapanthus africanus; assembly: GCA_030015575.1. Lineage (NCBI taxonomy): Eukaryota > Viridiplantae > Streptophyta > Magnoliopsida > Asparagales > Amaryllidaceae > Agapanthus > Agapanthus africanus. The sequence goes on along the minus strand of CM057345.1, from coordinate 540,075,415 downwards.
CGCGAAAAATAGTCGAAATGATTGGGCAATCGCGATTTTCGCGATATAAAAGCTGAAATGATAGAGCATCGCGGAAAAAGAAATAAAATAAAAATAAAATTTATGCCCTACAGGTGATATTCCATCACACCCTGTACACAATCCAAAGGCGTAAACAAAAAGGGATCATACTTCTCCCCCAGGTTTCATCAGAAAAAGAAGCCAGGTCTCGACGGGCCACAAGCGACCTAGAGATCATCCAAACACTCGTCTCGTAACAACGGACATGACTTCAAACAAAACAGAGCAGCGGCAGCTCCCAGTTCCATGGCTCGGTGGTATACATATCGCCAACAGTCAAGCCTCCATCCCGCGAAATGCGGATACAATCAGTACAAACTTCCTGGTCACGTGGAACACGGATAACGTCACTCTTTGACCCCGTGGAAAACGTCCAGAGCGGATCCTGGTCCTCGCAGAGCATGGCAGTGAACCCGTGCGAAGCATCCAAAGCGGAGCCTAGTCCTCGCCTAACGCGGCAGTGAACCCGTGTGAAGCATCTAGTGCAAACTTCCTGGTTACGTGGAAAGCGGATAACGTCACTCTTTGACCCCGTGGAAAACGTCCAGAGCGGATCCTGGTCCTCGCAGAGCATGGCAGTGAACCCGTGCGAAGCATCCAGAGCGGAGCCTAGTCCTCGCCTAACGCGGCAGTGAACCCGTATGAAGCATCTAGTGCAAACTTCCTGGTCACGTGGAACGCGGATAACGTCACTCTTTGACCCCGTAGAAAACGTCCAGAGCGGATCCTGGTCCTCGCAGAGCATGGCAGTGAACCCGTGCGAAGCATCCAGAGCGGAGCCTAGTCCTCGCCTAACGCGGCAGTGAACCCGTGTGAAGCATCTAGTGCAAACTTCCTGGTCACGTGGAACGCGGATAACGTCACTCTTTGACCCCGTGGAAAACGTCCAGAGCGGATCCTGGTCCTCGCAGAGCATGGCAGTGAACCCGTGCGAAGCATCCAGAGCGGAGCCTAGTCCTCGCCTAACGCGGCAGTGAACCCGTGTGAAGCATCTAGTGCAAACTTCCTGGTCACGTGGAACGCGGATAACGTCACTCTTTGACCCCGTGGAAAACATCCAGAGCGGATCCTGGTCCTCGCAGAGCATGGCAGTGAACCCGTGCGAAGCATCCAGAGCGGAGCCTAGTCCTCGCCTAACGCGGCAGTGAACCCGTGTGAAGCATCTAGTGCAAACTTCCTGGTTACGTGGAAAGCGGATAACGTCACTCTTTGACCCCGTGGAAAACGTCCAGAGCGGATCCTGGTCCTCGCAGAGCATGGCAGTGAACCCGTGCGAAGCATCCAGAGCGGAGCCTAGTCCTCGCCTAACGCGGCAGTGAACCCGTGTGAAGCATCTAGTGCAAACTTCCTGGTCACGTGGAACGCGGATAACGTCACTCTTTGACCCCGTGGAAAACGTCCAGAGCGGATCCTGGTCCTCACAGAGCATGGCAGTGAACCCGTGCGAAGCATCCAGAGCGGAGCCTAGTCCTCGCCTAACGCGGCAGTGAACCCGTGTGAAGCATCTAGTGCAAACTTCCTGGTCACGTGGAACGCGGATAACGTCACTCTTTGACCCCGTGGAAAACGTCCAGAGCGGATCCTGGTCCTCGCAGAGCATGGCAGTGAACCCGTGCGAAGCATCCAGAGCGGAGCCTAGTCCTCGCCTAACGCGGCAGTGAACCCGTGTGAAGCATCTAGTGCAAACTTCCTGGTCACGTGGAACGCGGATAACGTCACTCTTTGACCCCGTGGAAAACGTCCAGAGCGGATCCTGGTCCTCGCAGAGCATGGCAGTGAACCCGTGCGAAGCATCCAGAGCGGAGCCTAGTCCTCGCCTAACGCGGCAGTGAACCCGTGTGAAGCATCTAGTGCAAACTTCCTGGTCACGTGGAACGCGGATAACGTCACTCTTTGACCCCGTGGAAAACGTCCAGAGCGGATCCTGGTCCTCGCAGAACATGGCAGTGAACCCGTGCGAAGCATCCAGAGCGGAGCCTAGTCATCGCCTAACGCGGCAGTGAACCCGTGTGAAGCATCTAGTGCAAACTTCCTGGTCACGTGGAACGCGGATAACGTCACTCTTTGACCCCGTGGAAAACGTCCAGAGCGGATCCTGGTCCTCGCAGAGCATGGCAGTGAACCCGTGCGAAGCATCCAGAGCGGAGCCTAGTCCTCGCCTAATGCGGCAATGAACCCGTGTGAAGCATCTAGTGCAAACTTCCTGGTTACGTGGAACGCGGATAACGTCACTCTTTGACCCCGTGAAAAACGTCCAGAGCGGAGCCTGGTCCTCGCCAAGCACGGCAGTGAACCCGTGTGAAGCATCCAGAGCAAACACCGGACTGTGGAGTCCTTAAAATCCACGGACTATGACGTCCTTAACCTCGACCGTGATGTCTTAAAACTAACGATCAACCCCCCCGATTCCCTACGGATTTCGCCTTGGTTTAAGGGTACATCTCTTCACTCCTTTGATACCTGGCGTTGTAATTCCTCAACGTCTTCAAAGAGGTGGCGGGTCCCTACAACCAAACCCCGGACTGTGGAGTCCCTAAATCCACGGACTATGAGGTCCTTAACCTTGACCGGGATGTCTTAAAACTAACATCGGACTGTGGAGTCCTTAAATCCATGGACTATGAGGTCCTTAACCTTGACCGCGACGTCTTTAAACTATGATACCTTGAGAGATCCCTAACCCCGTGAAACACGGAAAAAGGTGATCACACCCGGCACTTGCAGGCCCTCGCCACCTGTAAGGAAGAAAAACTCTCTTGTGAGATCCTTGCGACTCTCAAGGGAAAACCCGCTTAAGGATCCTCACGATCTTTAAGAGGAACTCACACCTATGGGATCCTCTCGACCTATAGGGAGAAAGACTCCTTATGAGACCCTCGTAGCTCATAAGAAGCAAAAGCATTAGGAAGCAGATCCTAACCCTGAATCCTAAGCCACGGCTGTGCAAGAAGATTAAGATAGAATATCCGCAGAATGCATTCAATAGAAAGGGGACACACCATTGAAGAGAAGAATATATCTTCATTTATAAACCTCCCTTCGACAACAATACTCGATCTAAAGCCAGCACAAACCACCCGATATGGGAGATAACGTGGCAAGTTTCTGATCTGTATCCTATCAAGCACGCATTTGCAACTGTACGAATGTTTAAAAGGAAATGTCGCCGGAGGCACTGATGTGCATGCAACGTAACGATGGTGCTCGTAATTCAAGAAAAACAGACAGCTCATTTACGCAAGCAAGACACACGTACAATTATCTGACAAGCGTGAAAATTCAACAGAAATCATGCAAACCACCAATGATTAAAGGAGTACATTGATTCAAACATGCTACATCAGTGGGAAAAGATTACCAAACAAGGGATCAGAAATACAAGGGTTAACAAAGCAAAACACAAAATTCTCCAACTCCCTTTCCGCCTTCTCCAGCACGTCAAAACGGCGGTTTTCACGAGGAGTCGCTCCCCACCGGTTGGAGCCGTGCTCATCAGCGAAAGCAGACATGACGGCCCGACGAGCTCTTATCTGACTCAGTAAATGAACTGAGTGATCCTTCAGAGCTTGAGTGATTAGACAAGCCTCATGAAAGCACTCAAGCTTGTCCTCCGCCGCGTCAAGGATCGCCGAAGTCATCTCCGCCGGATGAGGGGGTATATCGGCAAGCACAGACAGGAGGATCATCCGGAGCCAAATGGAGCCCATGGGAAGAGGAGAACCCCGACGGGTCAGTAGCTCGTACATCACCGTGTCACATTGAGCGTCGGTGAGAAGGGGATCCGCCAGCCGCGCAGCGAAGCGAGGAATTATCTCCTCAAGGGGCACCTCCCATGGTTGCCGACGAGCATGGGGACGATCGCAAGCCATGGAGATTGATCGGGTTCTCAAAAATGACCACCTTAAGGTATGAATGGGTTTCTCTGTGAAGAAAAGAAGTAAGGCATAAGGTTCAGGTTATAAAGGGGCGCATTTAATGCCATGCACAAAAAATGTTGTGCATGGTGGAACTATTCTCAAAGCCCGAAAAGAAGGGGAGAGCGTTGGAAATGAAATCCAATGACGCATTGGAATTAGGTTAGGGAAATGAAACGTCCCCATCAAGCAGATCCCTGCATACGCAACACGTGAGCACTAGCCTTTGATGGAGAATGAGGCGGCACTGCACAGGCACAACAGAGAGCTAAGCTCTGAGAACGAGAATCAAATTCTTAAAAGAAAGGTTTGAAAGGAAGGACATGAAAAAGTGAAGGCGCTTCTAAAAGGACGTTTCGTCTACCCTACTCCCCCAAAGCAGGTCCAGCGGTCATAAAAGGTGACAGCGTTGCACTCACGTGCTGACACGTGAGAACAACGCTGTGGGGGCATTTGTTTCCTGATTTAAAATCAGGAAAGCTTCTGGGAAAAGCTTCAAAAAGGGGGTCACGTGTTAGCACGTGACACCTAAAAGGGATCATCAAGTCAAGTTCAGTTTCCTGAATACGCTGAAGAAAATGGACTTCAGAAAGAGTCACGTGTTCCCACGTGACCAGGGTCACGTGGCGCCACGTGACCAGGGTCACGTGGCGACACGTGACATTTAAATGCAAGCGTCAAAGGCACACAAGTTCTCTGATCAAGTCAAGAAAAGGCTTCAGAAGAGGTCACGTGTTCCCACGTGACCAGGGTCACGTGTTGGCACGTGACGTTCAAGACAGCAGACTCGTTCTCCAGAAGAACCGAAGAAAGAGAGTTCAAACAAGGGTCACGTGCTCACACGTGACCGGGGGTCACGTGGTAGCACGTGACGCTTAGGCAGCGATCAGAAGACAGAGCGCAAAGGAAAGGAAGAGGATTCTTCATTCCAAAGAGGGTCACGTGTCTACACGTGACCATGGGTCACGTGGTCACACGTGACCGGCTTTCAAAGCCCATTTTTGACGACAGAATTAAATTCTGAAGGAAATTCGAATCTTTCCAAAGGAAAGTAATTATTTGGGACCGATCAAATTAAAGATTCAGAGATGATTAAATATCATCTATCTATGGAAAATCTCGGGTTTGGAAAGATTTCCCCCTTAAATCTAACCAAAATAACAAAGGAGAATCTCTGGATTCAAGATCCAATGGTGAATAGAATTCACCTGATAATCCAAAGGCCCAAAATGAATAATGGACGCAAATCAAATCTCAATGAAGATTCGTCAAAAAACTGATTGATGCGGCTGCTTCTCCTATAAATAGGAGCCAAGGGACACAAAAAAGAGATAGATATAGGCAGAGAAGAAAAGAGAAAAGGAGAAGAGCTTTGATACTTGAAAAAGACTCAGATCTTCTGCAAAAACCCTAGGTAAGAAAGGGAAAGACATTGGCAAGAAAGAGAATTTAATTCTCAACAGAGTTTAACTCTGATATGTAAAAACAGAAGAACATATTTCTTCTCTCTTTGATAGAGGATCTGCAAAGCGCACATCTCCCCTTAAGGTTGAGAATTTAATTCTCAATGGGTCGAGATCCTGCCATGCAGATCCAAAACATAGAGAAGGAATGCAAGCTCGAGAATTTAATTCTCACAGAACTATAGGAATTTAATTCCTCCAAAATAAAAGTTAGGGCTGGACCCTATATCATGGGAATTTAATTCCTTCCGAACAAAAGAAGAAACAGGGTTTAACCCTAAGTAAAAAAAAACAGTTCTGTTGAAACATCAGGAATCCAATCCCCTTAATCATAATTTAACAGAGGATGGAAGTTTAAACTCCTTAAGAAACTTTTATTAGGGTTTAACCCTATTCAGCCCCTCGCATATATGAGGAATTTAATTCCTACAGAAAATTCAGAGTTAAACTCTATTCGAGAAAAAACAAAGTCTTCGAAAGGAAGTAGGAATTTAATTCCTCTGAAAATCTACAGCTCGAGGAATTTAATTCCTGAAAAAGATTAACAAAGACTCCAAACAAAATACATGAAGGCAGGGTCACGTGCCACCACGTGACCCCCTCAAGAGATAAACAGAAAGCCCCTTGAAACAGCACCCCACGTGACCCACGTGACCCTTGACAAGAGGCTCTGATACATAGGCATATGAATGCCCGTCACGTGATGGCACGTGATGCCCTGAAAGATGTAGCAATGTCAGCAGAACAAACGAAGGGAGGGCGCTCTCACGTGCTGCCACGTGACCTCTCTTGCCTTAGTGTTTAACACTAAATTAAAACTCTTAAACCCAGTGTTAAAACACTGTTGGGCCTTAGCATTCAACGCTGATTAAAAAGCTTTATTTGCAGTATTCAACACTGATCTGTTTTAGTGTTTAACACTAATTTGAAAAGCCTTGTCGCTGGTGTTTAACACCAACTATCTCTTAGTGTTAAACACTAACTTGTCAACCTCATTCCCAGTGTTCAACACTGATTGCTCTGTAGTGTTTAACACTAGGTTTTGGCCCAATTGGCTAAAGGGATAGAGGCAAAGCCTCTCCCTCAATGAACCAACAAGAAAGTCAATATTCCAGACCTGACTGGACTTAGCCCAAGTTGGCCATAAGTCCTCAATTTGTGATTAACTGGGCTAATGGGCTCATAACATAATTAATTAGTCTTGACCCCAAATTGGGTCAGGGACTATTTAAGCCGTTCCGGTTCTAGGGTACATCTCTTCACTCCTTTGATACTTGGCATTGTAATCCCTCAATGTCTTCAAAGAGGTGACGGGTCCCGATGACCATTCATGATATGGACTGTGGGGTCCTTAAACCCATGCCTAATGCAAAATTCCTGGTTACGTGGAACACGGATAATGTCACTCTTTGACCCCGTGGGAAACGTCCAGAGCGGATCCTGGTCCTCGCAGAGCACGGCAGTGAACCCGTGTGAAGCATCCAGAGCGGAGCCTGGTCCTCGCTAAGCACGGCAGTGAACCCGTGTGAAGCATCCAGAGCACATACCGGACTGTGGAGTCCTTAAACCCACGGACTACGACGTCCTTAACCTTGACCGAGATGTCTTAAAACTAACAACGGACCGCAATGTCCTTAAACTACCCACGGACCGCAATGTCCTTAAACTACCCACGGACCGCAATGTCCTTAAACTACCCACGGACCGCGATGTCCCTAAACTAGAACAATAGAGCCCTTTCCTATGCTCTTTTGTTGGACCTAAACGGTCCCGTTTAAGTTGATCTTAGCCTTGAAGATGGCTAACGCGTCCTTAAACCCTCAAACATACTGGACTACGAATCCCCCAAATTAACTTCGGCTCAAGGGTACATCTCTGAACTCCTCTGACATCTGTCGTTGTAATCCTTCAACGTCGTCAGAGAGGTGATGGGTCCCGACAGCCATACAGACGATGGACCACTATGTCCCTAAACTGGAACATTAGAGTCCAAACACTCTTTTATCGGATCTAAACGATCCCGTTAAGTTGATCTTAGTCCCAAACTGGACTAACGTATCCTTAACAAACGTTTGAGTTGATCTTAGCCTCAAATATGGCTAACGTATCCTCAAACCAAAACCCCCAAACCCAAATCTAAGATATTACGGATTTGAACTAGTCCACGTCCTACGGGCGACGGCATAACTCAGTCTCCGTAAACAATCCACGGGCAACCACAAATAAAACAAACACCCACGACACGAAGTGACCATCTGGAGAAGGAGAAAGTTGTTACCGCAATGCGGTAGCGTAATTAACTGCAGGGGTTTGCGCCTGCAGGGAAGAGCGTCCCCACAATCAAAAACCCCTCAAGCGAGGGGGAATCTGACGAAGTCTGCTACATCGGACGCATCCGTCTAAACCTTCGATACATGGTGCCATAAATCAACTTGGTATCTTCGGAGAGGTGGACGGATAGCACCTATTAGCATCTGCCCCGAACCTCAGGCAAGACGTCCATGTCCCGGCCGCCGTTCGGAGGGGAACAGGGGGTATTTGTTCAGTTGATAAAACTGCACATTTGTATTACATTTTTCCTACCATTTTCATATTAAAAAAAAGGACTTTATTATAATATATTATACATATGAGGGTTTATGTGTAAAAACACTATTTTCCATGTATTAATATATTTTAATTAGCATTTGGTAGAAAAATGTATGCAAATAAATCTATTGACCAAATCCTAGTAGAACTAAGTCTACTAAATATTATTTGAGATTATTGTGCAGAATTTTCCAAGTTGTTATGCAGAATTTATCAAACAAATCAAGTTGTTGAAGAAATCTTGCCAAATTAAGAAGCAAAACTTGGAGACCAAGTCTGGAAGCAACTGAGAAAAGATTTTCAGATTCTGAAGGTGCCTAGGATTGCCACATGTCAAAAGATGCAAGCCCAAAAATTTCAGTCACGAGATCTCGACCATCAAGCGCGGATCCGCGGCCAAACCCCCCTTGGGCCGCGGATCCGCCGCAATTCCAGGGAGTTAGAGAATGAGATTTTTAGGCATAAATTTATGATAAATTTTACCAAGTTTTCAACAAGAAGATTTTGGCTTTGCACTATAAAAGAGCACCGAGAGCCTCTTGGAAAAGTTATCAAGCCGAAGAGATCACGAAGCTCCAGACGCTCACGCATCCAGGCTGATCATCGACTGTTCGACTACCTCCTTAGGAAAGATCGAGAAGCAACTAGTTTGTAATCATTTTCTACGGATTAAAGTGTAGTTTGTTCAAGTCGATTAATAAAGGTAGTTGTTTTATTTAATTCTTTTACATTTTACATTATGTTTTCTCTCTCTGTCTTTTCATCTTCTTTTCCTAACATGCGCGAGTAATTCTCCGCTTGTTAGGGTTCATAGGATTAGGGTAAATTAATGGATGATGAAGATCCTTAAACTCTTTTTACGTCCTATAAAGTTTATAAACTTTACTAAAAGAATCATTAACATCCTAATCGGGCGCGCTACCAATTTATTGTTAGTCTCGGCCGCGATTAGAGATTAGATTAATGATTGTTTTGGTAAAGGCTAGATATGAACGGAGTTCCATGTCGAGATAGGGGTTAAGAGTGGGAACCCTTTTCCCTCCAGAAACCCTAATCTACATGCATCTCTGTCGTTCTAGTTTTAAATCTATTAAAGGATAAAAAGAGTAATCTTTAATTAATCATCCATAACTACTAAATCCTAATGAACCCTACAAGCCCTTTTATTATATTAACCACATCCCTAAAATAATCTAGATCTATATATTTTGCATTCTTGCTTAACGTAGATCTAGAAACCTTTCCATAAAATTCTTTATTCCTCCTCTCTTTTTCAACACATCTAAAGTAAGAGTAAAAGATTCAACGTTTTCCTGAGGACGACCCGTACTCACCTCGGTCTAGCTACACGCGACACCATTCTGATTGCGGTTACTAGTACAAACACACTTTTTCGTAACAATCAGCCACTCGTAGAGAAGGTAATTCTATCTCGAGGGGGAGTACTGCTTCTGTACCGAATACCAATGCGTACGGTGTTGTGTTCGTGGCTGTCTTGAACATAGTTCGATACGCCCAGAGAGCTTCTTGCAGCCTCTCGTGCCTGTCCTTCTTATTTCGGAACACCGTCTTCTTCACGATCTTTGTTAAGGTTTTGTTGAAACCCTCAGCTAGACCGTTGGCTCAGGGATTATAAACTGAGGAGTATCTCCAGTCTATGTTGTGATGTTGTGCGAAGCGGCTGATTTTGTGGCTTCTGTAGGCTGGCCCGTTATCGGAGATGATCCGTCGCGGAGTTCCAAACTGATGAATAACGTGCGTTTTGAAGAAGTGGAGGATATTCTCCATCTTCACTTCCCTCAGCGGTACTGCTTCTGCCCATTTGGAGAAGTAATCAGTCGTCGCCAAAATGAATCGATGTCCTCTGGAAGATGCTGGCTCGATGGGGCCGATTATGTCAGTTCCCTATATTTCAAACGGCCAGCTAGCCACTGTTGGGTGTAGTGGATTTGGATGCTGATGGATAAAGTCTCCATGGATCTGGCATGAGTGACATTGCTTTGCATACTCGAGGCAGTCCTGAATCATCGTGGGCCAATAGTAGCCCATCCGTTTAATCTTCAACTTTATCTTCGGGCCTGCTTGGTGAGAACCGCAGAGTCCGTCATGAACTTCTTGGACGACCCTTTTTGCCTCTTCAGGTCCCAGGCATCTCAACCACAGAGAAACAAATGACCTCTTGTATAGAGTATCATTAACGAAGGCGAAGGATAGGGCTCGTTTCATGAGCTGATGTCTTGAGGACGCATTTTCAGGTGTTCGACGGGATTTGAAGTAGTCTATAAAGACTTCTCTCCAATCCTCAATCGTTTCTTGGTCTTTTATTTACAGAGCCGTCTGCTCGGTCGCTTCCTTTTCTTCGGATGACTCCGGAGATGTTTCTGCCGGTGCAAGAACCCGACGGCTTTGCACAACGATCCTCATATCATCGAGGTTCTTGTCGGCCAATTCTTTAGCGAGCTTGGCTAATGCATCCGCTTTGCTATTTTTTGCACGCGGTATGCTTTCCAAAGTGTAGGAAGGAATTTGGGTGAACGGTTCTGGTTTGCACGTTTGATAGTCGCCGTTTACTTGACTGACGACCAATTGGGAGTCTCCATATATGAGGAGATTTTCAATTCCCATGTCGATGGCGATCTCGAGGCCTGCTATCAGAGCTTCGTATTCGGCTTCATTGTTCGTCCTCGGCTCTGTTAAGGAGAAAGCAAAGCGCATTATCCCTCCTTGTGGAGTTACGAAGATAAGGCCTATCCCTAATTTGATTATAGGGGTGTTCTGTTTGCGCTTCTTTATGGAAGACACTCCATCAAAATAAAGTTCCCTCCGGTTACCACTACCGTCGATCGCATCAAACGCATGTTCGTCTGGCAGTTCACAATTCAAAAGGGAATCGGCCAGTATCGGATGCTCAGCGAGGAAGTCGGCGATGGCTTGGCCTTTCACTGCCTTAAGAGGCTGATAAGTTATTGAGAACTCCATCAAAAGCAAGGCCCACTTAGCGAGCCGCCCCGTTAATATGGCCTTTGACATCAAATATTTGAAGGGATCCACCTTCAATATGAGACGGACTTCATGTGCCAACGCATAGTGCCTGAGCTTCGCTATCGCGAAGATCAACACCAGGCAGTGTTTTTCGATAGGGAGTAATTGCTTTCTGCCCCCAGTAGAACTCGACTCAAATAGTAGAGGGCTCTCTCCTTCCCTTGGTCGTTCTCTTGTGCCCACAATGCACCTAAGGAACCTTCAAGGGCAGTTGTATACAGAATGAGAGGCTTTCCCTTGACCGGAGTGGCCAGCACTGGCGGGTTCTGCAGATACTGCTTGATTTCATCCAGCGTGCCTTGGCATTTGTGATCCCAGACGAACGAGGTTTCCTTCTTCATCAGATGACTGTAAGGACGGCACTTGCAGAGAGATTGGCTATAAATCGCCGGATATACGCGAGTTTCCCTTGGAGAAACCGCAATTGCTTGAGAGTCCTTGGCGAGGGCATCTCCATAATTGCTTTAATCTTTGACGGATCTATCTCGATACCTCGATGTCGGACGATGAATCCTAGGAATTTGCCTGAAGACACCCCGAACGCGCATTTGAGAGGGTTCATCTTCAAGTTGTATTGCCGAAGACGTTGAAATACGATCTTCAGATGCTCAAGATGTTCATCGTATGATTTGCTTTTCACCATGAGGTCGTCGATATAGCATTCGATGATTTCATGTATAAGGTCATCGAAGATCTTCATCATGGCTCTCTGATAGGTGGCACCGGCATTCTTTAGACCGAAGGGCATCACCTTGTAGCAGAATATACCCAAAGGGGTTCGGAAAGCGGTGTGCTTCTGGTCTTCGGGATGCATCTTTATCTGATTGTATCCTGACGATCCGTCCATGAAGGAGAAGACTTCGTGAGTGGACGTGTTATCTATCATTAGCTCAGCGACTGGTACCGGGAAATTGTCTTCCGAGCAAGCTTTATTGAGATCCCGAAAGTCCACGCATATGCGCACTGTCCCATTTTTCTTCATCACCGGGACGATGTTGGCGATCCAGTCAGGATACTGAACCTCTTGGATGAAGCCAGAGTCAATCAGCTTCTTGACCTCGGCGTTGATGCTCATCTTAAGCTCGAGCCGCATTCTCCTTGGTGCTTGTTTGATTGGCTTAACGTCCGGGGATATCGCCAGTTTGTGGACAGCAATATCTGGATCTAGTCCTGGCATCTCGGAATAGTTCCATGCAAAGCAATCTCTATGTTGCATAAGCACGTCTTTTAGCGCAGCCACCCTTTCTTCAGATAGCAACTCACTGACGAATGTCGGTCGTGGATCACTTGCCATTCCCAAGTCAATTTTCCTTAGGTTTTGGATTAGCATTTGCTGCCGCCTGAGCAAGCATCTCCTGCAGCTTTTCACGTTGCAGTTGAACTTTTGTCAGGGACCAAGTTTGAGGTCGGTGACTAGTAGAAGCTCGAACTTCGTCTTTGGAATTCACCACATGGACTATATGAACTACCATGCCCCCAGGCTTGGGGTGTTTGGAGTTTTGGCCTTTGCTCCGGGCACTTGAGCTTTATTGGGCCTCTTGTTGTGAAAAGCCGCTTTGTTTTTGGGAGGAACCGCTGTATCAGGATCCGTCTTGGAGTGAGTCCCCTTCACCCGCTTCCACACCTTATATATATATATGAGGAAAGTTGTCTCAGGGAGCGAACTGGTTTCTGCTCTCGTGGGATCTCCATGGGCCGCGGAGACTTCTTCAATATTGCGGTAGGAGAATATTATCTAACTCTTCACAACAATTTGAAGCTGTTCCCAGTTGGAACAACAACATTCACCGCTGGGGTTGAAACAGGACCATACGGAGAACTGCCCCCTGTTTCCTTTGAGAGCTTGAATATTCTGTCCCCTGCGTCGATCTTAGTCCTTGGCATGTGCCATTTGTTTGTGGACTGATTCCGTCGGCAAAGTTGCTGCTTGGGGAGCCCGCCTGTGGACGACAGATTTCCTCTGGGCTTCCTTCATCGGTGTTGAGGTATCGAGGGTGGAAGGTGGGAGTATCGACCTAAAGAGAAGCCCATTGATTTCTTGAAGAGTCGGATTGCAGAGATTTGAGCCTGTAAGTGGCCCGTTCTTGACTCCACCAGATATGACAGAGCCTGTGTTGCTAAGTTGGGAACAAACGACATTCTTCATAGAGACGAAGCGCCGACTTCAGTATCCACTCCCCTAAGGGCAACCACAAACATATACACCGCGATTATCTGATCACGGGAAAAACACGACACACGAAGTGTGGAGTGGAAAGAGGAAAAGGTCCCACCGGGCGTGCCAGAAGCTGTTCCCCTCCGAAAGATGCGGCGGAGACGCGGTGAACGTCTTGCCTGAAATTCAGGGCAGATGCTAATTGGTGCTATCCGTCCACCTCTTCGAAGATGCCAAGTTGATTTATGGCACCATGTATCAAAGGTTTAAACGGATGCGGCCGATATAGCAGACTTCGTCAGATTCCCCCTCGTTTGAGGGGGTTTTGGTTGTGGGGACGCTCTTCCCTGCAGGCGCAAGCCCCTGCAGTTAATTACGCTACCGCATCGCTGTAACAACTTTCTCCTTCTCCGTATAGTCACTTCGTGTCGTGGGTGTTTGTTTTGTGTTTGGTTGCCCGTGGATTGTATACGGAGACTAATTTGTGATGTCGCCCGTAGGACGTGGATTAGTCCAAATCCGTATCTTTCTTAGATTTGGGTTTGGGGGGATGTGTTTAAGGATATGTTAGCCTTATTTGAGGCTAAGATCAACTTAAACATTCGTTAAGGACACGTTAGTCTAATTCTAGACTAAGATCGACTTAACGGGATCGTTTAGATCCGACAAGAGAGCAATTGGGCTCTATTATTTAGTTTACTGACATTGCGGTCTATAATTAGTTTAAGAACATTGCGGTCCGATGTTAGTTTTAAGACAACGCGGTCAAGGTTAAGGACATCATAGTCCGTAAGTTTAAGGACCTCACAGTCCGATGTTAGTTTTAAGACATCACGGTCAAGGTTAAGAACATCATAGTCCGTGGATTTAAGGACTCCACAGTCCGATGTTAGTTTTAAGACATCACGGTCGAGGTTACGGACATCATAGTCCATGAGTTTAAGGATCCCACAGTCCGATGTTAGTTTTAAGACATCACGGTCAAGGTTAAGGACATCATAGTCCGTGGATTTAAGGAATCCACGGTCCGATGTTAGTTTTAAGACATCACGGTCGAGGTTAAGGACATCATAGTCCATGAGTTTAAGAACCCCATAGTCTATAGCAATGTGTGGCCGTCGGGACCCGTCACCTCTCTGACGACATTGAGGAATTACAACGACAGATGTCACAGGAGTAAAGAGATGTACCCTCGAACCGGGTGTAAATTGATTGGAAGAGCAGTTGTGCTCAGTTCGATTTATATTGAGGACTTATGGGCAGAATTGGGCTAAGTCCAGTTAAAAATGTTTAACATTTTTATTCGTGTTTGGCCTGTTAGGCCTTTACTTGGGCTCTGCCCTTTTATTAATGCATAGCATTGGGCTCTGCAATTAAATGCATAGCTTTTAAAAAAAATGGTCTGATAGTGCGCCATGTGGCTTGTCAGGCGCTTTGCGCCAATCAAAGAGCGCAATGCACTAGCGCATGCGAAAGTGACACGTGTCACGCTCTGCGCTAGGCGCAAGTCTGTTAGCGCACTGCGCTTTCTGAGTGCACTGCGCCAGTGAATGACACGTGGCGCGCTCTGGCGCAGTGCGCCAGTCCAAGAGCGTAGTGTGCTGTTTTTAGAAGCGTAAAGCGCAAACCTTTCTGTGGTTGACACATGGTGCGTTTTGGCGCAGTGCGCCAGTCCAAGAGCGCAGAAGCGCATTTCAAAAGTGCAAGGCACTGTCCAATAGCGCAGAGCGCATTTTGATCCAATTCAGATCAAACAAACAAGTTTTCCGTTCTCTTAAAAAAGAGGTTTTACCTCAAGATTCAAGAACCAAAGTTCTTGCTCTCATCAAAAGGTTGTGCCTTTATATAGATCAAATGATCTAGGAATGAAGTAAATTACTTCTTTTTGATCGTTTAGATCTTTTCCTTTTTTTATTGAAGATCTTGATCTTGTTCATAGATCTTTGATCTTTTTAGAAGAGGATTCTTCTTTTACGAGATGTTTTCATCTCTGTTCTTCCAAGAATTTAATTCTTTACCTTTAAAGATGAAGAAGATGATCTTCTTTCTTCAAAGGCTTGCCTTTTTTTCTCAAAATTTTTAAAGGGTTCTCTCTCTTCTCTATCTCTGTCTATATCTGAAACTTGGAGTCTAGGGGCCTTTATATAGGGCCAATTGATTTGTTAAGTTAGTTACAGAGATCTTTTTCTGATTGATCTGAGGATATTTCCCCACCGTTGGATCTTTGATCCTAAGGCCTCTGTTTTACAGAAGACAATCTTCTTATTTTAATAAGATTGGAAATATCTTTCTAGAATTTTAATTCTGATTAATTAATAATTTATTATTTAAATTCCAGTGCTGGCGCAATTGGTGCTAGCGCACCTGCGTTTGACACGTGGCGCGCAGCGCAAAGCGTAGCGCGACTGCGCTAGCGCGCCTGTGTTTGACACGTGGCACGCAGCGCGGAGCGCAAGAGATCTGAAGTGTTGCTTCATTTATTTTTTAAAATTTGAATTTTGAAACAGAGCCTTGCTCTGATTGGGGATGTGCTGCCTTGGGCGCAGCGCTCCTGGCGCTGGCGTGTCTGCTTTTGACACGCGGCGCATAGCGTGCAGCGCAAGGAATTTGAAGCGTTGCTTTAGTTTTTGAATTTTGAAATTCAAACAGAGCTTTGCTCCGATTGAGGGAAACAAGAAGCTCCTTACGTAGAGAAACTGGGGGCAGATCCCGAGCCGGAACTTCTAGGGCCATCAGACGAAATGATTGATGTGTCCTAAACGAAGCTCTTTTGAAAAGCAAAGCTGATCGAGAGCATGAGATGGCCATATTTAAGAAGGCCAAACGCCGGCGACTGGATGATTCTATTAAAACACTCCCCCAGATCAAAGTACATCCGCCGCAAATAAAAGCAGGCTCAAGAAGAGAAAAAGGTTCGCTAAAGCCATATCGATGGGGATGATCCTACCACCCTCCGAAGGAAACACTCCTGATGAAGCAGATATACATCCTAGCTACTGCTTATATCATCAAAAGATTGCGCACCCCACCGAAGAGTGCAACGCTTTTAAAAGCTGGTGGCAGGGATATGTTGCTCACCGACAACATTTCAAGCGAATGAAACGCAAAACTCATCGGGAACAAAGAAATACGACCGAGGAGCTCAAAAGAACTGCCGGCAAATGTCATATGGTTAACTACGAGGGATTGCAAGTTCTCACCTTCGGGAGCGACTCTGACGAAGAAATAACTCTTGGCCCTCTCTTTAAAGAATCCACCTCGGGAAAAGAGGAAGAACCGAAGACCTGTGAAAATATTCAGCTGTGCAATCGTACGCTGCCCGAAAAGAATCTTGGGCCCACGAACAGAGGGTCGAACAAAAAGGATAAGGGAAAAGAAAAGGTCTCTGAGGATATCATCCTCGATGACCAAGCCGTCGAAGAGCTGATAGCCAAAGATCCGCTAGAGAAAAGTAAGGTGGATTACAACGTTCTGGCACACCTGAGGAAGATCCCCTTACAACTAAGCATTCTCGACGCCCTTCTGCTATCTAAGGAGGCGATAGATTCTCTAATCAGGGAATTACAAGAACCCAAACAGTTCCAAGCTTTCCTCGCCGAAGAAAAGATGAAGGACGAATTGGAAGAAGTGCACACAGCCGATATCACCTTATGCGATGAAGATCTCCTCCTCGGGACGTGCGAGCATAACCGTCCCCTTTATGTCTCCGGATACTGTCATGATATTAAGATAGGCAAAATCCTGGTTGACAATGGGTCCTCCGTTAACCTCCTCAATGTAAGAGTGTTGAAGGAAATCTGCATGAGCGTTCAACACCTCGCTCGCGATAAAATCACCATCTCCGGGTTTGACTCCCAGTCATCACGGACGCTCGGGTCTGTAATATTGATACTACGCTTTGGGTTGCTTGTCACGGATATCAAGTTTCATGTCATTGACACCAAGACTTGCTATAACGCTTTACTCGGCAGGCCTTGGTTACACGAGTACAACATCATCCCTTCTACACAACATCAGTGTATGACGTATTTCAAGGATGGTCTCGAGTATACTGTGACAAGGGAGTTGAACCCATTCTCCATGAATGAAGTCCGAAAGTACGAAGATGCAAAATACTTCTTACTAAATTTCGATGACACGGAGAGATGTCACAAACTGAAGAACAAAGCTATCACCACTATTCCGGTCTTCGGGAGTGATACCGAGGAGGAGGAAGAAATAGTTTATTCAGGGCCGTCCCAATGCAACAAGCCGGGACCGTCCACCCCTATGTTGATCTTCGGCAGTGACTCGGAAGATGAGGTCAAAGCTGTATTTTCCGCTCGGCCATCAATGCAAGCCCTCGCTAGCGATGATCGGAGTTTGCAAATTGCCATAGTTCCGCAGGAGCATTACAAAGAGCTTGACGCGCTTGACACCTATAGTGTGCAAGAACTGCAGACATTCTACGTCCCTTCCAGACGAAGAGATGAAAAGGCGATCCTCTTTTATCAATCCACGGAAACCAAAGTGGAGAAAGAAATTTGTCATGGTGCTAATTCTACACTTGACAGGCTCCAGCCCATCCGTCTGCCAAGATATTACCCAGAAGGATTGAAAAGGCTATTGAAGCGCTAAGGTGTACCCTTCAGACAGACTACTCGACAAGTTCGGTTCTACAACAGGATCTGGGACGTCCCCGGAACTCAGCGAAAGTTGCCCAACAGGAGAATGGAAACGATCGGGCTTGGAAATGTTCAATCCAAAATATGGGAGCGAGTCCATGGCAGCTACGTCATACATGACCTCGATGAAGAAGGAGACGTTCTGTTAAAAGACACTGACCCTGAACCAAAACAAGGTCCTGCCACCAAAATGCCGAGTCCGTCGTTTGAAGAACGGATGGACAAGCTAATAAGGGAAGCGGGTCAAAAGGTCTGGAATGACCATAACCGTGAAATGGCCATTTAAGAGAAAGCCAGGACGCGGCGCTTCCTTCAACAGGTCGCTGAGAATGACAATACTCCTTGTCGCCAACCCGTTATACAAAAAACCCGACGCAGAGGCAAAAATAAACCAAAAAACGGAAAAAACATTCGACAACGGCAAAGCGGGTCTGAGAAGCCACGCAATCAAGAATCGAGCAGCCGGGATCCATCTCTTATAAAGAAGATGGGTCGAGAATATTCTTTTCCCCAAGACAAGACAAAGAAGATATTCGATCTTGTCATGAAACATCGGATGATGACACTCCCGGAGTCCAAGTATCCCGAGCAAGCAGACGAGGTCTCTCACCCAGACTATTGCTCTTATCACCAAGCAATAGGGCATCCTCTCAAAGATTACTTCACCTTCAAGAACCGGGTTGAAGACCAATATCAACTCGGCAGGTTCGCTCTATCCAGCAGTTGGAGGGTAATCCCGCCGCAGAAGCATGAACCGAAAGCCACATATGCAGCGAGAATGGAACCAGATCAATATCGGTCTCGGAAGCGATCTCGTACCTGCCACGTGATAACGCTGTCAGAAGAAGAGCCCGAGATAATGGATGACCTCCCCTGGTGCTTCTAAAACGATGATGACGAGGCGATCTCAGAGTTTCCACCGGCGCCAAAAGAGCTGGAAGATGGAATACATACTACTGCAGATAACCTCAAGAAAATTGATTTGGGGACGGCAAGTGACCCGCGGCTGACATTCATCAGTGAGCTGTTGTCTGAAGAAAGGGTGGCTACGCTAAAGGACGTGCTCATGCAGCATAAAGATTGCTTCGCATAGAACTATTCCGAGATGCTAGGACTAGATCCAGAGATTGCTGTCCACAAATTGGCAATATCCTCGGACGTAAAGCAGATCAAACAAGCACCGAGAAGAATGCGGCTCAAGCTTGAAATGAGCATCAACGCCGGGGTCAAGAAGCTAATCGACTCCGGCTTCATCAAAGAGGTTCAGTACCCTGACTGGATCGCCAATATCGTCCTAGTGATGAAGAAAAATGGGACGGTGCGCATATGTGTGAACTTTCGGGATCTCAACAAAGCCTTCCCGAAGGACGACTTCCCAGTACCAGTCACTAAGCTGATGATGGATAATACGTCCACTCACGAAGTTTTCTCCTTCATGGATGGCTCATCAGGATACAATCAGATAAAGATGCATCCCGAGGACCAGAAGCATACTGCTTTCCGGACCCCTTTGGGCATATTCTGCTACAAGGTGATGCCTTTCGGTCTATAGAACGCCAGTGCCACCTATCAGAGAGCCATGACGAAAATCTTCGATGACCGCATACATGAAATTGTCGAATGCTATATTGACGACCTCGTAATTAAAAGCAAATCATACGAGGAGCATTTAGAGCATCTGAAAATCGTGTTTCAGCGCCTTCGGAATATAACTTGAAGATGAACCCTCTCAAATGCGCGTTCGGAGTTTCCTCAGGCAAATTCCAGGGATTCGTCGTCCGCCAACGAGGCATCGAGATAGACCCGTCAAAAATCAAGGCGGTCATGGAAATGCCTCCGCCAAGGACTCTCAAGCAACTGCGGTCTCTCCAAGGGAAGCTCGCGTATATCCGGCAATTTATAGCCAATCTCTCCGGCAAGTGCCGTCCATACAGTCACCTAATGAAGAAGGGAACTCCGTTCGTCTGGGATCGCAAATGCCAAAGCGCACTGGACGAAATTAAGCAATACCTGCAGAATCCGCTGGTGCTGACCGCTCCGGTCAAGGGAAAGCCTTTCATTCTGTATACAACCGCCCTTGAGGGTTCTCTAGGTGCACTGTGGGCACAAGAAAACGACCAAGGGAAGGAGAGAGCCCTCTACTATTTGAGTCTAGTTCTACTGGAGGCAGAAAGCAATTATTCTCCCATCGAAAAACATTGCCTGGCGTTGATCTTCGAGATAACAAAGCTCAAACACTATGTGTTGGCACATGAGTTCCATCTCATATCGAAGGTGGATTCTCTCAAATATTTGATGTCAAAAGCCATACTAACAGGACGACTCACTAAATGGGCCCTGCTCTTGATGGAGTTCTAGATAACTTATCGTCCCCTCAAGGCAGTGAAAGGCCAGGCTATCGCCGACTTCCTCGCTAAGTATCTGATACCCGCCGATTCTCCTTTGAACTGTGAATTGCCCGACGAGCACGCATTTGACACGATCGACGGGGAGAGAAGAGATAATGATACCCGGTGGGAACTCTATTTCGACGGAGCATCTTCCATGAAGAAGAGCAAAAAATGCACTCCTATAATCAAATCCGGAGTAGGCCTCATCTTCGTGACTCCACATGGAGGGATAATGCGCTTTGCCTTCTCCTTAACAGAGCCGAGGATAAACAATGAAGCCGAGTACGACGCTTTGATAGCAGGTCTTGAGATCGCCATCGACATGGGAATTGAGAATCTCCTCATATGCGGAGACTCACAGCTAATCGTTAGTCAAGTAAAAGGCGACTATCAAACGTGCAAGCCAGAGTTGGTGAAATACGGCGAGAGAGTGCAGCAACTGCTGACTCAAATCCCTGCCTATGCCCTGGAAAGCATACCGCACGCGGAAAATAGCAAGGCGGATGCATTAGCCAAGCTCGCTAAAGAACTAGCCGACGAGAACTTCGATGATGTAAGAATCGTGGTACAAAGCCGTCGGGTTCTTGCACCGGCAGAAATATCTCCAGAGTCGTCCGAGGAGAAGGGAGCGACCGAGCAGACGACTCTACAAATAAGAGACCAGGAAAAGGCTATAGATTGGAGAGAAGTTTTTGTAAACTGCTTCAAATCCCGTCGAACGCCTGAAGATACGTCCTCAAGACATCAGCTTATGAGACGAGCTCTGTCTTTCGCCTTCGTTAATGATACTATGTATAAGAGATCATTTGATTCTCTGTGGCTAAGATGCCTGGGACCTGAAGAAGCAAAGAGAGTTGTCTAAGAAACTCACGACGGACTCTGCGGTTCTCACCAAGCCGGCCCGAAGATGAAGCTGAAGATCAAAAGGATGGGTTATTATTGGCCTACAATGATTCAAGACTGTCTCGAATACGCGAAGCAGTGCCACTACTGCCAGATTCATGGGGACTTTATCCATCAGCATCCAAATACACTACACCCAACGGTGGTTAGCTGGCCATTCGAAATGTGGGGAACCGACATAATCGGGCCCATCGAACCGACATCATCCCGAGGACATCGATTCATTTTGGCAACAATTGATTATTTCTCCAAATAGGCAGAAGCAGTACCGCTAAGGGAAGTGAAGACGGAGAATATCCTCCATTTCTTCAAGACACACGTCATTTATCGGTTTGGCACTCCGCGACGGATTATCTCCGATAACGGGCCAGCCTACAGAAGCCACAAGATCAGCCGCTTCGCACAACAGCATAACATAGACTGGAGATACTCTTCAGTCTATAATCCCCGAGCTAACGGTCTAGCTGAGGCCTTCAACAAGACCTTGACGAAGATCGTGAAAAAGACGGTGTCTCGAAACAAGAAGGACTGGCACGAGAGACTGCATGAAGCTCTCTGGGCGTATCGAACTACGCTCAAAACAGCCACAAACACAATGCCGTATGCATTGGTATTCGGCACAGAAGAGGTACTCCCCCTCGAGATAGAGTTACCCTCTCTACGAGTGGCGGTTCACTACGAGCTAACAGACGAAGAAAATGCTCATCTTCGGCTTGAGGAACTTGATGCCCTCGACGAAACCCGGATCATGGCGCAGCAAAATCTGGAGGCTTATAAAGCAAAGATGACGCGCTCATATGAGAGGTTGACTAAGCCGAGAACATTCCGCCAAGGCGAACTTGTGCTAGTGGTCAAAAGTCCTATGATCCCCAATCGTGCCAAGCGAGGGAAATTCGAGCCGAACTATGAAGGCCCGTATATCATAGACAAAGTCTACCAGGGTGGAGCATATCTACTCATGGACATGCATGGTGAAAGACCTTTCAGGCCAATAAACGGTCGCTTCCTAAAAAAATACTACGTCTAACGAGTCACGGCCTAGGTCAATGATAGATGACGACGCGTATGTCCGCTCGCTATCTTCCTAAGCCCAAACTCCATAAGTAGTAGCCGGCTACGGACCGAAATGTCCTAAAACTAACGTCGGACCGAAACTACCTTAAACTAACGATGGACCACTATGTCCTAAAACTAGCGACGGACCGAAACGTCCTTAAACTAACAATGGACCACTATGTCCTAAAACTGGTTTTTGACCGAGACATCGATAAACTACTACGGACTACAGCATCCCAAGGCTGACACAAAAAAAGAAAAAAACGGTATGTCCATAAGCAAAATGGGCACGGATGAAAACCCGAGAAGGCTCCGTGAGTAAAAATAGCAGGGCTACCGGCGAGTTTTGCGAAAACCCGAAAGGGCGCAATCTCGTTAAAAAACACTTGCAAGGTCCTCTCGACCTTGTAAGGAGAAACCACCTGCGTGAGATCCTTACGACTCACAAGGGAGCAACACACTTAGGGATCCCCACGATTCCTAAGAAGAAATTACACTTATGAGATCCTCACGACTCGTAAGGAGAATTCCCCTTTGAGACCCTCACGGCTCATAGGATTCAAAAGCTTTAAGCTACAGGGATCTGAACCTGTTCTTAAGCCATCACAACCTCCAATTTTGCCCTACAAGCGGTTCAATATTGACCCTTGTATACAATCCACGGGCGCGAATAAACATTTCCCTAACAAAGTCCCACCAGAGACTGGGGATATGCTCGCACAATGAACAGTCCTTGTAAGTCCTCTTGACTTATAAGGAGAAAACCCACTTATAAGATCCTTACGACTTATAAGAGAATGCACACTTAAGACTCCTCATGATTCTTAAGGAGAAAACGCACCTACGAGATCCTCACGACTCGTAGGGAGAAATACCTTTATGAGACCCTTACGGCTCGTAAAGTTAAAAGGCTTAGTCGACAGGATCCTAACCCTGTTTACTAAGCCACCTTTGTTCGACATCGACAAAGGCAAATGATGATTCGCTCCTGGCAATATCCCAGTTGTAGCGATGCTGATGTCGAAATCGGTGTCAAATCCCAAAACTCGCAGCGAAAAACCAGCGAGCCACAAATGCATATGAAATAGCCGAAATGATGGGGCAACTTGCAAATCAGCGAGTAAAAATGTATGCATGCGAAATAGACGAAATGATTGGGCAACTCGCAATAAAAAGCAGCGAGTAAAAATAAAACAAATAACCGAAATGATTGGGCACCGCGAAAAATAGCCGAAATGATTGGGCAATCGCGACTTTCGCGATATAAAAGCTGAAATGATAGAGCATCGCGGAAAAGAAAAAAATATAAAATGAAACTTTTCTGCCCTACAGGTGATATTACATCGATCCCTGTATACAATCCAAGGGCGCAAACAAAGAAAGAACCATACCTTCCCCCTAGGCTCCATCCGAAAAAGAGCCAAGTCTCGACGGTTCACAGACTGCCTGGAGATCATCTCAACATTCGTCTAACTACCACAGACGCAACATCAGTAAAGCGGAACCGTGGCAACTCCCAGTTCCATGACTCGGCGGTGCACAGACAACCGAGAGTCAACCCCCGACTCCGTGAAATGAGGATAAAGTCAACCCTTCCTGGTTACGTGGAACATGGCCTATGTCAATCCTGACCCCGTGGGAAACGTCCAGAGCGGAACCTGGTCCTTGCGGAACACGGCTTATGTCAATGCTGACCCCGTGGGAAGCATCCAGAGCAAATCCTGGTTTCGTGGAACACGGCTTATGTCAATCCTGACCCCGTGGGAAGCATCCAGAGCAAATTCTGGTTTCGTGGAACACAGCTTATGTCAATCCTGACCCCGTGGGAAACGTCCAGAGCGGAACCTGGTCCTTGCGGAAAATGGCTTATGTCAATTCTGACCCCGTGCGAAGCATCCAGAACAAATCCTGGTCTAGTGGAACACGGCATATGTCAATTCTGACCCCGTGGGAAGCGTTCAGAGCAGATCTTGGTCCTTGCGGAACACGGCCTATGTCAATTCTGACCCCGTGGGAAGCATCCAGAGCAAATCCTGGTCACGTGGAACACAACCTATGTCAATCCTGACCCCATGGAAAACGTCCAGAGCGGAACCTGGTCCTTACGGAACACGGCTTATGTCAATGCAGACCCCGTGGGAAGCATCCAGAGCAAATCCTGGTTTCGTGGAACATGGCTTATGTCAATCCTGACCCCATGGGAAGCGTCCAGAGCGGATCCTAGTCCTCGCAGAACACGGCTATGTCAATCCTGACCCCGTGGGAAGCATCCAGAGCAAATCCTGGTCACGTGGAACACGACCTATGTCAATCCTGACCCCGTGGAAAACTTCCAGAGCAGATCCTGGTCCTTGCAGAACATGGCTATGTCAATCCTGACCCCGTGGGAAGCATCCAGAGCAAATCCTGGTCACGTGGAACACGGCCTATGTCAATCCTGACCCCGTAGGAAACGTCCAGAGCGGATCCTGGTCATCGCAGAACACGGCTATGTCAATCCTGACCCCGTGGGAAGCATCCAGAGCAAATCCTGGTCACGTGGAACACGGTCTATGTCAATCCTGACCCCATGGGAAACGTCCAGAGCGGAACCTGGTCCTTGCGGAACACGGCTTATGTCAATTCTGACCCCGTGGGAAGCATCCAGAGCAAATCCTGGTCACGTGGAACATAACCTATGTCAATCCTGACCCCATGGGAAGCGTCCAGAGCGGATCCTGGTCCTTGCGGAACACGGCTATGTCAATCCTGACCCCGTGGGAAGCATCCAGAGCAAATCCTGGTCCCATAGAACACAGCTAAAATCAATCTTGACCCCGTGGGAAATGGCCAGAGCAACTCCTGACTCCGTGAAATGCGGATAATGTCAACCTCGTCCATCACTTACGGGTCCTCACGACTCGTAAGGGAGAAAACTCTCTTGTGAGATCCTTACGACTCTCAAGAGAAAACCCACTTAGGAATCCTCACGATTCTTAAGGAGAAATTACACCTACGGGATCCTCTCGACCTGTAGGGTGAAAATTCTTTATGAGACCCTCATGGCTCATAAAGTTGAAAAGTTTTAGGAGGCAGATCTTAACCCTGACTGCTAAGCCATCGCTGTCCTACATGGAAATCAAAATAGATTATCCACAAAATGCACTTACTAAAAGGGACACACCATTATGAAGCAAAATATGTCTTTTATTCATGAATCAAAAATGAATACAAAGTACAATTTATAAAAAAAATACTCTCATTCAGGAGTATGTACAAAAGAAGAATAAAAAAAAGTATACAATTCTTCAAGCCGGCGGACGATTCAATAGATTTGCCAATTCATCCTTTTTCCGCTGGGCCTCGGCTTCATGATTCATTATCGTCAAAAGACGGGCCTCCGCTTGAGCCTGTTGGGCCTGGTATGAGGCAAGCCGACTTTCAAGTTCTTTTTCAGTAACCTTATGAGCTTCGACCATTTCATGAGTGAAAATGATGGCCTTATCAATGGCTACCACCTCCTTGATAGCCTCTTGAAGCCCTCGCCAAAGATCATATGCTCGAGTAGTCTTGGCCATAAGATTAGCTTGAAGTTCCCTCAGCGCTTTTGAAGCCAGCTCCCTCTCCGAAAACTTTCAGCTGGGTCTCTTCTCGCATGACAGCATATTTGAGGCACATCGTTCGATCAGCCCCCGCAAGCTCGCCTTTGCAGCTACAACCTCTGAGGGAAGGCGTGTAGATTCAAGAATATGCAAGCAAGCCTCCACCTGACGACAGAACTCAACCCAGACTTGCACCAAGGTCTCACTATGGTAAGTAGCAAGAAAAGGAAGAAAACCGTTGGCTTCAGCGGCAAATGCTTCGGCCGTGATCAGGCTGCCAGCACGAAGGTCTTCAATCAGAGCTGACAAGGAGTGAAGGCTCAGCTTTGCCATCCGTTCTGAGGCACGTAGAGCATAGGGGTCGGGTGGCATCACGATGCGAGATTCCAGCGTGGTAAGAACTGGCAAAGCTGTTAAGATTCATAGAAGACAATTAGCGAGATTCACAAGTAAAGAGCGAATGGAACAACATTAAAACTTTACTTACCCACGGTCATGCAAGAAGGGTCTGAAGGCTCCCCAGGCCCGTCAAGAATCTCAATTTCGTCATCGGCCTCCAGAACTGGAGAAGACATCAGTATCGTTATATGGAATAATGATAATGCCGTGAAGAAGGCGAACAACACTAACCTTGCTCGAAAGATAGGACGATGCGTTGAGGGGATATTGCCTGCGGAGCGGCCATCTCCAGTAGACGTTGAAAAGATTTCCTGGGAGACAGATCAGCAATACGCCGCCAACCCGCTCAATTCTGAAAAGACAATAAGGTTCAGATAATGGAGAGATTATCAAAATAAAATATAGAAGGATACCTTCGATGCTTCTCCCGCTTTGGACTGGAGGGATAGCAGCTTCGGCGGCCTCCTCCGTGCCCCCAGGCACATCATCGAGGATGTGGGCCGGTATAATAACTTCCGGTTGTGGAGCAGTAGCCATCGCCGCAGGCTCCGATGAAAGGACGGTGGCCTCAACTACCTGCCTCACGGCCTCCGGGCCGTCCCCAGAAAGATCCATTGAATCGGTGGCCAATGAAGATGCCTCTTCCGGGGGAGCAAGCACTTAGGGAGCGAAAGTCACCGAGGGAAGCTCCATCGCAGGAACAACAGTTACATCGACCCCATCCACACTGATTAGTGTCTCATCGGGAATATTTGCGGAGTCCACAGTCAAAGCGCGACTCGAACTCAGATCCTCCGCCATTGTCGAAGTCCTTGCAAAGTTTGCACGAGGATAAGGATATGTGTATATATATAAGCAGTGCAAAGTACTACAAAAGGATATATAAGCGTACTAATGCACAAAGGAGCTTCTAGTATGGCTTGTTCAAGCCGACGCTCCTTTCTGAGGAGGTATGCTCGACGGGGTTCGAGGGTAGACTCGTGGCCACCGGTCCACAACAAAAGCGTGTCTTCAGCATCGGCCGAGATAGGCTATTTAAGAGCTCTCTCGCCTCCCTCTTCCAAAGGACCTATAAATAGCCGCCGTATTGATGGAGGGTCTTCGTAAAAGATGACGGCAGGATAAGGCCTCTTCGGGATCCTTACATTCTCGGATTCATCCTGTGAGCGTCTTATAGCCTCAGCCAATTATGCGACTTCCTCGGCAGATGAACCCGGGAAAAGTAGACCACCATCTGATTCTTGCATGGCTAGTGGTTCATCTTGAAGGATGGGCTCTGATTCCACTAAGGAGTCGAGCAGATTGGTGACCGTCTTCTTTCACCTCTTGGACCTAAAACTAACTGCAGAAGATAATCGCTTCCTTCCCATTGGTGCTTTGGTGCGGCGTTGACCCACTTCACCTTCAATATCCTCACTCGGCGGTGCTACCGATGACGACACCGCCATTGCCGCCGCCGCCGCTGATGATACGGTTACTGGCGCCTTATTGGCCCTGGATTGAGCTCTAGTGCGCAGCAGCATACCAGCTGTAGGAGTTAGATCCACTTCTGCTGCCTCGGGAATAAGCACGACACCAGTATCTCTCAGGGGAGGGCGAACCACTGCACGTGGTCACAGCGGAACTCTTGTGGCTTGGATCGGAGTAGGAGCCCTATATCCAAGGAGCATCCTCCTCTCCTCGGCAATAATGGGACTGACTCGGTGGAGGAACCAGCCCGTGAAAGACCCCACACATCGAGGAATATAATGAGCTTCAGGAATCACGAAGCGAGAGCTGGTGTTCAGCCGCATGAAGTGATGAGCAGCGTCACGAACAACTTCTGACGACGGGCTAGGCTCCACTATAAATGCCTCAAAGGGGACACCCTGGTCATATCAGAGTTGCCGAGCAAAGCGGTATGGGTTGTACCGCATAAAAAGGGCCGCACCATTCTGACGAAATACCAGATAACCCGGTCTGATCGAATATAGGTGCATGGCTTCCTTGGGCTTTAGAGAAGGTACTCCCTCTTTCGACGAGTCGCAAAACTGTTGAGTCGGTCCCGAAGGAGCAGAGAGGACTCGATCGTTGAATACCATCCCGCCCGTATTGGCATAGGGATTAATCAGCACGCGAATAGCCCCGGACTGAGTCAAGTCAGGAGCAGAAGCGTCCACCAGCCGCATGAGTCGCGGAAAAGTGTAAGCGTCATAAAAGCTGGGTCTTTGGTGCGCAGCAAATGCCCCTAGCACGTGCATCTCAATTCAGGACGTAAAGTAATGAAGAGAGAAATTTACCACATTCACGCCTGGAGTTGAAGTGTTGGCTGCAGCGCTTAGCCCATGATACAGATGCGCTAGCCCCGCAATGCCCACAGCTAGTCGCGTCCCTTCGGCAATACGATGGGCAGGGTAGATAACTGAGGCTCTCATATAACGACGGTGCGTGGGAATGGCGAACCAGCTGAGCCAAACACTGATGAAGCTCATGAAGAAAGTCTCCTCATCCATACCAGGAGCTGCAATCGACTCGAAAGATACGGCCGATAGGATAGGAATGTAGAACTGCGGCAAGTCCTCTTCTTTACCCGGTCGCTTATTTAAACCGAACCCAAAGGGGTCGTTGATATTTGTGAACTTCGGAGCCGTCTTTGATAGAACGTCTTCGCGAAGAAAGCAAGCGATAAAGCTTTTAAAAGTGACGCCCTGCTCCTCTGACTCTGTGAATAGATTCTCAAAAATGCTTAGAGTCTTGATTAAACTTGGGTGCTTGTGGCGGACGGCATTTTCAGTCGACAGGCCGTCAAGCATAGCAGGCTCAGCTTCGAAGACATACTCATTGGGAGGCAGCAGTTTTTCATAGAGCGTCCCCCTGACCAGCAACCCTGAGATCTCGCAAAACTCTTCCAGAGAAATTGAAACTTCACGGTACCCTAGAAAGAAGGTGTTGGTGGGAAGATTCCATTGGTTTAAGAAAGCCTTAACCCACCAGACATGGAGGGACTGATAGTGGAAGAGAAATGCGTATACCGCCTGATAGATTCCGACCCTCTGCAGTCGCGCACGATGGGCGGACAGGATATAACGGGCCCAGAGAAGGTTGCCCGTGAGATGTCGAGGGGTAAGCCCTATTTTGTAAATCGGTCCCCATGGCCGGGCTTCACCTTGGCAGATGCGACGCCCTAAGATGTCTATAGCTGGCACAGGGTGGCTCGGAATCCCAGTTGTAGATGGTTCAAGCCGTCTCGTAGGGGTCCAATTCGACATCTCCACAGCAAAGGCGGTCCGTGGATGATCCATCAGCAGAAATGGATAGGTAGGCTCTGTCGGTATCTCGCAAAGAAAGCTGCGGCGACCGCGGATGATATGACCGTACCAGGTCCCCCATAAAAGTAGATTGGTGCAATTCGGGTCATGAGCCCTGATCATCGCCATCACCTCTTCGTCCGACGGTGATTGAGGAAAAGCCGCCTCCGAGCGAGTAAAGGGAAAGTATTGGAGAGAAGCCATTATTCCTGAAATAGAAGAAGGGGAAACTGTTAAGCGAAGCCAACACGTATATATATTCATAAATATATATATAGAGAAAGACAGTGGAAGAAAGCGACAAAGGACTTATTTATGGGACCATCGGTTACAAAACACAAGGGCCCCACAAAATCAAGATGGCGGCTCACGAATGACGAGGCAGAGTAATCATTATAAGAACAAAAGGAAGATTCTTAATAAATGAACAGTGGATTTCAAATAACTCTACATATTCCCCCAAAGAGAAACCCATCTTGGACTCTACGAAAATCAAGCAGAACCTTTACTGAAATTCTTTTTCTGTAAGAACAACTCAGGAAGAAAAATCCCAAGAAGTCTTCTTTTAAAGAATTAAGTTCTTTAGAGGAATTAAATTCCTTTTGAACAGGGGAATTAAATTCCCAGAAAAACATTTTCAGAGCAAAAGCTCTTTGGAATGGAATTAAATTCCAGAGAGAAGACAAGTATCACCATCGATCCCTGAAGATCAGAGAAACCCTAAGAGGTTTATTATTTAAAGATTAGATATTATTTTAACTTGGAAAGATGGGTTCTTGTTAAAGGGAAAAACCCTTGGTGTGGATTTAAAATCCAAATTCCTACAAGAAGTTCTTCAGCCGTTCGAGATCATTACCTGAAAAAGGGAATCTTTTGTTAACAGAGTTAAACTCTGGAAATTTTCGAAACAGAGAACTAAGCTCTGAGAAAGAGAATTAAATTCTCAAGGCAAGAACAAGCAAGGAAGAAGATGGAAAGTGGAGGCGCTTCTGAAGGGACTCCTGCATTTATAGGATGTGATGGGGAACGGTTCATCTTCCCTATTCCCTAGACAGATCCAACGGTCACAAAGGTGACAGCGTTGCACTCACGTGCAAATATATGAGAACAACGCTGTGGGGGCATTTGTTCCCTGATAAAATATCAGGAAATACCCCAATGGCATATCACGTGCTAACCCGTGACCAAGGGTCACGTGCTAACCCGTGATGGTTTTCTGGGACTTTGTTATAATAGAATTAAAATTCTAATCAAGCAAGCAATTAGTGGAGTCACGTGCCCACACGTGATGGACATTTAAAGAACCCACTGAAAAAATTAAAAGGCGTAATAAAATGGCAAGGAAAGATCCCAATGAGGCATCACGTGTCTACACGTGACCAAGGGTCACATGATGACACGTGATGATTCCTTAACTCTTTAAAACAGCAGAATTAAATTCTGGTTAAAATGTTAATCAAGGAGGTCACGTGTCAACACGTGATGGGTTCCTAAGTTCCTTAATTAATAGAATTAAATTCTACAGAAATGATCAAATAGTGGGATCACGTACCAACACATGATAGGCTCTTAAGCCTTCTGAACTAATAGAATTAAATTCTAATTAAAGGAAATCAAAGACTCTAAATGGAAAAATATTTCTTTAAATCTTTCCAAATAAAAGGAGATTGTGCTCTGTAAAGCGGAGCACCGTTGGATTAAAAATCCAATGGTGATTAAAAATCACTAATTTATAGAAAGATTCTATACAAGGAAAGATTTCCCTGAAAATTCACCAAGAATAACAAACAGAATATCTTTTGGATTAAAAATCCAATGGTGAATAAAATCCACTGAGTGATCTAAAAGATCATGTTGGTTACAGAAACAACCAAAATCTTTCAATGAAAGATTGACTAAACAAATTGATTCTTTTCTTTCTCCTATAAATAGGAGCCAAGAAAAGAAGAGGAAGGGTCTTTTGGACTTTGGAGAAAAAACAACAACAGAGAGAAAAAAAGAGGAGAATTTAATTCTCCAGAGAGAAAAGAAGATTTCCTCAAAAGAAAAGGAAACCCTAGATGAGAAAGGGAAAGAGATCATAAGCTCCACAAAATAAAAAGAGAATTTAATTCTCAATCTAAGAGTTTAACTCTTCTAAAATAAGAACTTAGTTCTTCCTTTGGTTGAAGATCTGCAGAAGCAGATCTCTCCATAAGTTGAGAATTTAATTCTCATCGGGGAGATTCTGCCATGCAGATCCCAAACTTAGAGGGAGAATTGAGTTTAGGGAATTTAATTCCCCCAAATATTTATGAATTTAATTCCTCCAACAGAAACAGGGTTTAACCCTTAAAATAAGAATTTAGTTCTTCTTCATGGTTGAAGATCTGCAGAAGTAAAATCTTTCCATAAGTTGAGAATTTAATTCTCATCGGGAAGATTCTGTCATGCAGATACAAAACTTAGAGGGAGAGTTAGGTTTAAAGAATTTAATTCTTCCATATACATAGGAATTTAATTCCTCTAAAACAAAATTAGGGTTTAACCCTACCAAAGAATTTAATTCTCAAATACGGGACTTAAACTCTCCATGCACGTAAACATGATCGCGTGGCAACACGTGACCCTCCCTTCAGTGATCAGAAAAGAATGAATGAGACATGGTCGCGTGCCCCCACGTGACCCTTAAATGGACTCCTCAAGATGAGAAAGAAAAAACTTAGAGGCAATGCCTCATGTGCTCACACGTGACCATCATAACAAAAGGGAACAAATCCAAAGGCAGAATCAATTTTGGGCGCCCTCACGTGTCCCCATATGGCCCCTAATAAACACTATAATAAATCAATGCATGGGTACCCATCACGTGCCCACACGTGATGGCCGTGAAGACTTAAGTGTTTAACACTTATTTGAATATTTTGAGAATAAAATAAAGGAAGCTTAGCCCAACCAGTCTAGGGAGAAGAAAAGCCTAGAGTAGGATTGGCTCCAACCGGATGAGAAATCCTAGGGCGCCTCACGTGTCCTCACATGAGCGCTTCATCTTTTTAGTGTTTAACACTATTTTGAGCATTTCATCCCTAGTTTTTAACACTATTTTAAATGCATCACGTGGGAACACGTGAACGCCAGATATGTGCTAGTGTTTAACACTATTTTCAAACTAGTCTTAGCCTAAATTGGCTAAATCTTCCAGAGGCAAGACTCCCCTTTTGACTGAGCCTCAAATACACCCTTGTCTTCCAAGATTGATCATCTCATATGGTATATAAGTGCTCAGCATTCAGTAAAAGATAAAAATATGGTCAGAACCCAGACCTATGATTAGCATTGCTAAATAATAGGGGGCTGAGCCCAGACAAATGTTCAACAGCCCAAAACAAATGTTCAACATTTTAAACCCGAATGGACTTAGCCCAAGTTGGCCATAAGTCCTTAATTCAGATCAATTGAGCCCATATGCTCATAAATCTTTTGATCTTAGTGCTAAATTGGACTGTAGATCTCTGAACCAACATTGGTTCAAGGGTACATCTCTTCACTCCTCTGATATATATCGTTGTAATCCTTCAACGTCTTTAGAGAGGTGACAGGTCCCGACAACCAGAAAATCTTACAGACTATGATGTCTTTAAACTCGGACTGTGGGGTCCTTAAGCCCATAGACTATGATGTCCTTAACCTCGGAATGTGGGGTCCTTTAAACCCATGGACCATGATGTCCTTAACCTCGGACTGTGGGGTCCTTAAACCCATGGACTATGATGTCCTTAACCTCGGACCGTAATGTCCCTAAACTAATCGACCGCAAAGTCCCTAAACTAAAACAATGGAGTTAAAATGCTCTTTTTTGGATCTAAATGATCCTGTTAAGTTGATCTTAGTCTAAAATTAGACTAACGTATCCTTAACAAATTGTTAAGTTGATCTTAGTCTAAAATTAGACTAATGTATCCTTAACAAACGTTTAAGTTGATCTTAGTCTCAAATGAGACTAACGTATTCTTAAACCCAAATCAAAAACCAAATCTAAGAAAATACGGATTTGGACTAATCCACGCCCTACGGGCGACAACATAAATTAGTCTCCGTATACAATCCACAGGCAACCAAAAACAAAACAAACACACAAGACATGAAGTGACCATCTGGAGAAGGAGAAAGTTGTTACCGCGATGCGGTAGCGTAATTAACTGCAGGGGCTTGCGCTTGCAGGGAAGAGCATCCCCACAATAAAAAACCCCTCAATGAGAGGGAATCTGACGAAGTCTGCTACATCGGCCGCATCCATTTAAACCTTCGACACATGGTGTCATAAATCAACTTGGCATCTTCGGAGAGGTGGACGAATAGCACCAATTAGCATCTGCCCTGAAATTCAGGCAAGACGGACCTGCGCGGCCGCGTCTCCGTGTTTCGGCGGGGAACAGCGGTCCAATATTGACCCTTGTATACAATCCACGGGCACGAATAAATATTCCCTTACCAAGTTCTACCAATGGCGAGAAATATCATATATGGTGAATGACACCTGTAAGTCCTCTCGACATATAAGGAGAAAACACTCTTGTAAAATCCTTACGACTTGTAAGGGAAAACACCACTTAAAAGTCCTCACGACTTCTAAGGAGAACATACACCTACGAGATCCTCACGACTCGTAAGGAAAAATACCTTTATGAGACCCTTACGGCTCATAAAGTCAAAAAGCCTTTGTTGGCAGGATTCTAACCCTGTTTGCTAAGCCACCTTTGTTTAAATCAGCAAAGGCAAATGATGAGTCGCTCCTGGTAATATTTCTGTCGCAGCGATGCTGATGCCTAAAAAAGGTGTCAAACATCAAGTCATCTCACGGCAAATGATGATTCACTCCTAGCAATATTCTAGTCGTAGTAATACTGATGCCAAAATTGGTATCAGGACCCAACTCCCCGACTCGCAACAAAATCAGCGAGCAAAAAAAATATATGCATATGAAACAGTCGAAATATTTGGGCAACTCGCAATAAAAGATATGCGTACACGATACCCTTACCTCTTTGAAAATTAGTCCATATGTAATTGTAAATTTCAAGAATGAAATTTTTATAAGGAGGGTAGAATGTAACGACCCTGAAATCCCTGTACATAATTTTCCGTTTTAATATACAGAAAAGAGTATTACAGTCTGTGTATGAGTTATAAGTTACTTTTATTAAATAAAAACAAGAAGCAACTTGTAGCTAACTAGTAAAGCCCTTGCACTGCTGTGACATAGCCCCTGTGTTCGATTTCCAACAGACACAATTATTTTTTCTGATTTTTCTTATTATATTTTTGGAAGCCCAAAAGGTTGCACGTGCATTACATAGAGAAATGAAAAGTTCAGAAAAATCTAATATGTGAAAAATGGTGTAAACACATATTGGAAGGTCGGATTTGCTCCAATGAGCTTCGTGCTTTGCACACTTGTCTCTTCAACTCCCCTCAACTCTTTTGATTTCCCTGCAAACAGAGACACTTCAATTCACCAATTAACACAATTTTAATGCTTTTTAATCCACATTTTTAATTTCCCAAATCCTAATTCTCCACTATAAATACCACCCCATAGTTTGGCTCAGCACCATTCTGAAAATTATAGCAAAAACTATCTCAAAAAGTTCCTAAGTGAAGTGGAGTAAAGTGGAGTTAGCGAGCAAGCTTCTTCCGTCGAAAATCGAAGCCGATTCCGAAGCTCCCGCGACGCCACGAAGCCTTCCTCTTCTTCCTAACCCTTTCTTTGAGATTTTTAAACGGTAAGTCCCTCCCAACTCTCCTTCTTATTATTGAAATTCATCTTCAAATCTTATATCGGTAAAAGTGGAGTTATTAACGATACCTTCTTTTCTAAAACCTATAACTCCCTTTTCCTTTATAATTTGGTCAATCTAATTTTACCACATCACTTGTAACCTCAAATACCAATACTTAGAATCAAGTTTAACCAAGATTCTCATGTGAAAACACCATAATTGTACTTTTTCATTAAAATACCTTGAACTTTAGTATCACATTTTTTCGACAAATTGTTCGCACTATACCATTAAGAAAAAACCTCACGGGGTAACAACCTACCCCTCATGTACACTTTG
Source organism: Agapanthus africanus (assembly GCA_030015575.1). Classification (NCBI taxonomy): domain Eukaryota; kingdom Viridiplantae; phylum Streptophyta; class Magnoliopsida; order Asparagales; family Amaryllidaceae; genus Agapanthus; species Agapanthus africanus. Next base: position 540,039,814 of record CM057345.1, on the reverse strand, counting down.
GTTTCATAGCACGATGCTAATGGTATATATATTTGTTCGAAGAATAGTATTTACAATAAAATACCACATAATTTAAAAACCGGGTTTCTTTTAAAACGGTATTTGTAACAACCCTAACTTTCTGTACGAATTTTTTTTCAAAATACAGAAAGGGACGCCCTAAGCCTGAGCACGAGTTATAAGTTTGTTTTGCTTTTGAACAGCAAGAAAGCACTTGTAGCTCATTGGTAAGACCTTGCACTACTGAGACATAGCACCTGAGTTCGAATCACATCAGCCACATTATCTTTTTGCTTTATTTTTTTTAATCTTTTAGAAGCCCAAGAGTTTGCATGGGCACTGCACGTAAAATGAAGAGTCGCACTTAAAATAAACAGGTGCAAATTAGTATTCAAACCGACATGGACACGTGGCGAGAATCCGAGCCCCCAACCCAAGAATTGGACAGGTGAGATTAGATATTAGGTCGGCGCTACCGGTCTGGTTAAGGCCAAACCCAAATTTTTTTGTGAACCCTAGACCCTTGGACCCCCCTAACTCCAGTATTGCTTATTTACTCTGCACATTTACAGAGAACAATAAAACCCTTCAAATTCCATTTTAATGCAAAATTTTAATGCATTATTCATCACCCCCTAAACCCTAAATTGTCCTATAAATACCCATTCCATCTTACACCCCTCTCACTCAGAATTCTCTTGCAAAAACTATACCAAATTCCCAAGTCTTTTAGTGTACATATGGAGTTAGTGAATGGCGAAGCTCCGACGAACTTTCAAGGAGATTCCGGCGATGAATCGATGTCCCGAAGCCTTTTTTAGGACCCACTCTCTCTCCTCTAGTCTAACAAGCCAGTAAGTCCCATCTCCCCTCTCATCTTTTTCTCTAAAAAGTTTCATTTCTAAAGCCCGACGGAATCCGACTTCCGATTCGGTTTTCTTTAAAACAACACTTTTCTTTAACAAGATAAAACCATATTCTCATATGTTGATTAATAAACATTAACAAACTCAATAAAACAAGTTTCACATCAAAATAATCATTTTTGTGACATTTATCGCATTTTTACATAAAAAAAATACCACAAACTATTCATTTCGACATTATAACCTTTATTCCTTGCTATGCCTATAGATAGTTCACGAAGTAATGACCTACCTCATCACAACACACATCTCTTTCATAGCACAATGAAATTTTGGGACAATAGAATACGGGAAATACGACTTTACAAATAAATACACTAAACTTACAAAACCGTTTTCTATAAAATGATGTATTAACAATTTCCATGCAATTGCGCCTCTACAACCCATTTTGGGGACCCCGTTCGGGATGGTGCGGATTTTCGCACATCCTCAGGCCAAGCAGAGCGAGATACAGACCTCCGCAAGGAGTATTCGATCTCGATTGAATTTTATGCATTTTTCCTTAGAAAATGAGATTTCTACAAGAAATTAAATAAATTATTTTCATTAAATATATATATATATATATATTATCAAAATATCTATGTTAATTACATAAATATTTCAAGTTCTCCAAATCAAAGGAATCACTATTACATGAAAATACCATCCAAATACAACACAAGTACAATATTTCAAGAAAATACCACACACTATGAAAACTAGGTTCTATTTACAAGAAATTGCATAATTGTAAAATACACATCTATGAAAACTCTAAAGACGATAATTAAATGCTTGAGGAGTATTTTGAAATTATGCCAAAACTATTTTTACATAAAACCCCCTCAAGTTATACTAAATTACAATAAGGACCCTAGTAAACATAGGTTTAAGCGGGACCAGTCTCAGGGAGCCGGAGATATGGGTGCTTGCCTATCTAAGGTAGACAACCTAATAAATGGTGTTATCAATACGGTAATTGTCTTGGAAAAAGACATAAATACTGCCGTCCATGTGCAGCAGTTACCGATAACATCAAAACCTAATTCAGGACTTCAATTTCTTTTCTAATTGTCTGACTCAGACTAAGTCTAAATATAATCAATCTGACTTGAATGTGATTCAAGTATAAAACCACAATTCAATATGAATCCATCTATTCAATATATTCAATCTATTTTGACCGAACCGAACCATGGATATACTCCATTTACATGTACATCCATTATATCCGTTCCATTACTGATATCATGGTTTCGGCAAGTCATCCATCTATACAATTATAATACAAGACAATACAATACAATACAATCAAGATATCGCAGGGTTTATAAGGGGTAGAGTGGTACGGAACATGTTAAAGGTGACACAAGGTGGTCACTTAAGACGTAATTACATCTATACCGTTGTTCCGTGGTATTATCGACGGAGGCTTGTACTACGGTTACCAAAGTCTCCATTGTAAGTGAGACTCCTCTCGTATACACTGGCATTTTCTGTACCAAACTACAAACAACAACATTAACAATATAATCAAATATTATAAGATATACTCTTTTTCTGTCTATTCTACTTCTCTCATTCTTGGGACTTACCGAGCAATTGTTCGCTGACGACATTCATATTTCTCTTCTTCTTTGGAATATTGTCAGGAGGACCCGACGCTGAGGAGTACGAGACCAGTTAGGAGCATTTGGAGCAGGCCCCTGAGCAGTACACTGAAGACCTAGAGCTGCAGCCACTTGTACTTATTCCATTTTTATTTCTGTTATGCTATTGTTTATGCATTGCTTTCATTCCATATATTTTCATTTCAGTTGTATTGTAAAAAGAATGTTTAATAAATAAAGTTGTTGTTCATTTAAATCTTGTCTTTTGTGTACTTTTACTTTATATTGCTTAGATACGCTTAACGTGTTTACTTTTGAGTAAATACGTAGCGGGCCTCGTCGCGTCCTCCGCCTGTACACTGGGAACCGGGGCGTGACAGTATTTCATATTCCTTTGTAATTATGCATCTACAATTCTCGTTAGGGGACCCGCTAATGTATGATGCGGATTATCGCACATCCTGAGGATAGTTGAGCGAGATGCAGACCTCCTTACAGAGCATTCGATCTCGAAAGAAAACGAATACGGTTTTTAAGAAATACGAATTTTCTAAAAAAAATTATATAAAATTATAAATCCATATTTTCAAAATATAATAAATCTATATTTTTCTAAAATTGAAAGATTAACAAATGCCAATAAAATACCATCAAGATACCAAAAAGGACAAGTTTTTCAATAAAATACCATAAACTTTCAAATGCTAAGTGTTTACCATTAAAATACCCCAATACTTAAAATACATAATCATGAAAACCCTAAATAATACAAATCACCCTCAAGGTTTACTTTTTAACTGTACTAAACTATTTTTTCATAAAACCCCCTCGACATATACGAAACAATATTTAAGGATTTTAGTAAATATAGGTTTAAGCGGGATCAATTCTCTTGAGCCCCAGCGAGCCGGAGAAAGTGAGTACTTGCCTATTTAAGGTAGACAACTTAACGGAGTTATCAATGACAGTTATCTTGGAAAAAGACACGAATCCTGCCGTACATGTGCAGCAGTTGCTGATGACTCCAGAACCTAAGAAATTCAAGAGTTAAACCCGTTTATAAATGTCTGACTTAATCTGAGTCCAAACTCGAACCTGAATCCAAAATCAAACAAGAACTTGAATCTTGATCATGAACATGAACACTTGAAATCAATATCAAACTCAAACTTGTATACTGACTCGACTTGACCGAACCATGGTTATAACTTGACATGAACTCGATATGACTACTTGAACACATGATTATATCCTGAACATGAACTTGAATATTTTATATTCATGGATTCGGCCAAGACTTATAATCTTAATCTATACAATACAATATGTGGGGATAAAGGGGTAGATTGGTACGGAACGTATATCGTGGCACGAGAGGTCACTTAAAAGACACCTACATGAATTCTTGTGCCGTTGTCCTGTGAGTTATGACTGGGTCTAGTACTACATGTTACCATAGTCCATGGGGTAAGATAGACTCCTCTCGTATACATGAATACCTTCTTTATCAAGCTACAAATAACCACGTTAGAATAACCACCTTACAACAGTGAATGATCATATACAACATACCTATGCACTTCACATTACATATTGTATTTCCTTTTCTTCTTTTAGGACTTACCGAGCGCTAGTTCGCTGACGACATTCCTTTCCATTTCTTTCTTTGGAATGTTCGTCAGGAGGACCAGACTCTGAGGAGATTGAGCCGAGCCAGGAGGACTTGGACCAGCTTACCGCTCAGCCTGACTACTAGTTCTTCTGCACTTATTTTTGTATGCCATTATTTAGGCACTGCTTTACTCATTGTATCTTTTATTTCCAAAACAGTTGTAGGTAAAGTTGAATGTAAATAAAGTTACTGTTTATTTTATTACTCTTGTCATTCTTATTTATTTTTATACATTGCTTAATTACACTTAACGTATTTATTTCATAGTAAATACGTTGCGGCATGCCACGTCACCGTTTCCATCTACTAGGAAGCGGGGCGTGACAGGTTTTGTTGGAGGCCCATGCAGGTCGGTTCTGTATGAAATCTTAAGCAATATATCACAAGAATTATAAGAATCAGCAACTATACATTCCTTAAATTTCAAATTTCTTGAATCTATAATAACAATTCCTTTTCTATTAAGGCCATGGATTCTCCCAACAACACCAGTACTAATATCAATGGCAACACTCCACTACCTACTCTACTACTACCACCTACCGTTGCAGCTCCTATCAATGAGCAAACAGTACTGCTTGAGGCGATCAAGAGCCTATTTGAGGGTTAGCAGCGTCAGACTGCTATCCTCATGCACCATCCCGAAGCCGAGGCACCCTGAGTTAAGCAATTTCGGGCACTGCACCCAAAACACTTCTTGGGGAAAGAGAGCCTACTTGAGGCAGAAGAATGGGCTTAAGCGATCAAAGATGATCTGGCGGCAGCTCAAGTGTCAGATATTGCCTGGATGAGAGTTGCTAAGTTGCAACTAACCGACAATGTAAGGGTCTGGTAGAAGGCTGAGGAAAGCCATCTCACCCAACCCATAGAGTGGAAGACGTTTCGCGATCTATTCGATACGAAGTACTTCCCTGAGACTTCCCATTTTGACATGGAGCTGCAGTTCATCCATCTACAACAAGGCTCGATGTGGGTCAAGTCTGTGGATGAATACGATGCTGAGTATACCATGCTCAGCAGGTAAGATATTGTCTCAAATTCAAATTACTGATCTCACTCACTACACTGCTAACACAAGGTCATAACAGGTTCGCTGCACACCTTATTCATACTGCTGAGATCCGGGCACGATGATTTCAGCAAGGGTTGGACCCGGAAATCTAAGCTGCACTCGCTACAGGGGATTTCCCAACCCATGAACTTTCTTTAAAGGCTGCCCAATGCTATGAGGCAGTTGTGAAGAAGAAGGCCAGGCTGCAGATTGCCGGTGTGAAACGCCCTGCCACACAGATGACAAGAGGAGCCTCTTCTAGGCCAGCTTTCGGACCCAAGAGGCTCGGATGACCGTTTAACCGGTCTGGTTCATACTTCTGTTTCTACTGCAAGAGAACTGGACACTTGGCGAAGGACTGTAGGCATCTACTCACTCTATAGGAGCATGCCATATCGTTTTAACATGGCACCAGCACCCAGACCCACAATCACAGTCCCGCAGAGACCAGCCATTCAGGAACCTGCACCCCGCCTAGCTCTCCCTGCACCCGCTCCGCATGGACCACCTGCACAGCCTCAACGTCAATTCCATCAAGTACATAGAAACGTGTCTCAAGGGCAGAGAAACGTGCCCCAAGGACAGAGGAATGTGCCACCAGCAAGGAGAATATACCAAGACATCAGGCTTTTACAATGACGGTCGAGGAGGCCGAAGCCATAGGCCAAGTCATCACTGGTAAGTCTCAATCCTTTCAAATCTTTTCAATCCTTGTGTATCACTATACTTTTCCTATATCTAAACATAAACTCACACAACTTAGGTACTATACTAGTAGCCACCCTTCCTGCACTCGCACTTTTTGACACTGGAGCGTCACACTGCTTCATGTTGCAACGATTCGTGAGAACGCATGCGATTCCCGTGAATTCACTCATTTCAAGATGGAATGTTAGTTTCGGGAATGGAGTCTTGAAAGCAACTATGGGGTATGATCAGTGTCCAGTTGTAGTCTGCGGACGAGAATTCTACGCAAATCTCAAAGTACTGGACATCCCAAATTTCGATATTGTGTTGGGAATGGATTGGCTGGGAGTATTCTATGCTACTATTGACTGCCGTCAAAGGAGCGTAATATTTGAGATACCAGATCACCCAGTCTTCTATTTCAAAAGTGGAGATAGAACTTTGGAGCCAGGAAGCTACCGTGCTAAACCGAAGAATGCATAAGTGTTCTCTCTACCGGCAGAAGAAGAAAAGCCTGCACGTAGGCGCTGGGCGCCAGATCGTCACGTGCGCGGCACGCGACCGCTGGAAACACCAGCAGGAAAGGGGCTTAGCCCCTGAGCTGGGAGTTGAACTCCCTAGGGGATTTGGAGTTGAACTCCTAAACATGAATTAGGTATAAATTTAGCGTTAAACTCCCAAAAGATTTGGATTTGGAGTTAAACTCCTAAAAGTTTTGAATTTGGGAGTTAAACTTCTAAAGGGTTTGGATGTGGAGTTAAACTCCTTTGAGAATTTGGATCTTGGAGTTGAACTCCTCGAAAATCTTCGGAGGTGATCAAAGGGGACCCCCTTTTTCTCCCTTGAGCCATGGATCTTCTCTTGAGTCTTGGATTTTTCCCAAAGTGGGATTTTTGGAGATGTGTCTCCTTCCTCCTCCTCTCTATTGGCTGGATCTTAGAGGAAAGGGGTTGGTGCTTAAAAATCTCCCCTTTTAGAGATTTGATGGAAGATTTGAGTTCCCCTTCAAGGGTTTTATGGTGAAAAACTATTTCTTTCTGGGAAAGGAAGAGTTAAACTCTTGATTTAATTCAGAAAAGAGAAGAAGCTTTAAAATCTTGAGGAAGGAGAAGGAAGCACAGAAACCCTAATTTTTGAAAGAAATCAACTATTGTCCTTCATTTCATCATCATGTTGTCTTATATAGGCTTACAATTTTACATATAGCCTCTTAGGTTTTACAAAGTTGCATTTTGCCCATCCCATACCTCATGTGCTTTTTTTTTGCCCATGAGCCATGGGCTTTAAAAAAATTTGGTTTTATACCTATTTTTCTTACATTTATTCATAAAAATTATATCAAAATTATTTATTACATAATTTTCATTTTGGCATGGGGTAGGCCGGCCGCGGGGCTCGACTTGGGCATAGGCCTACTTGACCTGGACTTGGGCTCGCTCACTTAGGTTGAATTTGATTTTGACTTGGTCGACTGAGGTGTAATTTTTTACCCCAACAAGTATATGATACCGTATTCTAATCTAGCGTTTTTTAGATTAGCCGGGTTATATATGATATAACCAGATTATTGAATTAAGTGTTGATTTAATAATGAACCAATATATTACTCATTTTAATTCTTTTCTTTATTCATATATATTTGATATATATACAAATGTATCATGGTTGATGATACAAAGAACATGGCAATATAAGAATCACATTGGAGAAAAGAATAAAGATATTGGTAAATATATATGAATAAAAACCAATGAAGAGATGAGTCATGGCTTCTATGATATTCTCAAAGGCCCTAGTAACCATGACTCATTCTTTTTAATTATTTTATTCATCCATACTTATCTATCTATCTCAATCTCATCGGTTCATTCTAATATTTCCAAGTTCATCTTCTTCACTTTTCTTCACTAGATTTTTTTCTAAGTTGGAAAAGAAAATAAAAGGAAAGAATTTTAATGAGAAAAATCCCTACTTCATCAACCTACACTGTAATAGCAAATTAGTATATGTTGTTATCTTCACTAATTCATAGATTAGTGAAGTGTGAGTTTGAGAGTGAGAAGCTTCAAGGTGGATCTTTCTTTGACAACGAAGACTACGAACAAGCTTGTTCCATCTTTTAAGTAGAGTCGTGGAAGAGTTCTAGGACTGCTACAAGAAGCAATTGAAGCGAAGGACCGGTCTACAAGGGTTGTAGTTTCTATTCACTTAGTGTTAATCCTTTTTTGCTTTGTTTTGAAACCTTAATCTCTAGTTCGATTCATGTTTAGTAAACTTAGCTCTCTAGAATTTTTTAAATTGCTCACATGCTTTTGTTAAAACCCTAGTAGAGGTGCTAAGATACACTTACATCATTTCCTATCAAGAGTATGTCATCCACGTACAATACGAGGAATATGACCTTACTCTCTACTGTCTTTTTATATATACATGGTTCATCTACATTTTTGATGAAGTCAAACTCTTTGACTGTTACATCAAAACAAATGTTCCAACTCCACGACGCCTGCTTTAATCCGTAGATTTATTTAAGCAGCTTGCACACTTTTCCGCTGCTCCCATTGTCTACGAAGCCCTCTTGCTGTGTCATATATACGCTCTCTTCTAAATCACCATTTAGAAAAACGGTCTTAACGTCCATCTGCTGGATTTCATAGTCATGGTATGCAGCAATGGTCAGTAGGATCCTGATGGATTTAAGTATAGCCACTGGAGAAAATGTCTCACCATAGTTGATACGCTGACGAAAACCTTTTGCTATAAGTCTAGTTTTGAAGGTCTCAACCTTTCCATCTACACCAATTTTCTTCTTAAAAATCCACTTGCTCCCAATGGGTTTTACCACTTCAGGAGCAACCTCCAAAGTCCATACATTGTTGGTGTATATGGATTCCATCTCAGATCACATAACATCCAGCCATTTTACAGAGTCCCCACTTATGATGGCATGCTCAAAACTAGTTGGGTCATCATCTTTTATGATGCAATCCTCACTCCCACCGTTAATGAGGAAACCATAGTGTCTTTCAGATGGGTGAGAAACCCTACTAGATCTGCGGAGTGGCTGAGATTCGTCGGGGACTATTGAATCTTCTGGTTCTACCAAATCTTCAGTTGCAGTTTGTGTTTCTGGAATTTCATCCAGTTCTACTTCATTACCAATAAATTCTTTTATAAGAAATTCCTTTTCTTAAAAGGTGGCATGTTGAGCAATAAACACATTCTGTTCCTCAATGTGGTAGAATAGATATCTATGTGAATTCTTTGAATATCCCACAAACTTGCAAAGAACTGATCGTGCTTCGAGTTTGTCCGGATTCTGTTTTTTAACATAGGCCAGACAACCCTATATCTTAACTTGTTTAAGATATGGTCTCTTCCCACTCCATATCTCATATGGTGTTTTAGACACAGATTTTGATGGAACTTGATTCAATAGGTATGCAGCTGTCTCAAGTGCATAACTCCAAAAGGAAATAGGTAATTCAGCAGTACTCATCATAGAGTGCACCATATCTAATAGGGTGCGATTCCTCCGCTCCGATACACCGTTGCGCTGTGGTGTATACGGAGGAGTAAGCTGAGAGAGAATCCCATTCTCTTTTAGATAATGTCGGAATTCCGTGCTTAAGTATTCCCCTCCTCGATCTGATCGAAGGATTTTGATATTTTTACCCGTTTGGTTCTCTACATCGCTCTTATATTCCTTTAATTTCTCAAAAGCTTCATATTTGTGTTTCAATAGGAACACATGTCCGAATCTTGAGAGATCATCGGTGGAGGTAATGAAGTATGAGGAACCATTTCTGGCATGTATAGACATAGAACCGCATACAACACTATGTATAAGTCCCAAGAGTTCAGTAGCTCTTGCTTCATGTCCCGTAAACGGAGTTTTGGTCATCTTTCCTTTGACACATGACTGACAAGTTTCATAACATGTAAATTCGAATGGTTCCAAATATGCATCCTTATGCAACTTAACTAGTCTAGTCGCATTGATATGACCAAGTCTACAATTCCACAAGAAGGCTTTGTTCATTTCTGAACTTTTCCTTTTGTGTGTATTCTGTATGTTTAGAACTATATTTTGATTTAGAACGTATAAATCATTACACAATGTACCAAACCCAATCAACACTTGATTTAGAAAATGTTCATAACATTTTTCTCGAATACAAAGTTATATTTTTCTTTATCTAATAAAGATATAGATATTATATTGCACATCATAGATGGTATGAAATAACAGTCGTTCAAAATCAATGTATTACCAGTTGGCAATACTAGGTGATATTCACTGACAGCTTCGGCAGCAACAATTGCTCCATTCCCTACTCTGAGAGACATATCACCAGTTTCCAGTTCTCTACTTTTCGTTAACCCTTATAACAGATTACAAATGTAGGATCTTGATCTGGTGTCCAATACCCATGATGTAGAGCAGACTGATAAACAGTTCTCAATAACTAACACACCCGAAGAAGATGCATCAGAATACTCCTTCTTCTTTAGGGCTACGTGGGAATCGTTGCATTCCCCTATCCCTTGTCCAGACTTATGACAGTTGTCATAAGATAGAGCGGAACCAACGTTTCCCAGCCCAGTATAATAAGGGGGTTTGGTCAATACATCCATGTTATTATCTTAATTAAGGCGTGGCATTGTCACTGTTTGAAGAGAGAGAAGAAAACACTTTAGCGTGCGCTCTTTCAAGATTAGATTGGTTATTATCTTATCTAATCAGGATGGCTCCCACTGTTTTTATCAAATCTTCCTTCAAATCCTAAAAAGTAAGATTAGCCGGGATTAATTACACCCTACAAGTTCGCTAATCGGTCAGCCAGGCTGGTGTTGGCACTCCGAAGGAGTCTTCCCATGCTTTCACATGGAACTAATTAAATAACCTCACTTCCGTAGGGGCATAACCCCATTAACACCTTTCTTAGACACCTACTGGATTAGCTCATTATAAAGTGGAAAACTCTCACAGGAGTAACGCTTACTCGCAGTGGGTATCGGGGTCCAACTATCACATAGAAGGTCAACAAGTCATAAACCGCAAGTCAAGTTCAGTCCCTCATTTCGTCACTAACTTAGACCCACCAGCACGACCCTTGACAAAATCAATAAAGTCATACGAATGTCCTAACAATCGCATCATCATGCGGCAGAAAAGCACTAATCGGCTACCGAACACTACGCCTTGACAAGGTTGACAAACGCAGCGCGAATACTAAACAGTACCTATCTGAAATGACGGAGGGCTACGACTGGTTTTGAAGAAAACCTTTAATGTAATGAACTTGATATCGTTTTAGAACCTAGTGATTTGAAATGGAGTGGTTTAAGCTTCGCTTTAAAAATCGAGTAGTTTTCAAAACAAACTGAGTGGGTTGTAGCATATGCTAGCTTTTGCTAAAGAAGTCATTCCCGGTGAAGGGATCTAGGCTCTTTCCTTATCGAATGAAGTGCTGGATATTCATAATGGAATACCACTATGCAAAACAAGAACTGGAGCTACCTTTTTGAAAAAGTGATTCTACAACATCTTTTAAGTTTCTTTTCTTTTCATTAATCTTATTAATGAAGTCCCGTCATTTATGTTTCCTAAATATCACAGAAGAAACAAAAATAAAACACATATATATGCAATCCGCATTCGCCACAGGGACCCGGGTCTTCACCGTAAGGTTACTTAACTTATGGCAGGGCGGGGTCAGGACTAGTGCGGATGCAAAACATATATAGTGTCTACTAATATTCATATATATAAGTAGCATTCGTCTCACGCAGTTATATAATCACATCACATCACAGAACAGCAGAAAAAAATATATGAAATATAGGATATACTAGGAAGACTGTGTTTTAGATTAAACCGGTAACGAAAAATACGGATTCCACGGTCGTAATGAATAGCTAAGTCTACACCTCTAGACCCCTACGAGAGCGGCAAGCAACCCTGCCAATTCTAGAGTTAGGCAACCGGTCTCGACTCCTCGAGACGGCCTTCTACTAGACTCTAGAACCCAGTTACTTGTGCTCTCCACCTTAGGTCTATCCTAATACGGAAAAGTAAATAATATATATCGAATGGAGACAACAAGCTCAACCCAGAAGTGTCCCAATAAAAGAATATTACATACAATTATTTACATGAATAAAAATTGAGAAACTCTCATCTCACATTAAAAAAACCCGGCTATTCAATCACGACGATCCAATATAACATATCGATAGCAACACAATAATATCGCATGTTATCAATGCAAGTAAATATGCGTATCCTTAATGTCGTTGTCGTATAGCAAGGTGATCGGGGATACTACCATATATTTTACTTACGGTCGCAGGAAAAAAAATGAAAACTACAATAATTAGAATCCGCATCTATAGGCATCATAAACCCGGATTATCACATATTCCGAATTTCATGCCTAATGTTATAAACCTTACATTTAAGCCTTGAATTGAAAACCCTTTTCAAAAATTTAGCCGGGCAATTCAACAAGATTCCCGATTGATGATTTGAAAGCTCGTTGGGAACTTTAGCGGATGGCTGCACCCCCGAGGCCCTCAATAAAGTGGACTTGGGCAGAACACCGTGGCCGCGAGCACCTAAATGGATGCTCTTGCCTATAGGGTTCTCCTATAGTCACTTGGTCGGGTCAAAAGGGTATGGATGTTTACTAGTGTCTCCCACCGAGTATTTGCGTACGATATGAGATTACGACGGAGTTTCGATCCAAATCCAAACTCCGTGGTAATCCATCATTTGAGACTAAAATGGAAGATTTACAAATCGACAACTGGTTTTCGCAAAACTAATCAATGTGAGTTCCAAAAATTGTATCACATAACCAAAGCAATATAGACAATATTAACATTTCAATCGATGTTTCAAACAACAACAATTCACAGAGAGATCAACCACTTGAGTCTCATTAAAAATATCCAGAAAATACAAAATTTGAAAATGAAGCAGAACAAGAAAACTGGGCTCCTAACTCCACAATTGCGCGGCGGAACCGCGGCCAATACATGGAATAGGCGGTGGTTCCACGGCTAATTGGTGGAGCAATGTGTTCGTACTTCTTGTGCCTTCATAAAATTACCTGCACGATTTTCTGAGCATTTTTAATCTTGAAAAAATTGAATTTTGAAAAAACGGACAGAAACTTGCAAAAGTCGGTATTATAATATCGATCGAACACTTTAACTTCATCTAAAGTACTCCTAGGCCTCTAGCTTGGCTCTGATACCATGAAAGCATGTCTTAGCACCTCCAGTAGGGTTCTATGAGTATCAAGTATGCAATTTTAAAAAATCTAGAGAGCTAAGTATACTAAATAAAAATCGAACTAGAGAATTAGGGTTTCAAAGACGAGCAAAACAATTTCTAAGCTAAGTGAAAAGAGTCTACAACCTTTGTAGTCTAGTTCTTCACTTCAAAAGCTCAAGTACTAGTCCTAGAACTCTTCTTTGACTACACTCGAAGGTTGAAACGAGCTTGCTCGAAGACTTCGTCGTCGAAGATGATCCACCTTGAGGTAACTCACACTCAAGATCACACTTCACTAATCAAGGTGTTAGTGAGGAGAACAACCTATACTAATTTCCTAGAGTAGTGTAGGTTGATGAAGTAGGGATTTTTTTCACAAAAATCTTTCTTTCTTTTTCTTTTTCTCACACTAGAAAAGACTAGTTAGGAAAGGAAGAAGATGAACTTTGAAAGTGAGAGTGAACCTTGAGATTGAGATAAGCTCAAGAAAATGATAATTATGTGTGAATAAAACAAAGAAAGGAGATGAGTCATGACTTCTCAATACTTTTCAAAGCTACTAGAGAATATGACTTATTCTTCTTTTCTTTTATTCACATATACAAATCATTATCTTGTTATCTTTATCTCTAATGTGATTCTCACACATCCATATTCCATGTATCATCAACCATGATACAAATGAAATTATATATATATATATAAAGAGAAGAAAATCTTAAGTGAGCTTAATATTAGTTTATATATATATATATATATATATATATATATATATATATATATATCAAATTATTAAATCAACACTTGATTCAATAATCCGGTTATATCATATATAATCCGGCTAATATCAAATATATATATATTTATATATCAAATCATCAAATCGTCACTTGATTCAATAATCCGGTTATATCATATATAACCTGGCTAACACACACACACACACACACATCAAATCATTGAATCAACACTTGATTCAATAATCTGGTTATATAAAAACGCTAGATTAGAATGTGGTATTATATACTCATATTTAATCAAGCTCCCGCACATATCTCCATATGTGTCCTACTTCATTTCGCTTGAGCTAGGAAAGCTCTATGTGAGACTCTAAAAACTCGCCAATACACTAGCAGTAGGTAATGATCACATCAAAGACCTACAAGCTGTCAGCGGTACTAGCTGGACATAATGGCTATCCAGGTATTGAACGAATAAAAGATCAACCAACAAACTTGTCTAATCTCCCGTAGAGCCTATAAGCAACACTTACCGTACAGTCCGGTCTCTTTATCTGATATATTGCATATCGAGTTTGGAGGGTGGAATCGTCAGACCCTAATAACTCGATAAGTCATATCGATATGCGGCCTATAACCTTTCGAGAAACTACCGATAACACTTATCAGTAAATCTCATCAGCCCTGGTCAGGGACTTGTTGTTATAGCCAATCGAGTATAGCGCAACGTCAACTCCCAATATTGGGAGAGACGAAACCTCTCATATCGCTCACTGCCTCCATGTGACTCGGAACTGTACCCAAAAACCACTTGTTTGCACGAATCATTTGAGCCGTGGTAGGGAGGAAATCAAAGTATAGTGGGAACCACATAAGACACTATGACGATCTCAGGTCTACAGACTAACCTGTACAAGTGTCACCAGAGAACTGTTATCTGACGATAGGTATAGTACCATCTAAGAGTTCTTGGCGAGTCATGTTCGGTGTACTCATTCTCCAATGAGCGCATGTGAACAATGTTTGATGTCAAACACCAATGGTTATGGGATCAACCATAGCCCCATACAAGGTCAAGAAACGCACACACTAGTCTATTCTGGAATATCGATACCCTGTCTCGATGCTCCCTTGACTAGGAACTGTTAAGGATATACTTGTGGACAACACAAGCCCCACTAGTATAATCTGCATCATAGTCCTGGTAGTCAAGCCAACATTCTAAGGGTTTTATCAACATGTATCAAAGAGACAGTAAACTAAAACAAATGCACGTGTTAAGATAAAGAGCAACCAGATAGCATACTATCATGTCGAGTAATAAAGTCCTCTCTCTCTCTCTCTATATATATATATATATATATGTCCAAGCATCCACTATAATATACAATAATGGCCTCTACGGCATACATATTCCTAACACTACCCAACTCATGACTTGGAACTGGCAGCCGCTATTTTTTTGAGCTGAAGATTTGGAGACACTACTTTTTGGGCGAAAGGGTAGAGGTGTTTACCGATAACAAGAATCTAAAATACGTGTTCACACAAAAAGAGTTTAATATGAGATAGCGTAAATGGTTGGAGCTAATGGATGACTATGATCTTGATCTAAAGTACCATCCGGGGAAAGTTAATGTAGTACCGGATGTTTTAAGTCGGTTGCCAGCAGTACGGCTATTGACTACACAGATGGAGAGTATAACAGATCTTCAAAGATTCGAGTTAGAGCTTGTACTACCAGATTCTTCGGGACAGTTGATGCAGCCGCAAGTATAGTCATTCTTGTTGATAGTATTAAGACAGCACAGTTGCACGATCATAGATTGCAGAAATTGCGAGGACAAGTAAAAGTGGGACTTCACACGAATTTATTGATTCATGAAGATAGTTCTTTAAGATTTGGAAGTCGTTTGTGTGTGCCTAAAGGAGATGTTCGTGAAAAAAGTCATGAAGGAAGCTCATAGATCTGCATATTCAGTACATCCAGGAGGCACGAAAATGTATAGAGATTTATGACAACACTTTTGGTGGGAAGGCATGAAAAGAGAGATTGCTCGTTATATGTCGAGGTGCTTGGTGTGTCATCAAGTCAAGGCTGAATCTCAAAGAGTAGCTGGTTTATTGCAACCACTCCCGATTCTTCAATGGAAGTGGGAATTTATAACCATGGATTTCGTGACAGCCTTACCACGGAGTCCAAAGGGCAATAACGCAGCTTGGGTGATTGTCGATCGACTGACCAAGATAGCTCATTTCATACCATTTCGAGTTGGTCAGCCGACGGAGGCTTATCAAAGAGGTACATGCAGGAGATTGTGAGATTGCATGGAGTACCAGTAAGTATCGTTTCTGATCGTGACACCCGGTTCTTATCACATTTTTGGAGTGGTGAAATCGTTTGCATGGAAAACGAGATTCGACAAAAGTTTCCATATCTCTTTCCTTGGATCCATATTGTTCTTGTCTTTTCCTGTTTCGTGAATTTCGAGGACGAAATTCTTGTGTAGTTGGGTATAATGTGACACCCTAGTATGGTTATACAATATTAATTTGTATTTTAAAACTTTCTTTCTTTTATTTTTTTGGGTTGCAATCGATTCGAATAGTAGTAATGATTATCAGACCCGACCCGCATGTGTGAAACTCAGTATGGTGCTAGATTATATCTGATATTTATTAGTAAACTAAATACATGTGAATCTAGTATAATATATCTATATATAATATCTAAATCACTATATATCTTTTGGGTAGCCACAAGTTAAAGATAATTTGTAATTGTTAACTGTCATCATATGGTTGCCATCCTATATCTTATTTTTCTTTTATCTTTTACGTTTAAATGTCAAGATATCTAATATCAAATATTTGTTAAATCTAGATATATATTTAAAATCCATTTTAATCTTATGTTAGGGGGTATAATTTATTTAAATTATATTCTTACATTATGGTTTAAAGTTTACGTATGTGAATTGTTTTCCAAAATATATATTTGATGAGATTTTGGTGGAGATTGGTTATAATTTAATATTATCTATATACCTTAAAACTTATAATATAATATATATAACCTAATAAATAATACTATATATATAATACATATAATTCATATAGTTTAAAATAAAATAAACTTATAGTTTAAAATAAAATAAACATCTCTCTCTGTTCTTTCTTTCTCTTTCTCTCTCTCGCCTTTTCTCTTTTCTAACTCGTTTCGCCGTCTAACCGAGACTCTCGGCTCACCTCAACCCTGACTTGACTGTCGTTACTGCTGTCTCGCCATCACATCACATCCATCGTCGTCGAGATCATCGGATTTGTCTCGAGCAAGTTCTGATCGTATTATGCACCGTCGTGATATTGTTTCATTCGTGTGTTAGTAACCGAAGCAAGTATTTCTAAATACTTGTTGCATGCTAGTTACGGCCGGATCATATATGGCGTAACAATATTACTATTGGTTTCGTAATATTATTATTTTATATTTGATAGATTGGTATTTTTACAAACTGGATCGACATGAGTTTAATACAAATATGTTTAAATTAATATTTACTATTATGATTGATAGTTTGGTTTATTTATGTATGCATATTGATTATATTTTTAATTAGTGGTTGTTTAAGTTGAGTTCAGTATACTACAGTTTCTTTACAACAATTGTTATATTAGAATAATGCATAATTGTTTCACCATCATTTATTGTTATATAGTCAACAATATACTTTATCAACAAATAATTGTTTAGTAAAGATTTTATAACGTTATGCAAAATATAGTTTGAAAATATTATAGTTTACACATGAAACGTCGCCGCCAAGCGGATACGACAAATCTGGAATTTACTGTACACCATACCTTATAAAATTTATTATATATCATAGAAAAATCATTAGCACATGTTCTTTAGTTCGTTACGAAGCTAACTCATAATGCTATAACCCTGTGAAATATTTACTTGCAAAATAAATTGTTTAAATAATATAGACTGTAAATGAAAGTACCTCTGAACTTCTGTCCAAAAAAATTCCAGCAGCAAACTTTCAATTTCAAACGTTCATAACTTTTTGTAGGAACAACCTGAGATATTTTAATTTATAAAAATAAAAACCTTATTGAATTAGCTTTGTTTTGGTATATGATACGCCTCTTTTGGAGAACGTTTGTTATTTTAAAACTATTTTACAAATTACGGTGATACTGAATTTCTGAACGGAACTTTCTTATGCATAGTTAATCAACGCCACTTTTATGGTTGTTAATCGGATTGAATATTCTATCCATATTAATGCTATTATTTTGGTCTTGTACATGATATGATTATGTTATCCTTGACATACTTATAACCTGCCAGACTGTACTATTTTTGTTATCATGTTAATACCTGTTGCTTGTAATACTTACCGATGTCAACAATACTGTATTGTTATCCTGATTGACCTGACTTGTTGTCTTGCCAAACAAAGCATGTACACGATTATTCCTGTGTTGGTATTAAGTAGACATTCTAATGATGCCTGACTTAAACACGAAATCTAGGAGAAATCAATAATGAAACCCGACTTGTAACTCAACAGTTCACTACTTTCCAGAGACTGATCAGACGATACGGGCTTCGGGCCCCGGAATGATGATGCTGATATCATTCATCTGTACATGATATTGTTTTTATTGCCTAGTGGCCCGTCTCGGATTCAGCCCCGAGAGTCATGACCGTGGTCCCGGGCACGCACGGGATACTATTGAGTTACATCGGGGATTCCATTAATTGGTTTTAAATACCGTTAGGATAGATGACCTAGAAATACAGACTTTATAGCCTGCTGATATATCACATGTGAGTGTTTGTTTATAATTATACTTTATTTTTGCATATAACTCCTTATAATACATTGCTCAGTTTATTATTATGATATTTATGACGCACCGACGTCTGGGTTTTGCATGGCCAGAATACTTGACTTAGTACGTGAGTACTTTGACAGGATCGCCAATCAGTGAGGACCATCACACTGATATAGCTCTTATTGATGGTTAGTTATTCGTTAAATTTTTATTACTTTCGCTACTATTTTCTGTTATCGTTTGTGGCTATTTGGATATGTTTAGAGATAGTTATATTATTGCTTTTGATTACTGATAGACAGCCATAATGTGACTATGGGAGAATATTTTCTTACCATAGGTTGCATGGATGGCTTTGTTACGTTCCCGATTTTATGTATTCTAGGAAGCAGGGCGTGTTAAGATGATAGTATGCTATCTGGTTTGTATTTATTATTCATAAGTATACGTTTTACTTGTTATAATGTATCACTACTACATGAAGATAAAGCCCATAGGATGTTTGCTTGACTACTAGGATTATGATAAGGATCATACCAGTGGGGCCTAGGTAGTCTATAAGTACATCCTTGAAAGTCCCTAGTCGTAGGAATATCGAGACTGAGCATCGGTATTCCGGTTTAGACTAGTGTATACGTTTCATAACCCTGTATGGGGCGATGGATGATCCTATAACCATTGATGTTTGACACCGATGATTGTATACAGGTGCTCATTGGATGAGTTACGCTGGACGGACTCGCCGAGAACTCCTAAATGGTATTATACCAATTATCGGATAGCGGTTCTCTGGTGACATGAGTACAGGGTAGTCCCTAAATCCAAGATCGCCAATGTGTCTTGTGTGTGTTCCCACTGTACTTAGATTACTATCCTATCATGGCTTTAAAGAGCCGTGCAAACAGGTTTTAGTTAGGTACAGTCCCGAAGCACATAAAGACAGTGAGCGTTCGAGGGAATTCGTCTCTCCCGGAATAGGGAGTTGATGTCACACTGTAGACAGCTGGCTATGACCATAAGTCCTTGGCCAAGATAGTCGAGATTTACTGATAAGTGTTATCATTAGTTTCTTTGGTGGTCATGAGCTTGACGTCAGCACGACTTATCGGGTTATTGGGAGTCTGACGGTTTCCACCTCCCAGACCCGGTATGCGACTGTACGGTGAATATCACTGATAGGTTCTAGCAGGGTACGGACGAGCTTACTTGTTGAACGGCTTTTCGTTCAATACCTGGATAGCCGTTATGTACAACTAGTACCTCTAACATGCTTATAGATTTACCCGGTGGAGGATTGATCTGAAAGTGTTTCGAATCAATCGGATATGATCCTAACGTACTGCAAGTGTATTATCGAGTCTTTAGAGTCTCACGCAGAGGGGTTTTCCCGTTCTAGCGAAATGATGTAGCGCACGTACGGCGATACGTGCAGGGTCCAATTAAACATGTGTGTGTGATACTGCATGTATTAATCGGACGGATGATACTATCCGGTTTATGATTGAACCGGGCCATTAAATCAAGTGTTGATTTAATGATATTACTTATATATGATGATGCATATATAAACTAGTATTATTGTGTTATTCTCACTCTCTTTTGTTTTGTTCCTTATCATGTGCATGTTACATGTCATATGTATATATGTGTGTGTCTATACACACGCACACACACACACTCATCTATTTATTCATGACACTTGGATGATATATATATATATATATATATATATATATATACACTCATCTATTTATTCATGACACTTGGATGAAAAATAAAGCAAATAGTTTATGAAAAGAGTTTCTACTCTTTTCTACTAACCATGGTTTTCATTTGCACCATGTTTTTTTCTCTTATCCAAGAACAAAAAGAAGAAGGAGAAGTAGAGAACAAAAGAAAAATGAGAGAAAGAGAGTTCATTTTTCATGCTACATCTCTCTCGTCTTATCTCTAATAAAGATCAAGCGAGTGTTTCTTCAATTTGATTGAAGTTGAAGTTAGAACCGGTGGGTTTCGTGTAGATCATTTTCGACGGAGCCGATCGAAGATCAAGCGCGATCCGAAGCACCTCAGAACTTATTCGGAGTCCGGAGTTCAACCATTGGAGCAAATGAAGACACTTCAAATGTTGTACATTCTCAACTAGCTCCATTCTTTTGTTTACAAGTTTTAATCTATGGTTGATTCTAGGTTAGGGAAGTCTTGCTCGCTTGGAATTTTTTCCCCGTTTTCCCGCTTCCGTAAAGATTTTATAAACCAGTCCAGCGAGCATGACGACCTTACACCCTGCACTCATGTCACCAGAGAGCTGCTACCCCACAATAGGTATAATACCAACCAGGAGTTCTCGGTGAATCCGTTCGGTGAAATACATTATCCAATGAGCACATGTAAACTATTTTTGGTGTCAAGCACCAATGGCTATGGGAACTACCATCATCCCGGTAGGGGTCTAGAAATGTATACACTAGTTTATTCTGGAGTATCGATACCCAGTCTCGAGACTCCCATGACTAGGAACATTTAGGGATGTGCTTATAGACTATCCAGGCCCCACTAATACGATCTCTATCATAATTCTAAGAGTCAAGCAAAGATCCTACGGGCTTTAGCAACATGTATTAGCAATAATAACAACAAATAGAAACTATACACATGAATGATAAAGGCAAACCAAATAGCATACAATCATATCGAGCAAGACTGTCTTGTATGTGTGTGTGTGTGTCCAATAATTACAATAATTGCCTCTAGGGCATACATATCTAACAGCCACAACACTACCCGCTTATCATAACTTGTTGTACCCGAAATGTGTGTACCCTTATAAAACCAAACTAAAACAAACTAAAATATGGAAAGTAGTTTTTAAGCGGCACCTTATCTACATGTTAACTTATATACTTGCGACACTAGTTTTATTTACCCTTTTACTATGTACATGGTGACGCTGGTTCACATACCTTTGTTTCACTTTGTTACATATGAACCCCTTTGAAAATCCTACTTGAGTTTAACCCGCTGAAGAACATTTCTTCTCTTTTTCTCTCTCTTCTGAAATATCCAATAGAGCATAGAAGATAACAGGGACGGAACAATTAACGTGGAAGCTTTAGTAGCGGACCTCGACCATTTCAAAACAGAGTTTTAATCACTTAGGTTAACTTGATTAGTTATCTTTTCCTTTTTTTGTATCAGCCTAACTATTGAGTCTTGTTTTATTTCCAGTCTTTCTCTTTATGATGTTATAAACCTTGTGATCTCGTTTGTAATAAATGTTGGATAATGAATAAAGTTGCTTTTATATATTCCTGCATACTATACGCTTAGCGTAACTGTATCGGAGAGAGTTTACTTCTCGTTATAGTTACGTTGTGGGTCTCGTCGTGTCTCCGCTCCCGTATCTTGGGAAGCGGGGCGCGACAGTGATCCTTCGGGTTTTGACAATCACTATTAGGGCATGTTTGGGAAATGAAAAGTAAAGAGAGAAAGTGAGAAAGTGCTATCACTTTCTCCCTTTACTTGTTTGGTAGTTGAAACAAGAAAGCAGAAAGTACTTTCTACCTTTTTGTCCTATATGTATTATTCTCTAATCCACTTTTTCACTAGAACTAAAGAATGTGGAGTAAAGTAAAATGAAGTGAATTTCTTAGTATTATTTTATTCCACTTTCCTTTTTCCCTTTTTCCTTTCTACTACTCCTACCAAACAATCCAGCATTACTTTCCATTACTACATAAGCGCCAACTCAGATTCTTTCCTACTTTCTATTTAATAAAAAAAAACAATAATTAATACTTTATTTTCATTTCACTTTTCTACTACTTTCTTACATTCCTACTTTCTTTTCACTTTCCAATTGCCTATTTACAAATAAAATCCGTCGAAGTTAATTTGTGACAATACATATATTCTCATCATATATATTTTTATGCCAAATATCTGTTTAAATAGTTTGGATTGAATTAGTAAAGCCCTGTTTGGAAGCGGAGTTAAAGTTTTCTAAACCGTAATTTCATAAAGTTAGCAAAACCAAATTCCAAAATCCTAACTTTGCCTTATTTGACAATCATTTTGGAGTTGAGAGAACTACAACTACCTCAACACAAATGTTAAGATCGCTGTAGTTTTCTGATGATACTCACAAGTGGTATTTCCTCATATTATGACACGTGGCGGATGACATGTCCCGAAGGCTACGAAGGTGGAATAAATGAGTTGCATTAGGGACATTCCTCGGGACCTCATCTCGAGAAAGTGTCCGACCTTTCAGGATGTTGGAGATAGTGCCCTCAGAGTCAATTATTGGATCACAGGCACGTGATTGCAATGATTGAGAGAGGACCTATCCCGGTAGGACAGTCTTACTCAAGATGATAGTATGCTATCTGGTTTATCTTTATCATCGTATACTGCTTTAGGTGACCTGACATGTCGCTATTACACGTTGATAAAGCCCCTAGGATTCTTGCTTGACCACCAGCAGTATGAGGGCGATCATATAAGTGGGAGTTGGGGTCTATAAGCACATCCTTAAAAGGTCCCTAGTCGTGGGAGTTTCGAGACAGGGCATCGATACTCCAGAGTAGACTAGTGTGTACATTCGAGACCCCGACGAGGGGCGGTGGCCGGTCTCACAAGCCACTGGTGTCAGTTGGTTCACCTAAGATGTATACAGGTGCTCATTGGGTTATGAGTACACCGGACAGGACTCGCCGGGAACATGCTAGTTGGTCTTATACCTGACGTCAGATAGCAGTTCCCTGGTGACATGTGTACAGGTTAGTTCATCGACCTGGGGATCGTCATTTGTCTCGTGTGAGTTCCCACTTTACTTTGATTACTACCCTACCACACTCAAAGGAGACGTGCAAACAGGTTTTATTTAGGTACAGTCCCGAGCCACATGGAGGCAGTGAGCGGATCTTCAGGGGTTCGTCTCTCCCGGTATAGGTCGCGCTGTGTCTAGGAGAGCCATTACACGAAGCCCTCGGCCGAGGCAGGAGATTTACTGGTAGGTATTCCAGTAGTATCTCAGGGTGTTCTGGGCTACACTCCGACACGACTTGTACCGCTTTTGGGGGTCTGACTTTTACCAACCCCCTAGGCCCGCCATGCGATGCTCATAGACGAACGGACCGGACTGTATGGATATTGTCAATGACAGGCTCAGTAAGGTGTCAGGATGAGTTCGCTCATCGACGTCCCTTTTGGTCAATACATGGTAGCCCGTTACGTATTGGCTTATACCTCTGACGTGCTAGTGGTTAAATCCACAACTAAGGTGTTGACGAGTCTTTAGAGTCCCCCATATTCAGTTGCTCAAGTTTTCGGGCGAAACGCTGTAGAGGCCGTATGGAGATATGGCAGGGTTCGATCAGATACGTGCGGTATTGCACGGATCAGGATCGGACGGTTAGTACTAGAGGCCGTATGGATATATGGCAGGGTTCGATCAGATACGTGCGGTATTGCATGGATCAGGATCGGATGGTTAATACTAGCCGGCTTTGGTTTAAGCCGGATCCTAGTATAGTACAGTGTAGATTTTGTCTCATTGCATTTGTATTCGGTTGGAATACAGATGCGGGTATGTATACACAGTATCGGGGTTTTCCTGTAATTTATTACGGGACCAGTTTTCTGGAGTTGCCAGTTTGCTTTCCGTTTCGGCCATTTTCATATGTATCTTTCATTGGCCGAAGATTGGTGGAGGAGGGCCTATTTGCAAGCATGCAAATTTGGATAGTGGAGGGTGTTATTTGCATATTCTTGTATCATGATAATTCCTCCACCATTTGACTTCTTCTTTTTTCCATCATGGCTTGACTTTTGAGTCATCATGGTTGTTGATGATTAGCTTGTTGGAGTGTTGGTTTTGGTGCAATCATGGTTGTTGATGATTGGTTGATGGAGTGTGAGTTTTAGTGGGTGATCATTTCCTTATTCATGATAACCCTTTTCTCTCTCTTGTTTATTTGGCTCACACTCATTCTTTTGATACTCACTCCACTCTCTTCTCCTCACTATGCCATGGCCGGCTATTGGAGGGCATGGGCTGTCCAAAACTTTTGGCTTGGGGATTTTGCTCTCTTCATGTTTTAAAAATCCCCAAGTTCCTCTACAAAAGTTCACATATCATTTCCTCCACCAATAAGGCAACATCCACTACCCCAAAATGAGACATGAGTTCTCTACACATTCTACAGCAAATCTTGGGCACGTCGGCTCGCCAACTTCGTGCCCGAGTTGCCTCGGTATAGAGGTGGGAGCCCGTAAAAGAAGCCGGCGACGTGGTGCCCTTCCGGCGACGAGGTGGAGACCGGACATTCCGCGGGAGATCGGGACGACGGCGAGAAGACCGGAGGACACGGATCACTCGGTATATCTCTCTTCCCCATCTTGTAGTTAGCTAGGACTAGTTAATGGCCCGATCCGTTTTTTAGTGCGCGGTGGTGCCGGTTTGAAAAATTAAAGTTAACCATCGCTTCCGCATTTGGCCTCGGGATGGAGGCCGGGGCGCCGCCGTGCACTTACAGTGGTATCAGAGCCTCGCCATTAACATAGTCTAGTTTTGTTTAATGTGTTTACATTTCCGATCGATCAAAAATTCCAAAAACCCGCGTTTTCTTCACATCAGTTTCTGTCGAAATTTTTTGGAGTCCAAAATTTTTTCAGTGTGTTGCAGAAGTATGTACAGGGGATTTTAGGCATACTGTAAAAATTCGATGCACTGATTCCCTAGAAGGACCGCGGAACCGCGGCCAAACCCCTCTTTGGGCCGCGGTTCCGCGGCAGTAAGAGGGAATCGTTGCACCAATTTTTTTCAGAGGCCTTCTGGGTTGAAAATATAGGTTTTGGAATATTATTTTTGGGCCCAAAATTTCTTGATGTGCTACAGTAGTACTTGGGGGCCCACTTGGTAAAATTTGATCGATCGGATATTTTAAACACATTATTTCACAATATTTATATTATATCTGCGACCGTGAATGTCACTTGATCGGTAAATCCCGTCTGACTGCTATAGCCCGGTTAGACGAATTTGCGAACGTGACCTTCACGTTGATGTTCTGTGTATTGCTGTGATATTGCGGATCGGTCGTGGGGATAACCTGGTTGCAATGGTAGTACAGTTTTGTTGTATTATGTACATTCGATATTGCGGGGCGAGCGTCCGACATGTGGACTGCCGTCACTGCCTGTTTGTATTATTATTTTGGGGCACGACCAGGTTGCGGTCGATGTACCCGTTGTATGTATATTTTACTTTCTGTACTAGGATTACCCCGCGGAGGGGTGCACGGATAGCCGGGTTCTAGAAGGCAACGGGCCCGCATCTCATGGCATTGAGACGGAGGGGGCTTCACTCTAGAATTGGCGGGCTATTCGCCGCACTCGTAGGGGGTACAGGTTGACCCAGGAGGGGTGCCCAAGTTACCGGATTCCGTGAAGTGCTGGGTGGTCCATTCACGTTGCTGAAGGGGGCTGCCTTGCTTCAGGTTTTGGCGGGTAACTTGCCGCGCCCATAGGGGTCTAGGATTTCCTTGCACAGGCTATCCACACGACCAGGGGAACGTTGGGTTTCAGTGGTGGCTCTGTGAAACCCGGGGATCCCAGATATCTGTATTGTTCTGTGATGCTGTACATTTCTGTGATGTTGCATTTTTATCACGCCTTGAGCGAAATATAGTATATTGGTATATATATTAGTAGATGTTGTATATGTTTTGCATCCGCGCTAGTCCAGTCCCCGCTCTGTTGTTGGTTAGCTAACCTAACGGGTAATGACGGGACCCAGTGGCGAATGCGGATGGCATATACGTACGTCATATTATTTTCGTTCTTTGTGGTGTGGTCAATTGATGGAACTGCGTTGATTCGGATCAATGCAAGTTAAAAACAAATCTAATCTGATGTTGTTGGAACACTTTTCAAAAAGCTGTTATTGCAAGGACGTTCACTTTTGTTTTGCATCATGGTATTCAGTTGGAATATCCTGCTCCTCAGTGGACGAGGCAAGGGCCGAGATCTCTTCACCGGGAGTGACCCCTTGGACAAAAAGTTTGCGTCAGGGCAATGACTTCACTATAGCCGATTATTTTTGCTTTGCACCGTGGTATTCAGTTGGAATATCCTGCACCTCATTCTACGGGGAAAGAGCCGAGATCCCTTCACCGGGAGTGACCTTTTTAGCGAAGGTTTTCGTCACTATATTTTCAAAAAGCTATCCAGTTCCTTCAACGATATCAAGTTCATTACGTTAAAGGTTTTCGCCAGAAACCATTCATAGCCCTCCGTCGTTTCAGATGGGTAGCACGTAGTATTCATGCTATGTTTGTTGACCTTCGTCAAGGCATAGTGTATGGTAGCTGCTTGTTACCTTTCTGCTGCATAGATAGATGCGTTGGTTTGGGACAGTCGTATAGCCTTGTTGACCTTCGTCAAGGGCTTGTACGGGTGGGTTCAAATTAACCTGGACAATGACGGGTAGAACTTGACATATGACTTATGATTTGTTGACCTTCGTTAAGGTCATAAGAGCATGGGGAAAAAATCACATCGGGAGTTTCTAAAGAAACTGAAACTTGCCAGATATGCGCATACTTTCTGGAGTGTGATGACGTGAGCGGATTCCGTCACGTTATCATGCGATGATAGTTGGATCCCGATTCCCACTGATGAGTTGGTTTACTCCTCGGGTGATCCCGACTAATTCTTCTTTCAGGTTTGGAGGAGAATTTGACGGTACAGTGGGAGGTTTCCAGATTAGATAAATTGGTAACCATTCTGATCTAGGTTAGAGTGCACGCTGAGTGTTTCTTTTCTCTCTCTCTGGCAGCGACCATTGACCCGACCCTAAGACTATGACTCAGTGACCAAGTTGACCGAACCTTCTAAAACACTGGCTTTTGGATTGTCAGAGTTGCAAACCTCATTGCCACTCCTACTTTTACCCTTTTCTCCAGGACACCCCGTATTACTACGAACGTCCACTTCCATTGGACAAAACCATCGTATGGTTATATACGAACTCGAAGGAATTTATTCGAGGATGGTTTCCGGTTCTGGAGAAAACGGATAGGACTATTCAGTTGTCTTTTCCTTTTACCTTCTCTCAAGTTGCGAGTACTCCTTGGTTTAGGAGATAGTACACCTATTACGCAAATTGGATAGTCTTCTTCCAAACCTTAGGCTGGTGCCGACCGGTAGGGAATGAAGAAAACCAATTAGCCTAACGATGGTGTACAGAAGGTATTAAGTAAAGACATAACAAGGGATTAGAAGGAGGGCAAAGTAAACTGCGACTGCTATTCACGACCAAACCAAGTATTTCTTCGCCGATCCTGAAATCACCTTTGTATTTCTCCAGAACACTCCGTATCACTACGAAGATCCACAGTTTATTGGATACTCCATTGTATGGTTATATACGAACTCGAAAGGAACCCGTTCCAGTTCGGGATGGATTCTGGTTCAGGAGAAATAGGAATAAGGTTTATTCGGTTGTCTTTTATCTTCACCTTCTCTCGCATTGCGAGTGCTCCTAGGATTAGGACAGCACACCCATTATGCTTATTGGATAGTCTTCTTCCAAACCATAGGCTGGTGCCGAACGGTAGGAAAGGAAGAAAACCATTTGGCCTAAAGGGGTGTACAGAAGGTAATGACTAAAGACATATAAAGGGATTTGGAGAGGTGGCAAAGAACTATACGGTTACAGTCGTGAATCTGGAAGAGGCATTACTAGGAATACCGGGATACCCCATCGAAACATTTCAATGTTTCAGTTTCACTGTGTACTGTTAAAGGAAAGCTGATTTCCCAATTAGTCCTTACTCCAGGGTATGTATTTACCAGGTATGATTCTCACATCTGTATGGTTTTTCAGATGATGAGTGGGAGTAGGTTAGTGGGAATTAGGTGATCTTCCTCATTATATCGGGATTCGTTGTAATCGGTGATATTTGAGGAAATCACCTGGGCTGTTTGCCGGTCGGCAAATATTTGGTTTTGAATATCCGATGTTATGCACCAATTTCAAATTGATATATCTGTACGTCTATTTTCATAGAGTGAGTATACCTTTCTGAAATTATGTCTATGACATTTACCTATATCAGTGGATGGTTAGGTAAGGAGCATTGAACAGCGGTGTAATTCTTCATAACCATAAGTACAGTTTTCAACCTACGACACACAGGGAATGGGTTATCAGACTCAAGGGACTTATACAGAGTATTGTATATTGTCCAGGGTCCATCAGGACAGAGGGGTTGGTCCTCGTACTATATTCGGTTTACTTATGACTTCTCTAGTTTTTAGACAGGTG
The DNA here is from genome assembly GCA_030015575.1 of Agapanthus africanus. NCBI lineage: Eukaryota > Viridiplantae > Streptophyta > Magnoliopsida > Asparagales > Amaryllidaceae > Agapanthus > Agapanthus africanus. The sequence goes on along the minus strand of CM057345.1, from coordinate 540,010,674 downwards.
TTTTGTGGAAACACAGGGTCCGAATTTTGAGAAGTTATAGGTATTTGAATAAAGTAGAGAACCAGGTATTGCAAGTATCGGGATTCTTCAAGGTAATCGAAGATGTAGATACTTGTGTATGGTGTTCAGTTGATAGTAATGATTAAGAGAACTTGCTTCTCTTTCAGATTACTCATAATGGAAGCATTCCTAAGTTGAGTAACGCTGATCGGCCTTCTTCCATTTAGTTGACATGCACTGGAGACAGCTGCATGATTTGAATCTGGTTCAATTAAATCAGTGCCTCTGGTTCTATATTGGATATAGAACAGTTCATATCTTAACGATGTTAAAGTACGGGGAGTTGTCCGGCTTATGATTAAAACCAGACACTGGACAACTCAAGGCATGTTTCTGTAATGGCTGTTTGTGGGTTGACCCAGGCTATGACGAGGGTTGACTTCCTACCATCTGGAAGATCAATAGTGATATTGTTCTAGACTCGCCACAGTTTTATTAAAAATGGATTTTTTCAGAAAAACAGTAGTGGGAGTATGGTAGAACTGGAAGTGATTCCAGAACCACAAACGATTACTGAAGATTTCATAGGAACCTAAAGATTCAATCTGGCTTGACATTCCATTGGCCACTCCGCAGATAAGGTGGGTAACTTCAGGCACCCGAGAGGTACTCCGGTAGCCTCAAGGACGGGGACAGGGAAGTTCTTGTTTACCCAGCTTTGCCATTATTGTTGTTCCAGACTGTGAGACCTGGCAGGAGGATGAGTATAGCGTTGTTATAAACTAGTTTTAGAAGTGTACGTGTATATGACTCTGCCAGAGGGTTGTCGTAGTCAGTGGGAGCAGCGGAAGCATTGGTGGACAGGTTGCTTATGTCTATTTATAGACTAAAGCAGAGTAGCGGAGATAGATCATCTATTTCTGATGTGACAGTCATAGGTTTGACTTCATCAAAATAGGGGATGGATTTGTTAAGAAGGTAATGGGGTGTAATGTCCTGGTATTTGGATGACATACACAGAATAGGAAAAGAAACTCCTATACTACGATCGGTTATACTTTGGTCGTCACACAGTGGTTTCTCCACAAAGAAAATGGATTTTATATCTGACATACTGGTTACTAGATCTATGGCTTTAGATCTAGATTTAGGTGGTTTCCCAATCAGGGTACTCAGACAGCATTCTAAGAGTATTTAGAATGGACGACTCCTGGCACGGTAGTGTACCTGCAGGTGATGGAGTCACCCTCTCTAAAGGTGTCTTACAGACTAAAGGGGAGAGGGATGTGCATGATTGGCAGATCACTTGCTTAAGCAATTGAGTCAATCATGAGATGTCAAGTACCACACCAGATGTTGTTCTTGCACTAGATGCAATAAGTTGACATTGATCCTATCCTAGAGAAACAGTCGGAAGCGGTTTGAGAACATAAGTGAATGTTCTAGGGATATGATAACGACAGCCTCATTCGGGAGACAGTTATCATTCTAGGCTTCCAAGGTGACCTGGACGACAAGGAGATTGTCAGAGTTATAGTTTTTCCTTCTGACGAGGGGCAGTATTTTGGACAGGTGGTCCAAGGCAATACTGAGGGAGGGATGGCGCAGCATACTGATTAAGTTCAGTTGACGATACAGTCTAAGAAGTTTGGATTTGGAGTTCATTTATGAGCTAGGTCCCATCAGACATCCAGACACATTCTAAGACAGGTATTGCTCATTTCGGGAGATGGCTTTCTCCGCGAACTTGAGATATAGAGAGATATAGAAAGAAACATCCAGGCGGATCCACTCACTGAGGCTATTCCTCGAATGCAATAGTTTCGCAAACGAGCTTTGTGAGACTGACTAGTAGAGAAGTTGGGTGTTCGGTATCACACGGGCTGTGAGTATGCGACATCGCAATAATTAGCCTTGAGTGCAAGTGGGAGATTGTTGGAGATAGTGCCCTCAGAGTCAATTATTGGATCACAGGCACGTGATTGCAATGATTGAGGGAGGACCTATCCCGGTAGGACAATCTTACTCAAGATGATAGTATGCTATCTGGTTTATCTTTATCATCGTGTACTGCTTTAGGTGACCTGACATGTCGCTATTACACGTTGATAGAGCCCCTAGGATTCTTGCTTGACCACCAGCAGTATGAGGGCGATCATATAAGTGGGAGCTGGGGTCTATAAGCACATCCTTAAAAGGTCCCTAGTCGTGGGAGTTTCGAGACAGGGCATCGATACTCCAGAGTAGACTAGTATGTACATTCGAGACCCCGACGAGGGGCGGTAGCCGGTATCACAAGCCATTGGTGTCAGTTGGTTCACCTAAGATGTATACAGGTGCTCATTGGGTTATGAGTACACCGGACAGGACTCGCCGGGAACATGCTAGTTGGTCTTATATCTGACGTCAGATAGCAGTTCCCTGGTGACATGTGTACAGGTTAGTTCATCGACCTGGGGATCGTCATTTGTCTCGTGTGAGTTCCCACTGTACTTTGATTACTACCCTACCATGCTCAAAAGAGACGTGCAAACAGGTTTTAGTTAGGTACAGTCCCGAGCCACATGGAGGCAGTGAGCGGATCTTCAGGGGTTCGTCTCTCCCGGTATTGGGGGTGAGGTCGCGCTGTGTCTAGGAGAGCTATTACACGAAGCCCTCGGCCGAGGCAGGAGATTTACTGGTAGGTATTCCAGTAGTATCTCAGGGTGTTCTGGGCTACACTCCGACACGACTTGTACCGCTTTTGGGGGTCTGACTTTTACCAAACCCCTAGGCCCGCCATGCGATGCTCATAGACGAACGGACCGGACTGTACGGATATTGTCATTGATAGGCTCGGTAGGGTGTTAGGATGAGTTCGCACATCGACGTCCCTTTTGGTCAATACCTGGTAGCCCGTTACGTATTGGCTTATATCTCTGACGTGCTAGTGGTTAAATCCACAACCAAGGTGTTGACGAGTATTTAGAGTCCCCCACATTCAGTTGCTCAAGTTTTCGGGCGAAACGCTGTAGAGGCCGTATGGAGATATGACAGGGTTCGATCAGATACGTGCGGTATTGCACGGATCAGGATCGGATGGTTAGTACTAGAGGCCGTATGGATATATGGCAGGGTTCGATCAGATACGTGCGGTATTGCACGGATCAGGATCGAACGGTTAATACTAGCCGGCTTTGGTTTAAGCCGGATCCTAGTATAATACAGTGTAGATTTTTTCTCATTGCATTTGTATTCGGTTGGAATACAGATGCGGGTGTATATACACAGTATCGGGGTTTTCCTGTAATTTATTACGGGACCAGTTTTCTGGAGTTACTAGTTTGCTTTCCGTTTCGGCCATTTTCATTTGTATCTTTCATTGGCCGAAGATTGGTGGAGGAGGGCCTATTTACAAGCATGCAAATTTGGATAGTGGAGGGTGTTATTTGCATATTCTTGTATCATGATAATTCCTCCACCATTTGACTTCTTCTTTTCATCATGGCTTGACTTTTGAGTCATCATGGTTGTTGATGATTAGCTTGTTGGAGTGTTGGTTTTGGTGCAATCATGGTTGTTGATGATTGGTTGATGGAGTGTGAGTTTTAGTGGGTGATCATTTCCTTTTTCATGATAACCCTTTTCTCTCTCTTGTTTATTTAGCTCACACTCATTCTTTTGATACTCACTCCACTCTCTTCTCCTCACTATGCCATGGCCGGCCATTGGAGGGCATAGGCTGTCCAAAACTTTTGGCTTGGGGATTTTGCTCTCTTCATGTTTTAAAAATCCCCAAGTTCCTCTACAAAAGTTCACATATCATTTCCTCCACCAATAAGGCAACATCCACTACCCCAAAATGAGACATGAGTTCTCTACACATTCTACAGCAAACCTTGGACACGTCGGCTCGCCAACTTCGTGCCCGAGTTGCCTCGGTATAGAGGTGGGAGCCCATAAAAGAAGCCGGCGACGTGGTGCCCTTCCGGCGACAAGGTGGAGACCGGACATTCCGCGGGAGATCAGGACGACGGCGAGAAGACCGGAGGACATGGATCACTCGGTATATCTCTCTTCCCCATCTTGTAGTTAGCTAGGACTAGTTAATGGCCCGATCCGGGTTTTAGTGTGCGGTGGTGCCGGTTTGAAAAATTAAAGTTAACCATCGCTTCCGCATTTGGCCTCGGGATGGAGGCCGGGCCGCCGCCGTGCACTTACACAGGAGACCTCCCTGAGTACTTTCCACCTTCACCTAGCAAACTACTAATCTCCTTGCTCGTCTCTAAGCCATCTGCCAGGCCGAGCTTCCTCGACCTCACTGCTCGTCCCCAAGCAATCTAACAGGTCGAGCTACATTGGCTTCACCGATCAATTGAGAGCGTGGAAGCCAAGCTCCCCCGCAACAGCTCCACATATCTCGCCAGGGCGAGATATCTGCTTCCCCACGTTCCACGTCTCACGATAGCGCATCCCCCATTAATGGGCGTATCCCACCATTAATGCGAGGATAACGCAGGGGTGTAACTGACGGCGACTATCTCGCGCCTTCTCGCTCTACGCGACCACTATATAAACCCCTCTCTTAGACGACTCAGGTAACTCGAATTAATTCCAATAGGCCGCTACTCTGCTCATATTCCTCGGCACTAACTTGTTCGTCGGAGGGTCCTACAGTGGTCATCCACTCCGAGACTTCACTTGCAGGTAGCTCGGCTTCAATTCCAACATCAACCCATTGAGATCCACACGCACAACAACCACATCAAATCTCAACCGTCCAAGATGCTCGCTACAAGATCGATGGAGGACAACATCTGAGTAGTTTCCTGCTCGGTCCATCCACGGTAGGTAGCTTCCTGCCCATCAAGCTCTCCTCACGAGGCCACCGAGTAGCTTCCTGCTCGGTCCATCCACAGTGGGTAGCTTCCTGCCCATCAATGCTGTGGATCCAAAGCCCTACTCACGATGCCACCGAGTAGCTTCCTGCTCGGTCCATCCGCAGTGGGTAGCTTCCTGCCCATCAATGTTGTGGATCCAAAGCCCTACTCATGAGGCCACCGAGTAGCTTCCTGCTCGGTCCATCCGCAGAAAGCCCTCCTCACGAGGCCACCGAATAGCTTCCTGCTCGGTCCATCCGCGGTGGGTAGCTTCCTGCCTATCAATGCTGTGGATCTAATGCCCTCCTCACGAGGCCACCGAGTAGTTTCCTGCTCGGTCCATCCGCGGTGGGTAGCTTCCTGCCCATCAATGCTGTGGATCTAAAGCCCTCCTCACGAGTCCACTAAGTAGCTTCGTACTCGGTCCATCCACGGTGGGTAGCTTCCTGTCCATCAATGCTGTGGATCTAAAGCCCTCCTCACGAGGCCACCGAGTAGCTTCCTGCTCGGTCCATCCGCGGTGGGTAGCTTCCTGCCCATCAATGTTGTGGATCTAAAGCCCTCCTTACGAGGCCACCGAGTATCTTCCTGCTCGGTCCATCCGCGGTGGGTAGCTTCCTGCCCATCAATGCTGTGGATCTAAAGACCTCCTAACGAGGCCACCGAGTAGCTTCCTACTCGGTCCATCCGCAGTGGGTAGCTTCCTGTCCATCAATACTGTGGATCTAAAGCCATCGACGTCAAGGCGACCGAGTAGCTTCCTTCTCGGTCCATCAGTAATGGGTAGCTTCCTGGCTATCAATACTGTGGATCCAAAGCCCTTGATGTCGAGGCGACAGAGTAGCTTCCTGCTCGGTCCATCCGCAGTGGGTAGATTCCTGCCCTACAAAGAAGCGGATCTAAAAGCCCTCCTCACGAGGCCACTGAGCAGATTGATGCTCGGCCCATCAATCGGTTCGTACTCAACGCGCGATCACCACCTCGACTCAGAGGAAAGGGAGGATACCGACATTCCTATATTTAGCTATCGTTCGACTTGATGCGCGATCGCCACCTTGACTCCGGGGAAAAGGAGGACACCGACCTTCCTACACTTAGCTATCGTTCGACTCTACACGATGAACGGTCAACAAGTGCGGGAAGGGTGGACACCGAGCTAAAAGTACTTGCAAGATAAAAAGACCTACGAGCTAAAAATACTTGTAGAATGAAGATTCGAACAATGAAAAGTATACAAGCTAAAAGTACTTGCGCAGCGAGCAAACATTTTGTCACGCCCCGCTTCCCGGTATACGCCGAAGGGAACGCGACTGGTCCGCTACGTATTTACTCAGAAATAAATACGCTAAGCGTAACAAAGCAATATAAAAGTAAGCACAAGAGACAAGAGATATAAACTGAACAGCAATTTTATTTATTAACATTCTTTTGTACAATACATAAAAAGGAAATACAACTGAAACAAAAGTGATGCCTAAACAATGGCATAACAGGAAATGAAAAGTACTGAATGGAAAATATACAATGTCTAGAGCTCGGGGTCTTCACAGAACCGGTCCAAGTCTTCAGCAATGGGCTTGTTCTATGACGGGTCCAAACCACCTGACGACATTCAAAGAAGAAAGAAATAGAATGTCATCAGCGAACAGGTCGCTCGGTAAGCCCCAAAGATAAGAGGAGAAATAGAATGGACAGAGAGTAAGAGAGAGAGAGGGGGTAGCTTTTACAGTTGTATTATATTGTTATAATGTTGTATTTAGTGTTAACGCTGTTGTTTGTAGCTTGGTACAGAAGGATGCCGGTGTATACGAGAGGAGTCTCACTTGCCCCGGAGACTAAGGTAAATGTAAGTACAAGGCTCCGTTGGAAGGCCCGGAACAACGGCAATTGGATTTATGTTAGGTGTCTTAAGTCTGACCGTCTCATGCCACTTTTAACACCTTCCATACCAATCTACCCCTTAAACCCCGTAGTGTTTTGATTGTATTGTTGTATTGTATTGTAAACTGTATAGATTGTATAATTGGATGACTAACCGAAACCATGATATCAGTAAACGGATGTAACCGTAGAATCATGTAAATGGAATAATTGGAGAACCATGTAAATGGAATGTATATCCATGGTTCGGTTCAGTCAAGTTGTATAGATTGATAATTGGATTCATGAATTCATGTTGAATTGTAATATTGAAGATTGTAGATTATAGATTGTAAATTGTACTTGAATCATATTCAAGTCAGATATAATCAGACTCAAATCTGAGTCAAACAATTAGAAATGTAAATCGAAGTCTTGATTATTTCTTAAACCTATATTTACTAGGGTCCTTAGGGTAATTTATAAAACTTGAGGGGGTTTTATGTAAAAATATTTTTATATACTTTTCAAGATACACCCCAAGTATTTATTAATCGTCTTTAGAGTTATAATAATTGTAGATTTTATATTAGTGATATTTCTAATGAAAATAACCTAATTCCATATATAAAGGTATTTATGTGTAAATATTGTTTAAATGGAATTCATGGTATTTTATTGTAAATCGATTCTTGTGCCATTTTTAGAAAAAAGTTGAATATTCATAATAATTCAAAGTAGATATTTTGGAGTTACATATACATATATTTGTATGAAAATAAATTTTTATATATTTATTATAATCTAGAAATCTCATTTTCTTAAGATGTCGTATTTTTTTTTAAATCTTTCGAGACCGAATACTCCTTGCGGAGGTATGAATCTCGCACTACTAAGCCCGAAGATGTGCGATAAACCGCACCATCCCGAACGGGTTCCCCAAACTGGGTTGTAGCGGCGCTTTGCAAAGATTGTAAAATACTAAATCCTTTAGAAAACGGTTTTATGAAGTAAATGGTATTTATTTGTAAAGGTGTATATTTTCTGTATTGTATGTTCTAAATTCTTCTAAGTTAACTAGTCTATTCCTAACTGGTCCAGACGACAAGTTGTGAGATGCCTCAAATCGCCTCTTCACCGCCAATTATGGTCAGGTAAGTACAAGTGAAGAAATGAGGGATCCGCTCACGAATCACCGTGAGACGGGCCTTTTAAAGTTACCTTTCTCACTTGCCTAGCCTAGACACTACAAAGTCATGTTTAGATAAACGACCGATGTCCACAACTTATCGTATTTTCATAATAAGTGGTACTTCTTTAAAAAGTGTATCAAAACTACATCTTTTAGAAATGGTTTTTATTAAGTATATGGTATTTAAATGAAATTGTTTGTTTTCTCGTATTCTAAGTTCTGGGGGGTGTTGCATATGAGTGTGCGAGGAGGTAGGTCGTTATCTCGTGATCTACTTTAAATATATAGCAAGTTTGATGGGGTTCAATGAAGGATTGAAACAATGTGGTATTTAAGTGAAAAAAATACGATAAATTGAAATAGCTATCATTTCATGTGATGAAACTTGATCAAATTGTCTCATTAGTGTTTAATAATCAACATGAGGAAGTTTAAGTATGATTGTATTAGTGAAAAGTGGAATTTTATAGAAAACCGAATCGAAAATCGGATTTGTTCCGATTCCGTCGGGTTTTGTAAATTCGTATTTTGAGAATGGAAAAGAGAGATAGAAAGGGACTTACGGGTTTTAGATTACACTAGAGAGTGAGAGGGAACTAGAGGGATCGCCGATGTGTTGCGTCGTCGCCGGTAGTTCCTAAAAAGATCGCCGGAAGTTCCGCCGAGAATTCGTTGGAGCTTCGCCTCGAGCTCGTTTTCAAAGTGCACAAATTCTCTTGAGAATTTTAGAGAGTTGGCTCAGAAAATGTGAGTGAGAGGGTAGACAGTAGGGTGGTATTTATAGGGTTAGGGTAGATGAAGAGTTTAGATAAAAAAAAATGTAAAAATATATTAAAATGTATTAAAAATTGTAGTAAATGAGGCTTTCTGAATTCTCTGGAACCGATCTAGGAATTTGAAGTATACAGGGGGTTATAGAATGCCAAGAGCCAAATTTTTCGTGTTGACGACTCGGCCGTTCGGCCGAGTCCGGCCGGCGGCGCCGGCCCGAGTCGGTCGGTTCGCCGGCCGAGTCGGGGTGCCAGGGGGTAGGGGTCGTCAGGTGTGGCTTCTGGTATTTTTAGATTTTCAAGTTCAGTAGGAATTTTGGGAGTTATGGTGCGTGGACTGTTGGGCTTCTAAAAATTTTTAAACAAAATAAATATTAAAAATAATGTGGGGCATGGGATTTGAACTCTGGTGGCTTGGTTCAGCAATGCAAGGTATTACCAATGAGCTACAAGCTCCTTCTTGTAATTAAATTGCTAATTAATTACTTAAATCCTGTGCTCAGGCAATAAATACCCCTTTAAGGATTTTGAAAAATAAACAATTTAAAAATTTGTATGGAAAAAAGTGTATAAGAAAATTAGGGTTGTTACATTCTACCCTCCTTATAAAAAATTCGTCCTTGAAATTTATAAAAGGAAAGTGTAACAGTTCAAGGAAGTTTGGTGACTGGAGTATAGATAGTGTATAAAAATAATAAAGTGATACAAGGGTGAAAAAGGCTTACCGGTGTTACCTTGACCTACAGTCTCGGCTTCTACGGCTTCTAATGTGAATGTCTGTCGCCGTGGTACATTCCTTCTAACTGGAGGCACATTCTGCCTTTGGGGCCTGTTTCTCTGCCCTCTAGGCATGTCTTTCATTACCTGTTGGAATTGGCGAGTAGGCTGTGCAGGAGTTCTATGTGGAGGTGGTGCTGGGAGTGCAGGACGAGTTGCAGGAGCCTGGATGGCTGGCCGTTGCGGGTAGTTGTTAGGTGTGTCAGCTGAGTTGCTATTATAAGGACGGTTCTTAATTCCGTGGTTGGATGCGCCACAAATTAGACACAGGCCTTTTGCGCGCCTACAGTCCTTCCACAAGTGTCCATTTCTTCTGCAGTAGTAGCAGAAATCTGGACTTGACTGGTTATTGGTTTCTTCTGATCTCCTGGGTTCAAACGATGGCCTGGAAGAAGCTCCTCCTGCTATTTGAGTGGCAGGGCGTTTCAAACCGGCAGATTGGGGTCTGCCTCTCGCCTTTATCACCACCTCATAACTGCGGGCAGCTTCCAAAGCATCTTCATGTGTCAGAAATTTCCCTGTGGCTAGTGCAGCCTGAATTTCTGTGTCCAAACCTTATTGAAATTGACGGGCACTGATATCACCCGTCGGTATCAGGTGTGCCGCAAATCTGATACGGTCTTGTGTTAGCTGTGTAGTATGTGATATTAAAAATTTGAAATACTGTGACATATTTTACCGACTGAGCATGGTGAATTAGCGTCATACTCATCTACTGACTTGTCCCACATCGACCCTTGTTGTAGATGAATGAACTGCTGTTCCATGGCAAACCTGGCAGTCACAGGGAAGTACTTCGCGTCGAACTTATCGCGAAAAGTCTTCCATTCAATGGGCTGTTCAAGACGGCTTTCTTACGCCTTCCACCAGTTCCGCGCATTGTCCGTGAGTTGCAGCTTCGCAACTCGGACCCAAGCTATTTCTGGCACTTGTGTTGCTGCCAGATCATCCTCGATACTTTGAGCCCATTCCTCAGCTTCCAGTGGGCTTCCCTTTCCTGAGAACTGTTTGGGATGTAAAGCCCTGAATTGCTTTACCCCAGGTGCATCAGTCTCGGGACGGTTCAGGAGTTGTTGCTGTCCCTCAAGAAGGCTGCGGATCGCCTCAAATAACACTGTTTGCTCGGTGGGTGGCGCAGGAACAGCAGGTGTGAGAGGTAGTGGTGGAGGTGTGTTATTGACATTGGTGCTGGTGTTGTTCAGGGAATCCATAACCCTGAAGAAAAATTTGGGTTAGGACAGATTCAAAGTATATGATTCAAAGAATAAGAAATGATGGGATTCAAGGAACATGATTGTAAAGAATGTTTTAGTTGCTGGTTCTTGTGTTTTATATTGCTTAGGGTTCCATACAGCTCTGACCTGCATAGGCCACCAACAAAACCTGTCACGTCCCGCTTCCCAGTATACGGCGAAGGGGACGCAACTGGTCCGCTACGTATTTACTCAGAAGTAAATACGCTAAGCATAACTAAGCAATATAAAAGTAAGCACAAGAGACAAAAGATATAAACTGAACAGCAACTTTATTTATTAACATTCTTTTGTACAATGCATAAAAAGGAAATACAACTAAAACAAAAGTGATGCCTAAACAATGGCATAACAGGAAATGAAAAGTACTGAATGGAAAATGTACAATGTCGAGAGCTCAGGGTCTTCACAGAACTAGTCCAAGTCTTCAGCAGTGAGCTTGTTCTCTGACGGGTCCAAACCACCTGACGACATTCAAAGAAGAAAGAAATAGAATATTGTCAGCGAACAGGTCGCTCGGTAAGCCCCAAAGATAAGAGGAGAAATAGAATGGACAAAGAGTAAGAGAGAGAGAGAGAGTAGCTTTTACTGTTGTATTATATTGTTATATTGTTGTATTTAGTATTAACGCTGTTGTTTGTAGCTTGGTACAAAAGGATGCCAGTGTATACGAGAGGAGTCTCACTTGCCCCGGAGACTAAGGTAAATGTAAGTACAAGGCTCCGTTAAAAGGCCCGGAACAACGGCAATTGAATTCATGTTAGGTGTTTTAAGTCTGACCGTCTCGTGCCACTTTTAACACCTTCCGTACCAATCTACCCATTAAGCCCCATAGTGTTTTGATTGTATTGTTGTATTGTATTGTAAACTGTATAGATTGTATAATTAGACGACTGACCGAAACCATGATATCAGAAAACGGATGTAACCGTAGAATCATGTAAATGGAATAACTGGAGAACCATGTAAATAAAATGTATATCCATGGTTCGGTTCGGTCAAGTTGTATAGATTGATAATTGGACTCATGGATTCATGTTGAATTGTAATATTGAAAATTGTATATTGTACTTGAATCATATTCAAGTCAGATATAATCAGACTCAAATCCGAGTCAGACAATTAGAAATGTAAATCAAAATCTTGATTATTTCTTAAACCTATATTTACTAGGGTCCTTAGGGTAATTTATAAAACTTGAGGGGGTTTTATGTAAAAATATTTTTATATACTTTTCAAGATACATCCCAAGTATTTATTAATCGTCTTTAGAGTTGTAATAATTGTAGATTTTATATTAGTGATATTTCTAATGAGAATAACCTAATTCCATATATAAAGGTATTTATGTGTAAATATTGTTTAAATGGAATTCATGGTATTTTATTGTAAACCGATTCTTATGCCATTTTTAGAAAAAGGTTGAATATTCATAATAATTCAAAGTAGATATTTTGGAGTTACATATACATATATTTGTATGAAAATAAATTTTTATATATTTATTATAATCTAGAAATCTCATTTTCTTAAGATGTCGTATTTTTTTAAAAATCTTTCGAGACCGAATGCTCCTTGCGGAGGTCTGAATCTCGCACTACTAAGCCCGAGGATGTGCGATAAACCGCGCCATCCCGAACGGATTTTCCAAATTGGGTTGTAGAAGCGCTTTGCAAAGATTGTAAAATACTAAATCCTTTAGAAAACGAATTTATGAAGTAAATGGTATTTATTTGTAAAAATATATATTTTCCGTATTGTATGTTCTAAATTCTCCTAAGTTAACTAGTCTATTCCTAACTGGTCCAGACGACAAGTTGTGAGATGCCTCAAATCGCCTCTTCACCGCCAATTGTGGTCAGATAAGTACAAGTGGAGAAAGGAGGGATCCGCTCACGAATCACCGTGAAACGGGTCTTTTAAAGTTACCTTTCTCACTTGCCTAGCCTAGACACCACAAAGTCAGGTTTAGATAAACGACCGATGTCCACAACTTATCGTATTTTCATAATAAGTGGTACTTCTTTAAAAAGTGTATCAAAACTACATCTTTTAGAAATGGTTTTTATTAAGTATATGGTATTTAAATGAAATTGTTTGTTTTCTCGTATTCTAAGTTCTCAAGGGTGTTGCATATGAGTGTGTGAGGAGGTAGGTTGTTACCTCGTGATCTACTTTAAATGTATAGCAAGTTTGATAGGGTTCAATGAAGGATTGAAACAATGTGGTATTTAAGTGAAAAAAATACGATAAATTGAAATAGCTATCATTTCATGTGATGAAACTTGATCAAATTGTCTGATTAGTGTTTAATAATCAACATGAGAAAGTTTAAGTATGATTGTATTAGTGAGAAGTGGAATTTTATAGAAAACCGAATCGGAAATCGGATTTGTTCCGATTCCGTCGGGTTTTGTAAATTCGTATTTTGAGAATGGAAAAGAGAGATAGAAATGGACTTACGGGTTTTAGACTATACTAGAGAGTGAGAGGGAACTAGAGGGATCGCCGATGTGTTGCGTCATCGCCGGTAGTTCCTAAAAAGATCGCCGGAAGTTCCGCCGGGAATTCGTCGGAGCTTCGCCTCGAGCTCGTTTTCAAAGTGCACAAAGTTCACTTGAGAATTTTAGAGAGTTGGCTCAGAAAATGTGAGTGAGAGGGTAGAGGGTAGGGTGGTATTTATAGGATTAGGTTAGGGTTAGGGTAGATGAAGAGTTTAGATTAAAAAAATGTAAAAATATATTAAAATGTATTAAAAATTGTAGTAAATGAAGCTTTTTGAATTCTCTGGAACCGATCTGAGAATTTGAAGTATACAGGGGGTTATAAAATGCCAAGAGCCAAATTTTTCGTGTTGACGACTCGGTCGTCCGGCCGAGTCCGGCCGGCGGCGCCGGCCCGAGCCGGGCCGAGTCGGGGTGCCAGGGGGTGGGGGGTCGTCAGGTGTGGCTTCTGGTATTTTTAGATTTTCAAGTTCAGTAGGAATTTTGGGAGTTATGATGCGTGGACTGTTGGGCTTCTAAAAATTTTTAAACAAAATAAATATTAAAAATAATGTGGGGCATGAGATTTGAACTCTGGTGGCTTGGTTCAGCAATGCAAGGTATTACTATAAGCTACAAGCTCCTTCTTGTAATTAAATTGCTAATTAATTACTTAAATCTTGTGCTCAGGTAATAAATACCCCTTTAAGGATTTTGAAAAATAAACAATTTAAAATTTTGTATGGAAAAAAGTGTATAAGAAAATTAGGGTTGTTACACATTTAGGCAAAGAAAAAAGGAGTACTTTATTTATAATCAAAGATAAATACAAGGTATTCTGGGCTCCTCGGTCTTAAAGAAATGCCCGGAGGCTTACAAAATTTTAAGAAAAGAAAAAAATCTTTAAAGGAGGAAAGCTCAGGCCGCCCGCTCGGCCGAGATTTCACCCTGCTCGAGGGATCAAAACTGCGACCTCGGGGTCGACGCTTCTGCCGACAGCCTCGCCCCCGACGGCCGCCTCGGCGACTTCCCCTCGGTCAGGAGGTACATAGCGCGGAGCTCGCTGTCATCGAACCCCGGCATAGACTCCTTGACGGCGTCGAGGGCACTGTGCCACACGACGGCCGCGGATTCGGCGAGATCGGCGTAAAATTGGTCATATGCCTTGTATCCCTCCACGGCCTTCGCCTCCTGGCTCTTGGCGAGCTTCACCGCGTCCATAGCCACCTGGACATCCCTCTTGAGGGCGTCCCTCGAATTCTTCATCAAGTTGTAGAGGCTGTTCACCTCCTCCAACTTGGCCTGGATGGCCCGGTTGGACTCATCCAGGAGCCGATGAGACTCCTTCAACTTGGAGTTCGTCAACCCCTCGGCGACCAGTCGAGTGTCGAGGAGAGTCGCCTTCTCCTCGCCTGCTGCAGCTGGAGGCAGAGTTTCTCCTTCCGCGAGGAGGATTCGCCCGCCTTTTTAATGGCCGGGGCTACCTTCTCGGATTCCATGGCGACGAGGAGAGCGCGGTGATGAAGGACCTGAAGAAAAGCATAGAAAGCTCAAACTGAGGAAACAAGACATAAGAAATTTTAAGAAAAGTCAAGTATCGACCCGAACCGGCTCCTGCGCTATGGCGGCCACCTGGGCCTTCATGGTCCCCGGGGAATCTTGCACCCGGCTGCCTGCTCCATGTCCGAAAGTAGGCTGTCGGTGACGCAGAGCCCCGATGGCACCTCAATGCAGATGTCGCCCTCCTGCACTGGGATCTCAGTAGAAGGTGGCCGAGAGACCGTCCGCTTCAACCTTTTGAGGGGGGTTTCGGCGGGCTCGGCCTCCTCCTCCTCTCTTGCCTGGGACGCCAGGTCCCGCACGTGGTTATGACCCCCCCCACAGCGTTCTTTTGGGGCTCGAGGAGCGGCGGAAGGCTTGGACGGTGGAGTTGGCCTCGGTGCCGAGCTCGGACCGGGTCAAGACGAGCTTGTGCCCCTGGCCTTCCTTCCTTGGTTCTTGGCGGCCATGGCGGCTAAGATCTTCGATCGGTCTATGGGCTCTGCAAAAAAGAACACACAAACAAAAGGGAGTTAGCGACACTAAAAAGACGAAAGAAGTTAACGAAGTCTAAGCAGGTCGTCGAAGGCCCTAACTTACCCAGAAAATGCGCAGGACTAAGCCCAGCCCAGCTCAGTGCCTACTCGAATAGCATAACATCCGCCCGCTAGATTGGTTCCCACTGGGACACCACCCTCACCTCGGGGGAAGTCGACTACTTTGCCCTCGGGCAGTCGGCCCTGTGCCACTGTGTAGGCACAGGCCAATCCTCGCCCTCAGGTGGCCCGACGAATACAAACTTCTCCTTCCATTCGTGGATGGAAGAAAGGATGATTACTACCCCCGACCCGGCCGCCCCACCCTTACGCTTTTTATAAGAAAAATACATCCAGCCCGGCTCTTCCTTGCTGGTGCCGGGGTGATTTTTATAACAAAGGAAAGACATAAGGAGGGTCAAACTGAAGGGGATCTGATCGAGTTTTAGCCGGACTAGGAACCCGAGGAGGATTCTCCACGAGTTCGGCGCTAGCTGGCCCGGGGCAAGACGGAAGCAACGAAGCACCCTACAAACCTCGGTTGGGAAGGGCAGACGCATTCCAGCCCGGAAAGTTTCCAAATATAGGGCAATCTTCTTGCCCTGTACCTGGTCCGCCCGCTCACCCTCTCTAGCTAAACAGATGGAATAGTTAGAGGGGATGTGGAATCGAGTCCGAATTTTGGAAAGCTCGTCCAGACTTTTCAAAACGAAGAGCGCACCGCGGGTGCTCCCGATGCGCACCTTGGGAGCCCTTGTCGCCGCCCGACAGCGAGTGACAAGGACGGCCCTGACTGTAACATTTTAGAAAATATAAAATATTGTTTTTGGAATTTAATATTAAAATAATATATTTCGCGAAAACTAGTCAATTTGCGAATTTGGGGTTTTCATAAAATGGTATAAATATATACCAATATTTATGAAATAATTGGAGATTAAAATGATTTATCCATTTAAAAATATATTTATTGGATTTGGCATTTTTATAATTAATTATATGCTGGTTTAAATTAAACTCGATTAGTGCACTACTAATCGCGATTAAGCCAAATTCGTATTTCTACATTCTTCCATGGTTAGTGCACCATGACATGTTGCATTTTTGTTGCATGTTGTCTCATTGGTATTTGTTGATATTTGGCTTTAAAAGAAGAAGATAAAAGGAAATAGAATAGAATAATAGGAATGGGCAAGAGAGAGAGAGTGACATGGCATGAATAATTGAGAGAGGGGGTGAGAATAAAAGAGAGAGAGAGAGGACTGCCTCTTTCATTTCCCCCCATTGTTTTCTTCTACCTCTTCGTCTTCAAACTTTCCCCCCACTTCTACCCTCAAGAATCATCTTAAAAACCTTGCTAAAACCCTATATTCTCTTCATTAAAAATGATCTCCACCTCTCTATAAACCCATTAGACCTTTCAAAGTTTGATTTTGAAAACTTTGAGCAACTCAAGAAAATTCTTGAGTTGCCAAATGAGATAAATCTCACACTTTTAGTTTAGTAATTTAGTCTCTTTAACTTCTATTATAGTTTAGAATTGGTTATGTGAGGATTTGGGAGCTTTGAAAATTTCTAGAGGAGACTTAGGGGATTCTTGAGTTGTGATGGTGCAAGTGAGTGTAATTAGTGACTACAAACCCCCTTAGTGTTAAAAACCAGTGACTAAACCCAAGAACTTGAATTAGATGTTTCAATGTCGGTTTTGTGAACATCTTGAGCCTACAGGGAATCTGGAGTGACCTGAGACCTATACGAGAAAAACTAGCAACTCTATTGACCTAGATTGAACACTAAGAGGCCACCCTGAAAATACGAGCCAAAACCAAGCTACTCAGGCCGAGCAGACCGGTTTTTCAGGTGATGTCGCCGGGTATTTTGTGGGTGATAGTGTTGGAATTGGTTCTGTAGCTCACTTATCTCATATACTACCTCACTGTATTGCTTGTTTAGCCTAATTTTACCTGAGACTAAATCTGAAACCATTTTCTTGAGTTGCTGTTTTGGTATTTGTGATTTATGAACTTGGGTTTTGGAAATCGATATTGTATTGGGTCGTTGGATGTTTGTACGTCAACGACGATGGTTGTTTGGTTGTTTTTGCATGCGTATGCTATAGGTTCTAACCTATGAGCGCACCGTGTGCCGTATTGATTTTCCGGACTTGATTTTGATAGTATTGCGTTGTGTATTGATTGTAGGTACCTTCGCATAGATTCCAAGACGACGAAGCACATCAAATACGGCTGAACAAGGAATTCCGCAGGTGAGTAGATTTATATTTACGGGGAAAGTCGGGTGGATGGCGTATAGCACCCCCGCAAATTATAATGGAAACCGATATATAGAATATGGTTAAGGAAACCATGTTAGAAACTTATGGATATGGTTAAAGAATTGGTAGGAGACAAGATATACCACGATTTAAAGTTATAGTTTATGGTTTAGTGTGACATGATATGATAGAAATGATGTCTCGAATTGATATATAAGGATGTGAAATGTGAATGTGAATCACGATATATATATATATATATATATATATATATAGTGAAAGAGAATCGGTATGAGATTATTGTAGCATGATATGCGATTAAGAAGATGACTTGATGTGAGATATTGATGTGATGTAAAGAGTATACGATGAGATATGATGACTTGGTTTGATATGTCGTTATACGGATGCGAGTCGATATGAGATAATTGATACTTTTGTCAGTCCCATGATATGAGATTGATATAGATGTGACCTGGGATATAGGTATATAGATATATATAATGTTGCGAATCATGAGTGATATGTCGTACGAGACGTTAGGTCCGTACTCTCATTTTCATATAGGTTGATAGAATCTCTAATTGTTTAACGCCGACGTACGATGAATTACCGTATGTGATGAGTTTTATCTGATGATTGATCCATACCCTTGACTAGAGGATATTGTACGATATATTATACCGTACGTGATGTTGTGAGGCTGGATGCCGATTAATAGATTCACCGACTCGGTTATGTTATAGATACGTACGCCTTATAGCATTTCGCTTACGATGTACTTTATGCTACGTTCATGATATCATCATTGTATTACATATACCTGTGCTAGTACACCTACACACTTATCGATGATGCGTATATTACGCTTACACAGATTGCATGCTCACACATTTTCATCATCGATAATTGCTATGCCACTTACACAGGAGAATTGCTACATCATGCTATGATATATTGCTATGCTCACATCATTATGCTATGTTGCATGATATATTGCTATGCTCACATCACTATACCATAACGCATGATATATTTGATATGCTCATATTTCTGTTCTATGTTTGCATATATCACGCTTTACGATTTTACGCATTGAGATGCTGTTTTCATGAGATTTTGGATTTGAGAACCGTGGTTATATTTCAAAGGAAATCATGTATTGTTTTAAAAAATACGGTTTCTCTTGATATGATATTTCGAGATGTCCACCATGTGTTTTCTCGGTTCTGAGATTGGTATGTGAAACCCGATTCGAGGAGCGGTAGGCACCGTCTGCGGGTACATGGTGGACCCGGTAAGATACCCCGGGGCAAGAAATGATTGTTGTGGAGTAGCCGATGAGCCTGGCAGAGGGAACACTACCTATCGGTGATAGTATTTGGACTCGGCGGTTATTCGGAGGATACCGACCGGAGTCGTGAGATGGATATGAGGGCCGACCAGAGTAGGCGGCGCCTGAGGGCCGATCAGAGGATGCGGCGCCTGAGATATGAGGATTTACGTGTCGATGTTGGACACGGGTTTCATGATGTTTCGAGTGTCGATGTTGGGCACTCAGGTTCCATGATTTTAATGCGTCGTTGATGGACGCACGTTGGTTGATATTCTCGTATTTATATAAATATGCTTCCATGATATTTACATGCATGATGTTGTTGTGTCAGTGATGGACACGTAGATATTATCCACATGCATACAGACATTGATTATTGTTGGTATATACGCAGTTACAGTCACCCTAGATATCATAGTATTACCTTTATGATATAGCTGACCTAGGAATCGTTGTTTTATTCGATTTTTATCTGCTGATGTTTTCTACTTACGAGTTGGCAACTCACCCCCGTTGTGCCACAGTTCTTACAGGTTTGACCGCATGGATCAGTAGTGGCATCGCTGGCACACAGCTTGCATTCGGGCGATTTGTTTTGGTAGGTGGTACATATTGGATCGTGCCATTCTTGTATTAATATTCCTATTGTATCTAGTCAACTCTATCAATCAAAACTAGTATTTGTATAAATAGTAAGACTTAGAAAGACTTGTGGTTGCGAGACTTAGAGCGATGGGTTATATGTTCGCTTGATGGGTTTGATGTCTTGCTTTACATTATCCTTTTGTGTTGATCTTCGCCGTTGGGCATCATATACATATATTTCTGTCTTGCGTGGTTACGATTCCGCCGATTGGCGAAGAGCTAGCTCCCGCTTGGAGATGCCTTTTATATTATCATGTATATGTGGTTTTGGATCAAAATATACACGGGAGGTGCTGCCCAAATTTTTAAAAGACGAAACATGTTTTTCAACTAATAAAATCCACTTGAATTTTTCATGTTCCGTTATCTATGCATTTAAGAAAACCTTTGATTTCATCATACCTTTATTTTAAAACTTCACATTTTTATTTTCTTAAAAATGTTTAGATTTCTGGGCTGTTGAAGTAAAAAGCTACATCCCGGTTGACCGAGTCAAAGTCAAGGTCAACCCCAAGGTAGGTGGGCCCAAGCCCAGGTCAAGTGGGCCCATGCCCAGGTCGAGTCCGAAACATGAAGCGGCCGACCCTCCCCATGCCAAAAATGAAATCATGTAATAAATAATTTTTTATGTAATTTTTTATGCATGAATGTAAACAAAATGGGTATAAAGCCAAATTTTTGTAAGCCCATGGCTTATGCGCAAAAAAGAAATGGCACATGAGCCATGGGATAGGCAAAATGCCATTTTGTGAAGCCCAAGGGGCTATGTGTAAAATGTACGGCCTATAAAGGCAAGGATAATGAAATATCCCAACAACTTTTTTTCTCTCTCCAAAAAAGTTTTCAGATCTGAGATCTATTCTTCTTCTTCAAGGTTCCAAAACCTTCTTCTTTCTCTTGAATTAAATCAAGAGTTTTACTCTTCTTTTTATAAAACAAATTAGTTTTTCACCACAAAACCCACAAAGGGGAACTTGGATCTGTCATCAGATCTTAAAAAGGAGAGATTTTGAGATTTCACATCTCTTGAGCTTCAAGATCCAGCAAGCAACAGGAGGAAGAAGAAGAACCACTTCCATTAAACCCAAAACACATTCAGGAGCCCGACTCCTCTCTGATTTCTCTTTTGAAAAATCTTTTTTTCAGGCTAAAAGCCTCTTGTCCTCTCCGGCGCGCAGCGCAAGTGCGCAAAGCGCCCACGTGCCGACACGTGGCGCGCGCGCTTGCGCACCTGCGCGCTTGCGCAAGGGCACAAAGCGCCCGCGTGCCGACACGTGTCGCGCTCGCTTGCGCACCTGCGCGCATGGCGCAAGTGCGCAAAGCACCCGCGTGCCGACACGTAGCGCGCGCGCGCTTGCGCACCTGCGCACAACGCGCATTGCGCAAAGCGCCCACGTGCCGACACGTGGCGCGCGCGCGCTTGCGCACCTGCGCGCAGCGCTCTTGCGCAAAGCGCCCACGTGCCGACACGTGGCGCGCGCGCTTGCGCACCTGCGCTCAGCGCTCATGCGCAAAGCGCCCACGTGCCGACACGGGGCGCGCTTGCGCCTGAGCGCACAGCACCTAAGCGCACAGCGCTCAAGGCGCTGGCCCCCACACATCCCTTGGATGCCTTTTCCCCCTCTTTTTATGTACATACATATACATATACATATGTATACAAATTCACACATATACATACTCCGCCACATTCTCCCCCTCCAAAAAAATTTTCGGGCCGGGGCGCTGCCCCGAACCCCGCAAGGGGGCTGCTAGCCCCCTTGACCCCCAGCCCGCTATCCGGGTAGCGGGACCCCCGTAAAAACTCTGCGTGGCTCCCGATATATCCAAAACCCCCCTTTTTCAAAACACAACACACGCACACTGCACATTGAGTTCGCATGACCAGTTTAACCCGTTAATCGGAGGTTCCCTCGCCCCAAAGGCGAGGGGTAATTAACGGCAGCTTAGTCCGCGGCTGCCGGAGATTCGGATCCCCACAATCATTAAACCCCGGCCTACCCTAGGCAGGGGGAATCTGTAGTACGCCTGACAAGCGCGCGCGTATTCCCATCTCACTGGGGTGACGAAAAACACCCTACATGGGCTTTGGCTTACTTGATTTACGTTACGCCTTTAGACGTGGCGTGATTTAAGTGCCGCTCACGAACTAAATTTCGGGTTGTGACACTGATCCTAGGGGGAGAACCTGGCACAGAAGATGAAGAAGAAGAAGAACCCTCTAGGCTATCTGAAACCGAAGAGAAGTAAGACCCACTGGACCCGGCCCTAGAAACTGAGGCCCCATCGTCCGACTCTATCGTTACTATCTCTACAGACTCCTCGGATGAAGACATCTAACCTGATTCAAAGGAAGGGACTCACCGAGAAAAAATCACAGAGGATCCGATCTAAGAAGTGGAGCGCCGGGTAATTTTCAGCAATGAAAGAGAATTAGAGCAAAGTGTCGGTCCTAGGATTGTCCCCTCCTATTTATACACCCTGAAAAGAGAACATCCCACGGTCCGGATTGATTCCCGTCAAAACAAAATATCGCGCCTAAGCGACAGTCGAAGTTCCACGTGACGACTGGCCATTGGGGACGTCTCTTCAACTGCAGGAGTCTGAGACAGCCTGTCGCTTCCGCCAACCGACGTCCGACACGTAGCCCATATCCCAACTGGCGAATCGACTCAAACGGCGCCCCTCTTTAAAGCGCAATCATTTCACTGATCCACTGACTCCATCGGAGATGCGCGCGAAAATTCAGGAGCACAATGAGACGACACGTGGGCCCAAAGATCGAAATGACGCCACCGCCAAACGCCATATCGTTCCCAGGCGATCCATATTCTGATTCTCGGCGCCAAACTGAGCCAAAGAAAAACCGAGCAGGCCACTCTCGACCCGACCCATAAATAGGTCGGAATGAGAGTGGGGGGCTAATGATGATGCTCACAAGTGGTATTTCCTTAGATTATGACACGTGGCGGATGACATGTCCCGAAGGCTACGGATGTGGAATAAATGAGTTGCATTAGGGGCATTCCTCGGGACCTCGTCTCGAGGAAGTGTCTGACCTTTCAGGAGACCTCCCTGAGTACTTTCCACCTTCACCTAGCAAACTACCAATAGCTCGTCTCCGAGCTTCCTCAGTCTCCTTGCTCGTCTCCGAGCCATCTGTCAGGCCGAGCTTCCTCGGCCTCACTGCTCGTCTCCGAGCAATCTGACAGGCCGAGCTTCCTCGGCTTCACTGCTTGTCTCCGAGCAATCTGACAGGCCGAGCTACCTTGGCTTCCCCGATCAACCGAGAGCATGGAACCCAAGCGCCCCCGCAACGGCTCCGCGTATCTCGCCAGGGCGAGATATCCGCCTCCCTACGTTCCGCGTCCCACGCTAACGCGTTCCCCATTAATGGGCGTATCCCGCCATTAATGCGAGGATAACGCAGAGGCGTAACCGACGTCTGCGATCTCACGCCCGCTCGCTCCATGCGACCACTATATAAACCCCTCTCTCAGACAACTCAGGTAACTCGAATTAATTCCAATATGTCGCTACTCTGCTCATATTCGGCACTAACTTGATCGTCGGAGGGTCCTACGATGGTCACCCATCCCGGGACTTCACTTGCAGGTAGCTCGGTTTCAATTCCAACATCAACCCATTGAGATCCACACGCACAACAACAACCACATCA
The DNA here is from genome assembly GCA_030015575.1 of Agapanthus africanus. Taxonomy (NCBI): domain Eukaryota; kingdom Viridiplantae; phylum Streptophyta; class Magnoliopsida; order Asparagales; family Amaryllidaceae; genus Agapanthus; species Agapanthus africanus. Next base: position 539,987,470 of record CM057345.1, on the reverse strand, counting down.
AATCTCAACCGTCCAAGACGCTCGCTACAAGATCGACGGAGGACAACATCTGAGGGAGATCTCAATCTCCATCATTTTCCCAATTCTATCTGATCAAAGTTTTGTAAATCTTCATTTTTGGAGTTTGAGTCTTGCAAACCATAGTTTGCATCATTTTGCCTTCACTTAAAAATAAACTACCTTTATCCAAATTCGTTAACCAAACAGGGCCTCTTAGCCAATAAAACCGGATCGGGCTAGTGGTTACCGACCCGACCAGAACCATACCCGATATCACAGTTCAGACGGTCAAAGGTCAGAGCCATTGATCGGACCGTCTCACTTTGTTGGGAAATAAAATCTGGAAGAAAAAAACACCAAGTCTTTTTCGCATTTATCGACAATCGCAGCTTGCGAATTTTAGGGTTAGGGTTTTGAGAGATTCGAAGAAGAAGAGAGGAGATGGCGAGCAATGGCGTGGATCTTGTGGACGTGCCGTCGACGGATCTGATGACGGAGCTGCTTCGACGCATGAAATGCCAATCCAAACCCGATAAGCGCCTAATCCTCGTTGGTAAAATATTTGCTTTTAAATCTCATTTTCTTTCTTCTTTGATTCTAATTGTATCCGATATCTATCTTGAGCTTGTAGGATTTATGAACAATCGTTTGAGATGGAAAAATTTGTAATTTTGTTATAAGTTCAGTCATTTGCGGTGCATTCTGCTGTGGGTTGTGTTGCGATTCCCTAATTTGTGCATGAGTTACAAATGTTTACAATTGGAGCGAAGATCACATTTAATCATGCAAAAAAGTTGTTCTTAATGGAAATTTATTGTGTTTGAAGGGACGGAGGGAGGGAGGGATGGTTTTTTGAGGGCTTATTTTATCATTTAGAGTGATAATATGATACAATGTGTCACTCCACTTCCATTCGTTATGAGACAAATTATTGTTGTTGCAAATCCTCTAACGGGTCTGTATTATATTAGTATATTTAAGAAAGTAATGGATTTATAAACGCTAGGAGTTTGCAATTCAAATTTCAGATCTAGTTAGCAAATCTTTGAGGTTTTAGGTCGCATCCCAACTGCTCGTCAATAGGAAATCACAAGTCCTTAGAATGAATGATGGACCCCAACCGCCGCCTGGCAATAGGAATTGCATTACTTATGAAGTTATCGCATTTCTTACATAGTTATCTTGCTTGCATTGCTCCACCAATATGAGTTATCTTTACGGTTCCCCCCACACCATTAACTGATATTTTAGTTTAAAGCAACAAAGTTAGTGCACCTTATTACCATCTTTCCACTTGTAGATACAAGTGTTTCATGTACCACTAGAGCGTAAAGCTTTCATCTTCAATGTGGCAGGTCGTATAGTTCGATTTTTGCGAGGGTCACATCAAACATAAAAATAAAGTTATGATCTAGTGTCTTTTCTGCCTTAACATAATTCCTAAGCATGTTAAGAAATTCAGCGACTTCGATGATGAAATTAACTTCGAAGCAGACATGGCGCTAATACCTGGGGAGTAGGGCCTGTTGTGGGGATACTAGTGCATCCACTTTTTGTAAATTTTTATAGGATCTGTAGATGGTTAATTCATAGTTGAATGAAATATGATTCTAATTTCCACTGGCACATTGGTGAAACCCCTTTAGTGGTTCTTTCTTTTACTATTGCTCCTTGATGCCTATTATTATGTTGGCTCATGCATTCACTTAAGAAGGTTCTTGCTTAGATGGCCAGTGTGCAAAGTGGAGCACCATATGGTCCATGGAAGTCTATGTAGGGTTATGTCATATGTGCCTCGTAATCGGAATCATCTTGATTTTATTCTATCATTCCTACTTACCACAGGCCAGAATGTGGTTTATGCTTGGTTATTGACATGACTGTATAAATCTATTTGTGTCCTTCTTAGTTTTTGGGGTTGTATGAGATGGACAAACATTTGAAGTTGGTAATTGGGATCTAAGCAACATGAAATCCTTCCATGCGCCCACCTTAAAGAGACATGATCTACTAAAGAAGAGTCGAGAATAAATCTGCTTATTTGAGCAACAAATTTCTTTTTACATGAGAACAGATTCATATAACTTATCCTGTCGCGTGCTTTATTAGCTAATGTCCATTTCTTATGTTCTGTGTCTTTCATGCTCTTAGAGGGTATCCCATGATGTTCTGTGTAAAATTTTAGGAGGCTTTATGGTGTACTTTATCATCTAGTTCAGCTTGAACCTTGGGGAGGTGAGGTTTAGATTGTTAACAGAAAAACAATCCCAAGCTGAGCAAATACAAACCTTACCAGGCTTTCTTGCTTTCATATGAACCCAGGACACATGATACAGGGCCGAGCTAATTTTGTCTGATAAAATTTCATGTTTTTATTAGTAGATTCAAGATGTACCTCAGGATTATTATGAACCCCACTAATTTTACATTTTCAAGTTGGGTTTTTAACATTAATAAATCTTTGGAAATAAAAGCATTTTTTTTTGTTCAACTCTTTTGGTTTACTTGGCGTTTCAGGTCCTCCGGGATCTGGGAAGGGTACTCAGTCACCTATAATAAAGGATGAATATTGCTTGTGTCATTTGGCCACGGGTGATATGTTAAGGGCTGCTGTTGCTGCTAAGACTCCTCTGGGGATTAAAGCTAAAGAGGCCATGGATAGGGTATTATCATCTGAAAACTAGTTTTGAACATTTCAATGTTGCAGTTGCTTGTGCCAAAATTTAGTCCAAGTCGCTATCATTGTCTCTCTTTTTCCCTAATACGTAGGGAGAGCTAGTATCTGATGATCTGGTTGTTGGAATTATTGATGAAGCTATTAAAAAACCCTCATGTCAAAAGGGTTTCATTCTTGATGGATTCCCTCGGACAGTTGTTCAAGCAGAAAAGGTTATTTTTTAATAAATAAGTCTCCTTTCATAATGCTAACTATTTGCATGTTGCATGTTTTACATGCACCGATATTTTTCTCAGCATATTTATGTTTACTTCATCATTTCTGGCTGCAGCTGGATGAGATGCTCCAAAAGCAGGGCACAAAAATTGACAAGGTCCTCAACTTTGCAATTGATGATGCCATTTTGGAAGAGAGAATTACTGGTCGTTGGATCCATCCTTCTAGTGGGCGATCTTACCATTCAAAATTTGCGCCTCCCAAGGTTCCTGGCATTGATGATGTAAGATAAAAATTTTATAGTTTTTTCCTTTGGTTTTGCTTCAAGCTTTTTTGTCTCCTTTTTTAGTGTCCATTTGTTGCAAGTGAGGCTGCAAAAATTCTTAAAACCGAAGTTTCTATAAGAACACTAACTGTTAAAGCTAATTACTGGTTGTGGAGATCCCTGTAATTAACCTAATCAATGATCGCTAAGATTGTGAAGTAATATGATACTCTTGAGGCTTGCTTTATTGCTTGGCAGATCGGCGATAGTCGAAGTGAATTGTTATCTTGTTCTGCCCGCAATGCAGCAGATTGTTGTTATCAGTAAATTTATAAATATTGTAGAAATATCTCAGCTGCATGATATTAAATGTTTTATATAGTGATCTTACTTCTAGTTGAATAATGTTACACGGTTTTGCATTAATAATGACATACACATGCACCCCAAGTCCTCGTTAAGTGTTATGTATGGAGTCAAGGTTTAAGGTGATGAGTAACATCACCACTGAAAAGGATCTTGACCCTTCTGTTCTTGTTATAGCCTTTTTTTCCCTCTTAAGATTGTAAGTTTATATCCTTTCTTTTCCTCTTAAGATTGTAGGTGGGTTAATTCAACCTTACTCGAACTTGTGACATCTTTGTCACAATTCCCACTCTTTACCAACTCTTCTGTCCTTTTGCCGTAAACAACTAAACTTGTCTAGGTAATTCCTTTTTATATCTTAGTTATACATCTTAAACATATCCAGGTAATTCATTTGTAAATATATGCAACTATCTTAAACATATGTTGGTAACGCCTTTCTGAGTTGCATCTCTACATTATATGTTGCTATGAGCAGTATACCTCTATGATTTTTGATAAGCTTGTAGTGAAAAGTTATGTGCTGAGTCTATCATTATGCGCTCTTTCTTTTATACTTACCTCCTCTATTATAGGTTTCTGGGGAGCCTTTGATTCAAAGGAAAGATGATACAGCTGCAGTCCTTAAGTCACGGCTTGAAGCTTTCCACAAGCAAACAGAACCTGTAAGATACTCAAAATATTTAATTCATCGTAGTTGTGACCTGTTCATAGCGCGTACTGTCACTAACTGCAACAAGCCCGTCTAATTATGCATAGCTGCTGATCAAAATCCATTTCTCTATTCATAACATTTGACAATTTCTTCATCCAAAGCCCAATGCAGCTGATCTCAGATTTTCTCTCACAGCTTCCATCTATATTTACTTCCATTAGGAAGATGTGAGCTCCTTTGCGAAATATTACTAGTCCTAATGATAGTAGTTGAAATTGTTCCTAAAGTCCCTCACAAGCCCCTATAGTCACTTACCTTTATCCCCACTTGATATTTTCATAGCATGTTGATTTTTTTTTTGTTACTTTGTTAGATATTCATTTTCTTGGAATTTCTGGTTTTTAACAGCTTGATCCTTTTGTTTTCCACATAAGGCCGCGTTAGATACATTTGATGGTTCTCTCCCGCTTCCACCTACGATAACAATGGTTCTTGAAGTGCTCCTTCTAAATCCTTTTTCCCTGCCCATGCTCCATATTGTTTATCGAACCTTCTATACATGCATGCGAGCATGTTCCTCCAAGATGCAAGTGATTTTCTCCATCACCATTACCTTTACCATGTATTTATCACTTCATGTATCCTTTTAATTAATCCATGTTTTCATACATGTCTCTGTACAGCTATATAAGTTAATACAATTCAAGGGAAAAATGGGTATAACTCCCTAAAGTCAAAAAGAAATATGTTTAAGTCCCTAGCCAAAAAGATCTTCTGAAAAACTCCCTATCTTAAAAATGCAACTTTGTTTAAGTCCCTTTTTTGTACTTCAGCCATTTTAAATTTTGCAATATCCCTGTACTACCCCTAGCAAAAAAGATACTACATATATCCTAGAAGTACTACATATATCTCAATAGGTACTACATGTACCCTGTAAGTACTACATATATTTGAATAAGTACCGCATATAATTGTATGATAATTATAATTACTACATTTAAAATACTTATGAGTTATATAATTGATTTTGGAAAAATACTAACACTCCAAAATATTTTCTGTACCATAATAATTCTTCTCGCTGGTTATTTTGGAGTGTTGGTTTTTTCTCAAATTAGTTATGTAAATCGTAAGTATTTTAAAATGTACCAATTATTTAGTTTTAGCCATATATAGTACTTACCAATATATGTAGTAACTTTCATTTCTCTTAATATAATAGTTTAGAAGGGTAGTATAGAGATATATGAAAATTTGAGTACACGAGTGACTTCAACATGTTTTTTTTTTGGATAGGGAGTTTTCCACAAAAATTATTTGGGATGGGGACTTAAACATATTGCTTTTTGAGCATAGGGAGTTGCACTCATTTCCCCCCAAATTCAATTGGCATTTTGTTTATTGGGTTTTCTTATATGTCATCCACCCAAAACTTAGTTATTTCCATATATCACACACATAAACTTCTTCTCATATCTTACCCCTAAGACTTTTAACTATTCAAAATCCTCTCTCCGGTTCTGCAAATTAAGAATATTTAAGAATGTTATATATTAGTTGTAGACTTGTATAACAGCAGTTAAAAGTTGTATGTGGTAATGTTAAAAGAGTGTTTTCCCATTTTCAATCTCAAATTTAACGTTTTATAACTCCTGTAGCAGAAGAAACAAAAAGCTGCATGAAACCTATGGGTCTTGGTTTCCAAATAAGCAATTAAACTAACATCGGTTAGCTTAATCATGACATTCGGGTAGATTGATAACATTGGAAAGGTGATGTGGAGTTATTTGAATAATGGTTTAAGGGTCTGAAGGTGATATATGAAGTATCAAGCTCGGGGTGTTATTTGGAGATAGCTAAGTTTCTGGGGTGATATGTGAGAATATCAGGCTTGGAATGCATGCGCGCATGTGCGGCCGCATGCATGTGCATGTGGGCATGTGCATACATGTTAAATGTGTCGGCCAACATTCTATGAGGTACCCCAGTTAGGGTAAAAAATTACATCCCACAATCAAGGTCAACAAGTCAAAATCAATGTCAACACCCAAGCAAGTGAGCTCGAGCCTAAACAAGTGGGCCCAAGCTCAACCGGTCCAAAGCTCAACCTCAAGCTTGGGCTTGCCCCTAATACTAAGAAAAGAGAGAAAATGTAATAAAATAGATTTAATATGTAATAAGTATGAATAATGTAGAAATAATGGGCAAAAAGCCAATTTTGTAAAGCCCAAGGGCTTAAATGCAAAACATGTAAGGGTATTTAAACCCACCATATAATGAAATGAACAAGTTTTTCTCCTCCCATAAATTTGTTAAGGTAAAAAGCCTCCATCAAGAGAGGGTCAAGGCATTTTCCTCTTCATCTAGAAAACTCATAAGAGTTCTTTTCTTCTCTAAAACCTCAAATAAAAGTAATCTAAAACCCAAAACAAGAGAAAATGTATTTATTTTCTTCATCAAATCAAAGGAAAAGAGAATATCTCTTGGGTAGAAGCCAATAGCTTTCACCTCAAGCAAGCATCATGGATGAAGGAACTTGGTGAAACCCATTGGTTTCACCCTTTAAGCACATAGAATCGACGACTTTAAGGGTGAAAGCTCATAGCTTTCATCCCCGTGAACTCTCTCGGAACCTTTCACCGCATGAACTCTCTCGGAACCGGATCTCCCACAAGATCCATGGGAATATGGGTCATAAACCATGTTCCTCATCAAATCATGAACACGGGATATACCCGTGTTTAGTTTCAGGATTCCCTTCAAGCGACCCCGGAACCCCCTCTCAAAGGGGTTCCTCTATTTCGGAACCCCCCAAAGGGGTTCCCGCTTTCGGAACCCCCATCAAAAGGGTTCCTTTGTTTTTGAACCCTTCCCTAAAGGGGTTCCCACTTCGGAGCTCCCACAAAAGGGGGCTCCCGACTTTGGGACCCCCAAATGGGAGGCTCCCAACTTTGGGGCCCTCTAAAGGGGTTCCACCGCTTTGGGACCCTTTCTTAGGGGTCCCACCGCTTCGAGACCCCCTCAAAGGGGTCCCCCTCTTCATCTTTTCCTTTTTCTCTGCTCTTCCACTTCTCGGAGCTCTCCGACACACTCAAAAACACTTCTCTCCTTTAAAGAAATTTCTAACGGGACGCTGCCCGCATCCCGTAAGGGGGCTGCTAGCCTTCTTGATCCCAGCCCGCTAACTGGGCAACGGGACCCCATAAATTCCGTAAGGCCCCCAAGACGTTCAAAAAGGCCTAAACGTCGTGTTCCAAACACAAACGCACACGTTTTCATATTGAGTTTGCATGATCCGCATGATCTGTGAGTAGGAGGTTCTCTTATCTTAAAGCGATTGGTAATTAACGGCAGATTTGTCCGCGGTTGTCGGAGATTAGAATTCTCACAATCAATAATCCCTGTCTATCTGGCACGTGCGCATCTATCTCAACAGGGTGACGAAAAACACTCTACAACCCCATACTTAAATAATAAGGTAGAACCGATTTTCATACATTTAGCGAAGAATTCAAAAGACGGAAATCCCAACAAAGTAAAAGATGGAAGGAAAAATTGAAAATAATCAAGAAGCATGTACTGTATTTGCCGAGGCTTGCATTGACCGCTCATATATAGCAGTGCTATATGCGTGTTTTTATCACTTCAGACACATGAATAGGTATTCAAGATCGATCTCCCTCCCATCATACCCAATCTAATTTTCTTTTTAACATTTTCTTATCAATAATAATTGATTCAATGTTTTGCTTTTACTTTTGTAGGTTATTGATTATTATTCTAAGAAGCGGATTGTTGCGGAACTTCATGCTGAGAAGCCCCCGAAAGAGGTGACGGTTGAGGTTCAGACGGCTCTTTCATGCTCAAGATGAGTTCTCCATCCTTTTTCTCGTATAATTTTGTTGTAAACTTGATTACTTGTTGGGCCTTAGCAGGCTCCAGTTTTCCTCGGGTTTGTGAGTCAAAGTAATTTTCCATTTTTTCATTATAATAAATTTCTTTTTTACCAAACATGCCAGGGTAGAAGCATTGAACTGCCATTTCATGTACTAAATATTACTGTTTGTTTGGGAAGTCTGTCAACTTTCTTCATCTAGTTCAAGATGCAGTGATTTGTGGCAATGCCAGCAATTATGTTATATGCTTGTGCATGGAAAAGCACCTACTGTATATGGCTATGACAATGATGAACCTTTGTCAATAATGCTAGTGAACTTCTATATATCTTCTTAATTTCTTGCAATTGGTTTATTAACTCGAGCGGCAAAGACACTCTCATCAGGTGCTGGCATAGTCATCGCGGCGTCGCCATGGCGTCGCGACAATTCACTACCTCTGTGGTTCATCATTCTTATTTTAAGCTTCGCCTGGTTTGCGTATATATGACACTAACTGAGAATCATGTTTGAAATTTGATAAACGTCATATAAGCATTTGTTCTTTCTCCTAAAAATTCTTTCATTACGTGCCCTCTAAGTTATTTAATGATTCCTATGGAAATAAACTAATAATATTCCAATTTGATAAAATATTTTATGTTTGATGGTTAAATGATGATATAGTTGTGTGTTTAATGGTATCCTATAGTTTTTGTGTTTGTTTGTGTGTGTGTATAATGTAGCATATTGTGAACGATTTGTCGCTGTATAGACGCTATGGCGAGTATCATGTTGCCATGGCGTCCTGACGGTTCACCACCACTGTGATTCGCTGTGGCGTCGTAACAACTATGTGTTAGGTTTAGGTCCTGGATTCGAATCCCTCATCTGTATTGACAAGGGAAATTTTTTGACCAACTATGTGAAGCAATTTTCAACGGACCTAAGGGCAGGGGCCCATCCCTTCCATCGAATGCTTGCCAACAAAAAAAGTTAAAGGGTTCATATTTAATATTCTTACTGATATTTTGGTTTCTTGCATTCACAATCTTTTGCTATATCTCTATTATGGTATGTGTGGATTATATACATCATGTATCGTTTATTTTGGAATGAAGTTAAGGAAACTTTCTATATACTTATTTGTTTATAATTGCATATTTATGTATTCACTTTCATGCTGTTTTATTGCATGAATCTCAAATGTTCAAGCAAGATCTTCTGCATGCTAACGTATAGTCTCTTCATCTACTTGAGATGGTGAAGTTTGGAATATGAGCAAACAACAATTTTATCTACTTATTTCTATCATTCTATTATTTTAATTTAGTAACCATGTATTTTTGAGGAGGATTCATAAGATTACAGAACGAAAGGAAAATTTACAACAAAAAATTATGTAGTTTCACTATTTGTACTTCCATCGGAGGATTGCACCATAACCAAAATAATAGTTAAAGAGTATAGAAAATCACATTAAAATTGATGTTCATATGTTTTCAATCACGACGATCAATATATATAATACCGATCATTAAAAAAAATTAAACAGAGTCGGGAAGGAAAAACCCCCACGTTTTTCATGAATGGGTTGGAAAAAAGTCTACACGTTTGGATTGATAGCTACATGACCAAAGCAAAACGACGGTTTATGATCTCATGCCACAAAATTCACGTCTCCTCGTGGCACAGAGCATCACAAAATACAACACAAGGAATGAGCACCAATGAATTATTATCACATTATCTTCCTAGCTTGTTCCATGAATTATTGAAGCAGAAATGAACAAGCATAGCATCCCTCTCATAGGCCAAAAACGAAGTCTCTTTTTTGGAAGTCACTTCTCTCTTCAATTCACTGAAAAGTAGAATGATACTCAAAACAGAACAGAAACGAAACTTAGAATTGAGTTTTTAGGCGAAACAATATCTTGAGACATGATATTAATTTATAAGCAGATGGTGAAAGGGAATGTCCAGAGGATTAAAGGGAAGTGATTGAAAATGCACAAACTTCAAGTTTTATGTCAAATGCATTAATTTTTTTTTTCTGTATGTACCCCTTTGATCCTTACAAATGTCTAAAAATAACATTTCCGTTGCCGTTTGTTTACTGTTTGATTGTTTTCGCAAAATTTTAGTTGCATGGTTTAGTAAAATGTTAAGGCTATCTTCTCAAAAAAGAAAAATATTCTTGATCGTTTTGAGTTGCAATGCTAATCTTCTTTTTTTAAGTCAATGTAACAAGGAATTTTGGAAGATGGCTTGTTTTTAGATTTAGTTATTTTCAAATTTGTTCAAATAATAATAATAATAAATTGAAAAAAACGGTTGATGGGTTGTCTCATATGATTTTTCATATTTGTTTAGATGGAAGAAGCTTAATATAATCTTCTGAAATAAATTAATGTATAATACTCAAATTTCCTATGTACATATGCGGGTCTAGCTCTTAGCAAAAAGTCATAACATAAGCTCTGGGTCCGGAAACATATTTCCCTAATTTTAATTTTGTAGTATTTTATCATATTTTGTTACTTAAATATCGAAACTAAATTTCTTCAAAATTCACCAAGTTCTCATCATCCTAACCTCGTTTTTTTGCATATATTTCACTGTATACTATTCATTCCGTTTAGTCGTTACTTGTTGATTATGAAGGCTTGACATTAAATTGGAACAATTAAGTAAGGTTAAAGATAAACTAACAAGGTTACGCATTGATAACAGAGGATTGATTTAAAGGGTTAATAGCACAAAACACCCATGTATTTTACCCTATGTATTTTAGCCTGTGTGGCGGTTATACTCCGTCAAGTAATTTACAAGCACAAACACCCCTTCTCGACAATCAAGATCCCAAAAAATGCTTGAATTCAACTGGATAACAAAAAACAAGTTCTAAAGCACCACGAGATAATCCTCTGGCTTATTCAGGATTGAATTTTAGCATTTTTTAAGGGTTACAATCAACGAGCACATGATGTGTCAATAAATTAAGGCTAAATTGCACAAATGTATCCATCAACTTTCACGTTTTTTACGATTGATATCGTGAACTTTAATAATCAGTGATAAAAAACTATTTTTTTGGCATGACTACCATACGACGTTAACTTTTGTGCCTTAATGGACCATTATACCCCTCAAAATTTCAGGGGTTGACTGAGAACATAAAGGTAAAATGGGAAAACAAGTCAAATGTTGATGACGTCGCAGTTAAATATAACGTTTGCAAACGGAAGAAAAGTTGATGGTATTTAGTTGCAATCGGGGATGATAGTTCATATTACTTGTTTGTAATTAAATCAGCCCATGGTATCAATCGCAAAAAACGTGGAAGTTGATGGTGCATTTGTGCAATTTAGCCATAAATTAACTAGGTCACATGGACAGAGGGTATATTTGCAAATATTTGGACTGTTTGGGGGATGTTTTTCCAAAATGACAGAAGAAGGGGGCAGATGTGTAAAACGTTTTGCCTGTCCACAAATACAAATCGCCGGTCCCCAATCAACCCCCCAAAAATAAAATGCAGGGTTTTTTTTCCATTAATTTATAACCCCCAAGAAGCTCCATCACAATAGTCAAATTGTTTAGCAACTAATTGATTTATCCTTCAATTCCTCCGCCCCCCCCCCCCCCTCATTTTTATCGCCCCCCCCCATTTTTGTGAGCTGCTGGTTCTCTGCTTTAGATCCATAATTATTATAGGCTCAAATCTCCACAATGTGTTCTCAAATGGCACCGTGGTCATCAGTTTCATGGAGGTCACCCCCTCAGCTCCACAGGCTCAGCACCCCAATCTCCTGCAGGAACAGCAGCAGGTGACCCCCATCTCTTTGTGATTTGTTTTCTGAATTCCAATTAAAATTGTGTTATGGATTCCGACCAAAGTTGTGTTTTTTGCTAAAAAATGTAAACGTGGATTGCTCTGTGATTGTAGACATGAACATATGTATCTATTAGAGAACTAATTTGGTGTTTTGAAAGAAATTGTGGACAATGGAAAGCTATTTGTTTGCTATGAAATTGTGTATATTTACTTGTTATTTTTTTAGGGTAAATTGCAAAAATTTAACCATGAACTATCATCTTTTGTGCGCTTGATACCATGAACTAATTTTATAGCAGATTGCTACCATGAACTACCACCTCCGGTTGCAACTTATTACCATGGAAACGCGAACGTTATTTTTAACTGCCATGTCAGCAATTTTTGTACCGTCTTTCCTTTTTTACCCTTCTTCTTGTTAAAAAAAATTTAATTAAAAAAGTCCGCCGTCTCCCTCGTCTTCCTCCCGCTACTCGCCCTTGCCCTCATCAATCATATCGGCCTCGCCTGTTCCCTCCCTGCATTATATCGACGACGTCTCAGATCGTAGCCTTCCCTTTAGCACCTCCCTCGACTCGCTTTCCCTCCTGTGCCTCCCTTGACCCCTCCGGCGCCTTCCCTCGAAGCCCTCCCTCGCTCCCTCCCCGGGTTGTTTTTATTATTATTTTTTCGAAATCAAGGTTAGAGCTAAAGAAGAAGATGAAGAAGAGGATGATGATGATGAAACGGGGGTGGGGAAGTGGCAGAGTTGGAGGCGGTGTAGAGATGGTGGTGGAGTTGGAGATCAGGGTAGGGGGAGAGGTTAGACCTGGGTTTTTTTTAATAATTTTTTTTAAGGAAATCAAGGTTAGAGTAAAAGGAGGAGAAGGAGAAGATGAAGATGAGGAGATGATGATGAAATTGATGATGGGGGTAGGGGTGGGGAGTGGCGGCGGTGGATGCGGCGGAGTTGGAGGCGGGTAGAGACGGTGGTGGAGTTGGAGATCAGGGGAGGGGGAAGAAGAAGACCCGGTTGTTTTTTTAATTTTTTTTTGGAAATCAAGGTTAGATCTACAGGAGGAGGAGAAGAAGAAGATGAGGATGATGATGATGAAATTGATGATGGGGGTAGGGGTGGGGGTGGAGGGCAAGAGGCAGGTAAGGTGAGGAGGTGAGTGTGAGGATGAGGGTGAGGCGGGAGGAGGAGGCCTGAGTTTTTTTTTTTCTTTTTCTGTTTTTTATTCTTTTTTGAAATTGAAGGTTAGGATATAACGGTCCATTCATGCACCATTTTTAACGCCGTGTGGTAGTTTTGTCAAAAAAAGTTTATGGTATCAATTTCTAATTATTAAAGTTCATGGTATCAAGCGCACAAAACGTGATGGTTCATGGATACATTTTTGCAATTTACCCTATTTTTTTTATTGATTTAAAAAAAGCTTAGAATAGGAAGAAAATAATGTATTGTTTATTTTGGGTTTTTTATATATAAAATAAATTAGAAAAAGGTGTATCCGAGATGAAGTCGTTTGGTGCATGCTTGCCAAATGATATTTCTGTAGTTGATGGGCCTAAGAAAAAGGTGGTTTCCAAAGTAGAAAGCGGAAAGAAGCCTTGGAATGTATAACATTTGAAATTAGCAAAAATCGAAACCGGCTAAGTAGAATTGGACTTTCAGAAGCAATGGGCTTAGCGTGCGGAGTGATGGTGAAGAAGTATCGAGGAGAAACCATTTTGATGTAAGCATAAATTATTTACGGAATTGTAACCAAAATTTTATAGGACGACTATATGACTGTGTATACTATTGATGCTGGACAATTAAGAAACATATGCTCAAATGAGTTATAACTGATGTGAGAACGTTGAGATGGATTAGTGAGACTAGTCTAGAAAAGATAACTGTATATGTTGAAAGTTACAGGTAGTTCTTGCAGTGGATAAAATGAGCGAGAACAAATGAGATTATCTCGGCATGTGCAGCGAAAACTGATAATACGCCAAAGATTGCGATGAAGGCTTGTTGTTGTTGTTTGTTGATTTTGGTTCGCATTCATTTAATATACTATATGACCTGAAGTGTTTCATTGTGTTTGACATTATATAACTGTGACTTAAATTAACTTTTCTTTGAAAATGTTACATATTAATTACTAACACATTCATATACTATACATGATCTTCACTTTCAGGTATTCACAATTTTGCTGTTGGCAGCTACGATGGTCAGTTAAGCATTCTTACTACCTTTTGAGATATTACAAAGGTGAGTTTAGAGCCTTTTGTTAGAAAGGAAGCTAACCTTGCGCTCTTAGTCATGTTACACTGATACACTCTATAGATTGCTTTTGCAATCTTTGCATGATATGCATCAATATTTATTTCAAACTTACTTCCCCCCCTCTCCCTGAGTTATCATATTTATATTGTGTGTGCACGTACATGATAAATACATTTTTCGGTATTGTAACTACAGTGAAGAGCAGAGAGTGGACAGGTAAATAAGTGTGGGCAGATGGATTCAAGAATTTAAGAAACTAAAAGATTTAGAGGGTTAGAGTTTGAGAAACAAATGTTGAGAAATTGAAGAGATAAATTACCCAAAGTATTAAATAAGAGTAATAACTAGTAAGTGGCCAACTGGCTGCTGGCCATTATGGGTTCTCATTAAACTAGAAAATAATCTGTGCACATATAACAAAATAATTTATATTTAAGATGCACATATAGAATAGCTGTCTTCTTTTAGCTACACCCTGGTGATAAGGAATATCATGCCAATGATGTACACCACCGGTTTATCAGATATAGAGCTTATTTGTGGAACCAGTAGATGGCTAATTTAGACGTGTTGGGATCTCGAGAATGATTTTAATTATAAAAACAAATACATGCACAGAACAATTGTACTTATTGGATTTGGTTGTATTCAAGGTCTTAGATGCAATCATGCATACACTCTTATCTCCTTCAATTCGTCCACTGAGGATGTGGTCTATTGTTTAAAGAGAAATAACCTTGCCTTCCTGGCCTTGCAACCAATGGTACGGCTTACATGTCCTGTATCCCCCTTCAATCTCATCCTTTGCCTGCAAAAGTTGTCGCAGAATCATAGGGGACTCCGGAGCCACTTCGTTGACAGCTTGATCTGCTACCAGCTGCAAGCTTTAGAATTTAAGGATTTTTATTAAAGAGCCCCCTCATACTTCGCTAATTACTAAACAGCTCCTCCATACTTCGTATTTACTTAAAAGACCCCCATATATTTAAATTGCACTAAAAAGCCCCCCACTAGTTTTCCATCAAAAGTTAGCATCCCATTAGGAAGATGGAGCCGGAACTTATGTTTGAGCCGTTTTCTTATCTTTTAGGTATTTAAGTAGGTCTTTCTCTCATAAAAAGAACATGCATCCTCGCTTCTCGAAGATTGGGATTTAGCACAACTAAAGAACCGCTCTCCTTTGAAATGAGCTTGCTCACGAACTTGAAACTTGCAATTGAAGAGACAACGGCACTCAACAAGCCTGTTGCTGGAGAAGGTTGAGAAAGTTAGCCAGTTTTCACGATCAGTTTGAGAGATTTTTGATCGAAACCCTAATCCTAAAGCCAATTTGAGGGAAAATTTAGGAATTTTGGGAAAAGAAGGGTTGTGAAGATTTTAAAACTCTTACCCGATACTCACCGTTAGCCTCCTAACGGAAGAATAGAAGATGCCATAAAGATGCTCTTTTTGGTCGGTTAGGAGGAGTTTTTAGTGCAATTTAAATGTATGGGGGGCCTTTTAAGTAAATACAAAGTATGTAGGTTTTTTAGTAATTAACGAAGTATGAGGGAGCTTTTTAGTAAAAAGTTCTAGAATTTATTGTGACGGTTGCTGCACTTCTTAGTAGCATTGAAATCCCAACCCTACATGATGTCTCTGGTTCCTTGGCTTCTTTTCACCTGGCACATGCCATGCTATTTGTCACTGCAACCATCTATATAGCTTCTTCACCTGGCTGACAAGTATTCTGCTTAGTTGCACTTGCAACCGCTTTTGGCGCCTTATGCTTTGCCGTGCTTTACACTCTCATATGTCTTTCTCGTCTTCATCTTAGAAGGAGAGAAGCCAGTGCTACATCCTTGTTCTAGAACACAGTATATTTAGGAAATCTTGGTTTATAGACTTGATATTTTCCTTCGACTCAGTGGGAATTCCTAAAAGAGAATGCTTGTATAATTGAGGTTTTCCACTTTTCCTTTCGCTAAAGCCATTGGTTATGTTCTAGAGTAGAAAAGAGATGCGTTCTTATTGTACATGTCTTGTTAGTATTTAAACTGAATACAGCATGGCCGCTTCAAGTGTTCTGCATGTTTCTTTTATTTGATGTAAGTGCATACTAAATTACTTATCCATTTCTTGAGGCTCAGATTTCTTGATCACCATCCCTCATTTTCTCACTCATCATGTTTTTAATAAATTGGAAATAAATATCATTTGATCTGCAATACCAAACCTCAGATGAAAATGTCAAACAAGGGAAATAAGAAAAGCCCTTTGTAAGAATCTTTCTCATATCATGGCATTACTTTACTCAGGGAAATGGAAGGCTGGTACCAAACGAGGACTGGGTACCACAAGTACCCTTACTTCATGTGTATTGAACATCATGTCATTTTCCGTGAACTCAATATTTAATCCTAACAAGGGGAGCAACTACCGCGAGCATGATGCCGCACAGGAAAGCTGCCTAACTACATCAGGTTTCTTAAGTGGAGATGTAACTGCTCTGCTTTTGTCTAATTTGTTTGTTAGCTCACATTTTATTAGTAAATTGTACCCAAGGTAGCGTTTTTATTATTTTACGACAAATTGTGAGTCACTTTGTTATCCATATGCGTACTACTTTTTCCTAGGTCAAAGTGAAATACTGATAGAAATTGCACACTTCATCCTGGATAATGGATGTCTGATCATCTATCAAGTTTGCCATGATTCACGGTCAGTCTTGGGTCGATTTTGTCCTAGTACTTGGTATGATAATATAGGTGGTTGAGAGAGAGAGAGAGAGAGAGAGAGAGAGAGAGAGAGATTGCCATGATTCACAGTCAGTCTTGGGTCGATTTAGTCCTAGTGCTTGGTATGATAATATAGTTTTTTTTTGTGGGGGGGGGGGGGGAGAGCGAGAGGCCAATTTAATTGTTCATATACTTGTAGAATACTCAGAAGGTGATTTACAGAAATAGTTAGGAATATTTAACAGGTAATATGCTATGCATGTTTGTTTTGAAAAAAAAATGCTATAGTATTTATTTCTAATATAGTGCCAGGGCTTATGTAAGCCATGCAATTCCAATTCTTCGTAATTTTCTTGCTATACAACAACATACTTGCTCATTTTCTACTAGTTCCAAACATTAGGTCCAAACATTATTGACTTTTGGGTTAAGTTGCTAATAGTAACCAATTTCAGCTGCATATTTTGCTGGCTCAAGTTACTACTAGCTCCTAGTTTGTAACAATAACAATAATCTTAATATGTAAATTTAGGGCACTGTTACATGCTAAGAGTGTGGAATGTTACCACAATCATTGATTATAATGTTTAACTAGAGCAAATTTTTTATACAGTATCTATTGATCTATATGCCAATTTCCGTTGTGTATTTTGACAAAATATGGAGTCCATAGGAGCATTGGAACCTTAATGAATTTTGGAAATGCAGAAGTTTCAATCAATATGAATTCTCCTTTGGCTTCTTTAATATAGTATCCTTGTACCTAATATGAATTCTTTGCACTCTGGAGATGAGGTAAAGGAAAGTTGTAAAATTTATAATAAGCTTCTAAGCAAAGTGACATTACCAACTATTATGGTCAATATTAAAGTCCTGTGATAAGTAGTGAATTATGGATAGCTACTTATATTAAGAAGACATCGTTGAAAAACTTCTATAGATATTATTGCTAATTGTTTCCATGGCTTCTGAAAAGAACCAAGAGGAAAATATTTTTTTGGCATAATAATTCATGAGTACATACTACATATATATAGGGAGTATAATAAACCACCTCTCCTATCATAGCCGATGTAGGACTAAACCTAATAACTAATTATATTCATAACACTCTCCCGCAGGCTAGAATATAGATGTCAATCATGCCAAGTTTGGACAGAAAACGAGTGAAAACCGGTCGAGAAAGAGGTTTGGTAAGCATATCTTCCAGTTGAGCTGAAAAGGAAACATGTTGGAGTGCAACCATCTTATCTGTCACCTTGTCACGAATGAAGTGGTAATCTATTTCGATATACTTGGCCCGTTTATGAAAAACTGGATTCTCGCAGTGTAGATGGCGGCCTTATTATCATAGAAAAGTGTAGTCGGAAAAGAAGAGGGAGCCCCAAGATCTATCACGAGAGAGATAAGCCATACCAATTAAGCAACTGTATACGCCATAGATCTATACTCAGCCTCAGCAGAAGAACGAGTCATTACATTATACTTCTTGCTTCTCCATATAACCAAGTTTCTTCCTAAGAATACACAGTAGCCACTAGTGGAACGACGATCATCAATGAATTTAGGAAAGTCAGCATTTGCAAATGCTGTGAGCGACAAAGTAGATGGTAGTTTGTAGAGAAGACCATGTTCTAGAGAACCTTTAATGTATCGGAGAATTTGCTCAACTGCCTCAAGATGAGAGGTCAAAGGATTCTGCATATACTGACTCATTTTGCTAACGGCAAATGCAATATCAGGACTAGTGACAGTGAGGTAAATAAGCTTTCCAACCAGACGTCGATATTGTCCTGCGTCAGGCAGTGGAGGATCTGAAGGAGGGCTCAATCGAGATAAGCTCGACCGTGGAATCTATAAGAGTCTATGCTGGTCTACATCTCAGAAATCCTGTATCAGATAGAAAATCGAGTGCATACTTGCGTTGAGAGCTGTAATCTACCAGAATTCCGTGACACTTCAATTCCAAGAAAGTAACTAAGCGGCTTAAGGTCCTTGGTATGGAAGTGTGAAGTCAAATGTTCTTTCATCTTGGAGATGCCAGCAAAATCATCTTCAGTAATAATAATATCATCAACATACTGTAGGGTGTTTTTCGTCACCCCATTGAGATGGGAATACGCGCGCGTTTGTCAGGCGTACTACAGATTCCCCCTGCCTAGGGTTTATTGATTGTGAGGATCCGAATCTCTGGCAGCCGCGGACTAAGTTGCCGTTAATTACCCCTCGTATTTGGAGCGAGAGAATTTCCGATTGACGGGTTAAACTGGTCATGTGAACTCAATGTGCAGTGTCGTGTTTTGAAGGGGTTTTGGATATATTGGGAGGTCCCGCAGAGTTTTTACGAGGGTCCCGCTACCCGGATAGCGGGCTGGGGGTCAAGGGGGCTAGCAGCCCCCTTGCGGGGGACGGGGCTTTTTTTCTAACAGGGACAGTGTCGTGGAGTATGTGTGTGTTTGTATATGTATATATATATATACATAAGGGAAAAGGGCATCCAAAGGATGCGTGGGAAAAAGCGCCAGCGCTTTGGACGCCAGCGCCCCACGTGCCAAGCACGTGGACGCTCGGGCTTTGGGCGCTTGGGCGTTAGTGCTCTGGGCGCAAGAGCGCTAGCGCCCCACGTGCCAGGCACGTGGGCGCTCGGGCGCTAGCGTTTTGGGCGGAGCGCAAGAGCGCTAGCGCCTTACATAGACGCTCGGATGCTAGCGTTTTGAGAGCAAGGGCGCTAGCGCTTTGAGCGCTAGCACCTCACGTGCCAGGCACATGGGCGCTCGGAAGGCAAAAGGGACTTGGTCCCTGCAATGGGAGTTGTACTCCCAGAAAGTAGCACTTATTATTTTGTGTGTGTGTGTGTGTGTGTATATATAAACTCGTAGGATATTTTGAAGCTGATGAAGGAAGTTCTCCCCTTGAGCCCTGGATCTTCCCCAAAGTGGGGTTTCTGGAGCTGGGTCTCCTTCCTGTCGTTTGGCCGGATCTTGGAAAAAGGGAAGATACTTAAAAATCTCTCCTTTTTGAGATCTAATGGCAGATCCAAGTTCCCTTTTGTGGGTTTTGTGGCGAAAAACTATTTAGTTTTGGAAAAGGAAGAATAAAACTCTTGATTTAATTCAAAAGAAAGACGAAGGTTTTAGAACTTTGAGGAAGGAGAAAGAGGCACAGGCCTTAATTTTTGGAAATGAAAAGTCTCCTTTTTATTCATCATGTTGCCTTATATAGGCTTACATATTTACATATAGCCCCTTGGGCTTTACAAAATGGCATTTTGCATATCCCATGTCTCATGTGCTTTTTCTTTTTGCACATAAGCCATGGGCTTACAAAAATTTGGCTTTATGCCCATTTTGTTTACATTCATGCATAAAAAATTACATAAAATTTATTTATTACATGATTTCATTTTGGCATGGGGGAAGGCCGGCCGCTTCATGTTCGGACTCGACCTGGGCATGGGCCCACTTGGCTTGGGGTTGACTTTGACTTTGACTTGGTCAACCGAGGTGCAATTTTCGACTTCAACACATACACCGGCATAATTACCATACCATGAGGACGGCTATGTGTAAAGAGATGTGTCGACGCGACCGCATTTGAAACCAATCTGTCGTATAATCATACTAAACTTTTTAAATCAGACATGCGGTGCCTGCTTCAATCTATATAAAGATTTATATAGGAGACAAACCATACTTTCTCGGTCGCTCAAAACCAGAATGCTGCTACATGTAAATAATCTCCGAAAGATCACCATTAAGAAAAACATTCTTTATATCAAGCTAATGAAGTGGCCATGCCTTAAAAACAACCAAGGATATAAGAACACAAACCGAGATCAATTTGGCAACCGGCGAAAAAGTTTCAACATAATCCAAACTATACTGCTAAGTAAAACCTTTGGCTACCAATCAAGTTTTGAGACGGTCAATCATCCCATCTGGATTTTGGATTTTGCTTGACAGTAAAGACCCATCGACAGCCGACAACCTTCTTATCTAAAGACGGATGTACCAATTTCCAAGTCTGATTAGATCGCAGTACGGCAAGTTCCTCTAACATACCTGTATTCTAACCTTTCTACTCCGTCAAGTATATCGTTCCTTTCTCATTCTAATTTGTGGGTCGTTGATTTCGATACCTCACATCACATCTCTCGCGATGGACCGTCTGATCTTACTTTTAGTTCTCACAAGTTTATTTCCATGGCTGATGGTAAAATCACCCGTTTCTGGTTCTGTTGATTTATCACCTGTTTCTTGCTCCGAAACCATGTGAAATGCCCCTTCCACTGCATCAAAACTCCGAAATTATGATGGGGGTTAAAAAAATATATTTTATATTTTAAGACGTCTCCGAAGGTCGAAGGCCTTTTGGGCCGAAACCTGGGCTTTTGCGCAGTTGTATTTTTAATTTAATAAAACCACATTTAATACACACTCGATAAGAATCGAACCTGGGTACTGAAGCGCTTCCTGAATAGAGAAAAGAAGAGTAATGACAGACAAGAAAGAAACAAACTGACGAGCAGATGTTGTCAGTCTATGATAAGAAACAAAATTAGAAATCGAATGTGCGGTGGTACAGTGACGCTTACCTTTGCGTAAGGCGATAGAAAGAGAGCGATCTTCTAAAGGCAGCATTGGTGGAGAGGTAGGAACAATGGACTGTATCGGAGTACCTGCAGAAGAATCATTAAGAGTAGAATCGGTGAGAGGGGGTGGGGTTTTTGGGTCACGACGATGATACACCTGTAGATAGGGGACACGGGCATAAAATTAGGACGTTCAGATCGAACAGACGAATCATGCTCCGAGGAAGGTAAGTGAGAAACAAGGATAGTAGAAGTGTGGTCCTTGACAGGTGGTGAAAGATATGCTTGATCTTCTAAGAAGATCACATCACATGAAATACAAGCTCTAGAAATGGTAGGATCAAAGCAAACATATCATTTCTGGGATATTGAGTAAGCTACAAACACCATACAGGTAGCTCGAGAATCAAGTTTGTCTACCTGAAGACTTAGAATATGATGATAATATAGACAACCAAACACCTTAGGAGGAACAGGAAAAGGCTTGTCATATGGAAACAAAATAGAGAAAGGGGACTGGTTACCTAGGATCGGAGAAGGCATGCGATTAATATGAAAACAAGCAACTAAGACCGCAAAATTCCACAATCGCTTAGGGACATGCATATGCAAAATAAGAGAACGGGCTATCTCAAGCAAATGCCGGCTCTTCCGTTCTGTAATCCCATTTTGCTGAGGAGTATAAGAACATGAAGTTTGATGCAATATACTATGGGTCTGACAAAAGGCAGCAAATTCCGTGCTAATATACTCCTTAGTCTTATCTGAACGAAGAACCTTTACGGAAATACCAAATTGATTAGCAATGCTACGAAGATTTTAAAGATAGACAAAAGTTCGGACTTATTACGCAGAAGATACAACCAAGATATACGTGAGTGATTATCGATAAAAATTACAAAATATTTGTAACCAAACACACTAGGAAATTTAAAAGAACCAAAAATATCGGAGAGAACCAACGCAAAAGGTAAGTTATGTCTTTTATTAACTGGAGGAAAAGAGGAGCGATGTGTTTACCAAGAATACATGATTCACAATTGAACTCCGATAAGTCAAGAGAAGGCAATATAGTGTGTAAAGAAAGAGGAAGGTGGCCAAGTTTTCGATATCACTGAATAGTAGAAACAGTTGCAGACGTACTGGGAAGGTAATCAACGTAGTACAGTCCATTCTGCTCATGCCCCTCACCAATCCGCTATTCGTCAGAAGGTATTGTATCACAAAGTGAGATGGATAAAATGTTACGGAGCAGTTAGAATCATTTGTAAGCTGACGAATAGAAAGCAAGTTTTGTTTTAAAAATGGTACAATTAAAGCATTTTTCAGGTGTAAAAATGAAGAAAGTGATAAATCAGCAGAGCCAGAAACATGTGTGATATTACCATCAGCCATGAAAATAAACTTGTGAGGACTAGAAGCACGATCAGACAGTCCATCACGAGACACATGATGTAAGACGCCAGAATCAGCAACCCATGAATTAGAATGAGAAAGGAATGATATACCTGACGAAGTATAAAGATTGGCAAGAGCTACAGAAAGGAGGAGACGATGCAACTGACCCCACTCAGCATTGGATAAAGGTAGCTGGCCGACAGAAAAGGAAGGTTGGTCAGTAGGAACTGGTGTGGATGTCTGACGAGCTATAGGTGTACCATCAGGGTAGCCATGCTTCTCCCAACACCAGTCTTCGTGACGATTAGTGCCGCCGCAATAAGCACAAAACTGGCACGGCCATGACCACGTCCACGGGAACCGTGACCACGAGCAGCCATAGAAGGATGACCACGCGATGCCCCGCGGCCATCAGAGACAGAGTCAAAATCCATGATGAACGGTGTAGAAATAGATCATGAAAGGGAGAATAAGATTGTCTCACACCCAAACGAGTACAAGCGTAAAGAAGTCCGAGCAAGACGATCTAATAGATCATCATCAGTAATCTGAGAGAAGCGGAGACGGCTGGTGCCATGCGACTGTTGGTGATGAAGAGCGGAGACGAGGAGGTTTCGGTACCATGGAGGAGGCGATTGCGGCCGTGGTGCTAGGAGCAGAGACGGGCAGTAGAAGGTGGTCACGGCTAGGAGCAGAGACGAGCAGGAGGCAGGCCGTGGTTAGGAGCAGAGGTGAGCAGGAGGCAGCGGTGACATGGGTTGCTGCGTGGTGTGGTGAGGGTTGGAGTGGAAGGGGCAGCCAGGGCAGCAGAGGTGGACACTGTAGCGGGTACTGTAGTAGCGAGGGCATGGAAGGTGGTCCGATCGAGGGCAGAGGAAGAGAGGCGACGACTAGGGTAGCATCGGAGGCGGCATGGTGAGGATTGCGGTGGAGGACAGAGGAGGGGGCGGCAGCTAGGGAAATTAGGGTTATGGTTTTTTCTCAATTCTTTTCAGAACTCTGACACCATAAAAAGAACTGTAAAAGGTATTTTTTAAAAAGTAGAGTAGAGTTTAGAGCTAGATAAGAGTTGGAGTAGTGATGGGATTTTACACATGAACTTTTAATGATAAGCGAGTTTCAACAATAAGACTTAAGCCTTGTTGAGGTGTAATCCATTTTATATTTTATACCCATATGTTTTTTTTGTTGTTTCCAATGTGAGACTATCTTTAAGGTCTCATCATTTGGTTTTTTTTAACCTTCAACAAGAACCAAGAGGAAAATAATTTTTGGCATAATAATTCATGAGTACATATTACATAATAGGGAGGATAATAGACCACCTCTCTTATTATAGCCGATGTTGGACTAAAATTAATAGCTAATAACTAATAACTAATTATATTCATAACAGCTTCAATCCACTAACTAACCCACCTAACAAATCTAACATCAATTTGACAATATGTATGCCCATATCCCATGACCTAAGACAATAAATTGTTAGGGCATCTTCTCAAAGGTAACAAATATGGAAAATATGGGAGTAAATAAGTGCATTTATCCCAAACTTTTCATGTTGATTTATATTAATAATAACGACTCAATGAATAAAGATGATTAGAGAGAACATATAGTGAAGTCAAACATGTAAATAGTTGATGCACTTTATTCAGAACTCCACTAATATCATTTGGATTCAATTTTACCTTAATAATAGTACGACCTCAACTGGTTTAGGTTATTGGTTGGTTGTCTTAGCATGCAATATCTCTAAATCCATTTCAATTATATTCCTCCAGGATTTTGGTAATTAGAGCACTTATAACAGTTTAGTTGGTTTTATACGGGTTTAGTTTAGCATTTAAAGACAAAAAAATAAAATAAAAATAAACGATGATGAATTTCTCATAATGGTTTTTTTGTCATTGAAAAGAATCAAGAGAAAATTTTATTGGCTTGTTAAATCAAGAGTTCTGCATACAATTATATAGAGAGAATCATTGACCACCTTTCCTATTATAACCGATGTGGGACTAAAACTAATAACCGATATTCATAACACTTTCTCGCAAGTTGAAGCGTAGATGTCAATCATGCCAAGTTTGGACAGAATATGAGCGAAAACCGGTCGAGAAAGTTTTGGTAAGGATATCTTCTAGTTGAGTCGAAGAGAAAATATGTTGGAGTGCAACTACCTTATGTGTCACCCTGTCACGAATAAAGTGGCGATCTATTTCGATATGCTTGGTCCACTCATGAAAAATTGGATTCTTAGCAATATGGATCGCGGCCTTGTTATCACAGAAAAGCGTAGTCGAAAGAGAAGAAGAAACCCCAAGATCTGTCAGAAGGGATGTAAGCCATACCAACTCAACAACTGTATACGCTATAGATCTATACTCAGTCTCGACAAAAGAACGAGTCGCAACATTTTTCTTCTTGCTCCTCCACGCAACCAAGTTTCCTCTCAAGAATACACAATAACCACTAGTGGAATGACGATTATCAATAGATCCAGCAAAGTCAGCATCCGCAAAGGCCGTGAGCGACAATGTAGATGATGGTTTGTAGAGAAGGCCCTGTCCTGAAGAACCCTTGATATATCTGAGAATATGTTCAACTGCTTTAAGGTGAGAGGTCAAAGGATTCTGCATATACTGACCCACTGTACTAATGGCAAAGGCAATGTTAGGATGAGTAATAGTGAGGTAAATAAGTTTCCCAACTTGTCACGTCCCGCTTCCCAAAATACACGAATACGACACGTGATAGAGCCAACCATGCTACCTATGGCTAGGATAAATCCTTCCATAGTCACATTACGACTGTCAATCAGATATCAAGAACAGTAAATAAAATCTAACCAACACATGGCCATCTACCATAATAATTAAAAGTCAAGAAATGTATATAGCAGAAACGAATAAAGATCCATAAAGAATAATATTTGAATCACGTCCTTTATGGGATCACATCGATAAATTTAAACTACGGAATAAAATAAACTAAGCATCTCAAAAACTGATCATCAAGCTCAAGTTCCTCACTGCTCGGCTTGCTTGTTAAAATACTCCTGATCTTCCCGTGACAAGGTCAAAAGAACTAGGCCATGCAAAACTCAGACGTCAGTGCGTCATAAATATCAAAATAATGGTAATAACCAGAATATGATGCTATGGTTAAATATGGGTATAAATAATAAACACATGTGCAAAACAGTGAGCTATAGATATGTCATGTGTACCCTAAAGTCTGTGTTTCTAAGTTATCTATTCTACAAGTCTTTGAAATCAATTAATGGAATCGTCGATATAACACAATAGTATCCCGTGCGTGTCCGGGACCACGGTCAAGACCCTTGGGGCTGAATCCAAAATGTGTCGCTAAGCAGTAAAAACAGGATATCATGTACAGACGAATGATGTCAGCATCATCATTCCGGGACTTGAAGCCCGTATCGACTGATCAGCCTCTGTAAAGTATCGAACTGTTGAGTTACAAGTCAGGTTTCATTATTGATTTTCCCTTTTCCCCTAAGTTTTGTGTTCAAGTTAGGTATTGACGATATCTATTTAATGCCAACACAGGATAGTAATAGTGTGACAGGTCACAAGCATGTCAAGGATGATATAATCAATCGGGTAAGATATATATATATCACAGTCGTATATCATGGTCAAGTCATGGTATACAGCAGGCAATTTAGTCGTAATATTATATTGGTAATCGTGACCGATATAGATTAACAAACGTTAAAAAATCAAATGGGTAAATAAATAAGCAAATACTTTATGTTTTCTGGTAATACTGTTAACATTTCTCGAAATTCAACATATTGAAGATTTATTTCAAAGTAGTTATAACCGTTATCTAGATGTGATCCCCGAAATATCGGATGTGATAATATCAACTGCTACAATTCATTATATCGATATAACTGTATTAAAATAGTGCTTCGTCATGATTATCAACATTGTTAATTAGATAAACAGATGTGTCGTTAATGGACTTAATGCAATTTCATTAAGGATGATTAATATATATATATATATATATATAACCATCTATCAATAAGTAAAATAGTATTACGACGTAATTGTCGTCATACCAGCATGTAAAAGCAAGTAGTAAATACTTGTCTCGACGTCGATCACAGAAATGACACACTAAAAGATCACGGCTTGACTTCGATCTAGACTTGGGCTCCGGTACAAGATCTAGGTTGCAGGTGCTCTGGTTGGGTGGGAGATCTGCAGCAGGGGATGATGGTGGAAATGAGGTGCTGTCGAGGTGGTGAAGTCGACCGGCGGCCATAATGTTTGGGTCACGGTGCTAAGTGTTGATGAGGTGGTTGTGGCGATGGTCGGAGGCGAGCCGGGGTCGAAGCTGAGGGGAGATGAGGAAGAAGGTTGGCGTAGGTATGGGTTTCAGCAGGGATGAGGAAGTTGGCACTGACGAGGATGTGGGCTTAACGGCGGTGAGGTGCTCTGGGCGAGTTGGGTTCTAGGGTTGAAGAAGGTGAAGATGGTGGTGTAAAGGGTGTTCGGGTTCGAAGGAGGAGCGCCGATGATGTTGAGTTCTTGGCGAGGTGTAGAGGAACTCGACGGCGAGACGGAGAGACGACGACGAAGTGAGGAGGACCGGGCGCTGGCGACAACGAGTGAGGCGAGGTTGTCGAGAGAGAAGGCAAGGAAAATGGTAAGGCGATGGGTGCGGTGAGGACGACGGAGGAGGGTTTGCTTCGACGACGAGGGGCAGGCGAGATCGTGGTAGTGTCGGCGTGGGTTAGGACTTGGGAAAGAGAACGAGAACGAGAGGAGAGAGATGGAGACGGGGAGAAGAGAGAGAGTTTTTATAAATTTATTAATAATATATATATATATATATATAATAAAGGTATAGGAATATATTATATATATTTTGTAGGATTTTACAGATAATACCAGATCACCCCAAATATTACCCAAATTTAGTCAAAAATATAGTTTTTAAATATAAAATACATACGTAAGGATTTTGACCATAATACAACAATCTATTATTAAATACATATACCTTAAATAAAATTTAAATGAATATACGTAAAGATTTCTAAATATTTTGTTGTATATATTTTAAGATATGAACATAATAGATAAGATCAACAATCAGATATTGGGGTGATATGCCATGCAAAGTTAGGTAGCCAAAGATATTATTTATACATAATTTGTACTATAAATGGATATGTAAAGACTTAAATATATATAAAGTATATATAGTACTAGATTCATGTAGATACACCGTACTAGTAAATATTGGATATAGCCTTGCACTATATCGGATTTTAAACATGCGGGTCGGGTCGGATAATGACTACTACCACTTGAATCATTCGCAACCCAAAAACAAAAAGAATAAAAGAATTTTAAAGTATGATTTAAAATACCAAATTATTTTGTATAAGCGTATTAGGGTGTTATATTATACCCAACTACAAAAGAATTTCGTCTTCGAAGTTCACGGAACATGAAAAAGACGAGAAGATACAGATCTAAGTAAAGAGGTGCGGAAACTTTTGTCGAATCTCGTCTTCACGTTCCCAAGTAGATTCTTCGTTCGAACGGTTTCCCCATGAAACGAGTACTTGTGGGATTATTTTATTCTTGAGAACTTTTTCTCGTCGATCCATAATAGCCACTGGTCGCTCTTCATACGTTAAATTTTCTCTTACTTTCAGTTCCGAGTGATCTAGGACGTGTGTCTCATCTCGAACATGCTTGCGGAGTTGAGATACATGAAACACGTCATGAACATCCGCTAAGAATGATGATAGAGCCAATCGATAAGCTACCTCTTCTACACGCTCGATGATGTCGAAAGGCCCTACGAATTAAGGACTAAGTATGTCTCGACTACCAAATCGGATTACTCCTCTAGTCGGTGATATCTTCAAGAACACAAGATCACCAACAGTGAACTCTAAAGGTCTTCTTCCAGTATCAGCCTAACTTTTCTGTCGATTACGTGCCACCTTCATGTGATTACGGATCAAGTTAACTTTCTCTACAGTTTGCATAATCAAATCCGGTCTCAACAATCTTCTTTCTCCAACATCGTCTTAACAGACAGGCGAGCGACGCTTACGACCGTACAATATTTCGAATGGAGCCATATGTATAGTCGCCTGAAAACTGTTATTGTATGAAAACTCCACTAAGTGCAAATGATCCTCCCATGAACCCTTAAAGTCTAACATGCATGCTCTCTACATATCTTCAAGAGTTTGGATCGTTTTTTCAGACTGACCATCTGTCTGAGGATAATAGGCCATGCTAAATTTCAAGCGAGTTCCTAAAATTTCCTGTAGACCCCTCCAAAAATGTGATAGGAACTAAGTATCACGATCAGAAACGATGTTCACATGTACTCCATGCAATCTCAAAATCTCCTGCATGTAACACTCTGCCAAAGCCTCCGTCGACTGACCAACTCGAAATGGTATGAAATGGGTTGCCTTGGTCAATCGATCGACAATCACCCAAACTGCGTTATTGCCCTTTGGATTCCGGGGTAAGGCTGCCACGAAATCTATGGTTATATGTTTCCACTTCCATTGAGAAATCGGAAGTGGTTGCAACAAACCAGCTATCTTTTGGTGTTCAGCCTTGACTTGTTGACACACCAAGCACTTCGATACTTAGCGAGCAATCTCTCTTTTCATGCATTCCCACCAAAAATGTTGTGAATTTCTATACATCTTTGTACCTCTCGGATGTACTGAATACGTGAAACTATGAGCCTCCTTCATGACTTCTTCATGAACATCTCTTTTAGGTACACATAAACAACTTCCATATCTTAACGAGCCATCTTCATGAATCAACAAATCTATTCTAAGTCCCGCTTCCACTTATCCTCGAAACTTCTGCAATCTTTGATTGTGCGACTGTGCTGCCTTAATATTATCGATCAAGGATGACTGTACTTGCAACTGCATCAACTGTCCAGAAGAATCTGGTATTATAATCTCCAATTCGAATCTCTGAAGATCGGTTATAATCTCCATCTGTGCAGTCAACATTCGTATCGCTGGCAACCGACTTAAAACATCCGACACTACATTAACTTTTCCCGGATGATACTTTAGATCAATATTATAGTCAGCCATCAACTCTAACCATCCACGCTGCCTCATGTTGAGCTCTTTCTGTGTGAACACATAATTTAGGCTCTTGTGATCGGTAAATATTTCTATTCTTTCGGCCAATAAGTAGTGTCTCAAAATCTTCAGAGCAAAAATCACTGCCGCTAGCTCCAAATCATGAGTTGGGTAGTTCTTCTCATGAGTTTTCAATTGTCTCGACGCATATACTATGACCTTCCCACGCTACATTAGAACATATCCCAAGCCTTTTCCAGATGCGTCGCTGTGAATAAGTAGTCCTCCGGAACCATCTTGCATTGTCAGAATAGGATCGGTGGTCAATCTCTATTTCAGCGCTTCAAAAGCCGATGCACACTTCTCAGTCCATACAAACGGTACCTCCTTTTGTGTTAGTTTGGTCAATGGTTCTGCTATTCGAGCGAAGTTCTCCACAAACCTTCTATAATACCCAGTAAGCCCAAGGAAACTTCTGAACTCCCCCACATTCCTTTGGAATTGGCCAATCATGAACGGCCGCAATCTTTTCAGGGTCAACGGCAATTCCATCTCCGGATACGACATGATCCAAGAACTTCAATTCTTCAAGCCAAAATTCGCATTTGCTCATCTTAGTATATAACTTTTATTGTCTCAATGTTTGCAGTGCGATTCTCAAGTGTTCTTCATGCTCTTTACTTCTCGAATAGACCAGAATATCATCAATGAAAACAACCACGAACTGATCTAGAAATGGCGAAAAAATCCGGTTCATCAAGTCCATAAATATTGCCTGTGCGTTAGTAACTCCAAATGGCATCACTAAGTACTCGTAATGCCCATATCGAGTTCGGAACGCCGTCTTGCAAATGTCTTCTGTCTTCATCCGAACTTGATGATACCCAGATCTCAAATCCAATTTTGAGAATACCCTCGCGCCGCTGAGTTGATCGAATAATTCGCCTTTACGAGAAATTGGGTACTTATTTTTAATAGTCACCTAATTTAATTCCCAATAGTCGATGCACATCTTCCACGTGCCATCCTTCTTCTTGACTAGAAGAACATGAGCTCCCCATGGTGAACCACTGCCGCGAATCCAACCCTTCTCTAGTAATTCGGTAACTTGTTTATTTATCTCTTCCAGTTCCACCGGTGCCATTGGATAATAAGCCTTTGAAATTGGCGCTACTCCTGGAATAAAATCAATTATGAACTCCACATCTCGTTTTGGTGGTAAACCTGAGATGTCCTTGAACACATCTATAAAATCCCAAACTACTGCAGGTGCTTCTTCCTTGTCTACTTCTATTAACGAAAGAACGACACTTGTCGGCCTAGGCCTAAATTCGACTGGCCCGACAGATCTGCTACCTCCTAAGAATATGAACTTTGGATGTCCGGGAATATGGAATATTACTTTTTTCGCCCTACAATCAATGTGAGCGTGGAAAATGCCAGAAAAATCCATTCCCAAGACAACATCATAGGTGTCAGTATCAATCACCAAGAAATCCGCGAATAACTCCCGTCCGCAAATAACAATCGAGCAACCCTTGCACTCATTACTAGATATAATTCTCCCATTCCTAGTGTGTATGTCCCAGCATTAAGACAGGGACGTGTGTGGGATAGAGTGTGCACTGATAAATTTGGACGACATAAAGCAATGAGATGCACCAGAATCGAATAATGCTAATGCGGGAAAATTATAAACAAGTAGGATACCTGAAACAATATCGTCTGACGCCTTGGCCTCCTCGGCCGTCAAGGTGAAGGCCCGTCCTTGATTAGGCCTCTGAGTAATCTGCTTCTGCCCGTAAGTCTGCTTCTGCGGTGGTTTTTGAATATCGTCTCTCGATCGTAGCTTCGAAGGGCATACACTAATGGCATAGTCAGCTGATTCACAAACTAAATAAAGTTCGAGCCTCCTTCGGCACTTTTTTGCGTGTGTCCGGCTAGACGGCAAAAGTCACAAATCGCAGCCCTTTTTTGATCTGATATAAAAGGCTTCTTCATAAGTACAGTCCCTCGTTTGTTTACTGGAATGCCTCTACGTACAGGAGCTCTGTTTGGTGTAAACGCAGTCTTCCACACTACAACCACTTGCTGTAAATTACCCTTTACTTTTACCGATAAACTCTGCTGCTCTCTAGCCGCCTTGAGAACTTGGGAGAAGGTGGTCAACCCCAAAGATATGATGTGTCTCTAAATCTCCACATCCAAGCTACGCATAAACCGCCTTGTTCTTTCCGTCTCATTGGCAACCAAGGGCCCCGCAAATCAAATGAGCCGGGTCCATTCAGCCGCATGGGTATCAACGGAACCACCATTCTGCTTCAAGCTAATGAACTTCTCCTCCATTTCCTCCCGAGCAGATTGTGGAAAGAACTTCTCCATGAAACTTCGCAAAAGAGTCGTTCATCTGATCGACTTGGTCAGACGGGTCTCCTTTACAAGCCACCACCCGCGAGCGTAATCTACCAATTAGATGTGTACTACATCCACCTTTTTCTCATCCAGGATCTGCACGGCAACGAGCAGGTTCTTTGTATCAACTAGCCACTGCTCCGCTGGCAATGGCTCCTCCAATCCTGTAAATGTGGACAGATCGAGCTTCCTAAAGTCTGCCACGGTGCCCTCATGCTGTGTTGGCCTGGGAGCTGCTGCCCTCTCAGCTGCTGTAACAACAAACTGCTGGACCGTCCTCAGACCTTCTTAGAAAGTCTCGGCCTACCGCTGATTCAGATCAGTTTGACGCTTCTGGTTTTCTAACATACCACGTAGAACTCCAAGTAATGCGGCGCTGTCTACACGTTTCTGGTATGACCGCAAATCTCTATCCGTCAAGATTCTGAAGCCAAAGAAATTGAAGGGGATTAGTAACGGTAAACATGATTTAATAAACAAGATATTGATAACTATAGATTCAAGACTGGCAAGCTAGTAATGTGGCAGGACATGTTCCTAATTCCGGATTTCCTGGTTAGGTGTATTGGGTTCAATATCCAACTACAAAAAAACCAAACCCGACCAACCCTAAATCCTATGGCTCTGAAACCAACTAAACCCTGTCACGCCCCGCTTCCTAAAATATATGAATACGGCACGTGACAAAGCCAAGCATGCTTCCTATGGCTAGGAAAAATTCTTCCATAGTCACATTACGGCTGTCAATCAGATATCAAGTATAGTAAATAAAATCTAACTAACACGTGTCCATCTGCCACGGTAATTAAAAGTCAAGAAATGTATATAGCGGAAACGAATAAAATTCCAATAAAGAATAATATCTGAATCACGTCCGATATGGGATCACATCGATAAATTTAAATTACGATATAAAATAAACTAAGTATCTCTAAAACTAATCATCAAGCTCCTCACTGCTCGGCTTGCTTGTTAAAATACTCATGATCTTCCTGCGACAAGGTCAAAAGAACTGGGCCATGCAAAACCCAGATGTCAGTGCATCATAAATATCAAAATAATAGTAATAACCAGAATAGAATGCTATGATTAAACACGAGTATAAATAATAAACATTGGTGCAAAACAGTAAGCTATAGATATGTCATGTGTATCCTAAAGTCCGTGTTTCTAGATTATCTATTCTATAAGTCTTTGAAATCAATTAATGGAATCGTCGATGTAACTCAATAGTATCCCGTGCGTGCCTAGGACCAAGGTTAAGACTCTCGGGGCTGAATCCGAGACGTGCCGCTAAGCAGTAAAAACATGATATCATGTACAGACGAATGATGTCAGCACCATCATTCCGGGGCCTGAAGCCTGTATCGACTGATCAGTCTCTGGAAAGTATCCAACTGTTGAGTTACAAGTCAGATTTCATTATTGATTTCTCCTTTTCCCCCAGGTTTTGTGTTCAAGTCAGGTATTGACGATATCTACTTAATGCCAATACAGGATCAAGCAGGTACAAGTTTTATTTATCTAGACAACAAGTCACGTCCATCAGGACGTGTCGGGATTGTCGGCATTAGTAAGTATTACAGGTAAGTAGGTACAAACAAGATAGCACAATAGTAATAGAGTGGCAGGTCACAAGTATGTCGAGGATGATATAATCAATCAGGTAAGATATATATCAATCATATATCACGATCAAGTCATGGTATACAGCATGCAATATAGTTGTAACATTATATTGGTAATCGTGACTGATATAGATTAACAAGCGTTAAAAAATCAAATGGGTAAATAAATATGCAAATGCCTTATGTTTTCTAGTAATACTGTTAACATTTCTCGAAGTCCAACATATTGTAGATTTATTTCAAAGTAGTCATAACCATTATTTAGATGTAATCCCCGAAATATCGGATGTGATAATATCAACTGCTACAAGTCATTATATCGATATGACTGTATTAAAATAGTGCTTCGTCACGATTATCAACATTGTTAATTAGATATACAGATGTGTCGTTAATGGACTTAATGCAATTTTATTAAGGATGATTAATATATATATATATATATATATATATATATAACCATCTATCAATAAGTAAAATAATATTATGACGTAACTGTGGTCATACCAGCATGTAAAAGCAAGTAGTAAATACTTATCTCGATGTCGATCACAGAAGTGACACGCTAAAAGATCACGGCTTGATTTTGGCCTAGAGTTAGGCTCTGGTACAAGATCTAGGTTGCAGGTGCTCTGGTTGGGTGTTGGAGATCCGTAGCAGGGGATGGTGGAAATGAGGTGCTGTCGAGGTGGTGAAGTTGACCGGCGGCCAAGGTGTTTGGGTCACGGTGCTCTAAGTGTTGATGAGATGGTTGTGGCGATGGTCGGAGGCGAGCCAGGGTCGAAGCTGAGGGGAGATAAGGAAGAAGGTTGGCATGGGTATGGGTTTCGACAGGGATGAGGAAGTTGGCGCTGACGAGGATGAGGGCTTGACGGCGGTGAGGTGCTCTGGACGAGTTGGGTTCTAGAGTTGAAGAAGATGAAGATGGTGGTGTAAAGGGTGTTCGGGTTCGAAGGAGGAGCGCCGATGATGTTGAGGTCTCGGTGAGGTGTAGAGGAACTCGACGGCGAGGCGGCGAGACTACGACGAAGTGAGGAGGACCGGGCGCTGGCGACGGCGAGTATGGCGAGGTTGTCGAGAGAGAAGGCAAGGAAGATGGTGAGGCGATGGGTGCGGTGAGGACGACGGAGGAGGGTTGGCTTCGACGACGAGGGGCAACGAGATCGGGGTAGTGTCGGCGTGGGTTAGGACTCGGGAAAGAGAACGAGAACGAGAGGAGAGAGATGGAGACAGGGAGAAGAGAGAGTTTTTATAAATTATATATATATATATATATAACAGTTATATATAATAAAGGTATAGGAATATTATATATATATTTTGTAGGATTTTACAGATAATACCAGATCACCCCAAATATTATCCAAATTTAGTCAAAAATATAGTTTTTAAATATAAAATACATACGTAAGGATTTTGGCCATAATATAACAATCTATTATTAAATACATATACCCCAAATAAAATTTAAATAAATATACATAAAGATTTCTAAATATTTTGTTGTCTATATTTTAGGATATGAACATAATAGATAAGATCAACAATCAAATATTGGGGTGATATGCCATGAAAAGTTAGATAGCCAAAGATATTATTTATACATAATTTGTACTATAAATGGATATGTAAAGATTTAAACACATATAAAGTATATATAGTATTAGATTCACATAGATACACTGTACTAGTAAATATTGGATATAACTTTGCACCATATCGGGTTAAACATGCTGGTCGGGTCGGATAATGACTACTACCACTTGAATCATTCGCAACCCAAAAGCAAAAAGAATAAAAGAATTTTAAAGCAAGATTTAAAATACCAAATTATATTGTATAAACATACTAAAGTGTTACACAACTAGACGTCGATGTCGTCCTGGCTCAAGCAGGGGAGGATCCGAGGGAAAGCTCAATCGAGATAGCTTAACTAAGAAATCCATAAGAGTGTTTACCGGTCTACATCCTAGAAATCCCGTGTCAGATAGAAAATCAAGTGCATATTTGCGGTGAGAGAGCGGTAATCTACCAGAATTCTGTGACATTTCAATTCCAAGAAAATATCTAAGTGGCCCAAGGTCCTTGGTATGGAAGTGTGAACCCAAATGTTTTTTCACCATGTAGATGCCAGCAGAATCATCTCCAGTAATGATAATATTATCAACATATACCAACACAATTACCCTGCCCTAAGAACGATTATGTGTAAAAATAGATGTGTCGGCGCGACTGCGTTAGAAGCTAATCTTTCGTAGAACCGTACTAAACTTTTCAAACCAGACACGCGGTGACTGTTTCAATCCGTATAGCGATTTTTGTAGAAGACAAACCATACTCTTCCGACCGCTCAAAGTCAGGATGATGCTGCATATAAATAGTTTCCGAAATATCACCATTAAGAAAGGCATTCTTCACATCAACATCAAGCTAATGAAATGGCTATGCCTTAGAAACAACAATATAAGAACACGAATCGAGATCAATTTGGCAACTGGCGAAAAATTCTCAACATAATTCAAACCATTCCGCTGAGTAAAACCCTTGGCCACTAATCGAGTTTTGAGACGGTCAATCGTTCCATTTGTATTATACTTGACAACAAAGACCCATCTACAGCTGACAACCTTTTTATCTGAAGACGAAGGTATCAATTTCCAAGTCTGATTAGAGCGCAGTACGACAATCTCCTCTAACATAGCCACATGCCAACCTGGGTGCTGAAGAGATTTCTGAACAGAGGAAGGAAGAGTGGTGACAGACAATGAAGAAATAAACCGATGAGCAGATGGTGTCGGTTTCTGATAGGAAACAAAGTTACAAATCGGATGTGCAGTAGTAGAGGAACGCTTGCCCTCGCGTAAGGCAATAGGAAGAGAGATTTTCTTCTGAAGACAGCGGTAGTGGAGAATCAGGAACAATGGACTGTATTGAAATACCTGCAGAAAAATCGTTAGAAGAAACATTGGTGGGGGATGAGACAACTTTGTTACGACGGTGATATACCTATGGTAAGGGGCTATAGACTTAAAACTGGGACACACAGGTTGAACAGACAAATCAAGCTCTGAGGAAGGTAGGTGAGGAACTGGAATAGTAGGAGCGGAATCCTTAATAGGTGGTGGAAAATAGGCTTGATCTTCTAAGAAGGTCACATCACATGAAGTACAAATTTTAGATATGGCAGGGTGAAAACAAACATACCCTTTTTGGATCGTGAGCAACCTACAAACACTATATGGGTAGCTCTATGATCAAGCTTGTCTATATGAGGACCTAGAACATTGGAATAGCATAAGCAACCAAACACATTAGGATGAATCTGAAAAGGCTTGCCCTGTGGAAACAAAACAGAGAAAGGAGACTAGTTGCCTAGGACCGGAGAAGGCATGCGATTGATATAAAAACATGCAGCTAAAACCGCAAAATTCCACAATCGTTTAAGAATTTGCATATGTAAAAGAAAAGAACGAGCTATCTCAAGTAAATGTCGGTTCTTTAGCTCAGCAATCCCATTTTGTTGAGCAGTATAAGAACATGAAGTTTGGTGCAATATTCTACGGTCTTTCAAAATGCAGTAAACTCCGTGCTAATATACTCCTTAGTATTATCTGAACGAAGAACCTTAACCGAAACACCAAATTTATTAGTAATCTCATCAACAAGGGTTTTAAAAGTAGACAAAAGTTCAGCCCTATTATGCAGAAGATACAATCAAGCCATACGTGAATGATCATCAATAAATGCCATAAAATATTTATAACCAAACACACTAGGAAATTTAAAAGGACCCCAAATATCGGAGTGAGCTAAAGCAAAAGGTAAATCATGTCTCATATTAATTGGAGAAAAAGATGAGTGATGATGCTTCCCAAGAATACAAGACTCTTAACTAAATTCTAATAAACTAAAAGAAGGTAACATAATACGTAAAGAAGACATGGGAGAGTGACTAAGTCTCCGGTGCCATTGGATAGTAGAAATAGCTGCAGACGTATTGGGAAGATAATCAACATAGTACAGTTCATTCTGCTCATGCCTGCCACTAATCCGTTGCTTTGTCAGAAGATCCTGTATTATAAAGTAAGATGGATAAAAAGTTACGGAGCAGTTGGAATCATTTATAAGCTAATGAATAGAAAGCAAGTTTTGTTTTAAAAATGGCACAATTAAATCATTTTTTAGGTGTAAAGAGAAAGTAGATGATAAATCAGTAGAGCCAGAAATAGGTGTATTACCATCAGCCACGGAAATAAACTTTTGAGGATTAGAAGTAAGATCGGATGATCTATCACGAGACATGATTTGAGACGCCAAAATCGGTTACTCATGAATCAGAATGAGAAAATAAAGATATATCTGACGGAGTGGAAAGGTTGGCAGAAGCTACAGAAGAGAGAAGACGACGCAACTGGCCTCACTTATCACTGGATAACGCTACCTGGTCGGCAGAAGAGAAAGGTTGATCAGTAGCCGCTTGTGAAGATGTTTGGAAAGCTGTAAGTGTATCATCAGGATAACCATATTTCTCCCAACACCTGTATTCGTGATGATTAGTGCCGCCGCAATAAACATAATAAAGTCCGGCTCAACCACGACCACGACCGTGTCCACGAGAACCACAACCACAACCAGTTAGAGGGGGCGACCACAAGATGCCCCATGACCACCAGAGACACAATCAGAGGAACCATGTATCATAGTTAGGATCTTTAGAGTCAGGAGGAGCATCCGTCAAGTGGCGGTGAAGACCTTTGTTGTTCAAGGCTCGTTCAATAGCATTAGACCACTGGAGGTAGTTCTTTCTGCCGGAGAGAGATCGTAGTTAAGCGAAGGTCCGTCTTGAAATCAATGGATGACAGAGAAGCTGAGTTAACTTTGTCATCGCCAGAAGTCATGATGAACGGCGCAAAATAAGATCTCTCTCGAGAGAATAAAGGTTGTCTAATGCACAACAAGTACACGGAGCATGATGATCTAATAGATCATGGAGACGGCGAGGGTTTTAAGAGCAGCGAGGGGTTTGGATGGGTGCTTATGTCGTGGTAGCGTGCTGGAGGGGAGTCCGGAGGGGTCTGGATAGGTGCCGGAGCCGTGGAAGGGTGCTAGAGGAGAGGCTGGTGGTGGCTGGAGAGGGCGCAGAGGGGCTGGAGAAGAATCGAAGGGGCTGGAGAGGGATCGAAGGGGGTTGGAAGGGGCTGGAGAGGTCGCAGAGGGTGCTGGTGGAGGATTGAGGGGGCTGGAGGGGCTGGAGAGGTCGCAGAGGGTTGCTGGAGGGGGATCGAAGGGGGTTGGCGGGGGCTGGATGGGGATCGAAGGGGTTGGAGGGGCGGTGGCTGATGAGGAGGGGAAATTAGGGTTAGAGTTTGGAAAATTAGGTTTTTTTTCTTCTCAATTCTTTTCAAGGCTCGGATACCATAAAAAGAATCCAGAGAAAATTTTATTGACTTGTTAAATCAAGAGTTCTATATACAAATATATAAAAAGAGTCATAGTCCAGCTCTCCTATTATAACCGATGTGGGACTAAAGATAATAACTAATATCTAATAACTACTTATATTCATAACAGTTATGAATCAACCAATGTACATGAAAACTGTTTTATGCATGATATGCTGTCTAGTGTAGATATAGCAGGTTGTTCAACAACTAAGAACACAGAGATACATACTTCTTAGACTATGAAGTTTTAGATTCAAATGATGAAATCCCTAGAATTAGAAATTAAGTTAAATAAACTGCCCATCAAGTATTTGCAGCCTCAGTTTAATCAAGTGTCCAAGCTTAATCAGTTGTAAAGATTCATTCATTCTCTTCTCTTGCTGCAAGGACAATGTCACTTATTTCAATCACTAATCTATCAGTCTCCAACAAGATAGCATACTCCTTGACTTCACCTTCTGACAACAAACGCTGAACTTTGCCGTCGTTTTTTGCAACCTACATATCTCTTGGGGGTCATGGAAAGAAGTTGGGCATATTTCCCATTTTGTTATTTTAATGCACAAAAGTGGTTTCCTTCTCTGTTTTAGATGGAAAACACTGGTTATTTCAGACCAGAAAACTGAACATAAAAAGATTAATATCTCACCTGGTTTAGAATTATGAACCACTCATGCTTGTTTGTTTTTCTCGCTGAAAGCTGAAATCAAGGAGTATGGTCAAGAGGTAGGCTGGGTACTGTTAGAATATAAAATATATTCTCTCAACCCTCACCACAACTTCGGAGTTTTGGTGCAGTGGCAGGGACGGTTCACATGGTATCAGAGCATCTTCACATGGTACCAACAGTTTGAAGTGAAGAAAGAGTGGTGGTGGTGATGGGGTGGATTTATTTATAAATAGACCACTGCATATTATAGAGGCAAAAGGACACCGCCACCATAGTCTATATTGGACATGTAAGCTGCAACATTTTCCATAACCAAGAATCATGTATTAACTACATCGTAACTTAAGTAATCTTCATATCCTTGGCTCCACAAGCAAGTCGATTACACTTGATGAATCCGTCATGTGCATAATATTTGACACTTGACAGGGAAGATGACGTAGGAGCACTTGAGCAATCTATAGCAAGCAGAGGCAATCAAGAATTTTCTGTGCTGAAGTACTTGACACACTACTATAAAAATCTTCGCAAATTTTATCAAGAAACGAGAATATGGTGTTGTGGCCTTGTAGTAATGTAGTGCTCCATGCAATCTATAACAATCTTCACCAATGTATAACTGAGTAGTAGGGGATAGATTTAGTTTTTGAATATATGTATGGATCTGATGCTTAAGCGTGCCAAAAGCAAGACTGTGTTTGGGGCCTGGGCTAGTATTCTGAATCTTAGCTTATGAAACACTGAGATGCACAGACATTAACCTGATGGTACTATATCCATGAGCATTGCCATGTTCGTTTCATCCCTTTCGGTTTGCACTACTTAAAAATGACATCTGGTACATATTTTTCCTAAGAAGCTGTGCATATTTTTAGGCTTTCTTTTCTTGTGAGTTATTTACTTTCTAACAACGTCACTGTTGGAAGTCAGCTTGAGCTGATAAATGATATAATTGAAAAGCTTATATTCATTTATGTTTCTGAACCCTTTGTGAATTTAATAAATTTCAGGGATGCCAACAAATTAAAGTCCTTCTAAGATGCGTGTCAGTCTACCTTATTTTCAGATTGATGCGGCTAGATTCTTATCATTCTATGAATTGGATTGCGAGGATCTTTCAGATGCTTCCATCATTTGGTATCCAGGGCTTTGGCAGTACAAGTTTGGCCTTTGCTTGCGTGTCTAGTTCTATTAAAAAACCAATACCGCTTCAGTTGGATGTATCTTTTCCATCATTTCAAGATATTAGATGGAGCCTCTCACGGTTATATTATGTATTCAACATGCAACTTGACCGGAATATCGGCACGTAAGTCTTATTAATACGGCTAAAGTATTCTCGGTTTGATACTTGCAAAATAAGATTTTAACTATAAACATATTTTCTTCCGATGTTATGGCTAATCTATGTAGATTCGGATACAGAATACAATACGAGTTGGATTGGTCGATTCACAAATTTTCAAGTTCTAAAATACAATTTGTTGGCATATGCTAATCATTTACATTCAGATATGTATACATAATAACAATAACTCATCGTTCTAGCAAACATAAACCAAGAGTATGAATATTTTTTTAGTTTTTATTCATAGGTTATCAATATCTTAGTCAACGATACATGTTTGATACATCTAAAATACAAAATATAATATTAGGATGTACCAAAAAGAGAGTAAAATGTATCCTTGACTAACCAGGTATGGGCACGACTCCGATACCGATATGTTACCTCAATAACGAATTTGTAACGTATTGGCTAATTGCTATTATTCTCCTATACTATCTTCTCAAACTGCAATTTCAATGAAATATGGGATATATACCAAAATGGCACCAACTACCAAGTTACCTCATAAATTACATTTTGTTATCGATGTTAATCCATTAAAAAATTACCAAATTTTTTATATCAGATTCCCCACCCTTTTTCTACAGCCTTTA
Organism: Agapanthus africanus; assembly: GCA_030015575.1. Taxonomy (NCBI): domain Eukaryota; kingdom Viridiplantae; phylum Streptophyta; class Magnoliopsida; order Asparagales; family Amaryllidaceae; genus Agapanthus; species Agapanthus africanus. The sequence goes on along the minus strand of CM057345.1, from coordinate 539,945,385 downwards.
AATCACGCTTTTAATTTACTTTATCATTAAAATATTAAATATCTTGATTACTTTGTCATAAAATTTTTTGCAGGTTTTTTGTTGCTCTTCTTGCAGCATGCTTTTCATTTGTCATAATTGGTGGTTTTTTATTTTACAGATTCAGGTAGCGTAACATTTTTCTTTCTTCTTATTAAGAGTTGCACTATTAATTTTACTAATGTCCCATTACATTACACGTACTGGAATTATAGCATTCAGTGATTCAGTAGAATATGCGAGAACGTGAATCAACTGCAGTGTGATACTTATGCTAACCGTTTTATGTCAGATCTTTAGTAGAAAACTGTATTAGGTTAATTTTTTGTTATGCATATCTGCAATATGCGTGGAAATTCTAGTCACTAAAGAAAGATCCCCCCCCCTTCTTAGAGTCCCTTCCACTCTACCAACACTCCAAAATTGTGCTGAGGTTTGAGGACATAATTTTGCATTCTAATTAATTAAGAGGCCCCCACAAGTTGAGCGGCCTTTTTTGTGTGGACTACATTGTGGACTTTTATGTGGGATTGCTCTTGTACCATCTCCTTTTCCCTGCCATATAACAAGACTACAAACTATGAAGGTTGAGGATATGCCTTCACATCCTGACAGTCTAAATTTTCTGATTTCCATCATTGGCCGCTATACTGAAAAGATCAACAATTTGTGACGATCTGAGACCATGTTGGTAACTCCATACAGAATCTTAAACCATTAAGACAATGTTTGTCATGTGTACCTATCAAACAGATAATCGCATGGACTTGACCCATAGGATACCACACACAACGGTAGGAATTAAAATACACAATGCAGTGATGGAGTGTTTATAAAATGCAAAATCAGATATTTTCTTTGCTGAGAAGCCCTACAGAAACATCATATCACAATAGCAAGGGATGCAGAGTTAAAAGCCTCTTTAGGACTTTGTAAGGAATTATTGTGCTTTGAAGATAATCAAGAGGAAAATATTTTATTGGCTTAATTCATAAATGAGTTCTACATGCAAATATATATAGGGTCATAGACCAACTGATCAAACAACTCATAACTAATATATAATAATCTATAACTAATATTAAACTAATTATATTCATAACACTTCCCCACAAGCTAGCGCGTAGATGTCAATCACGCCAAGATTGGACAGAAGACGACCGAAAACCGGTCGGGGAAGAGCTTTGGTGAGAATATTTGCTAGTTGAGTCGAAGAGGAAACATGTTGGAGTGCAACCATCTTATTTGTCACCTTGTCACGAATAAAGTGACAATCTATTTCGATATGCTTGGTACACTCATGAAAAATTGGATTCTCAGCAATGTGGATCAGACCTTGTTATCACAGAAAAGCGTAGTCGAAAGAGAAGAAAGAACCCCAAGATCTATCAGAAGGGATGTAAGCCATACCAATTCAGCAACTGTATGCGCCATAGATATATACTTAGCCTCGGCAGAAGAACGGGCCATAACATTTTGCTTCTTGCTCCTCGACGTAACCAAGTTTCCTCTCAAGAATACACAATAGCCACTAGTGAAACAACGATCATTTAGATCCAGCAAAGTCAGCATCCGCAAAGACCGTGAGCGACAACGTAGATGGTTTGTAAAGAAGGTCCTGTCCTGGAGAACCTTTGATATATATGAGAATATGTTCAACTGCCTTAAGATGAGAGGTCAAAGGATTCTGCATATACAGACTCACTGTACTAATAACAAAGGCAATATTAGAACAAGTGACAGTGAGGTAAACAAGTTTCTCAACTAGACGTCGATATCGTCCTGAGTCAAGTAGTGCAGGATCCGAGGGAGCTTAATCGAGATAGCTTGACTAAGAAATCCATAGGAGTATTTGCTGGTCTACATCTCAGAAATCCCGTCTCAGATAGAAAGATCAAATACATACTTGCGCCGAGAAAGTTGTAATCTACCAGAGTTTTGTGACACTTCAATTCCAAGAAAATATTTAAGTGGCCTAAGGTCTTTGGTATGGAAGTGTGAAACTAAATGTTCTTTCACTTTAGAGATACCAGCAGAATTATCTCCAGTAATGATAATATTATTAACATATACTAGCACAATTATCCTACCCTAAAGATGATTATGTGTAAACAGAGATATGTCGGCGCGACTGTGTTTGAAACCAATCTGTCGTAGAACGGTACTAAACTTTTCAAACCAGGCACACGGTGACTGCTTCAAGCCGTATAACGATTTATGTAGAAGACAAACCATAAACTCTGTCGGTCGCTCAAAACCAGAAATTTGTTGCATATAAATAGCTCAGAAAGATCGCCATTAAGAAAGGCATTCTTCACATCAAGCTGATGAAATGGCATGCATTAGAAACAACCAAGAATGAACACGAACCGAGATCAATTTGACAACTGACGAAAAACTCTCAATATAATCCAACCATACTGTTGAGTAAAACTTTTGGCCACTAATCGAGCTTTAAGACGGTCAATTGTTCTATTGGGATTATACTTGACAGCAAAGACCCATGTACAGCCGACAACCTTCTTATCTGAAGACGGATGTACCAATTTCCAAGTTTGATTAGAGCGCAGTGTGACAATCTTCTCTAATATAACTGCATGTCAACATGAATGCTGAAGAGCTTTCTGAATAGAGAAAGAAAGAGTGATGGTGGACAAGAATTAAACAAACTGACGAGTAAATGGTGTCAGTTTATGATAGGAAACAAAACTAGAAATTGGATGTGCAGTGGTGCGGAAACGCTAACCCTCACGTAAGGCAATAGAAATAGAGATCTTCTTCTGAAGGCAGTGGCGGTGGATTATCAGGAACAGTGGACTGTATAGGAGTACTTGCTGAGGAATCATTAGAAGAATCATTGGTGGGAGGGGGTATGACAACTTTCTTATGACGGTGATACATCAGTGGATAAGGGGCTACAGGCTGAAGATTAGGAAGCACAGGTCGAAAAGAAGAATCAAGCTAAGTGGAAGGTAGGTGAGGAACAGGAATAGTAGGAGTTAGTCCTTAACAGTTGGTGGAAAATAAGCTTGATGTTTTAAGAAGGTTACATCACATGAAGTACAAACTTTAGATGAGATAGGGTCAAAACAAACATACCCTTTCTGGATCGTGAGTAACCTACAAATACCATACGGGTAGCTCGAGGTTCTAGCTTGTCTACATGAGGACCTAGTATATGAGAATAGCATAGACAACCAATCACTTTAGGAGAAACAGAAAAAGAGTTTTCCTGTGGAAACAAAATAGAGAAAGGGGTCTAGTTGCCTAGGACCGGAGAAAGTATGTAATTGATATAAAAACAGGCAGGTAAGACCGCAAAATTCCACCGTTGTTTAAAAACATACATATGCAAAACAAGAGAATGGGTTACCTCAAGTAAATATTGATTCTTCCGTTTAGCAATCCCATTTTGTTGAGGAGTATAATAATATAAAGTTTGATGCAATATATCCTGGGTCTGACAAAATATAGTAAACTCCGTGCTAATATACTCCTTAGTATTATCTGAACGAAGAAATTTTATCAGAACACTAAATTGATTAGTAATCTCAGATACGAAGATTTTAAAGGTAGACAAAAGTTCAGACCTATTGCGTAGAAGATACAACCAAATCATATATGAATGATCATCGATAAAAGTTATAAAATATCTATAATCAAACACACTAGGAATTTTAAACGGACCCCAAATATCAGAGTGAACTAACGCAAATGGTAAATCATGTCGTTTATTAACCGGAGGAAAAGAGAAACGATGGTGTTTACCAAGAATATAGGATTCACAACTGAACTTTGATAAATCAAGAGAAGGCAGCACAGTGCGTAAAGAAAGAGGAGGGTGACCAAGTTTTCGATACCACCGGATAGTAGAAACAGTTGCAGACGTACTGGGAAGATAATCAACGTAGTGTAGTCCATTCTGCTCATGTCCCTCACCAATCCGCTACTTCGTCAGAAGGTCCTGGATCACAAAGTGAGATAGATAAAATGTTATGGAGCAGTTAGAATCATTTGTAATCTGACGAATAGAAAGCAAGTTTTGTTTTAAAGATGGCACAATTGAAGTATTTTTTAGATGTAAAGATGAAGTAAATGATAAATCAGCAGAGCTAGAAAAAGGTGTGGTATTACCATCAGCCATGAAAATCAACTTATGAGAACTAGAAGAAAGATCAGACGGTTTATCACGAGACATATAATGTGAGGCACCGGAATCAGCTACCCACGAATTAGAATGAGAAAGGAACGATATATCTGATGGAGTAGAAAAGTTTGCAGGAGCTATAGAGGAGAGGAGACGACGCAACCGGTCCCGTTCAGCATTGGAGAGATAAATTGCAGAAAGAAGAAGAAGATTGGGTAGCAGCAACATGTGTGGATGTTTGACGTGCTGTAGGTGTATCAGTAGGGTAATCATGCTTCTCCCAACACCGGTCTTCGCGATAATTAGTGCTGCCGCAATAAGAGCAATAAAAAAGAGCACGGGAACCACGCGACGTCCCGCGGCGAGCAGAGGAATCCATGATAAACGTCGCTAAAAAAAGGTTCTGAGAGAGAGAATAGCGGTTGGCGAACCCACAAGCGAGTACAGGAGTAGCAAGACGATCTAAAAGAGCGGTGTCAGTAACTGAGAGGAGCGGAGACGTTCGAGGACGGCAGTAGCATAAAGGCGATAAGATCTAGGGCTGGGAGCGATCAGGTCAGATCCAGAGAGCATAGTACGGAGGCTTTGAAGAGGAGTGTTCGAATGTCTGATCCTCATGAAAGTAGTATGCCAAGGATATTTGCTGAGCAATTAGAAAAAGTTATTTTTTTCTGCCGCTCCTTCTCAGATTGATCATCTGCAAAGAACTTCTAAGCAAGCGGTTGATATGGAGCCATCAGCAGCTCCAAGTAATCCACAGGTTATTGCAGAGGGCTGGCTGAGAGGATTTATGCTGCTGCTGGTTCTGTCGAAGGTGGAACAAAGGGTCTGGAAGGTCGTCGAAGGCCCTGGATGGTTCTGGTGCAGGGGGTGGTGCTGGTGCGGGGCGTGGTGCAGAGGGTGCAGGGAGCAGGGACGTTTCAGGTTGCTGGTGCAGAGGGTGAGGGTCAGGTTGCTGGTGCAGGGACGTTTCAGGTTGGAGGGTTTGTGAGGCCTGGAGGGTCGAAAGCCAGGTTGCTGGTGCAGGGTCGAAGGCCTGGAGGGTACTGGAGGGGAGGCGGCTAGAGGCGGCGGCGGAGGGGAGGGGTTAGGCGGCTAGGGTTAGGGTTAGGTTGTGGAGAGGGGGCGATGGCTTGTGAGGGTTGCGAGGTCGCTGTAGGGGGGCACGAGGGTCTGGGAGAGGTCGAAGAGAGGTGGGGATGAGGGATTGAGGGTCTGGGAGAGGGATCGAGGGAGAGGGATGCGGTTAGGGAAAGGATTAGGGTTAAGGGTTTGGGAAATTAGGTTTAGGGTTTTGGAAATTAGGGTTGCCTTTTGATTATTTTCAAAGCTCTGATACCATGAAGATAATTTTTGAGGAAAATATTTTATTGGCTTAATTCATAAATGAGTTCTACATGAAAATATATATAGGGTCATATCTCAGCTCTCATATCTCAGCTGATCTAACAACTCATAACTAATATCTAACAATCCATAACTAATATCTAAACTAATTATATTCATAACATGCCTGCCATTAACTATTTACATAAATTCTTGAATGACCTTGCTTCTTGCAGTAGTGGTTTGTAAAGATTTAGGATTTGATGAAGGATTAGGTGTCTCAATGGTCTGCCCTGACACTTGGGATCATTCCTATAAAAACATAATCTTTCTGAGGGAAATGAAGAAGAAGAAGAAGAAGAAGAAGAAGGAAACTAGTTCTAGCAGGTTCAATAATAAAGAGAAGGAGAACAACTTCATCTGCATTGCACTCATGAAGAATTGATGAGAACTACTTGGTCTTTTATTAACCAAAAAAGTGCAGAGAAAGGGATTATCAAATATTCTCTTTGGAAAGTTTATCCGCAAATTTTATAACCAGTCAGGCATTAGCAAATCAATTTCGAGATGACTGTTAGAGATAAATGCATACTTGCATCACAATTGAAAAAAAAGATTGCAGAGGGGTTATCTTGGTATTGGTTCTTGAATACTGCTGCTGCTTTTCTGTTTATGATTTCTCCTCTCAATTGTGGAGCTCTGTGATGCTGTGACTAATGTGATTTTCCTCAACCATTCCAACTTGCTCAATCAGCGAAGTTAGGACGCTGTAAATGTTTGGTTTCTTATCTTTTATTTGGATCATAGTTTTGTATTTTGCTGAAAAAAATATACTTAACCCTTTCTTTGTGCTATAGCTGACAAGTGCCTACAAGATCTGTCATCCCTCACCACTATTTCCTTTAGTCTTTCTACCAAAACCCTAAACCTGAATCAAAACCTGTAAAATCCGTATGGACTGGCTCTGTTCTGTGATCTAATCGGTGCCAAAACCCAAGTATGATCCTTAGCCATCAATTTTTCGTCATATCAACACTGGTTGAAGTCTCAACTTTAATTTGTATCCAGATCAGTCCAAAAGCTGCAAGTATTCTCCTTGTTTCCTTCATCTTTTGAAGCCCCAAACCTTCTGTGGTTTAAACTGAAGAGTGATCTTCTCCAGGATGTTCACATTGTAAATATCTTTATTTGCTATCTTTTAGAAATAGAGGTGCAGAACTATTTAATGAGTAAGGATTCCTGAACCCAAGCATAACTCTGCACCTTTATTTGTATCCTCTACACTGAGATTCTAGATTCTCGATGATATACTTTTGCTGATTTGATACTAAATTATTAATTCTTTGCTCATGATTATGTTGCAAATGAATCTATTATGAATTCTCATTTATAATCAAACTATATTGCTTATTTATCATTTATAGCTTGCTCCTGGATTCAAATAAAGGTTTTCTCTATGTTTTGTTAATTGGTTGCATTGCATCCATGTGTTTGGTTGATCATATCATTATATGTATTAGCCTTCTTTGTCTGTGTATTTACTATTATTTATCATTTCATTTTTGTCTTGTTAAAATCAAATTGTGGGCTACATTCCAGCACTGTAGGCTTTGTCCAATTATCCAATTGGACATTTCCTCTTCAAGTATGCAGTCTCTGAAATTCTGATCTAATTTTTTTATATTTAACATATTTGTTTTCCTTGTGTGTCAATTAGCCTTCATATTAAAGTGCACAATCTTCAAATATTGTTGGTCATTTATGCACGAACAAGCTTCAATCACTTTAAACTCAACCTTTTTTTAATCAGAAAGCACATGCATTTTCTGATATTGCTATGGGTGATTTATGCAGGAACAAGCAACAACCCTTAGAAGACTGTTTTTGGGAAGCTTGGGCATGCTTGTGTTCGTCATCTACTCACTTACGAGTACGACCTTGTGCCATAAGTCAAAATAGTTAAATTAATATGAATATTTTGCTTGTGTGGGTGTGCATGCTTACATGTATGAGCATTATCTGCTCAAAATTCTCCTCTCTGATAATTGCCTTTTCTGGCATTATAAAACGAATTTGATTTTTATTTCGACTGCTGCACTTTTATGACAGCAAAAGACACGTGTTGAACGTATTATTGGCTTTATTCTTGCCATCTGGGGATTATTATTTTATTCCCGCTTGTTGAGCACGATGACTGAACAGTTCAGAGTGAGTCTTTGTATCCAAAGGCTACAAATAAAGTAATATATCTATCCTTATGATAAAGATATGCATCTTTGCTTGCTTCATACCAACAGAGGAACATGCAAAAGATTAGAGAAGGAGCCCAGCTGCAAGTTATGGAGAATGATCATATTATTATTTGTGGAATAAATAGCCATCTTATGTTTATACTGAAGCAGTTAAATAAATATCATGAATCTGCCATCCGCCTTGGTATTGCAACTGCAAGGTGATGTAATTCTTTATGGTAGTCTATTTTTTAGTTGGTATTTATTCTAGGACTTATGTCTAAAATTTATATTTTCGTGTATAAAAATCTGAAGGAAGCAAAGAATCCTTCTGTTGTCGGATTTTCCAAGGAAGCAGATGGAGAAGCTAGGTGACAGCATTGCAAAAGATTTTAACCATATTGACGTCTTTACTAAGAGGTACCGTAATTCCACTATGCTGATTGTGCTCTTTGCCACTAGAAGGCTTAGTATGTGATTAGCCCTCAAAAAATATACTTCTCTTTTTGTCTCTCGTAATACTATCTTAGTTTGATGATGTACTTGTCTGATAGTTCTGGAACCTGCTTTGCAATAAATTTCTTTCCAGTTTCTTCCCTGTGTGAAATCCTGCTAGAAGTGAACCAAAGCTATACACGAGTATTGAATGTAATATTCCTTTTCATTGCAGTAGGTAATATAATTTTCTTCTAAGATGGTCAGAAGTGATTTTGCTCTTCTTTTTGGCTTTTGTTGGAATTCCATTGTAAAGTCCATCACTGACGCATGAGAAAGTTCTTGCATGATATATTCAGGTAGGGCTCAGATTGTATGTTCATAACTAAGTGGCTCTTTCTATCTGTTTAATAATTTTCACAGGCTTAAAACATTCTGGAAGTTCCATGTTACATATTTTTTGTGTGCCCAACCATTCTGCTGCAATGTTTAGGGATTCATTTGGGATACAAGATTCTTGAGAAATCTTTGGATACTTTCTCGAGCATTATTCTCTATTTAGGCACCAATCTTGTTTACCAATCCCACATGAATAGTGTATAAAATAATATGCTGAACAATACTTGAATTAAAGTTTGCCACACCATTCCATACTAAACATTAGTACAAATTAACATTTTTGAAAATACTATTATATGGAATTGCATAACTACCCTATAAATAAAAAGATTTAATAATGGTTTTTTAGTACAGTTCTAGTAGTGAATTATGTGGGTCCAGCTGTCATGTTGAGGAGTCTTGTTCATTGATCTCTTAACCTATATACACCAGGGGTGGGGCAGGGGTTGGGGAGGGTGGTGGGCATGTCTTTTTCCCCCTCTCAATATGTCATCAGCACAACATGTGAATTGTCAGTTTTTTTAAAGGGTAACTAACAATGTCTTATTGTACATGGAAAGTAACAAATACTAAAGATGGTATTCCATAATACAGATTCAAACATCTAAAAAAAGACTATTGTACAGATTAAACAGGCCTGAAACCAAAGTAAAATTATAAATATAGGGTACAAGAATCCAAGGGTATGACCAACCCTCACGTTCAAATTTGAAACCGCTGTAGATAAGCATTACCTCCTTACGAAGGCCATGATATGCGAAACTATTATTTGTCGTCTGCTTCAGATTCTTCTTCCTTTTTTATTTCCTTCTTCCTCATTATCCCCCTTATTATCCTCCTCCTCCTCGCCGACATCTTCCTCATCGTTTGTCATGTTGTTTATTACATCTTCAATAATACTCTTCACTTCTGCCTTTCTATCCATTAGGTCCATTTTAAAGTGAGCCCCTAGCTTCTTGAGAATATCAGCCATGGTTGCAGTATTGAAATCCACTTCTATAAGTATGCTGCTGATCACAGAGTGCAACTCTTCTGTGCTAGGCCCAGCATTTTTCTTGCCTTTTCCTTGTTTCTTGGTGGAAACCTCTGCCGCAGGTTGAGCTTCTTTCTTCTTCCTTGCCTTTTTCTCTGTGGCTGGTGCCTTCTCTTTAATCTGGCCTTTCTTTGTGTCCTCTTTTTTGGATTAAGAAGACTTAGATGGGCCAGAATCGTTAGCATCTACAGCAGCTTTCTTCTTTGAAGGCTTTTTGTTATCCTCCTTTATTGCTGGAGCAGCCTTTTCCTTTGACCTTTGAACTCTTTTTTGCCTGCTCTTTTGTAGAACTATCTTCTGGCGCTTGAGCAGCTTCCTTTGAGTCAGGTTTTGAAGGGCTCTTAATAGCCTTTACAGAAGAGTTTTTCTTATTAGATGAATTCTTTCCTTTGTCTTCGGGTTCAGGATCGGTAGCATCTTCTGGCTGTGTCTCATCAGGGATTTTCTTTTCCTCTGATTCATTTTCCTCGTCTTCTTCTTCTAGCTTATCACATCATTACTCTCCTCTTCTCCCGACAATACATCTTCTGCACCATCAGAACCACCAGAATCTTCATGGTCATCTTCCTCCTTGGTTTCAAGTGCTCCTTTTTGTTCCTCAATTTCAGCCTTGGTGCGTCTTTTACGTTTCTTGATTGCTTTGTCTGAAGATGCATCTTCAGCTGTTTCTTGACTAACTTTTGTTCTGCTCCGGCCCTTCTTTCCCTTCTTCTCTTTCTCAGCAAGTAGCAAATCCCTAGTAGCATGTGGAGATTCTAGAAATTCAAGTTACTTTGCAGAGACTTCCTCCTTCTTGGTGGTGGCTCTTGGAAATTGGATATCAAGCAGATCACAGAAATCAATCAACCTCTCTTTGTTATGTTTATCAAGCTTTTCCTTGAGTTTTAACTTATGTTTTTCTCCCTCATTCTCAGTCCATACGAAGCCTGAGAATTGTTGGATATTTCTTTTCAAAACACGTGCATTCGATTTCCTGCCAAAAAGGATTGTATGAAGAGCTTGTAAATTTTCGTCCGCTTTTCTTTCCAATAGCTTGAACGCCACATTCGGAATATCCTTCAGCTTCGTTCCAGAACCCTGCTGGAACGAGAGAGCTTTCAACGCTGAGAGCTTTCTGGGCGACACTGCAGAGTACCTCTCGGCCCTCTTCCTCTCTCCCGAGGGCCTCTTGTTCGCAGATCCCTCTTCCTCTTCCTCTCGTTTCTCCGGCGACTCCCGCTTCGTCCCTTGCTTCGCTGGTTTTGGCATCACTTACTCCTCTGATTCTCCTTCGTCTTCTTGCTGCTGTTCTTGATCTTCATCGGATTTGGGGATTCCTTCTCGATTTCTGTAGACTCGGACGGAGCCCATGAGAAAAACCCTAGATTTTTCATATTGGGGGAATTTTGGTTTTATTTCTAGAACTGTTAGTTAAACTACCATCTATAACCTACATTTTGCATAAAATACATGACATGTATGCTGACAAACTACACAAGATAAATAAAGCGTGTGATAAAGGACTGTTGTCTATATGTGACAGCTAAGTTGCTTAGTCTACCAGAAAATTTTCTTAGCAACTACTGTTAATTTAGTGCTGTAACAGTTCCATATACATATTAATTGGTTGTATTTTGTATTTAGCAAACAGTTTTACCTACCTAATATCTAAAATGTGCTTGTCATCAGACGTTTTTTGGGTCTTTCATCGCAATGAAACTGGCTACTGTTATATTGTGAATGTCTATTTTTCATATGCAGTTGCAGCCTTAGCTTGACAAAATCCTTCGAAAGAGCAGCGGCAAACAAAGCACGCTGTATAATAATACTGCCTGCAAAAAATGACAGGTTAGTATAACCTTGTAAGGGTCATTTGTGCTGACTTTAAACCGTTATATACATGAATGCTTAATAATTTACTTTGTCACTCAAGATTCAAGAGTAGTCTGTAGATTCATGAATTAACATAGTTCAGGAGGGAAGAAATATTCTAATAGGAGAACAGACAAAGGTTAGGCAGTCAATTATGGCCTATTACATCATGATACGGTAAAAGAAAATAACTAGCAAAATTTCCTTAGCACATTCTCTTTCACAGACGAGATAACCTCACTACTTCTATCTGTTCAAAGTGAAAGATTATCCAACATTTTGTTGGGTCTTATATATTTGGAATTTTGGACGTTTAGATGGACCTTCTATTAAAGTTCCTATAATGGTACTTTTACATCAAAGTCCATGCAATCACACGAATACAATAACTCCATATTTACTTTCTACCAACACTACCATCAAAACCTTCATACAACATTCTTCGGTCTTTTTATGGTAAATGACATTTAAAATCTTGTTTATACATGGTTACAATTTATGCATGCTCTCAGCTGGTGCTTGAAGTTCCAATGCACTTTCACATGGTATTGATTATTATAGACTGCATATAACATGCTCGCTAGAAAATGCAATCATATCGAAGAGATGGAAATCTTTACAGTTCACATGCTTACTTGGAATATGGAATACATGAGGAACAAGTACCCTGTGCATATTAGTGGCCTATAGTGGGCATGATTTCATCACACGTATTCTACCCTTTTTTATTTTATAATGTGGAAAATATCACACTTGAGTTTCTTTTGAGAAACTTGTTATCATCTATGTGTCAGGTATGAAGTTGATACCGAAGCTTTTCTCTCGTTGTTGGCTCTACAACCTTTGCCCCAAATTACATCTATTCCAACCATTGTTGAGGTTCGTAACTTGCAGAATGCTCATATACTTGAATATATGTGTGTTCTCACTATGGAACTCGCACTGTATGCATTGTATTGCATGGGATGTTTCTCGAGTTAGTTGATCTGATTACTCAGGTTCTTTAACAGGCTTTTAGGGATAATTAGGTTCTTTTTTGCCAGTCTCAGACTTGCATTATTCTGACTACTATTATTCCTATAGTCCCAATTTGTAGCAAAGTAAGCATAGTCAGATCCAATCATATTCGTGTTCTTGTTGCATTTTAATTTCGGATGATTTGGTATATCAAGCTAGTTTGTTATCAATCACTTAGAGACTCGTCTATTCTTTGCGAAAGTCTTTCCTTGGTATATTTTCTAATCTAAATGTCCATTTTCAGATTTAATGCTTTGCAAGCTTAAAATACCAATACCAATAAATTAAATCATATACCTCTTTTTGAGTGTATCATATACTTTAAGTGGCATATATTGAATTTACGCTATGCACCAAACAATTGTGCGTAAATCTACCATGCAGTTAGTGGAGAGCTCGGCCCAACGCAATTATACCTCTCAACCATAAATTGATAACTCATTCACGTTTGCTTATTTACCTCTGCAGGTCGACTCAAACTTATTCTGACTAATTAGTAAGTAAAATTTGCTCAACTTGCTTAAGTGGAATAACCTTGATATAAAATTAAGACTAAGACCCCAAGTTTATTGTATATTTCTAAGGAATATTTAGAGATGTGCTTTCTGATGTTCTCTTGTAACTATGCAAGTGTTCAGATCTTAGGCAATTCCATCATTGAATGTTGTAGAAACGGGATAGTTCCTACTACTCATGGTATGTGGAAGAATTAAATTGGGGGTGGAGATAGAACATATGGATCGTTCCTTTTCAATTAGCGAATCACATCATTCCTCCCCCCCCCCCCTCTCCCTCTCTTCCTTTCTATCTCATTATTTCTCAAACTTTCTATTATTGACCCAAGTCTTCATACTTGGCCTCTTAGAAAATGGTAGAAGGGTAAAATCTAACTCTGGCTAAAAGAAGAAAAATGCTAGTAGGTAACTCTGGCTAAGAGAAGGAAAAAGTGAAAATTTTGCAATATCAAATTGACGGAAGATAGGGAGAAAGAAAAACTACAACTTTTGATGCATTTTGAGATATCTTAAGTTATAAATAAATAGTTAAAATTAAATATTTTTGAAGCTGAGATTAGATGGGAGATGATCGGATATACGGTTCACAAACAACTCATATTCAGCTTGATAATAAATGACCCCAGTTTGAATGAGATGCAAGCTTTAAAATATAACCGAGCACGTTTCACATAATGAGCTAATTTTGAATAAGCCTTTTTGCTCAAGCTCCCAGATCATTTATACCTCTAATTATGGCCCTATTAGTATATTGCCAATTAGGGCTAAAATGGGAGTTATTACTGTTGTAACGATTTTCAATTCATTATCTTTTATTAGTTATTATTAATTTAAGTAAATCAAAGAGACAAGGACTAAGGATTAAGTGCTGTTTTTTTTGGACCAAGTAACTATGGTCTAGGAATGTACAATGGATAAATCCTTAACTGTATGCACTCTACTTTACTTTTTCTTTTTAAATGACTGCAGGCTTCAAATTCTAGCACATGTGATCTTCTGAAATCAATAACCGGGTTAAACGTGCAACCAGTGGAAATGGCTGCATCCAAACTATTTGTTCAGTGTTCTCGGCAGAAGGGGCTCCTGAAAATCTACAGACATTTGCTTAATTATCGAAGTATGGCTCTTACTTTGCTGCTAGCATTAGTAAGCTATCCATGACTAAAAGGGTAGTATATTTTATATACTGGTTTTTATTCCTTTTATTGTTGGCTTTTTTTTATCAGAATTCAATGTTATATCCTTTGGCTATAAAAGAACATAGGAGTTCTTTTGAATCGTACCATCATCAGTTTCACAACCTGTTAATGGCATTTTGTTTGGTCTCGCCTTTTGTGCCTCGCAGATAAATCCAAATTTCCATAGAAAATATTATTTTTCTTAATTCTTGATTTAAAATCTTCTCTGGTCCAGGGGAGTTTATTATTTTTTTCTTTATAGTGGTTGCCTTTTCAAAGAATTAGCACAAACTTATAAAGGGTTAGTGTCTTCTTGTTGGCTGAAAAATATGGTGAATTCCTTTATGGTATCCCAACTTTGTCTCATATATCATAGGATACTCCTTTTAGATGGAAAATGGCTTGGGTGATGATTCTAATGATAATTGTTATAAAAGATATAGTATACATGCTCTAGAGGGAATTAACTCGTAATCTCAATTTATAGTATGCTTCTAGTGGGAACGTTATTTATTTTATTTGTCTTTAAAGTTCTCAGTTGCTTCTAGTATTTTACTACATCAAACTGTACAGTTTCCTAATTGTTGCTTTATATGGTTTGTAGAAAATGTGTTCAATCTCTATAGCTTCCCAGATCTAGCAGGAATGAAATATAAGGATGTGAGACATGGAATCCAGGAGGTAGAATTGTATGTAAGTTAATTTTCTTTGTTTAGAGTTGTCACTGTATCTGATGTTAGACGTTTTCAACTTTTTTCAGGGTGTAGTCTGTGGTCTCTACAGATCTGGGAAAATAAATTTCCACCCAAGTGACTATGAAGAGATTAGGAAAACAGATAAAGTATGAGAATACTATACTTTACCTGTATATTTTGAAACATGCTTATTCAAAGATACCATGCACATTTATATGAATTGTTTATAACATCTGTTTCATGTTGCAATATATGTCAAACCTTTTCAAGTGGAAATTATTTAAATGCTTAAACATATCATATTTTCCAATTTCTAATTTTCCTTTTACCTTCTACTCATTATTATTTCTGTGTAGGTTTTGCTTATAGCACCTGTATTTGGAAAGAGGAAGCCCCAAATTGTGCTCCCAGATGCATCAGAAGAGTTAAATAAAGCACGGGTGGATAATATTGTGAAGCGACCTTCAAAATCAAGTTCCAAGGTATATTGTCTGTCGATACCAAGCTCTGCCTCAGTTTTCTTTTGAACAATCATGGAATTTATCTAATATTACAATTATTTATCCAGGCCAGTGATTTGGATCTAGGACCAAGAGAATGTATTCTGCTGGTTGGTTGGCGGCCAAATATCAGTGAGATGATTCGAGAGTATGATAATTACCTTGGACCCGGCAGTGTGTTGGTTTGTTTCACACCCCATAAAGAGAACTGTATCTCATTTATAGACACATTCAAAGCAATTATCTACTGTTTACGCTTTATATGCTGATACTATTTTAGTCATAACATTAGAGATTTAATATTCTGAGCCCATTTTATAAAGGTACAATTCTAACCACCCAAAGGCCTATAAAATGTAAATAAAAAAATTAAGTGGCATTGCCATAGGCAACAGCAAAATATATCCAATGAATGTTAACTGTGGTATTATACAGCAAAATATATGAATATCGCCTAGTGTCCCTAGAAACCTTCAAACCGTTGTTATAACACGTTTCATCGCTCAGAAAGTATATCAACTGTAGTATTTTGCAGTAACATGTGAAGGAAATAGCCAGTGATCTGTGAAACAGAAGTTCACAATGACCATACCACATAAGGGGCAAGATGTTGTATACCATCTATAGCACATCAAATAATGCATTGCAGCGAATTATGGAGCTTAAACAAATATGCTAGCAGCAGCCTTCATTTAATAGGAGCCAAAACCGGGCTAAAATTAACCAAGCAGTAGTGCTATCTAAATCTACTCAGTTAGTGGGAAAATCCAAGATTTTTTGTAGGCCATGTTTGTAATAGCGTTTCAAGGAGAATGATGTAACTGAAAACCTTCGGAGTGTAAACTAGAAAGAAGGGGAAAAAAGGCATTTCATGTATACACTCTGAGGTGATGTCACTTGTAAACCCATCTAAAGTGATTCTCATAAGAATCATGCTTATACTGCCAAAGGGGAGATAATGTTAGAATCAAATGAAAATACATAGTAGCATCCGATATAGCTTAAAGTATTACTATCTATGGCAAGTTAATCCAAATATTTTGTTTGAAACTCGAGCTGATAGTCTGGCTAACAAGTCCTGATGAGTATATGTTCTAAAAATGCTCTCAAGCTTGTGCATACATTTGTGTATTTGTGGGACTCTCTTTAAAGTACATATCGTCCGATTGAAGTTCATAAATTTTGTTGAATGGCAGGATATACGGGGTTAAAATGGATCCATTTGGATTTTGGACTAATTTATCTAAATTCGACTTTGCAGGAAGTTCTATCTGAAGCCTCCATCCAAGAAAGAAATAGTATAGTCAACCCTGTCGTTCAAAGTCATTTGAAAAATATCAAGGTTTCTCATAGGGTATGCATCTTACCCACAAACATCCTTTTATACCCTTAGTATTCTCTCTGTGGATTGGATAATAATGAAATATTTATTGCAGGTAGGAAGTCCTATGAACTACGAAACATTAAGGGACGCTATTCTGAATCTTAGAAATTCTGTCAATGGTGCTCAAGACATACCCTTTTCAATTGTTGTGATTTCTGATAGAGAGTGGCTTGTTGGAGGTAAGCCTCATTTAGAAATTCTATTGCAATATCTATATAAGGAATCTCTAATTAAATTGTTTACAGAACCATCACAAGCTGACAAGCATTCAGCATATACTCTCCTCCTTGCCGAGAGTATTTGCAATAAGCATGGTATTAAGGTTAGTGATTGAATTGATGATACTTGTTAGTTCTATATTTTACATCGATAGAAATAACGATCTTTATCTGAAACATCTGGGTAGGCTACATGAATCATTTTCTTTCATTCAGCTCTATTAAGCGTTGTCTCCTTGATTTAACTACCAAAATCATTTGGGATGATTCCTTACTGTAAGAACATGTACTATATTTAGGAATATGAAGTATAATAACTGTGAATGTAATTATTGACAAGATATTGTTTGCACGTGATGCTCAATGAATTAATCATTGTCTTGCAACATAATTAGATTTTGTTTTTGCCAACCACATCAGCTATATCTCTTATTTGATAATGAACCTTACTGTTGTCAATTGAACTAATTAGATTTGTATAATGGCTCGTTAACTTCTTTTTTCCCCATAAGATGAAACATTAGTCATGTCCAACATATTCCTCCGAGCCATAAGTTATGCAGAAAGGAAGACATTACTGTATTTTATTTGGTATGAATAATGGAGAGGGGTCAGCATCACACCCTAGTCGATTTGATTTAAATTAATCAGTTAATTTTTTCCAAGCAAACAATTCATTGGTTCAATTTTGTAGTTTGAACCGTCACCTGTGGGTTCAAACAGATTCACAACTTTACATGCTGACAACCAGAAAAAATAAGAAGTGCATGGAGTTTGCTGCCTATTAAAGTGATCTAGTAATGAAATTGCTATCTTAACCTGAACCCTCAAAGCAGGGGCGGATGCAGGAATTTTGGGCAGTGGGGGCGGAATAAAAACAACGTTGTTCTATTGGAAAGCCCAGCTAAATAATATAATAATAGTATAAAACCAATACACAATTAAAAAATAGAGAATAGTATTTAAAATAATTTAAATAAATAGAAACTTTATATATTGTAAAGGCATATCGGAACCATTACCATTTTTAAAAGTACAAAAAGATAAATTTGGGGAATTGAACCATGAGACTAACTTAGGATCTAGGCTATACTCCAATATTGAATATATGATTAAATATGATACTTGCTTACAATCTATATTACTCACCTGTTTTTTGTTTTTTGTTTTGCAAAAGTTCAGTGGGGGCAATTACCCCTGCTAGACTCTATATAGATCCGCCCCTGATTCAAAGTGATTTAAGATATATTTAATTTACTCCTAAAAGGCGTCAAAATTTTAACTGTTTGTAAATCATGCAGGTTGAGAACCTAGTTTCTGAAATTGTAGACACAAAACTGGGAAAACAAGTAAATTTCTTACCTTTATGAATAACATTTATTTAATATTTGTGTACAGTTATTTTAAGGGTAATAAATCTTCTTTCCTTCATTTTGCTATTCATGCGTTCTTACAACCATTTGGTTCCAACAGATATCCAGAATAAGACCATCTCTTTCATTTATTGGTGCAGAAGAAGTTATGAGCCTTGTAACTGCTCAAGGTTTTGCATACTTACTATCTTTGGATTTAAAAAAAAATCAAAATATTTGTATTTTATAATGGATTGCTAGGATAATTAACTCCTATTATTGATGACAGTGGCAGAATCTGGTGAATTGAATGAGGTTTGGAAAGATGTCCTTGATGCTGAGGGAGATGAAATATATATAAAGGTAATATCTTATCTCATGCTAGTGGACATTGGACAACACAATAGGGATAAACATAAAAACTCAATCAGAACATCTATTGATGAAATTGATGAAATTGAAATACATTAGTCTTACAGAAACCATCAAAGCCCAGGTACTGCTTATCATGACTCACTTCCAAAAGCACCAGTAAATCTGATCTGAGCTTGTAAAGTTTGATCTGAGCTTCAAACAACAAACCTTTATCTTAAGCCAAAACATTTTGGGTGGATTATAAATTAATCCTTCTCTTGCTTTCAGCTCTTTTAAGAAACATTTTTATCGATTTAATTACCATCAGATCTTCCTATTTTTTTTTCCATCTATGCCTGTTTGATTTACCTCTAGTCCTCGTTGCTCAAGTAAATTAAAGTTGGTCAACTGACTCTTTCTAACTGGTGCAAACTTTATTCAATGAAAGCTATCTATAACTTCTTAGAAATGTACTCATTTCTTATTCTGTATCTTAGATTATACCCACTTTAGCATATTGATTCTTAGAGATGTACTCCATTTTTATCCTAAAGAATTGTTGGCCATATACCAGTCTTCTATAATTGTCAGCCATATACAAGTCTTCTACAATTTTCTTTTCATGGGTCTATGATCGCATGGTGCGCCAGATGCACCATTGCGGTTTTGACCATCCTACATTTATTTTATGAAGCTCAATATAAATATCCTAATATAAATATGACCGCTCATAGGTATTTTTTGATCAGCAATATGCACTATTCGCCTATTTCTTCTCATGAAAGCTATAATTCATTTACTATTTTCATTCTGCTAATTCTAAGTGAATATATCTATCAACATGAAACCAAGATTTTATCATGAATATGCCTACTAAGTCCACAACTAAGAAAAGAAATACAACAACCGAGCCTTTTATCCCATACATATGGGGGCAGGCTACATGAACCAACATGAGAATCACGCCGGATCGAGCACATGAATACTCCGCCTCCACTCACTCCTATCAAACAATATACTTTCATTAAGACCTTTGGCATCCATATCTTTTCGTATCGCCTCCATCCACGTTTTCTTTGGTCTACCTTTTGCTCTTTTGACTGAATACCCATTTGTCGAACCAGTGTTTCCATAGGTGTGTGTCGTATATGACTAAACCATCTTCGATGGTTTTCCCACATCTTCTCTTTAACTGGTACTATAACCTTTGCATGAATATCCTTATTTCACACCTTATCTTTTCTAGTGTTACCATACATCCAACAATGCATGCGTATCTCCGCTACATGTATCTTCTGTGCATAATGTTTCTTAGGAGCCCAACATTCCGTACCATATAATAAGGCATGCCGAATAGCGTTTCGATAAAACTTCTCTTTCAACCTTAATAGAAAGTTACGATCACACAAAATCCCGGTGATATCTCATGCCCATCAAGTGTTATACCACTGTAATTTCGACTTCTTTGTTTGCTAAATTTGCATTGCATATATGCTGTCTTGGACTTAATCTAAACCCCCGAGATTCCAGCATTTGCCTCCATAACTCCAATTTGACATTAACCCCTGCTTTCGTATCATTTTCCAGAATAATATCATCAGCGAATAATATACAACAACGTACCTCATTCTGGATAGTTCTAGTAAGTCCATCCATCAGTATGACAAATAAGAATGGACTTAATGCAGATCCTTGATACAAACTAATTGTGATAGGAAAATCTCTCGTTAGGCCGCCGCAAGTCTTTACATTTGCCACCACTCTATCATACATGTCCTTGATTATGCCAATATACCTGATTGGGACTCCTTTCTTCATCATTGTCTGCCTTAATACCTCTCTAGATATCTTGTCGTAAGCTTTTTTCAAGTCAATAAAAACCATACGTAAATCATTTCTCCTCTCTAAAAAAATGTTCGATAAGTTGACAAAGCAAATGAATAGTCTCTGTTGTCGATTGTTTAAGCATGAACCCAAACCGGTTATTTGTTATCTTAACATCCTGCCTTAGCATGTGTTCAATCACCATCTCCCAAATCTTCATGGTCATGAGTTTTATTCTATGGTAGCTTGAGTAATTGTGAATGTCACCATTATTCTTGTAGAGAGGTACAAGGGTAATTTTCCTCCACTCATTTGACGTCTTTTTTGGTTTGCCAAATCTTATTAAATAAGTATGTCAGCCATCTAACGTATATCTCTTCTAGGCATCTCTATATCTCAATAAGAATCCTGTCTGGACCAACAACTTTCATTGATTTCATTCTCTTCAAAGCCTCTGTAACCTTAGATATTATTATCCTACGCATGAAATCACGGTTTATAGATATTTCATTCTCTTCAAAGTCTTAACTTCTCATACACTGTGGATCTTAGGTTTGGCTTCATGAAAGCTTTCTTAACCACCTTTTTAGTTATTTTATACTTTTCAAATCTCTATAAAAATCCCTCTTAATTTTAATAACAGCCTTTACTTCATTCCACCATGATGTGTTCTTAAATGGTGGAGCACCATCCTCCGACTCACCAATTAGATCTCTAGCTACCCTTCTAATGCAACTAACCATGTTCCATTTTGTGTCTGAATCGTCTTTGGACTTCCAATCAGCCTCCTGAACTACACGATCTATAAAAGCTTTTTTGTTACCTTACTTCAGTCGTCACCATTTAATTCTAGACTCTACCTTACGTCTAATCTTCTCAGGTCCTCTTCTAAACCGAACATTTAGAACTAAAAGTCTATATTGAGTTGCTACACTATCACCTGGCACTACCTTACAATCGATGCAACAATCTCTATCTATCCTTCTGGTCAGAAAACAATCTATTTGACTAGCACTTCATCCACTCCTAAAGACGATCAATTAAGGCTCTCTTCCTAAATAAGTATTTGCCAAGATCAAGAATAAAATAAGGCAAAATCTAAATTAACTGCTTGTAGAGTGTTTTTCGTTACCCCGTGGAGATGGGATGCGTCCGTGTGTCGAGCGTTTACAGATACCCCCTACCCATGACAAGCAGGGGTTTATTGATCGTGAAGATCCTAATCTTCAGCAGCCATAGAGAAAGCCGCTGTTAATTACCTCTCGCTTTGACGCGAGGGAACCCCCGATTAATAGGTTGTGCGGATCATGTGAACTTAATGTGAAGGTTTGTGTATGTGAACATGCATATTTGTTTTACTTCATTTTTATTATATATTTTTTAATTTTATTTTGCTAGTATTTTTGGAGGGAAAAGGTCTGGGTGCCCCTGGGGGAGATCAGTGCCCGGAGCCCTGAAAGGGACTTGGGTCTGGTGCCTTCGTGTCCGGGTGCCGCCTTGGGGGTGCACCCGGATTCGGTGCCCTCCGGTTTGGGTGCCTTCACAGGAAACCAGGGCTCGGGTGCCCCCTTAGGTGTGCACCCGGATCCGGGTGCCTTTAGGGTCACCAATGGGGTTGGGCGCTCCCTTCGAGATACTGATTGATGAAGAAAAATTAAAGTACAAAACCGCAATCAATAACGGTGTCACAATGAAGCTAGCCGGTTGAATACGGGTCGATCCCACGAGGAAGATGGATTCTAATTAGAAATGATTAAGTGAGCTAAATAGAAAGGGGGTTTGAGATAACGGTTGTCATAAAGTGAGAAGTGTAAAGAAAAGAAAGCTTGCTCGTGACTTAAGATTGGGTAGAGTTAAACGGAAAAACCAACTAACACCTCCTTCGATCCTTTGCGTTGCTAAATAAGAATGGTTTGCGAAGAGCATAGAATATCAAACACACACCACAAGGGTGATGGAGCTTAAACGATCAAAACAACCCCGTTCTAGATGGTTTATGACCCTAGCTAGCTACTAGTCTAGTGTTATGTACACGGATTGTCAAGCCGCCACAATATTTAACACCAAAACTAGCAACTAACTCGAGTGAATTGTGCTAACACCAATATGAGAGGATGTGGATTAAGGACTTTGGTGGAATCACTTGAGAGAGGAGGCAAAACCTTCCATGTTCAAGATCCATCGTCCAGTAATCCTTGTCCTTCCATTCCTAAACATTGTTGCTAATGCTAACCCCTAACTTAAGCAACCACAATTATCTCCTAATTGGATCACGATAACATGCTAGTCTTGCCACTCACGGCTCAGACTAAAGAGGAGACGGCGTTTATCAAAAGATAGTTATGGAGATCAAGTTAGGATCCAATTCTATAGTTGGATCAAATGAGAGGCTAAGGAGGCAAAGCCATCAATAAATACCCTCTTCTCATCACAAGCAAGATGAAGAACTACTCACTAAATATCATCACAAAAAGAAAAGAAAACAAGAAGAGAAAGAAGAATCACCAAGAATTGGTTGCCAGCAATTGGGATTCCTCGCAAAGGAGAAACACATTCATGATGCATTATTGCAAAAGAAAAGAGAAGAGGAGAGTAGAGAACAAAAAAACATCATCTAATTATTACAAAGAGAGAATTATAATCACAAAGAGAACTACATTCACAAAGAAGATTACATCATAAAGATTTACAAAAATTACAAAGAGAAATCAAAACCCTAATCGAACCTAAGCTTGAGGAAGAAGATGATAATGGCTACTCTACTCCTAATCCTATTTACAAAATAGAAGTTAATCTAATTCTAATCCTCAAATATAAATGGCTGAATTTTCCCTACAGATCCGCTGTATTTATAGCCTTCAAATGTCGGTTCTTGGTAATGGAGGGGGCTTTATTCCACGAGACGAAAACCTATGCCAAAATTCGACCCGATCGGTTGCGGTCAAAATGAACTGGTTTGACCGTGTTTCCGCGGTCCAATGAAGTCCAATTATGCTTAACTTTTGGCAAAAGAAAAGTGGGCCCATTTGGGAGCCCTACCACCGTCGGGGAAGACACTTCTACCGTCGGGGATGGCGCATTTGGGGAGTTGGGTCCCCTGGTTTGGGGACCCATTTGGCTTCAGTATATGTCATTTTGGCTCTTAGATGTATCTTTAGGGCTTAGTTATCGAGATGTTCTGATCACTCGGGCACGTGTTGGGTTGTCTTTGATTAGCCATGAATGTGTACGTTTAGCGCTTGGTTCCGTCTCGAATCCCTAGAATCCCTATAACCTGAATAATGTAACAGACGAATCTTAGTAGCACTTATTTATATACAAAACCGAAAGGAATGGACGGTATAAAATACAATAAAACGTGTTGAACAAATACCACCAAACCTATCTTTTGCTCGCCCTCGAGCAAAAGCTTATTTTAAAGAAAAGAAAAACCTAATTCACTTTCACAGGAATCGCGGTTGCACTTAGCATGTGTAACATGCCGTTAAACCCTTAGCTTGCCCTAGCGGATGAGTGTTGTCTTGTGAGGGTTTTCAGCGGATTATACCCACAAAATCCCAAGTCAAGCTAGTTTCGTAGGGTTCATCTTCAACTCCAGTCATAATATTTAGTATCAAGAATTAGAAACTCTATTCGCCAAAGTTAGAAACTTCAGTCCCTATTTTTCACTCCTCTCAATTTAACTTAAGCTCCTCTACACCTTTGTGTGCGTGCAAGTTATCCCTAAATTAAGATATTTCCATTCAAGGCTATCACATCACCTTCTTTATTTATTTAAGCGACATTAAACAACACTTTTAAGCGCGATCACCTGGGCTTGCTTAGGCCTAAATCGGCTAGTTACTCCGTGTGTCCCGTTATTTAGGCTATGTCTAATGTCTTGATTCCTCAGCTTCCCATGTAGCGAGCTCTTTCGGCTGATTGCTCCCAAACTCGACGGTTTTAGGGCATCAAGTGACGAAAGAATCCGAAGACCTAATAGCTCGGGTCATCAATTCCTCAAAACAAAGACCTATTGTCTTTTAAAGTGTTGGGGTCAAAAATTACATCCCACCGCCAAAATCAAAAGTAAAAAAAAGAGGTCAAAAAGTCAGTCAAAGTCAACGTCCGAGCCCAACTAACCCGGGTCCAAGCCAAGCTCAAAACCGGTTCAAGCTTTAACCGGGCCAAGCTCAAGCATGGGGGACGGCCCCATGCCAAGGAAAGAAAAAGACAAAAATAGAAAAAGCTTGTAGTAGGTGAAAATATTAAAAATGTAATAATAAATAGTTAAGGGCCAAAGTGTCAAAAGTGTAAGCCCTAGAGGGGCTCAAGTGCAAAATGTAAAGAGTATTTAAACTCCATCCAAGATAGAAATGCTAACAACTTTCATTCCCTCGTATCTTTCTAGGATTTTGAGCTTCCATCTCTCTTGAGACGATTTTCTCTCTTCTTCTCCTTCATTTTTTCTTCATTTTTTAGCTTACCCTTCGAGAAAAGAGAAAATGAACCTTTTTTCTTTGAAAATTCCACAACCCATCACCTTAAAACTCAAGATTTAAGAAAATGACTCTTTTCCCAAGGAAGGAGGGATCGACCCCCATAAGGTGAAAGCCTATCGCTTTCATCACGGGTCGATCCTTCCAAGCACATAGGATGGTCATGGACGAATAACCATGGGTTTCACCATCAAAACACATATATCGATATCTTTGGGGTGAAAACTCAGCTTTCAACCCCATGAACTCTTTCGGCACCGGAACTCTCGTGAGATCTGATAGACGAACCTGAGGCGGCTAGGTTTTATCAATAGATTTGTATGGTGGGAGTCTTGGGCAGAGGCTTCACCGTCGGATCTTCAATCTTGCAAGGGAGGGCGCCGGAGTTATACTCCGGTCCCTCTTCCGATGATAAAGTCAGTATCTTTCTTAGAAATGTAGAGTTTCTATTTGTGGAGAGATTGTAGCATACCTTTGCTCTCATTTTGGAGAGGTTTATATAAGCATCACGTACGGTGGTGATGCAATCAATCAAGATTCGGTTAGTTATCTAGGGTTTTATGCTGTCATTGGTTGTCCTCTTTGTACAAAGATCTCTTGGAGGGCCTCATAGGTCAGGTACCATGGGTTTGGACCCGTGTATGGCCCCATGGGCCGAGTGGAATCGGGCCAGACCCGTCGTTGGTTATTCCAGTATCAGTACTCCCTACTCCGAGCTGTCGGTTTTGAGTGCTCGGTGTAGAACTTGATCATGACGGTTGGAATACAACGATCGCGGTCTCCCGTCCTCGTTACACGTGTCTTTTATTCATTGGTTCTGCTGTTCTGTCTCTATCATGTGGTCATTAATCAATCCCGACTCTTTCATAGAGAAAAAAGAAACTTGGAGAGGAAGCATCACCATTTCTCTTTCTTAGGGTTTTCCAAATCCGCGAGTTGCCATCGATCTCGTCGTCCCTGAAGATCCATCTTTCTCTTCTAGCGCTTCTTCAATAAGTCTTTTTCTCCCCTTCTCTCAATTTCTCATAGCTATGTCTTCTGGCGTCTCGAGTGTTGAGGATCAGGAGAAAGTTCAGGGTTTTTAGTCTTCTCTGTCGATTTCTTTGATGAAAAATAAGTGCAGGTCTTCCTTTTCTTCTATCGACTTCAAAGATAACTCCACGCTATCCATCCTCGATCCCCCTGAAGGGTATATCAGTTTGTACTACGAATCCGTCCTTGCCGGTCTTTGATTTCCCGTCCTTACAATTATTCAGCGCATTCTTAAGGATTTAGATCTTGCCTTCTTTCAAATCGCGGCTAATTGGTTGGTATGCGGTTGTTTTTGTTTTTTCTTTTTTCATGGTAAGAGGGGCTTACTTGCTTGTGCTTCTTCACGTCTTTATAAGAGTTAGCTTCCCACCGACAGCCAACCTCCCTGGGCTCATATTCAGAGCAAGGTTAAGATAGTTGGGGTGCTAAAGTCTAAAATCACCGATTGGCAAAAGCGGTTCATCTTTTTATCGCAATTCCGACCCTTCCGAGTTTCTGACGTCTTGGAGGGGAGAGAATAAGAGCGCTATCTTCAAAACATCCATGAAGAATCTTCCTCCCGGCCTTAAAAACAAAGCCGAGTACTCATGGATTTCCAAGGAGGAAGATTAGGATTGGGTGTGGAGGAGTTTTTCACTGAAGCTAACTTTATCTTGTGCAGTCTCGTCTTTCCCGACCCTGAAGTTGATCTTTCCAAGAGTCGTGAGAGTCTGCAGTACAATCGCGAGCAGTTAGCTAGGGGGAGAGCATCGAGCTCCCCATGTGGGAGGAAAAAATGTCCCTCGAGCTGCAACACCCTTCCTTCCCTCCCCTTTCCGAGGCATCCCAGACCCATTCTGTAGATCCAACGGAGGAAGCTTTTCCGACCGTCGACCGTATTTTTTATCTCAGTCTTTCTAAAGCTTCTAGTGTAGAATCCACTTCGCACCCTCCTGTTCCTTCTTCGAAGAACTCGTCTTTCTAGTGTTCGACCTCTCGCCGAGGTGGTAAGAGGCCGCTAAGTAAAGTAAAGGGCTCTTTCACCCCCGGGGTTGGCAAGATTCGAAAAAGGAAAACTTCCTCCAGCCCTGACCACGTTAGAGAGATTGTCGTCTGTCCCCCTTCCCAGTCCGGGAAGAAAGGATCGGGCCCTTCGAGTTCTGTAGTTTGTGTGGGAGGTATCCTTCGATCTAGACATTTAGCGGAGCGTTCAGGTGTTTGGTTGCGACCTTATCTGACGTTTTATTTCTTCTTTTTTTAGGTCAAGTCGACATGAACATGATCTTTGGGAGCAAAACCTTAGCATCGGGCAGTTATAAGCCTCTGATCTCCGGCGACTCCTCCAAGGATGCCAAGCGTCGGAAGGACGAGAGACCTCCTAAACCGAACAAAAAAGGGCGACTCTTCGCCCTGACGGTTTTGCACGAGTCGCGGAGGTGTTGCTTCCTCTTCTGATCTTTGTTCCTCCTTCTTTGCATGCTGCGCTTTCCTCAACGGAGGCTTTGCGGGAGATGGTCGTTCATTTAGTTGAGGTGAGGAAGCCCTACTATTTCCTTTGGGGTGTGATTTTCTTTCCTTTGAGTTTTGCTAACATAGCCTGCAACGTGCAGGCCACTCTTTTTGCTTCCGACCTTGGGTGCAGAGACCAGGCTTGCGGCGAAGCATTGGCTCGGGTGAGGAAGGTGTTGGGTCCCTAGTGCTCGCGCCGCAAGGCGAAGGCGGAAACGAAAACAAAACTTTTTAACCAAGTACTAGCGACCAAAACCCTAGAATCGATTCCAAACACTAAACTGGATAACAAAACATACAAGGTCAAGGGGTTAGATACCTTTGTAGCGTGTACGTCTAATCGCGGAATACCCCTACACCGTTCCAAGGACTCTAGCTAGGCTTCGAAGTCGTCAGGAACAAGCTTCCACGCCGATCTTCCTTGTCGAAGATAATTTACCCGAGAGAATCCGAATTCAAGCTTTAGCTTTACATCATGTGATCAAATAAAGCAACTCACAACCAAAACTTGTTAGAAATTGATTGTGAGAGTGATGTAGTGACGAATCTCTTGTTATCTCTCTTTGTAAATTTCTCTCAAAAAATGAAAGCTCCAAAAGAGGAGAGAAGTGGATAACCATAAAAAACCAATTCCTTTCTTTTATTCTTATTCTTTTCCTGATAAGATGTTGTGGGCTCAAAGTGTGACTCACTTAGGTGAGTCACAAGCCCACAACCATCTTACAACTTCCAAATATACACATATGCGCGCGCGCGCGCATATGAATCAGTGTTGAAAAAAACGGTCTATTCGACCGATTAATTGGCCGTATAATCGTAAACGGTGCTTAACCGCATAGAAATTACGTTACTCGCGCCATTAACCGGTTAAAAACGATTAAACACCGTATAATGGGTTTAAAACGGTTAATCGGGCGTTTAATGTCTAAACGGTTGTGGAAAAATATAAACTCGTTTTGGAAAAAACCGTACCCGCTTCTATACATTTACTGAAGCAACCGAGACCTCTCATTTTTTTCTCATCCAGATTTCTTCGTTGATCCAGCCTCGATCCTCGACCGCGATCCTCCACCTCGACCTCGACGAGTCTTCCATCTCGATCATCCAGCCTCGACGTCTCCATCCTCCAGCTTCACCTCCATCCTCGATCACAGCCTCCAGAGGTAATTTTTAGTGTTTCTCTCAAATTTTTTATTTTTTTCTTTGCCCGTAGCATGCCATTTATTGATGATTTTTCATGGAAAATTTTGCTTTTATCTATTCTCATAGACCATAGCATATAAGAAATCATTAGCTATGGAAAACAAAAAACCTGCTTTATTTTTCAATCTCTGTTAATAATGGCATGCCAAATGTCAATTCATGAAGAGAAACTGGATGATACAGAAGATCATTATGAAGATGATGAGTACGATTAGTAGAATATTTATTTATGATATTTTGTTCTTTTAAAGTTATTTGTAGACTATATGATATTGCTTCTTTACGAGACTTATCTTTATGTCATATTATGTGGTGTTATTGTTTAGACGTATCATGTTATCAACATTTTGATTTGATATTCTTTGCGTGGTTTGTTGTGGTGTGTTTATATAGTAATTTATAATTGTGTGATGTATGCGAGATATTGCATATGGCCCCAGAGATTGTTTGTGCGCAAATTATATAATATACATTGTACAAAATATATTGTATGTTCGGTGGGACTCGAACCAATAATCTTCCTTATTTAATTTTATTCGGATGTATTACCATTAGGCCACGGACATATTTAATATTTAATAGTTGCAAGCAAGACTAAATTTTTCTATAAATATTTATGTGTGTTTATTTGTTTATGGCCGCATAATTCTCGTAATTCGATTAATCACTGTATAATCTTATTATACGCTACCCGCTAGCCGAACGAATAGAAAACGAATACATGTTTTACAACATTAATATAAATATATACATACATCCGTATATGCATCAAATACATATACCCATATCCGTATCAAAATACGAATACTGTATTCGTACCAAAATACAAAATACCCGTATTCATATCAAAATACAAACACCCGTATTCATATCAAGACACAATTACCCATATTTGTGTCAAAATATAAATACCGAAAAGAGAAAATACCAGCTCACATATAGAATCCGACCATCTTTCAAACAGCTTGTATTGCCAAAACGCCCAATTAATGTACGTGTATCAAGTACACGTATTTACTCGAACTCCCATACGTAACAAAATACGCACATTACATCGTTTCTCCTGAATTAGAAATCCCTCTGTGTGGGACTCTAAAGACTCGACAATAAACTGACAATGTGTTTAACCACAAGCACGTTAGCGGTATTAGCTGTACGTAATCGCTATTCAAGTATTGAACGAAAGGAAGGTCGACAAGTAAGCTTATCCGTACCCCTACTGAGCCTGTAAGTGACAATCTCTGTATGGTTCAGTCTCTTCGTCTGAGAGTGTCGCATACCGGATATAGGGGTGTATAACGCCAGATCACTAATAACCCGATAAGTCGTGTCGGTGTCAAGCTTATCACCTACCGAGAAACTATTGATTTACAATTAGTAAATCTCATCCACCCTGTCCAGGAATTTATGGTGATAGCCAACCGAACATAGCACGACATCAACTCCTTATACCGGAAGAGATGAATCCCTTCCGATTGCTCACTACTTCCATGTGGCTCGAGACTGTACCCAATTAAAACCTGTTTGTACGACTCAGTTGACTTGTGGTAGGGTAGTAATTAAGTACAGTGGGAACTCAAACGAGACAAATAACGATCTCAGGTCAACAAACTACCTGTACTCATGTCACCAAAGAACTACTATCTGACGATAGGTACAATACCTTTTAGAAGTTCTCGGCGAGTCCATCCGATGTATCCACCTCCAGTGAGCACATATATACAATCTTAGGTGCAACACACCAATGGTTATGAGACCTGCCACTGCCCCTCGTCCGGGCCTAGAAACGTATACACTGGTCTACTCTGGAATATCCATGTCCAGTCTCGAAATTCCCACGACTAGGGATATTTAAGGATGTGTTTATGGACTACCCAGCTCTCACAATATGATCGCTATCATAACGCTGGTAGTCAAGCAAAAATCTTACACGCTTTATCATTATGTATTAGCGACACGTAATAAAATGTATACACATATAATAAAGACAGACCAGATAACATACTATTATCTCGAGCAAGATTGTTTTACCTGTATAGGTCATCCTTCAATTATTATAATTGTCTAACTGGAATAACAATAATTGCCTACCTGCAATATAACAATAATTGCCTTGAGGGCATTATAGCCAACAATCTCCCACTTGCACTTAAGACTAAGTATTGCGGTATCGCATACCCACAGCCCGTGTACTACTGAATACCCAACTTCTCTAGTAACAGCTCGTGCATTCGAGAAATAGTCTCAGTAGGTGGATCCGCTATAATGTTTTTAATATTATATCTCTATATCTCAACTTCACGGAGATCAACTATCTTCCGAAATGAACGATATCCTGCCTCAGAATTTGTCTGGATATCTGATGGGACCAACTTCATAAATGAACAATTTTATCCAACAAATTTTTTAGGCTGTATCCTTTGCTGATCATAATCAGCAACCTTCGCCATGTCTATCTCAATATTCCACTTAGAACCCTTTCCAACATTCTGCCTCTCAGAAGAGAGTAAACTTATAACTCTGACAGCTGCTCTGTCATCCATGTCATCTTGGAAGCTAGAACCGGTAACCGTCTCCCACTGGAGGCCGCCATTATCATATACCAAGAACATCCTCTTATATTCTTCACTGCTTTCCTTTGTTTCTTCAGAATTGGATTAATATCTGCTTACTACAGGAAGTGCAAAAGCAACATTTGGTCTGGTACATGACATCGCATGATTGACCCAACTGCTCAAGCAAGCGCTATGTCATTCATGCGAGTCCATCTCTTCATTAGTCTAAAAGAAATCTCTATAGAAAGGGTGTCTATCACCTGCGGGTAAACTACCGCGTCAGGAGTCGTTCATTCTAAACCCTTTTAGAATGGTGTCCAAGTATCCGGATTAGGACACTTCCCAAATCTAGATCTATCGATATAGATCTAGGTACCAGAATCCCTGATATATTATCCAGATCTTATATGGAGAAACATTTGTGACAACCAGAGTTTGATCAATTGTAGTATAGGAACATCGCTTCCTATCCAGAGTATGTTATCCAAATATCAGGACAGTACTCCATATATCCTTTTTATTAGTTTCATCTGTTGTTTTGATGAAATCAAACATCTTGCCTTCCGCATCAAAACCGACGATCTGTCTTTGCGATGTCTGATTTAGTTTACAAATAGACATAAGCAACTTGCACACCTTCCGTTGCTCCCACTGACTATAATAACCCTCTGGCAGAGTCATATACACGTGCACTTCTAAATTCCCGTTTAGAAAAATGTTATAGTCATCCACCTGCTAGATCTCATAGTCATGAATAGCAGCAGTGGCGAATAGGGTCATTATCACTATGATGCTGACCTCTCAGTCACCGTCTATGAGGAAACCGAAGTATCTCTCGAGTGGTTGAGGTCACCTACAAAAAACTGCGGAGTGGCTAATAGTTTGTTTGGTCCAATTGAATTCTTAGGTTCTACTAAATTTTCACTAATCGTTTGTGGTTTTGGAATCACTTCCAGTTCTACCATACTCCCACTATTTCCTTTTGCAAAGAAGTCGTTTTTCTAAAAAGATAGCGAGTCAAAGAACAAAACAACTTTTGAACTTAAAAATGGTAGAAGTTAAACCCTTGCGAATACTTGGGATAACTCACAAACTGTCATTACTGAAACGTGCCTTGAGTATATCCGGATTCTGCTATTAGCAAGAACTGGATTACTCCATATCTTAACAACTCTTAAGATATGCTACCATTCTATGTCCATATAAAATCAAAGGCACGAATTTAGATGGAACCATATTCAGTTGGTATGCAGCTGTTTCCAGTGCATATCATCTAATGGAAAAAGGGCCATACAACATTATTCATCAAGAAGCGCACCCACGAATGAGTAACCTGATAGAGAATCAAATTCTCAATATTTCTACGATGGAATACCTAACATAAGTATCTACATTTTCGATCACTTCGAAGAATCTTGATACTTCCAACGTATGGTTCCCTGCTTTATTCTTATACCTATAAACTTCTCAAAATCTTTGGACTTTACATTTCAACGAATGCGTGTCTAAAACCAGAGAAATTATAGATAAAACGGAACAAAGTACCATCCCCTTGTCCTAAAGGACATCGAACAACATATATTTCCATGTATAAGTCCCAAGAGTTCACTAACTTAAATCTTGTGCGTTGTAAGTTGAGAACTGTATTTTGGTTAAGAACGTTGATACCGTTATTTAATACACCTTATCTTATCCTCAACTGACAAAGGCAAACGTTTAGAACACAATTTTCAAAAAATTATATCCTACTTTATAAAATAAAGATACAGATATATTATTTTAAAAATTGGTGTATAACAACGGTTATTCAAAATCCAATATATGTTGTAAGGCAAAACCAGATGATTTAATCCAATATCACCAATTGCTACGAATTTCGATATTGAGGATCAAATCACCTATTTCTCAATAATCTACTCCTTCTCAGCATATGTAACGACATACGGATATTTATTTCCAATCCGGTATACAAATACCTTGGAGTCACAATTAATTGAGAAACATTTTTCAATTACAACCACACAGAAAAACTGAAATATCTAATGTTTCAAGGGGTGGCCGGGTATTCCTAGTAATGCCTCTTTAATACCATAATTCATAATGCTAGTTATTTCTTTTGCCATCACTTAAATCACTTTATGTCTCTACATCTTATCTTCTATACACCACACTTAGGCTAGTTTGTTTTCTATCTTCCCTACCTTTCGGTACCAGCCTAAGATTTGAAAGAAAATTATCCAATAAGCGTAACTGGTGTATTCTCCTAATACAAGGAGCCCTCAACTTGAGAGAAGATGAAGAGGAAGAGACAATCGAATTATCCAATTCAATTTCTCTAAAACTTGTGACCATTCTCGGACTGAAATAAGTTTGTTCAAGTTCGTATGTGACTATACAAGATAGCTATTCCAAGCAATATAAATCATCGTAATGATACGACGTGTTCTGGAGAACGTAAAGGGTAAAGTGAAAGTGGTAGAGATATATGCGACTTTGTCATGAATCATGACAATCCAAAACCAAAGTTTGTAAAAGGTTTGGTTAATTTGGTTTACGAGTTTTTGTTTAAGGTCGGTCATGTCATGGTCGCTAACCAGAGAGAAAAGAAACATTCAGCGTGCACTCTATCAAGATTAAATTGGTTAATTAATATATCTAATCAGGATGGTTTCTACTGTTTTCTCGAATTCTCCTTCAAATCCTAAAAGTAGAACCAGTCGGAATCATTTACATTTTACATGTTCACTAACCGTTCAGCCGGGCCAGTGTTGGTACCCCGAGGGAGGTTTCCCATGCATTCACACGGACCTAATTAAATAACCCCGTTTCCGCAAAGGCATAACTCCGTTAACACCTTTCTAGACACCTAATCTGTTAGCTAGTTGTGAAGTGAAAATCTTCCGGGGGTATTACCTATTCATCAGTGGGAATCGGGACCCAACTATTATTGTGTGATAACTTTGACGGATGCCGACCAAAATCACAACACTCCATAAGGTATGCGCAAATTTGACAAGTTTTCCTTATATGTGAAACCCCCGATATGGTTTTTGCCGCAAGCGGCTTATGACTTTGACGGAGGCCAACAAATCATTAGTCGCAAGTCAAGTTCTACCCGTCATTTTCCTGATTAATATAGACCCATCCGTACTCGCCCTTGACGGATGCTCACAAGGTTGTACGACTGTCCTAGATTAAGGCATTTTTATGCTGCTGTAATGCCTCAATTCCTGGAATACGGAAATATGGACCAAAACCGCCAGTGCTCCTAGACAAGGGGATATCGCCTTACCATAGTCACACCTAAAGCTCTAGCTAAACATGTACGATATTATCCAAGATATAATACTAATATCATGCTACATAAATAACAAATAATATCGATGAATCCACGAGATAAAGATAGGGTCAATAAAAGATCCAAATAATAAAGTGTTCCGAATAAATGAAGTATAAGATCCAAAAAGAAAGATATATTATTCCTATCCCACGAGTGGCGCACATTCTAATAGCAACTGAAATAAAATAGAAATAAACCTACAAATACTACTGACTTTCGGCAAACTCCTAATAGTCACTCTGATTCTGCTTGCCTTTGAATCGGTCTCTAAACCTGAGATAGCAAGTTCCAGGAATGTTGGAACATCCCAACAAGTACTCAATCGTAATAGTGTGTGTGTGTGATGGCATATGTGAGTGTAGTGAAGCCCGCATGCGTATGTAAATATGGCTATGACAATAAAAATGAAACAAGCATATAAACAGATCAAGTCATATACCTAGTGGGTCACTAAAAGGGTAATCTAATCTATCACGAGTTCGAATGAGTACGTCGATCTCTGGAGGATTATTCCCAACCGAAGGGTCCCCAGGGACAAGGAAATACGGGTCCAACTGTGGAATGAACAAGCGATCGATATAACCCGGTACGAGCTGTAATAACAAGCGACCGGTATAGCCCGGTACGAGCTGTAGTAACAAGCGACCGATATAGCCCGGTATGAGCTGTAATAACAAGCGACCGATATAGCCCGGTACGAGTTGCCGGCATGGGACTTCTGAGATCCTGTTGTACGAACGCACACTCAAACTATCCCAACACCCCGCGTATTTATAACTAACATGGCAGTTGTACGAACGCACACTCAGCCCCGTTGAAAGGTCTTGTGGAGACAGATTAGAGATCTTGGAGGTGATTGGCTTCGGATTTGGTCTTGACGACCAAATCATCAACATAGCATTCGACGGCTTTATAGATTAGATCATCGAAGATATTCATCATCGCTCTTTGATATGTGGCGCCTGCATTCTTTAGTCTGAACGACATGACCTTGCCGATTAAAGTTCGAAACACTGTATGTTTTTCATTCTCGGGCGACATTTTGATTTTGTTGTAACCGAACGAGCCATCCATAAAAGTGAACAGTTCATAGCTTGAGATATCGTCGACCAAGATTTCCATGATCGAGTGGGAAATCATCTTTAGGGCATGCTTTGTTGAGGTCTCTGAAGTTGACGCAAACTCGGATCTGCCCTTTTTTCTTCTTTATCGGGATAATGCATGCTATCCAGTCCGCATATTTCTCTTCTCTGATGAAACCGGTTTCGTTGAGCTTGGTTTTCTCGGTGATCTTTTCCTCCAGCTCATTTCTCATTTTTCGAGGAGCCTGTTTGGCCGGCTTAGCGTCAGGAGATATAGCCAACTTATGCACGGTCACCTCGGAAGAGAGGCCGGGCATTTTCTTATACGTCTATGCGAAGCAATTGACAAACTCCTTTAACAGGGAAGTTATCTGCTCTATTAATTCTTCTAACAGGAGTAAGTTGATATAGGTCGACTTTGGATTATCAGGCGTTTCCAAGTCGATTGCAATTAGCTCATCAAAGGTTGCTTGTCCGCCATCTTCGAGTTTTTGAAGGGTTTCTTCCGGCTCGGTTAGCTCATCATCACCCCAGGCTTTCGTTGGTTTCGTCAACATGAACCATATAGCAGGACTTGATATCAGGTTGGATGAAGCCTATACCCCGTCTATCTGGGATTCGTCCGTCGATGAATGGTCAGGCTTGGGGCGGGTGCCATAGCCCTTCATAGAATTTTGCATCGGAGTCTGTTTGATATAATCGGCATCCACACTTCTTAAAATATTATCGCATCTCGGACGCATACTATTTAGGGTTTAGGACACTTATGCCTCTTTCATATGGACGACATATCAGAGACAAGTCGTTCAGGTGGGATAGAATTCGACCTATATAACAAAATCCCTTTCTGCCCGTTCTTACTTCCGAGACCGAAGGTTTTCAATTGATCCACTGTGGAGACAGACAGTCTGACAGAGCGTCGAGTTCTTTGTGTAGTTTCTCTTGGACTCTTGTGATAGCCAGGGACCTTTCGGTGATTATAAGAGTTTCCCTTAGCTTCGCTTTTTGCACATGAGCGTCTTCACATCTGTTGTAGGATGAATCCTCTATGTCTGACTCGTCGGTGTCTCTGCGGAAGTGTGGACGAACTTTACTGGATGAAAGCTGAGAGACGGGCCTTCAGTGTCAGACTCGTCAAGGTCACTGCTAAAATGCGGGCCCATTTGAAGCGCTTTGGTTTTGAAAGTGATAGCCGACTCTGACTTGCTTTTGGAATTCAGGGCCGTTTCGTCTTCGGCAGGTTGTGGATTAGTAGCATCTTGGATGTTCATAAAGTACCGAGAATCCTCATACCGGACTTTATATACACTGAATGACTGTATGTCTCCGTTAATACGTTTTTCTTTGCCATCTTTGGTATACTTCATGCATTGATGGAATGTTAATGGAACAATGCCATAGTCATGAAGCCACAACAGCCTTAAAAGGATCTTGTATGATGTATCGACATCGATGACATATATCTTCACCTCTGTTTGCAGGTACCGGAACTTGATGGCAGAGTTATGGACCTTAGGACTTGCTGGCATTCTAGTTGAAGCCCTGGATGACGATCCTTTCCTTTGATAAGTTCCGGACATCCATTGATAAACTTTGCAGAGTCCGGAGGTTCATGATGTTTATCGAGGATCCCGGATCAATCAATATGCGATTAATCTTGTCTCCTTCGTTGTATCCTGTTACATAGAGCAGTTTGTTATGCTTGGTTGTCCTTAGTAGCAGGTCTTCGTTCTCGAACGCGACTGAAACTGTATCGAGAGTGTACCGGGCTTCTTTCGTATTGATTTCTGTGAAGCTGACCTGAAACCGTTCAGGTTTTATATGCCATAAATAAGAGCATCTCTGAGCTCCTTGGACATAATAAAAGCATCATAGACGCTCAAGAGAGATGAGAGATTCCGGAGATGAGCTAAAATGTTGTAGTCTACTGTCACGCCCTGCTTCCCAAAAATCTGGAATGCGGAGAGCGACGAAGGCCAGCCGTGCTACCTACGGTAAGGAAAGATCCTTCCATAGTCACATAAGGTTGTCTAGATTAACCTGTCAAAAACAAAATCCAATATCGAAAGGAATAATACTGATAATCATGCTGCAACGAAATCATAAAGAATACTAGAAAATGGGTCCACTAGATAATTGATGCAAAAAGATCCGATACAATAGGGTCGAAAAGAAAACAAAATCGGAAAGATACATAAGTCTTAATGTCCCATAAGGACGCACATGCTAAAAGCTAATTGAAAAGGTGAAAAATAAACCTACGGTTACTGATCTTCAGCAAAGTCCTGGTAGCCGCTCTGATCCTGCTCAGCCTGAAAATCTGTCACTAAACCTGAGATGGCAAATCTCAGGGATGTCAGAACATCCCAGCAAATACTCAACGTATAAAGTGTGTGTAGCATAATAACATGAATATATGAAAATAGTGAAGCCCGGTGCGCAAGAAAAATATGTATATAAATAATTAAATGCACTAACACTATGAAACATGTATGTAAGGGATCAGGTCATAACCTAACTGGCCACTAAAAAGTAAACTATCCTATCGTAAGCTTGAGTGTGTGCGTCAACCTCTGCAGGAGTATTCCTAAACCAAGAGTGGTGCCCCAGGGGCTAGGAAACACGGGCCCAACTGTGGAATGAACAAGAGACCGCTATAGCCCTGTACGAGCTGTAAACATGAGACCGCTATAGCCCGGTACGAGCTGCCGGCATGGGACTCCTGAGATCCTGTTGTACAACGCACACTCAAACTATCCCAACACCCACGTATTTATAGCTACTATGGTAATGACTAGAGCACTAATTAAGAATGCTGAAAAGGCAG
The DNA here is from genome assembly GCA_030015575.1 of Agapanthus africanus. NCBI lineage: Eukaryota > Viridiplantae > Streptophyta > Magnoliopsida > Asparagales > Amaryllidaceae > Agapanthus > Agapanthus africanus. The sequence continues at coordinate 539,906,903 of CM057345.1, read as the reverse complement.
GAACTTGTGGTATGGTAATTGTATGGAAATAAAACTTGTAAACAATATAGATTGTGTCATGTCGTGTAATATAGTTCAGCATCCTTATCAGCGATCTCGCCCAAAGACTAGAGTAATGAATAGTCAAGACATGTCAGTGGTAATAGTTATCAGGTAATAGTAACTGCATAAAAGTGGTGGACAAGCTGGTATGAGTCATGATTATTATCTTTACCGTTAACCTTAATATGGGTATCTTAATCACAATCTGACTAGAAATATATAAATGTGAGATAGGTTAACTTTCAAACTTTATTTGTGGTTAAAATAAATCTCATTTTAAAACCACACTTGCTAATTATTCTCACTTGCTACATAACAGTTTGCCTATATATATATTGTATAATATAACGAAAAGATACTAACACATTTATCTTTTATTCTAACAGTGCGGGAAATACACACACACACACATATAACCACAAAGGAATGCCGATGTATATCGACCAAAAGTAAAGAAAGAGTACTTGCCTGGAGGATAAGGATCACGGAAGAACGATGTACGAAGATGCGAGGCACAAACTCAGCTAGGATTCACTTGGGATCAGAGTTATACGCTCATCCTGAAAATTGAGCTTCTAAGAGGCTACGAAAGTTCTGAACAAACTGGAGTAAACATTTCAATACCTCCAATCTGATGATCCAGTCATCAGGATCTCCTGCCTGCACCCGAGATTGTAAGATGGTGGAGAAATGTTCCATCAATGAATTCACCATCGGCATCATTAATGCAACAATTTCTGTCTTATAGACACCACTCATTGACCCAAGAATGGAAATGCAGGAGTGAACAATTGATAAAGCTTTTGCACGCAGAGCTTTTTCATAGAGATGAGAAGATGATATAATTGTGTGCAAGTATGGGAACAGAGTGGGAACTAATTAGGGCACCAACGTATCATCCAAATCATCTCCATCTTTATTGCTCTGATCACTAATCAGCTTCAAAAGAAATGGCAACAATTCAGGCCAGTTCTCTGGCCAGTCATATTGAGCAATGGATGCAACTGCCATGCCAATAGCAGTGCGGATTTTTCCATGAGAGTCATCCAGTGCTGGAAGCAGTAGTTGGCGTATTATCCCCTTTTCATCATCCAATGCAACAGGATGTACGAAATTTTCTTCGTTCTCCTGCCAGTGTTTCTTTATGAACTGTTTTAACAAAACAGCTGCGAGCTGGCATAGCCCAAAAGGGACCTCTTTGTTGACGATGACCTCACGAGCGCAGTTCCAAACCCTGGTTGAAGCGAGGCTTGGTGGAGGGAGGCCTCGGAGATGGAGCGGACGTCGTGGCTGACGTCTAGGGTTGCAGTGAGGCAATCGATCAGCCACTTCAGATGCTGATCCACGATCGCCGCCATTGATGAGAGGTCGCAGCAGCAGCAGGACCAGAAGAGAGAAACCTAGAGAGAGAAAGAGCGAGGAGAGAGGGAGAAGAGGTGGTCAAGGAGGATCGGAGACGGTGGAGGCGACGACGACGAGCGCGAGGCGAGGGCAGAGGCGACGACGAGGGCAGGGGCTGCAGGTTCGGGTGTGCGGTGATGGGTAGCGGGGAGAGGAGTCGTGGGGACAAGGACGATGAGGAGAGAGAGGCGATTCGAGGAGGAGAGGAAAACAAGGGTGATGGGCGAAGGTGAGGTTTGCGACGGCGACGCGAGGAGAAGGCGTGGGCTAGGGTTTGGGTCCTCGCGAGATGTGGGAAGAAGAAAAGAAGTGAGGAGAGAAAGAGAGGCTGAGTTGTAAATATAATAGGTTTATAAAAATATGATATGTTATATAGGTAATATATAGAGAGAGGAGAGAGACAGACAGATGAGGAAAGAGAGAGATATGTAAAAATATATTTTAGTTAAAAATATTTAGTATATATTCGTATATAATATATGTGCTGAAGTTTAGTTTAGGATTTAAAAGATTTAAAAATATATTTGGTTTGGTAAAATTATTTAGTTTGGTAAAATTTTAAATGGATAAAAGTACATAATATTAGTTTGTTTAAAATATGATTGAGGATATTAGAATATAATATTAATAAAACTTGAGTTTTAGGCTAAATACAAAATAGTCCAAAAGACGTCTGGGTCGGGTCTAAAATTACTGTTTGAAAAAATACGGATAATATACGTGTCAGCCAGAACACAAAAGCGAATTAAAACAGGAAAGAGCCACAAAAAAATAATGAAAGAGAATATGGTATAACTGAACTAAGGTGTTACATCTATTGAGGGAGAGCTCGAGTTTTTATGAGCTGGCTCTCCCTCGTCCCTTTCATTTGCAGCTTGTTTGTCCGTTTCTCTTAGGGAATTCCCTTGTCTTGGCGGCAACATCTTATTGCTTCGGAGCTGGATTTGGTTAGTTTTCATGGCGGGCTCATCGTCTTCTTTGGGAAAACAGAACTTTTCCTCGGAATCGCTGCCAAGATGGATGGCATAGCAGGTTACTAATGGATTTCATCACCAGTAGCGATTCCAATTCTTTTAGGATTTCTGTCGCTTATCCAGGGAAGAATTCCTTCAATTTGATTAGGGCTCTTTCCTTTTACACATAGTCCTCGAGGAAATCGATGTATTTTTTATGGGTAGATTTCCTCACGGGACCCTCTTCGGGTCGAATCGTAATTCTTTTTCTTCTTTTTGAGGTTCTTGGACTTTGAGCTCGGTCGAGCCGAATTGTCAACCGGAACAATGGGCTCTACTTGATTCTCTCATTCAATACTGGGCTCTTTCTGAAGCAGCTTTAACATCTTCTCCGTCTTTTTGGATTGATATAAGCTCCACAGACGTTGCGGCAGCTTGACGTCATTTCTTCGAATGGACGATTGAGCCGTCTGCCCTTAGAAGACTTCAGCTTCCGTTTGTATGAAGTTGGCATTCGCGGCTTGATTATTTGCCAACACGTCTATAGATAGCGAGATTTCCCCCGCTTTGTACTGTTTCTCGATCCAATCCTTGAACACATAGTAATCTTCGATGGAATGGCTCAATACCCTGTGATTTGGGCAATATTAGGGATGGTTGGTCATGTTTGTTTTATGCAGTCTTTTTCATTCTGGAAGTTGCAGACCGTTATTCAGGACGTTCTTGAATATTTTGTGGACTTTATCCCTTCTGAAGGGGTATCCTTTATTCTTCTCTTCTTCAAATGTCTCTCTCCTTCCCAATACTGGCTTTCGAGGCTGGTTAGTCTTCGATCCGCCTGTTCCTTGCTTATTTTGGTTAGCGGACGTATTGAAAGAGTCGATATTATTAGAACTTCCGCCTTTACAGTTGTTCTTCCAATCCCTTGATTTGTTATTAATTTAGAGGTCTGGGATGGACTCAGGACTTGCACGTTCCAACATCTGAACTCTTTTGGTCAGCTCCTGAAGTGTTTTGAAACCCGTTGTGCATAAGAACTGACTCATCCAGTTATCGATGTTTCCCATAAGGCTGACGGCTTGCGCTTGTTCTAATGGCTACTCGCATTTGATACGAAGATTGCGCCATCGGACTATATAATCTGTGACGCTTTCGTTGTTTTCTGGTTTGGTCTTCACGGGGTCAGCAATAGCAGTTTTATCACCAATCCTCATGAACCTTTACTTGAACAACGATTCTATTTGAGCAAATGTTGTGACCAAATCGTCCGGTATGCATGAGTATCAGTCGAAAGCAACATTGATCAAGTTGTTAACAAACCGTCGGAGGAGAAGTGCATCATTGCCCCCGGTATTTCCGCATGACGTTTAAAAGTGGGCAATATGTTGATTGGCATTTCCCGTCCCAACAAACCTTTTGAATTTGGGGACAACGTAGCCGTTGAGAAATTTCTCGAGGTCATATCGCGCAGGTTACGGTCTCTCACTGCTGCTACAGTTTTTCTGTGCTTCAGATTCGGCCACCAACGTCTTGACTTTGCTGGCGACTAAACCCATGATCTTATCTCGTGTTAACACGCCATTGTCATCAAGCGTCAAGACATCTCTTGAAGCTGAATGTGGTCGACTTTCATGAGGTTTGCCTCTCTTTGGGCTTAGGGGGATAGGTGTTGGAATCTTCGGGTTGTCGCTCCATGGCTCATGGGTAGAGCCTTATGCTTGATTGAACTGCACTCGAACGAATTGGGTTGTAAGCTGCATCACGACATTCATCAAATCATTGACTTTGGAATGAAGCTTAGTCAACTCCTTATATTTGCTTTTAAGCCATTTCCGAAGGTCTTGGAGCAACCCTTGTTCTGCGGTCTTGGGGAAGAAGACTTGCTCTTTATCATCATCCGAGTCATCCTCGGGAACCACGGCTTCCTTTTGCTTGGCATCCGGAGGTGGGATTTCAGCATTGCCCGAGCCATGCTAGGATTGGGAAGTGGTGACTATCTCCAAGCTGGGGCTGGGAGCCTTCACCCACGTCTTTGTTCTTACTGCGAAGGTTAGCACCGGGTCCCTCCTTATAGACAGTGTGATCGTGTATCCGTCCACCTCTTTGCCATTGGCAGAAGCGTTCGCTGAGCCTTTGGACCATTGCTTTAGCCCGCTCTTTTTAGGAAAGGTCAAGCGACCAAAGACAGTCGGTTTGACTAGGGTTTTGGGCGGAGCTGGTGTCCTCTTTTTGAATTCTTGTTGCTTTCGCGCGGCGAGGAGTGCCTGATAGACTCTCGATGAGATCGTATCGTGCTTCCGATTTTGAGGTTTAGACACGTCTCTCCGCAAGACTCTTTGGATCACCTGCTTTATCTTCACAGTCCTGAACCAGCTTTAACGGTTCAAAAGAGTTGACAGTTTTCACAGCTACCCCGGCTTTTGTCGCGGATTAACCATCTTCTTGGAACCTTACAAACTCTAAATGAACAGGAACCCTTGCCTTTTTGTTGGCTCTGTATTTGAGGTGTTTCTGCTTTAGTTTCTCAATTTTGATGGCTTGGCAGGCATCCGTTTTCTTGGAAGTTGTTGTAGACCGATTTACAGAGAGTCTGGAAAAGACACTCGAGCGTGCAGTCGTCAAGGACATTGCGCCCGAGACGTCTTGCTACCTCTCTCCAGTTGATGGCTTTGCCCCTAATTAGAGCGGTAGATAGCCGTTCAAATACAGATTTACGCTTAGATTCGGATGCTCTCGTAACCACAACATTCAGCCTCCTTCCTTCCTCTCGAGACCGGCTTGTTCGTTAGGCTCACTGGAGCCTCCGCAGTAGGAGCACTGGTGGCTGAAGAAAATAGGATGGAACCAAATTGAAGTTGTTGCTTCGCCTATTGTTGTATGAGATTTGACGGAAGAATAACTCGGGCAGTCGCCATGATTGTGTACGCGACTGGGGTTGCATCAGAAGCCCAGTTTGTCTTCGGAGACATTGTCGTTGAGTTGTTGGTTGTTGATTGTTGGAATTTGATAATCTGCATGAAGGAGCATAATTTCAGTACAAAACAATGATGTATATGTTGAATGAGTTCGCATGATCGTTTGATCCGAAAGATGGGAGGAGAGAAAGGTCCTACTGGGCGTGCCAAAATCTGTAGAGTGTTTTTCATCACCCCATGAAGATGGATGCACTCGTGTGTCATGCGTATACAAATTCCTCTTGCCCGATAGTGAGCATGGGTTTATTGATTGTGTGGATTCTAATTTCCGGCTGCCGCGGACAAAGCTGCCGTTAATTATCTCTTTGACGCGAGAGACCCTCCGATTAATGAGTCATGAGGATCATGTGAACTCAGCGTGAATATGTGTTTAAACACACAATTTTATTTATTTTATTTACTATATTTATCTAGGAAAACGCAACAAGAACGATACCCAAGGTCGGAGCCCTTTCTCTTATTATTATTATTATTACTACTATTATTTAAAACAAAAAATATGACGAGGGTCGGATGTCTCTTTTGAAGGGTGGAGCATCTGGGTTGGGGCCTCTCGCATGGGGAAAGCACCCGGGTCAAGACCTCCCACGGGAGGCACCCGAATTTGGGCCCGCCTCAGGGAGTACCCGTGTTCGGGTCCCCTCCAAGAGGAGCACCCGAGCACGGTTCCCTCTTAGGAAGGCACCCGAGGGCAGCCGAAATAGGAGAGGGAGGGTATCCGAGTCGGGCACCCTCCGGCGGGTATGTTTTGTTTTATCTTTTTATTTTATTTATTTTTTATCTTTTCTAGTTTGTTTTCTAAAAAAAGAAGTTTTGGGATTTTAGCAAAATTTCGGCAGCATAACCCTCTAGATTTTGTCGTTTTATTTAATGAAACATACACCAAAATCTAGGTTTCCGCGTTTTAGTGAAGCACGGGTGGAAACTCGCTTCGAAGATAGGAAGTACGGATCGAAGTTTGCATTCCTGAGGGTTTCCCGATGAAAACCATGTGTTTCCATCTATTTTGGGGTCACCCTGGTTTCCATCTATTTTGGGGTCACCCTCCACCTCGTTTCTTTGGGGTCAAAAAGGTCTTCTTTTGTTCTTGGATCTTGGATGAGAGAAAAAGAAGCCTTTTCTCTCATTTATGCTTTGAATCTTGATGTGCAGGTGTTTTGAGAGATGGATGTTCTTTCTTCTTCCTCTTTTCTTTATTTTTTCTTTGAAGAGGAATACGAAAGAGATCCAAAGAACCCTCTTTTGTTTGGGTTTGATGGATAAAAGAGGGTCTTTTAATGGTTTTGTAGGGTTATTATTTGTTTTCTTTGAAAAAAGAAAGCTCTTTTCTCTTGATTTATGAGGAAGAAAATGAACCTTAGGGGAGAGAAAATGAAGGCTCAAGACCCTAGAAAATAGAAGGAGAAGCAAAGGTTTTTATCATATCTCATATGATTGGTCTTTTATAGGCTTACAATTTTACATCTAGCCTCTTGGGTTTACAAGTTTTGGCTTTTTTGCCTCTTTTTCACATCCATATGCATGCATTTTGCATCTTAGCCATTGGCTTTACAAAACTTTGTCTTTTTATCTATTTTCTTTACAATATCCCACTTATTTACATATAAAATCCACTTATTATATTTTTTTCCCTCTTTTCTTTCTTTCTCCTTGATGGCCGATTGGCCTTGCTTGGACTTAGGTTGGTCTAGGCTTGCGCCACTTGCTTGGGTCTGGGACCGGGTTGGTTGGGCTTTAGGCCCACTTGTTTAGACGTTGACTTTTGACTTTTGACTTTTTTACTTTTGATTTCGGCAGCGGGGTTTAAATTTTGACCCCAACACTGGTTTATTCCTCTGTTAAAACCAAAGCCTACATGGATAGTATCAAACCCACTACGATTAGTATCTACATGTCCATTTAGATTACCACCAATAAATAACTTTTCTCTATTGGGTATTTTTTGCACCATCTCGTCTAAATCCTCCTAAAATTGACATTTATTAGCATCATCAAGCCTTATTTATGGTGCATAAGCATTAATAACATTAAGGAAGCCTTATTTATGGTGCATAAGCATTAATAACATTAAGTATTTCCCACCTAAAATAAGCTTAACCAATTCTATCACATTTTCTCCTAATCTCAACTATATCTCAAGTAACCGTCTATCTATGGTAGCTAAATAAAATATTAACACAGATCCTAAACCCAAGTCAGATTCTTATTTTCAGATGTTGGATGGTACAAAATAATTGTTGGTCCTTTACTCACTAGCTAATTTAGTTTTTAAGGGTAGTTGGTCCCTAAGCGGCTGCCAACAAATAAGCAATTCCTACAGATGGTAGCTTTCAGTGTTTTCTAATAAGCTGTCCGGTCCGGCCGCCTAAGTGGTCCGGTGCGGCCGAGCACTCCTCTTTTATTATGAGTAGTATGATATCATCATATCAATAGTCGTCTAAATATGCTCTTATTGTTACTTAAAGAGGTGTACTTAGATGTATGTGAGCGTTGTAGTAGTAATTGTACAACCACACTTCCTAACACAGTATGTTCTCCTTATCAAGTTTTAGACTATTATTCTTGGTGTAAGAATAACACTAAATTGAATTCAATTCACTGTCAATTGGCTTTAAATAGTTGTTTACGACTTCTCATCTAGTCATTTGCAAGTGAAAAAATAGGTATAGAAAACCATTAGAATTAATGATCAATAAACAATTTACAAGATATAACAATTAAACAAAGGCACAAGCTTGGTGAATTCTGAGCAGGCCCTGACTGCGCAATTTTTCCGCTTTTCCGATATGGCCTCTTTGAATTGACAGCATATCATTATCTAATAAATAAGTTTCTAATTTCAGAGCATTAGCCTCTACATGAAGAAGGGGGAGACACCATCTTTCTCAGAGCTCTCTGAAAGAGCAGTTCTGCGACGAGAGGTTGCAATTGGCTATGTTAAAGGAAATAAGCAGGTATGGTGTACTGTTCATGCACTCTTCTAATTATGTTTATGATGCTGTTGCAAATGGGATCTTACTATGATCATTTTGTATCATGACAGTTTATAAATCCAAAGGACAAGTCGGAGCCACTCGTTCTTGAAATGACGGATTCTCTCATTGTAATTTCCGAGCTTGAAGGCGAACAACCAATTGTCTTTTAAAATGATCATTTTTTTAGTTGCAGCGGAAAGGAATTCTTTTAGCAAGTCTCAGGTGCCACAATCTATATAGAGATCGGTTGCCTCGAGATCTTGAATGCCATGTAGAAAGTTCTCCAGTTTTGATATGGGCTTGAGAGAGCTTGCGTATATGGCTCACACAATCAGGTTGCATCGATTAAAATTGCAACTAGTGTTAGAAGTAATCTTGAAACAGATAGTTATTGTACCGCTAAGCAGGTGAATTTTGAATTAAAAAAAAACCAAGTATATTTTCGTGTGTATTTTGGGCGACTCATCAATTGGGAGAAGTATATTTCAGCGATGCAATTAAACCCCGCGCTAAATTTTGCCTATTCAAACATTGGCATTGCATTAGATCATATATTATCGTTTTTAAATTTCACTGTTGATCCAAAGTGTAGATCACTGTTGATTCTCTTTTTGTTACAGTTACAGCAGCGTTGTATTTTGTGGCCAAACAATAAATTCAGATATCTTGATATCAGTCCAATATAAAATGTTGGATCTGCTTCCTTCTGTAAATAATTTCTGATGTAAACTATGCTGATGTTTGATTAAAATGAAATGGTGTTGCATGCTGCATCTGTTTCATGTTGGGTTTGAGAATTATGAAAGTGTTGGATTTGCGGTATAGGAGCAGTAGATGTCTATCAAATGGACTCCAACAAATATTACAATGGAAAAAAATTACACATATTACTACTCAATCAAAGCAGGGGATTTCTAAATGTATACGTGTGCTTTATATAATTCAGAATTATGAATTTCAGGGGCTAAATCAAGTCGGGCTATATGAGATCTAATAATGGCTCATTTGTAAACTCGCTTTCAGATAATAGAATGCTTCATGATGTCGGTCGTGGTGTCGGTCATGGTTCAAATAAATGCTCCGAGAAAGCTAATTAAAATATAGATTTTTCCAAAATTGTCAAAATACCTGATACTTCAAAAATTGTCAGAACACCTAATACTTCAAAAATACAAAAGATCAAAACCCAAAATGACTTATAAGTACAATAATCACGATATTTTTCCAAAAATCCCAATTCTATCCTTATTCTTACATGACAAAGTATTTTATAAAGCCGGTCCTTTTCTTCTCAACGCTGCTACTGCTCCATCTTCGTCTTCCGCAAATTGTAAAAGGATTTCTCTTATTTGAGCTCCTATAAAAAATTGAATACGGATTAAATTTTTACCCCTAATTTTAATTGCCATCCTCAAATTGTACTTCTTCGTTCCTAATTTTCAGTAACCCTGCACTCAACCTTACTTCTATATTTAGAGCTGGAGGCTGTCACCCTCAATCTCTTTAGATTCATGCTATTCCTTTGCCATCTTTTTTCTTCATCGACGAAGAGGAGTGATCGTGTCCAATTTTCTTCAACGATTTCGACTAAGATCACTAATTTTTTAACTTAAAATTGAAACTATGATGTCTGAAACATTTTTCCTATTGGATCTAAAAATTAAGAAGATGGCCTAAAAGAAGAAATTAGGGCAAATGAAATAGCAAAGAATAACATAAAATGTCACATTTTAAAAATCTTTGGAAATCTTAAAAATTCCATGTCCTGGTATTTTGGAAATCTTTAAAAGTATATTATAGACAATCAATGCAAAAATACGGACACAAATTAGGGTTTGGGTCTAAGATAATGTAAAATTATATTTTTGGGGTATTCCATAATTTTGAAAATTTGTGGGTTTAAAAACAAATTTGATTATGAAACTGGGCACGGAAACAATTTTCCATTTTTTATAAATAAATTTTAGGATAAATTTTAATTTGCTATAATGAACTTTTGGGCATTTTCCATGAATAGTATCCTGAACTATTAAAGTGATGGATTACAATTATGAACGTTCACAGTATCGAAAAAACTATCATAACGGTGTTAACGGAAAATTAGAAAATGTCTATACTGTCCTTTTATATAAATTAACAAAAAATACAAGGAATTGAACTTTTTTCTAGTATCAATTCCTATTTTTGGTTAAGATATGCCACCCTTTTATATAAATTTTTGTTAATTTCCAAAAAAGTTAATCACTTATAATTTTTGTTAATTTATATATAAGGGAAGTATAACCATTTTCTGCATTTTATAACTTATAATTTTTATTAATTCATGCAATCAATTTTACAGAGATACCAGGAAAATGCAGAAAGTTCACTATAGTTGGAATTTAGCCAATTTTATTTGGAAAACCAAAAACAGAATATAAAGAAACTCCCGCTCGAGGAAAAAAAATTATGGTTTTTATTTCCCAAAAAACGCACGCCTTTCTCCCAACCTCTGGTATGCATTCACAAAAACCCTAATCCTCTCGTTTCCCCTAATTTCAAATTTTTAATCTTTTCGCACCTCAATAATTGGGTTATCACGTTCAGAAATCTCGTGAGTTTTTTGAGAAATTTGTTCGTTTGGCTTTGTACCGATCTGGTCATGATCTTTTCATTTTTCGAAAATTGATTATTGCTAGATCCATCTTTTACAATTTTGTTTCCTTTTTGGGTCGAAAGGCGAAAACTTTGAGTCGCTTTAGTTATTCGTTTGTAAAAATTTGAAGACTGGAGCAATGGAAGTGCTGGTGGATTGAATTAAGCTCCTCTTAAGACATGTATTTGCTTTTTAAGAAAGGGCAAGAGAAGGTTGAGTGAGAAGTTAAATTTAATATAATTTGTGAGGTGTAAATTCCTCTTTGGATTATTTTGTGTCTTTAGAGATGAGAATCTGGTCGCAGCGAGTTTTGTTTCCTTGGATTGAACCAAGGTTTACAATCTCGGTATCGGGATCGGTGTTGGACGTTCACTTTTGGGATCGGAATTGGCGGTCTCAGCGGTATCGGATTATATATATCGTTTGTGATTTTTTTGAAGATTTAGGATAGTATTTAAAAAACATTTAAAGTAACTATAAACAGTTTGCCACATTCTTTTGTAGTTTATGATGTAAGTCGTAACAGTCGTATTAATGATGTCAAATTAAGCATAATAACCCAGTAACCTATAATAAACCCATTAAACCAGTAATGAAATCCATTAGCAAACCCACGAATAAGCATTAATGAACTTACTACGAAAACCCCATTACAAAATGGTAAACACGATATCAGACGGTATCAGTCCCGGAACTCATATGGACATTTTTGGGATTAGAATCAGCTATCTCGGATTGGGATCACCCTTTCAAATATGGTTTGAAGCTAACCTGTATACCGACATAACAAACTTGTTTTCTTAAACAATATATTCACTGTTTGTTCAATTTGCTAATGAAGAGGAAAAACTCTAAGAAAAGGAAAGTGAAATTTAAGTGCCCATTGCTGTTGCGGGGACCTGGTGTGGATTCTATGTGAATTAGGTTTTTGCTATGTGGATTGCATGAGAATAAACTATAGATCAATGTACCAACAACGAGCCTCGAAGGTTTTTGTCTGCAAAAATCACTTGCTTTTAGTGGTAGTGCTACACAGATAATACCATTTTCATGGAAAAAGGTTTAATATCTAGATGAGGATGAAGATAGTGCTAAATTATACTCTATTGGCCATCAATAGTTGACTTTCATGTTAGCAATACAAATCATGATCTCAATGGATGTTTTCTTGTTATAATAGACAAAATATACATATGAGACATACTATGCCTCGGATGTAAATATGTAATATACAAGAGTGTTGATTTCGAAAAACCATGACTTGTTGATTGAATTTAGTTCGTTTTCTATGATCTCTTTTTCCAGTGAGCAGAGAAACATCTTTACGATTTACACAATTTGTTGGTTAATTGGAAGTACCTGCAGCTTTCCTATTTAAATTCATTTCTATCATTTGTCTAGTGATTTATTGTTTTACCTTTACAGAAAAACTATAAGCGTCCAAAGTTTACTTATTTTGATTTTAATGCAGCCTTCGGCAATTAGAATCTCAGCTAGGGATATTGTTAGTTTGGCAGGTTCCCTCATAAATATAAATGCTGGCTAAACTTATTTTTGTGGTCCTTATTCTTAAATCCTTACTATCGCACATACTCTTGAATGATGGTTTTTGAACCTGATGTTTTTAAAAATTAAAAAAAAAATCAATCACCAGTTGGATAGTTGTTCTTTCCCAGTGTTGGTCAATGCATTTCTGCAGGCTTATGTGATCTTCATATTGATGCATGAGAGAAATCTCCACTCTTTCACTTGTTTTGCATCTCATATGCTATAATCAAGGATAGATGTGGCAATAGTCCCTTGTCAATCTTGATTTTACTAAAGTTTTTAATCAATCTGAATGTCACAGTTTACTCGAGAGAAGCAATTGAACTAGACTGCTCTTTTCAGGGAGGAGAGAGCTGTTGGTAATCACCAGATGTTGGAAGATTTTCTCCTGGAGCCAAAAGTTCCTTCAGAAAAAGGTTTCATTCTTCAGTATTTCTCTGATGTTAGAAAATAAGAAATCTCTCAAGGCAACATTGTTGAATTTCATTGAAACCCATGATCATGATACCAGAATCCAACAACAAAATTTACCAGACAGAGTTACAAATCTCCATTAATCTTTGGGAGATTATTCCTTGTAAATGGTTTAGATTTGAGAATTTACAACCGCTGGGTACCTCAGCATGTACTTCGTACATCATTTTATCATCTCATGCTCATTTCATCTTTAGCAAAATTTTTGAATACTAAGATCGGTAACTCCCGCTCATTCTCCTTAACTCCTCTTGATATGTTTTCTTAAATGCCCTTAAGATTTGACCTCACCTATTACAAGCACCTTTGTTAATTCTCTTCCTTGTCCCTTTTCATCTTTAGCAATTTCTCCATACGAATAAACATCCCATAAAATTGTTCCCAGATGATAATACTTAGTTGTGTCTTACATATGATTTCTCTCAGGAGAATTAAGGCCCCTATTTTCATGATTAACAATTTTCGACTCAGGTTTCGCTTCTATTCAGCGTCATCATCAATCAAGAAAGGTTCTTGGGACGCAACCGTTTCACTCACTCTTAAACACCCAACACTCGTGCTTCTTGAGAAGTGTAAAACCTATGATCATTTTAAGCAGATACTGTGCCAGATGATGCGTCTTCATCTTACCTCACAAACATTTCCCATGAGCAGGCTTCTTTATTTCTCTGCTGTTTCGCACCCTGAGCATTTAAAAGAGGCCATTCTCCTCTTTCATCACTTCACGCCTTATCCCAATCTCTATATCTGCAATATAATGATCTCAGCTCTATCCTTCTCATCAACTCAATCCATTGATCTCTATAAATGTATGCTTTCATCATGCATCTATCCTGATCAACAAACCCTGCTTACTCTCCTCAAATCTCGCAAGAATTTATCAGTTGGTAGGAATATTCATGCCCATTCTGTAATATTTGGCTTCAATTCCCACACCTATCTGCAAAATTCTCTCATGAAAATGTATCTGGAGAATGGAAAGATGAATCTTGCTCAACGTGTATTTCAACAAATGCTCATGAAAGATCCTGTATCTTACAATATAATGATATCCAATTATGGAAAAATGGGATGTACCTTGAAAGCATTTGAGCTGTTCGACGATATGCAACTATCTGGAATTGAACCAGATCACTATACCATGGTAGGCCTTTTGACATGTTGTGGGCAGATGAAAGATGCCCTTAAAGGAAAGGCTGTTCATGGATCAATAACAAGGAACCGTTCATTTTGTCATCGGGGCTTGGTGCTGAGTAACGCTCTTTTGGATATGTACGCTAAATGTGAGGATATGAAGTGCGCTTTGAATGTTTTTGAAAGGCTATATGAAAAGGATAAAATCTCGTGGAACATAATAATTACTGGATTTGCTAGCATTGGTCATTTAGACAAGGCATTTAAGTTTTTTAGTGAAGCACCATCCAGAGATTTGGTTTCATGGAATTCTCTGCTTGCCGGGTTTGCTCGAAAGGGAGATATTAGAAGATTAGCCACACTTTTCAAAACCATGGTTGCTCAAAATGTTAGACCCGATAAGGTTACAGCTATTAGTCTAGTTTGTGCCGCAGCAGAAATGGGAATTTTGAATCTAGGAAGATGCATTCATGGGTGGGCGTATAAAGAATACGGAAACTTGGATGCTTTCTTAGGATCTGCATTGATAGACATGTATAGCAAATGTGGTAGCATTGAAAAGTCTCTTTCTATTTTCATGATGCTCTCTAATAAAGACATTGCAGTATGGACTGCAATGATTACAAGCCTTGCATTTCATGGTCACGGATTTAACGCATTGGAACTTTTCGAGAAAATGCAGGAAGAAGGTCTAGCTCCAAATAGTGTGACCTTGCTTTCTGTTCTTACTGCTTGTAGTCATGCCGGATTTGTACACCAAGGTTACAAACTTTTTAGTGATATGAAAAGTAGTTATGGAGTTGATCCACGGGTGGAGCATTATGGGTGTCTAGTCGATCTTTTTGCTCGATCCGGGAGGCTAGCGGATGCAATAGATGTTATTAGAAAGATGCCAATGAAGCCGAGCCCGTCAATTTGGGGAGCTGTCTTGAGTGCTAGTAAAGTTTACCGGGATTTGGGGCTCGCAAAGATTGCTTTAAGGGAGCTTCAGATGCTGGAACCTGAGAAAGGCGGTGGCTATGTTTTAGCATCCAATGTGTATGCTTCGTGTGGGCAGTGGAGCTACTGTGATGAGGTTAGAGAAATTATGGATATTAGAGGAATAAAAAAAATGGCTGGTTGCAGTAGTTTGGTTGTTGGTGGGGTTGTGCATGAGTTTGTTTCATGTGATAAGAGACACCTAAAAGGAGAAGAAATTTACTCTGTGTTATATGACTTGCATAGAGAGATGAGGTTTGGTGCTGAAGTGACATGAAGGTCCTTTAGATTTATCTATATGCACTGTTAGTTAGCTAGCAAAATCGTGGCTTGTGACATGAGGTACACTACATACTATAATTCTGTACATAATTGCGTCTATCTTTACGTTCATATCCTCGCTTGATTCTTAAAAACCTTGTTTTTTTGCAGATCGTGTCAGACTTCAGAGGGGATTGTCCTCTGGTGGATATTCAGCGTGACCTTCAGTTTAAAGGTGCATTTTTGTCAATCTTCTGCATAATCTCTAATGAATAAAGTACCTTTTCACATTGCATGTATTGTCTTTAATTTTAATACACTTAATACAAAAACTGCAGTATGAGCAGCAGCAATAGCAGAAGCTTATCTTAAGTCTTTGAGACCAGCTATGTGAATTCTTTCTCCATTTTTCTTAGCTTAGGGCCAATTAGGCCCTGTTTACGTATGGAAGTAAGAAAAATGGAGTTTATTCTTAAGTGAAGGTAGGAGGCGATGCAAACTCTAGTTTGCAAGGCCCTACCTCCATTTTAAGAACTGAACTTTGATGGGTGTTTGGCTTTGGAGTTTTCTAAACTCCATAATGTTGTTTTGGAGTTTTCTTTTGGCCGACTTACTTTTGGTTTTAAGTTACAAAGACTCTGATGAATGCATATATTGTCTTTGGTTAAACAGAAAATTGCATGCATTTAACAAGGTTGCTTCAATAAAAATTAAAAATCAAGGTTGCATGCTTTTTACAAAAACAACTATAGTATGTGCAGCAGCAGCAGCAGCAGCAAACAAAGGCTTTATCCAAAATCATTGGGTTCAGCTACATGATTTTTTTTTTCTCCTTTTTTCTTTGGCAAGGGTCACCTCCTTTGTTAAATGCTTTGGACAAATTTCCTCTTGATTCCCAATCGTAACGAACTTTGTGGACTTTGTGTTCCAATTTAAATGAGACCGTTATTTAGCCCTGATTTCCTTGAAACAACAGGTAGGACCACTTTTTTGTTTCATTAACAACCGGTACATCCTTTCTTCTTACTCAATCCACGTTTGATTTGGTGACATCAACTTGTTCGATTAGGTGACATCAACTTCAATCTTTCGACTTCTACTGACTAGTGAACAATTAACAATGTATCATAATATGTTGCTAAATTATTAAATACTTAATCTCAGTAAAGATTACATTGTCTTACTTATTAACCAATTATTATAAAAAATGTACGTATTAATACAGGTTTTAACACTAAGTAACAAAGAAGATATATGTAACGCAATTAATTAACCTAATCAATATTCAGGTCTTCACACCAAGTAACATCCTCAAAATCCTAATTTATAAGATGATCCAAAAGGATTCAATTCAGCCATATTTGTAGTTTTATCCCAGGGACTCAATGTTCTTAAAAACTAACAGGCCCATGTAACATAAACGAGAGAACAGAGTGGCACTTCATGTACACTAGATTAATCAATCAATAATAACGCTTAGAAGCAAAAATAACAAAAGTGTTGACCAATAACAAAGTTTTTCAACTAGAGAATAAGGAAAGTAAAAATACATCTGTAACCAATCAACCCAGCTTAATGAATGGGGCATTCATCAAGCAAGAAAGTAAAAGAAAATGCTAGGATCAAGAAATCAAACAATAGATTGAAATAGCACAAATCTAATAATTCTGATCAAGAACCGTGTGTTATTGTTGATCAGTAATACAAAGGAGGAATGATATGGCTGAGGACATTAGGAACACCATTAGCCAGAGTCTCCGCAGATACATTGTCATCATACACCGTTATCTCGCTTATTGTATCAATAGAAAAAGGATTGGAGATCTCCCATATGAATAACCTCCTACCGATTGCAAAACACACCTCCATTTTGTAACTCTCAAACCTCAGAAGCCGTGCATCGGATCTTGATAAAAATTCTTCCGTTCTTGAAACATAATGCTCCCACCAATGTTCTAAATATCGCCGATGTATCTCCTATATCGGCCGATATATCGATTTTGGAGGGAAAACGATACGATATACTGCATTTATATCTTTTTATAGTTTCGGATAAATATCGCCTAATATATCGTAATATCGTCCGATATATCAAGTCCGATATATCTGTCCAAATATCACAATATTTTCCTAATTTTATTTGGGTTATTGCGTTATAGGTATCATTGATAATGGATCCGATCCAACCAGTAATGAAGCAGGACGGATCCACTAAGGAGGTAGAGGGGGCATATGCTCCGTTTGAAATTTCGGAAAATAAAAATTAATATATATTATATATGAGATTTTGGAATTTTGGGTATATGTTATACATATTTGTTGCATAAATAGAGCACAGTAAGATTTTAGTCCAAATGGTAATGTGTTTTATTTTCCAACAAAAAGTCTTGGATTCAATTCCAATTAACTATACTAGTATTTTGCACGTGCGATACATGTTTGTAGCTTTATCCTATTTAGAGTCCAAAAAAAAATCTTGTGCCCCTGAATAAATATAAAATGGGGGTTTTTTGGTTTAAAATTGTTTTGAATGTTGATAAATGAATAAAATAGTCATTTTAGTAACTTGGATCAAGAATATTCTAGAAGATATTATAATATGTTATTTACCATATTTAAATAAAAGAAGGTGGTTATAAGTAAATGAAAGTAGAATTTGAAAAATAATAAGATTAAAATAATTTCTAGAAAGTTATTTTTTGTCTTAAATTTGAGTATAATGTAGATTGAATTTAGAGTTCAAACTAATTTCTAGAAAGTTCTTTTTTTGTCTCAAGTTCTAGAAAATTTCTTTTTTCTTTGTTTTTCAAAAAATGGAGAACTTTAATTATTTTTGTCTTTTTCTTTGATGATGTGGAGGTTTTAAGATTTGAGAAATTTTCTCCTTTTTTCTTTGTTTTTCAAAAAATAGAGAAGGTGGACTCTAACCAATGCTATTTGCATTATATAGTAGTATATAGATTAGATTTTGGATTATTTTAAAGTGGATATGAATATCATTATGCTCTTTCTTTTAAAGAAAGCAGTTTCTTTTATATTGTAACTAAATTGATTTAAAATATTGTTTTGTTTTTTAGGATTTATATAAAATGAATAATATGCTTTTTTAACAAAAACTTGATCATTTTGATATCCCTGCTAGTGAAAATCCCTGGATCTGCCCCTGTAGTGAAGGATAAGTTAAAGTTGAAAATGGTAAGGAAAAAGCCCAAAATCCATATCAACTTTTCTTTTTTGTGGATCCATATTCGATTATTTGTATTTACATCAAATCTTTTTAAATAAGATTCGAACCGACAACCAACCACTTCATATGATCGCTTTACTATTGAGCTGTTGAGGAAAAATTCATTTTAAATTCCGACTATACATATTTTCATACATGACATTTATGATACAAAAATATTTTTTAGAAAATTTGTCCCGATATATCATGATATCTGATATGAAAATTTTTGGGCATATACGATACTAGTATCCGATATTTAGAACATTGGCTCCCACTGCCCAATTTCCGACAAGAGATGTAGATTCATTAGCATGCCTTTGAAAACAACTAGACCAAGCTTATTACCAATTCTTCCAAGTTGCAGCTTCATCCCTGGCCCAATAACCGCATGTGGCAAAATGATATCAATTAGCTTTGTAGAGGGATCATAAGGGTTGTGCCTAACAACCACCGGTTCTGGTCCTTCAGTAAGCCAGAAAGCGTATCCTAGACAAGAAATTCCAGTGTCAAGCAGGATATTCCCTTGTCGAGCTTGATCAAGATTGATGAAATCTTGAGCCAAGTCCCAGGTTCTTTAGCTGCTGAACAATATGTCGAAGGTGTATAGGCCTTGGCCTTCATTAACAGCACAGATGATGAAGTATTGAATTTCTCAAATATGATAACGGTAGGGGTGTCTTCGGGCTGAGTCCTACTAGGGTTGGGGAGACAAGTGTGACTATTGAGGGGATCATGTCATGGTTCGAAGATGTGGTAGGAGTTTAAGCGATCACGAATGAGGCTGTAGCCTCGAGAGGAGGATAAAATGGTGAAGGGCCGTTCAGGGATGATGGTAGGGAGATTGTGCTGAGCAGGAAGTAGTGGGCGGCGATCCTCATGCAAGTTAATCGACCCGAGGCTGTTTACATTGGCAATGTAGATGATGGCTGTTGGGGAATTATGTTGGTAGTAGTTCTCCGCCTTTGTTGGAGAGCTGGAGGTTTTCTTGGATAAGCTAGTATAAAAAAAGACCGTCTCTTGTTTCTTTCAGAAAGTCAAGAAAGGATGGGGATATATAAAAAGCTTATACCTGGTTTGGGTATTTATAGGCAGTGAATGGGATATGCAATTTTGATACATGGATATATAGTTAGTTAGGAATCAGATGGACAAATTAATAAGCAATTATATTAATTGCGGGAAGAAAACCTGACAGTTTATTCAAATATTCAAGATTTGTATAAATATATCAACCTCTTCCTATACTTCAGCTAAATTAAACTGGTTCTAAATAAACCGAGTGTACCAAAGCATGCACCAAAAAGTACCTGCTCTTGTCAATGTACCCCCCTGATTTCAGTTTCTTGGTGGAGGCTTGCATTGGTACACTGCTGCCAATGTATCGAATAGCGTTGTATTAATATTTCTACTAAAAATGTAGACGCTTTAATGAAATGAATTAGTAATATCTAATATGCCTTTTTAAGCTGGAAGTTGCCATGTAACATAACGAACTTTTTGCATTTTGCATGCTTGAGACAAAATAAACTTGGAACGAGGCAAAGTAAAGCTCCATGTGGTCTTCTCTTTATGGTCATAGTTCGAGTAATATCTCTCAATTGGGTGAATTGAGTCCATCCTGTCAATCATGAATATGGAGTTTATGTGGTACTCATTGTATCCTTTGATCGGCAGATTTATGTTGCAAAATGAAAGTAGAGCTTTGGGAGTACAAGAGAGAGCTTTCAGGAGCATATTTGAAGATCTACTTAGAAACAAAGAAGAACGAAACTAAGATTCGCTGTAAAACAGTAAAGTGAGAGGCTCTACATCCTGTAGTTAATTCTATGATGGGGAGATTGAGAAATGTTCCGAGTATCCCCAGAAGCTCAGAGGCACCAAAGAGAAGAAGATATCTTGCATAGGATATATTTGTGGTTTGTGATATGAGGTACACTTCATTTCTACATAACTATACATTAGTAGCATTTTTTTTTGTTTAATCTTTTTTAATCTGTGGCTCGACTCTTAAACTATTCTTCGATTTTCGCAGATTGTGCCAGTCTTCAAGGGAATTGTCCAATGATAGATATTCAGTGCGACCTTCAATCGGAAGGTATTTTTTTTGTCAATCTTCTGTATAATCTCTAACGAATACTAAATTGCATGCATTGCCTCTTGTAGAAAACAAAACTTTGCACGTATTGTCAACATTGCTTATTACAAAACAACTGCAGTATGAGCAAAAGCAACAACAATGGCTTTCCAAGCCTTGGGTTCTGATGCATCTTATCCTTTCTTCGTTCTTGCTTTGTTAAGGTCCACTTCCTTTGTTGCATTTACAAGTAATATATCATTTCGTTTTGCTCAATCCATATTCAATTAGTCTATCGGCAGTCCCTTTTGCTCCATCAACTGTGTTCTTATTACTGCTCCTAACTAGTGAACAATTAGTAGTGCAGCTAGCATTAATATCAATAGATAACATTTCCTACTTATCATCAATAATTACTATTAATAATGAAGGTACTTAAGAATAATTAAATTTTAGGTATTAATGCAAGTAAGAACTAACATACTGAGTTCATATCCGTCACCTCTTTTGCTCCTAAATTATTGTGTTGTACACTTCTCAAGCAATGAGTTTGTATGAATCCTTTGTTCCTTGTACGCATGCTTTCCTTTCGCAGTTTTCGGTTTTGGTATTGAAGATGGTGGAATCTTTTTTCCCTGCTAGATTTTGAACTATGCTTGCATGAAAATTTGTTTCTGGATCCAGAACATAGAATAAAGAAGACTTAGTTAATGTGACTAGCAGTCCAACTTTGTTGGTATAAAGCGGACCTTTCGTAGTTTATGTGACGAGCAATCCAACGTAGTTGCAAGCAATGATTTCCCAGTAAACTTACTGGAGTATCATTGCAACATCATAGAACAAAGGTATTTTGCAAAACGTTCTTTCAGATGGCTTCATGTGCGATAAAAAGGCTTCGGTTCTTTTCATTTATTCGAAATCAAAATAACCCTCCGTTTTGCTGCTAGTTTTATTGATATTCTTTCCAAGGTTTGGGAACTCGGTATCGGTTTAGATTCCTCAAAAGTTTGGTTAGTATCATTGGGTTCGTTAGTTTCGGTCCAAGTTTCGGTTGATATTCATGTGGTGTGTACATGTGTATGTATATTAATAGTTTGAAGAAAATTTGATAGTTGTTCAATTTCCTTTTGTACCTTCTAAAGGACATCAACTTGTATGGTGGAGCATCTCAGAAACTTGTGCTATGAGAATAAGATATGCCCAATGTTTGGGTCCATTGCTGCCGAAAAGTTGACCAGAGCTCTCCTAGTTATTCAACTCAATATAGATCTTGATTCTTTTTTTCCCTTCAAATATGTAACGGAATAATTTAGCAATTTACTTTCATTTTACATGACGTTAGTATATAAGATTACTAGATATCACATGTGCAATTGCATGTTCCTGTGAGGCGACGAAGAGGAAGGCTGTTGTGGAATAATTTAGGTTGTGGCTCTCTCTGTCATTGTTGGAGGGCAAAAAGTTCTTGGACAAGCTAGAACCCGAAGACTTGTTTCTTGTTTCTTGCAGACAGTCAAGACTCGAGAGAGCTTGGGGATATATCGAAAGCTGTTGACTGATTTTGGGTATTTATCGGCAGCAAATGGGATATGTAATCTTGATGCATTGAGATATAGTTAGGAATTAGTAGGGACCAGGGAAAATTGATCCGAGCTCTACCCTTTGTTTAATTGATTAGCCATGGCAGTCAAGTTCTTTACATTTAAGTTTGTTTAGAGTTCATAGTAAATTGTAAGAAGAAATTTTAACAGATAATCAACTGTTTCAAGATTTGTAGAGATGAATTATGTGCACCATAGAATGGAGGCATGTGCATGAATTTTATATCAGAACATTATATTCTGTTTTCTTCCGCTCTTTATATAAATGCAGTGTACTTCTATTTTCAATTTCCTTTTCTACCCTTTCTCAAGGCCATCAGCTCCCTTATATGATGGAGGATCTCATAGTTATGAATTACTCTGTTTTTTGGCACAGGTATGGCAAGGATGTTGTGGGGGCAAGCAGAGCCAATTGATCAGCCATTGCTTGCATAATCATACATAGAAGGTAATTTGATCTTAAGACGGCACAATTATCAACATCATCGACGATCAAAACTTTTTTTTATACTTGGTTATATTTGAGATGTTTTTTTTCCAGTGGTGAACGTAAAATATCTGTTTGTTGCGATCAATTTTGTTGTATTTGGTTGTGTATCTGATTATGGAAAATCACTTCACTTGTCCCAATGAAGCGCTACTGGCCGTTTATTTTCTGGAAAACATTAACTAGATCTTCTATATTATGGACTTTTAGAGAATTAACATCAATGATGGAAAATTCTCATCCATCCGTCCACCAATCTCGAAGCTAAACCATAAAAAATGAGGTACTTAAGCAACAATCTACACGGACTTTTCAAACGGATTGCCAATTCCATGTTCGACATGTATCGGACACCAACACTTTCCTGACACTTGTCCAACACATGTGGGACATGCCGTATGCGTGTATGCATGTCATAAACAGTCCTATATGTGTCCTATGCATGTTGTAAAATGACATTTATTGTCATATTTATGCGTTAAAATTTAAAACTTGCTTCATCTATAAATCTTGATGTACTTCATTCATGTACATTGCTAAATTAGATTCATCATCATCATCAACCTGGCAATTGATTTTATAACATCCTTGCCCCTTTTCGTACCTCTAGTCTTTTCTTCGCATGAATATGTCTTTTGATTTTCATTCAATGTGAAGAAATTTTATTTCGAACGTGAGAAAGTTATAGCTGTATGAACTTAGTTGTTTAGTTCTACCAGTCTCAAGTATACTATATTAATTGTTCATTCATATGATTGAATGTGGGTAATGGTAATATTTTTGTAGTTAATAGTTTGTTTATTTTTATTAATAGATAAATAAATTTATGTTAAACTTTTTGTATGGGTGTGTCCCCATGTTCTATTTCTTGGAGAATAGTCATGTTGTTTCCATGTCGTTCATGTCCGTATCTCGTGTCTGGGTCCATGTGACCTAGAAATCAACAAACGGTACTTCCGACATATTTTTTATAAGAAAAAACAGAGCATGCATCTCTACGGTAGGAATTTCCCACATTGGAGGACACATGGCATCATACTTTCAGTTGATCCACGTTTTATTTTGCAAATACAAGAATCTCCTGCATTAAGTTGAAAAAAGGTAAATTGATGCATCAATAAATAGTGTGTTGATATGTGTCCTGCCACTTTACAAAATTCCGTATATTCCGCTTCCTCTTTATATGAATGAATCAAATGCCTTTTGTATGTCATTGTATGTCAAGGATCAAAATAATAGTTAATAAAATAATTATATTCATTGAACCATAGTTTCATAAAGCTTTTGTTCTGCATATGCATTCTTCATTCATTGAATCAAATTCATTACTTGCACCATGACATGCTTTCATGGTAAGCACTTATGTGCAAGATTCATAACAATGTATTCGAAAGCGATTCGGATAATCAATGATTTCATAACATTGAATATAGAAAAATGAATTATAATTCAATATACACACTCATTGTGAATTTGGACCTATAAAAGAGTTTGATCACAACCATTTATTTTCCGACACGCTCATTCTCATACCTAGGCTGCCTTTGAGCATGATTCCTTTGCTCTCCCATGGCATCACCATGAAGCAGTTAAAAAATATTGGAGAGGCTCAAAGAACTTCTAATGTAAGTAGCCGACGAATATTTTTCCCTATCCTTTTGTTTTAAACTTTTTAAAATACATTTTCTAATGTAATAACTCAAGGATACAGAATCTATTTAGTATTCTTTTTAGTTTTCTTCATAAATCATATAAAAGTATCCTAGCAAGTCTATTATTATTATTATTATTTGAAATATATTGTTAGAAGACTATTATGCTTTAACAAAATCATTTCTTTTCACACTCCCAACAGCGGTAGCCCATCTCTTATTCAGGTTTTATGATAATTGCATACTAGTTCGAGATTTTCAGTAGTTGCATACACGGTGGTGATTAATCTAGTAGTTTTGCCTGCTTTAAAATTTTGGAAAGAAGATCAAATACATATCCTATGGGAACAATTATATACAAATTACTAGGTCATTGCTTCACACATGCTCATCCTTAAAAATTAGTTAAGTCATTTCGCATAAACTGTTTAGTGGTTCGTGCTGGCACCTCATAAAAGAACTACATATATTCATTGCGAATATAAGCTAAAGCGAAGCAACATCACTAATCAGATAAAATTATAAAAGCCTTCTTTGAAGGCAGAGTTCTAAGAAGGAAGTTTATTTTTGTCATGCAGCCTATAACCTTGGAGAGTGTCGGCATTTATATGCTCCTACATGGTGCCGATGCTCAAATTTGAGTTCTTGAACGGGCGTTTGTTTCATTGAATGAAATCCTAGTTCTGATGGATGTCTTATTGAATGAAATCCTAGTTCTGATGGATGTCTTAACGGGAGCAAGCGAAGGATTTGACCGCGATCGCAGCCTTTGCGGTTTGTTTCGTTATTTATTTTCTTCAATCAGTTATTTATGTATTACTGAAAATTATTGAACCGTGAAATGAATTGTATCTTTTATGTATTGAAGGATGAAGATTGTAATTTTGTTCATGGACAGCTTTTTGGTGATCAGTCATGAGAAACTGTTGCATGAGCATCAAGTAAAACAGTGCAATTGTACACCGTATAATTTGTATGTTAAATGGGGGTATGTTGGCTTTTCTTATACACGAACGTGTATGGGGGTTGGCTATTTCACATTAAGGATCTTATCTCACCTTATCATTTTATGAAGTAAATTTAAACATGCATGGCTTTTCAAGACATGAAAAAATACTGCGTTTGATGAATGTGTTATAAATCTCCAAATCTCATGTGTTTCATAGTCAACTTGCATAAAAACTGCATCCTGTATATCATAGTTGATTTCATGCCGAGGAAACTTGCTCACGTTCACTTGCTCTATCATCCCAGCCGCTCCTGGTGTTTTCATACACATGCCGACAAAAGAAGACAATGCGAAGACAATGCACATTGCGGTTTTTATCCAGGAATTGTCAAGTCAGACATCAGGCCGCAACCATAACACTCAATATTTCATTCTTCTAAACTAAAAGAGCATACATGATTCTATCTGGAATGTATCATGAATCTTGGCCATTACTTTTGCTTATGATTTTCTCTCCACAGTTTCTTGAGAATGGAGTTGCAAACATCAAATAGAACCAAAATTTGCAGTTGCGATGCTAACAGTGATGCATTATCCACTCTCTCTTTAAGAGTCTATTCTATTTGTTGCCATGCATATGCACAACATAATTCATATAAATATTCAACCAAATTTGTGCAATGAAATATCATGCAATGTGTCAAACAAAAGGACTTAACAGCATTTATTCACAGCATATGTTACATTTTCCCCTTGCAACAAACTAAGCGATACATAAATACCTCGGAACAGCAAAATTGTTCTGAATATTAAGATATAATCGAGGCTTTTCGTTCAGAAAGAAAAATACCAATAAGTTCATCTCCCGACCCAGGGCAACGACGCCATATGGTCATAACACTGTAATTAACTCAGTTATAGCATTGAAGATCAATACAGAACTCCTGCCAAGGGAATGGAAACAAAGGCAGAAGCATATTTGTTGAAGACCAAGGCAATCATAACAATATCAACCTATCATTTACCTCATAAATTATGTTCTCGTTGATAGCAAAATAAACTTTAAGAACGTATATGATCTGCATATAGTGTGAATTTTAACATAGGAAGAATGGATTATTGAAATGCCATACCTGGTTGCTCATAATCACAGTGTATGTTGGTAGAACCATTATGTTCTGTAGATCAGTAAAAAAAATGGACTTCATCCGGTTATAAAACTGCCTCCCGACTAAAGCCCTCCCTCACTAATAGCGTACGTCCACGAAATTCCTGGAAAAAAAAACTCAAATAAATAAGAAAGGAAAAAAGAAAGCTAACTCCACAGAATTCGGTAGCTGAACTTTCAAATGTGCAATAAAAATAGGCTTCATTCCAAAAAAATACCAAATACTTTGGCCTAATTTTAAGAAACTATCAAATTCTTGTTAAATATACAGAAACTACCACAAAACTTTAAAAAGCTACAAAGCTTTCAAAAACTACGAAAAACTACCATTAATAAGGTGCCACATCAGCAATAAATTGCAAAAAACTAATAAATTTTTTAACCATGGTAGTTTCTCGTAATTTTAAGAGAATTCGGCAGTTTCTTATATCTAAGGCAAAGTATTTGGTAGTTTTTTTTGGAATTAAACCATAAAAATAAGCAGAAAAAGCCCATGCACCTAAAACCCAATTCTTTTCCACAATATGCGGTTTAAGAAACTGAAAAACAGAATGAGACATTATTGCGATGCAAAATAGTATAAGGTAATCATATACCGATCCATTTGCTCCAATTGCAGCCTTTAGTTCATCAGCAGAAGAGAAGGAAAGGAATCCGTAAACACGATTTTTCCCTCCTTTTCTATCATAGAGCACCCTTGCACTCGCAATAGTCCCAAACTGGCTAAAATGTTCCCTCAAATGTTCAGGTTTTATAGACCATGAAAGATTACCGACATAAGCTTTATAGGGACTTTCATATATAAATCCCAAATTAGGTATTGAATTAAACACCTCGGTATTATTTCGTCCCGGAACCATATCAGCTGAAAACTTAACGCGGATCTCACGACCACCAAGATCCTAGAAACATTGAGCATAAGAAGAGAAAAATTAGGGTTGGGGAACTTTAGACACCGTGTTTGAAGAATAATATGAGCTTACTGATCCATCTAAAGCCTTAATCGCTGCTTTAGCTTCTGGAGCTGAGCTCATGGCAATGTAACCACAGCCACGACTAACACCTGTCTTAGAATCCCGAGAGATCTGTAAGATATTAGCATTGCATATTAAACCCTGGAGATCCACATTTCAAGTCATGTGTAACTGAGATAGGGGGAAAAACTCAGAAATATATCCTTAGAAACCTGCATGGTTTCAACTTTACAAAGCAAACCATACCAAGATGCATTAAACACATAACCACAATCTATTATATGAAGGGGAAAAGAAAACTAAATCCAAACAAAGACTAATAACACTTGATGTAAATACTATAAACATGCACAAAACTTATATGCATAGCACTATATTTTTATGAGGATGATGATCACATAATCACTCAAAATGTGCCTCCATTGTCGGTCATCAATATCTACAACAACGTAAAGAAGTATCGAGCTATTAGAATGCTAGTCTGCCCCTTCAAAACTTTAGAGATCCTTCTTGTTATGACCAATACATCACAAACATAGAACATGCAGGAAGTGCCATAGAATTCATTAAAACATAACGCAGATGCGTGTTATAATCTGAAAAAAGTAAGGTTTTCATTTTCATTTCTATCGAAAAAGTTGGCAACCTGTGTATAAACATCTGAAATTTTATGCCAAACACCTTGACTGAAAATCTGTCTGCTAATGTGAAACTGTCTGCCAATTCACATTTCCCCCTTAACCGTTTGGAGTATATTTCGTGTAAATGGTTTGGATTTGAGAATTTATAACGATCTGGTACCTCAGCATATACTTTGTACATCATTTTATCGTCTCATGCTCATTTCATCTTTGCAAATTTTTGGATGGATGGGTGGCTCCTGCTTGTACTCTATTCCTCTGCATATGTCCTCTCTTTTCTCAAAAGCATTGAAGCTTTAACCACACCTATCACAAGCGCCTTTGCCAACTCTCTTCCTATACAGTTCCTTTTCATCTTTACCAATTACCTCATATCAAAAGAACATCTCATAAAAATTTTACCAGATGCTAATAGTTAGTTGTGTTTTACATATGATCTCTCTCATGAGAATTGAGGCCACTATTTCCATGATTAGCTATTTTCGTCTTAGGTTTCCCTTCTACACAGCCGCATCATGAATCAACAAAAGTTCCTGGGACCCAACTGTTTCACTCACTCTAAAACACCCAACTCTCGTGCTTCTTGAGAATTGTAAGACCTATAATCATCTTAAGCAAATCTTGTGCCAGACGATATGTCTTCATCTAACCATACCAAGTTTCCCATGAGCGGGCTTCTTTATTTCTCTGCTGTTTCAACCCAAATAAGGAATTACCTCATGTGCACTAGATTACTATCGAAGAGAGTTAATTATAAAAAAAATTAAAAAGGCTCAAACATGAACCGAAACTTGACAAAATTCAACATGCCTTAATACCAAGTAACATCATCAAAATCCCATTTTAGAGATAACCCAGGAGAACCCACTCAGCCATTTTCCCAAACACATCATGGGCACTCAAAAATCAACAAGCAGACCCAAACTACATAAAAGCAATAAAACCCCAAATACCTCAACAGAATGGACAGTGCCATAAGGAGTGAAGAGGTCCAAAAGGTCAGAAATATCACAACTCCTCGGGAGATTGCAGACATAAAGCTCGCCGGGCTTCGTCAACTCCCTTCTAAGTCCTTCCTCAGATGCCACTGCATTGTCTTGTTCTACAATGGCTGAGGCAAGAAAGGAAGCAGCTCTTCTGGGTTTGAAGGAGAGAGAAAGAGCAGCAGAGAGAGGGGAGAGTGAGAAAGGGCAGTGCAATGAGAGAGAAGAAGTGGGTTGTGAGGTGTTGTTAAAATAGAGAAGGGAGAGGTTAGGTGGAGGTGATAATGGAGCTGCCATCGATTCGGCTTGAAATGGATAAGAGAAGGTGAGAGTTTTGGTTCAGGATGAAGTTGGGGACTTTTAGCATAAGAGACCTTTTGTGTTTGGGGTCTCTTATGCTAAAAGTCCCCAACTTCAAATTGCAACCTTTATATTGGCTAATATCTTCTTAAATTGTCAAAAATCCCCTAGCAAAGCTTTCCGCTGTCAAAAGAAACCCCGAACCAAAGAATCTCGGAAAAAACCCAAGGAAAAGTTATCGGCGGTCAAAAACCCTTGGAAAAGTTTTCCGCTGTCAAAAACACATGAATGCAATATTTGTATAGTTGCCTGCAATATCTAGTTAGCGCATACATATTGTAGGGAACTATATAAAAGAATAATGGAGGAAAGAGGCTATATGAGGGAATTTCCTCCTGGCGTCGACGATCGGCAGTCACCATGGTCATCTTTGTCATCTAAGATGTGGGTACACCAAATTTCATGTCATTATACAACTTTTTCACCGTTGATTTAGCAATGTAAAAAGTTATATTGTCAGTAAACCGTCAATTTTGAACCCACTAAATCAATGGTGAAAAGATTGTAGAATCACAGGAAATTTGGTGTACCCACATCTTAGATGACATGATAAATATGGTAGGCGTCGATCAGCGGAAAAAATGAGCGAGCGTGTATTTTTCGACGCCATAGGAGGAAATTCCCTCCTATGGCATCTTTCCTCCATTATTCTCTCTCTCTCTCTCTCTCTCTCTCTCTATATATATATATATATATATGTGTGCGCGCGCGGCTATATTTCTCCTTGGGTGTAACTAACTTAATTACACCCATCATGAAATAACACGTTACATAATTTTTTTCACGATCAGCTCCGTGCATCATGATTTCCATCATCTAAAGTATGGGCACATCAAGTTTTGTGTGATTTGGATTTTGATCATGCATTGATCATTGGTTATAAAACTGCCGGAAAACCGTTCAATTTGCAACCAACCGATACATAAAAATAAATTTCCAAATCACATGAAACTTGGTGTAAACATATTTTAAATGATGTAGATCAAGATGAACGGAGCTGATCGTAAAAAACAATTCATCTATTGGGTTATTTTATGATGGGTGTAACTAAGTTAGTTACACCTAGGGAGTAACTAACTTATGCCCACAACACACACAAACACATCCATATGCACATCACACAAGCACACAACACACACCTAGGGGTTTGACGAGAAGGGGCAGGCCCTCTTGGTTTAAGTTAAATGGGGACCCACCCCAGGTTGTGTTTACATTCACAACCAAGCTGGGCTGTGAACGTTTACACCCCCATTTTCGCCATATTTATAACCCCTCAACCAATTTTTTTTTCCTTTTGCCCCTTTAGATGTAACCCCACAATAATAACTACGATGATACTCACAAATAAAACTCAATCTCTCTAGTTAAGTCTAGGCTTATTATAGCAAGGAAAGATTGTGAAAAATGTCTGAAGAGCCGTGAGCACAAAGAACACAACACTAACCAAAGCTGCAAAAACACTGCCCATGTATTGCCACAATGGCTCCATTTGAACTCTCCCCAACCCTTGTTAAACTTAACAAGAAGGAAATGAAAGGCAGCAAACGGACTTCAACTTAACAAAACAAATAAACGAAAGAGATTCTTGACTAAAACGCACATGGGGGAGACACTCTGGACCAGTTCGGATACAAACACGTAGGACAACAGCAACTAGACACGGAATCTACACTAGCAACCTAGAGGAATAGACACCTGAGGGCCTGGGGAGAAACACAGACATGCTGGAAAGAAAATGCCGAACATCGAAAAACACCCACTTCCAAGCAATAATGAAACATAGGACTTATCATCCTTATACTCCGTCACATCTGTTAACAACTTTGCCTGATAAAACCGATACTTCAAAAAATGCACTCCAGTACAAAGACGGCTAAAGAAACGAGTTACATCTTGATCAGCGCTCATTCAGTAACCGAGAATCATTCAGATACAGCAATGTCACATCTTGCTCTGAGTCGTTGATGCAGTCCATGAATGATGCATAAACTATGATGTGGCATATTGTGTACGGGTAGCACTGCTTGAAATCAATGAGATTCCAGAACAGATTTTTTGACTGGTCGTCGAGCATAAGAGGGGGTATCGAGATGAAGCCTTTTTTGGTATTGAAGCTGATATCCAAGAAGCTTTTCGCTTCATTGTTCTTACAGTAATTGAATGTGAAAGGCACCCACACTGGAGATGAAGGTAAAGGCATGGACGAGGGATTATCAATGGGAAGTAGAGACATGTAGAATAGATGAAGGAGATGGAAGATTTGATTTTTTTTTCCCGGAAAAAATGTTTGTGACGGAAAAAATTTCATCCTTGTCGGATGTGCATCTTGGAAAATCTCTGATGTGTGGTGCATGAGGTCTATGTTTTGTATTCCTAAGACCACAAGGAGTTTGCAAAGAACAAAAAAATGGATCTGCAAGCAGCAGCAGGTCGTACGTCACTAGAGTCAATATCCATATCCCGTCAGCTAGCTGCCCACGGTTACAATCAAGAAGTAGGTGAAGCAGCCGTCAAGCATCATGATCATCACCACGAACTCGCCCCTAAAGATTTCGGTGTCCTTGGAGTAGTATCTCCGCATCTGTTCTTCAGGGCTCCTCATCTTCACAGAGCACCGGACAATGATTTTCGCAGGCTCGTCAATTGGGTTGTGGCGTGCTAAGAAACTCATGAAGAAACTCATGAAGCAGCGCCATTTGCAAAAGTGCTTGTAACAATATTCGTCTTGTTCATCTCATAAGACAGAAGGGTCCTATAGTGGTAAGGGTCGGTGGATACTACCTTGGGCTTCTAAGCCTGTTGATCGAACTGGGCAATATTGGGAGGGACCTCATAGATTGAGCCTTTGGGATTGAATTGTCGATCGCTTATGGTGCTGCATGTATGAAAGGTATGGTGATAAATTCACCCAGGACTCGTCGATGTTTGGGAAGTCGTTGGCTGCAGGCGGTTCTTGTATCAGGAAATTCCAACCTGAAGGCTGGTTTAGCCAAGTTAATTGTTTTCTAATGTACTTATATTTAAATAGCTCAACTTTTCATTAAAAAAAAGTAAATAAAAAAGCACATGTAGAGGCTTGATGTATGTCCGTGAGCCATTCAGGTTTTCCACCAGTGATCTCGCTTTGAATGAGAACTCGTCGTTCACATTCATCTCTGGTGTTCCAACAAATTTCTTTTGATTGCGTCCACTCAGGACTCTGAATCTGTCGGTGGTGAATGGTGGCGGCGCCACCAAAGATCCTAGATCCATATGTGAAGACTGCTCTTAATTAGATGGAAACTGGATTGGTTATGAAAAACATCAAAACACACCCCTGTATTTATGTACGCAGACAAAGTGTTTTGCATCTTACTGCTACAACTAAAATGAAAATGCAGTGTTAACAATGACAATGCATTAATTTTATGAAAATTTTAGACCAAAACAAAAACGCAGTTGAGCTTGCCTTCACATCAACTTGGGGTATTGTATATGCTCCTGCCAGTGCTCTAATTCTTTGTCCACTCCTTCATCTGTGACAATAACAAAAATAATTTTTATAAAAAAATTTCAAAAATATATCAACAAATAAAATTCTACTCAGTTAATTGAAAAACAATGGTAATCTCAAGCTGATGTTGTTTCGCAGCCTCAAGGGAAGCAGTTACCATAGGGCAAGCCATATAGGCAACATGTTTACAGCAGACACAACCCTTCGCAAGGAAAGACCGAGGTCTCAACAATCATGAGAACGGAAAATATAACGCTGATCGCTGCCTCAAAATTTCCCATATGCAATAGTAAATTCTCCGCCGCATCCTTGAACAATTTTTCCATATTAAACTTGTCCTGTGCAAAATGCATCCCAGTACAAAGATGACCAAGGGAACAAGTTATGTCTTGACCTGAACTCACTCCATTTACAAGAATGCCAATCAAATTCGGCAATCTGACATCATTTTTCGTGTTGAGATGCAATCCATGAAAAAAGCATAGCCAGTGACGGGCAGGGCGGGTAACACTGCTTGGAAGCGAGATTCCGGAACAGGTTCTCCAGTAGTTGTCGGTCAAAAAAGAGGGCCCGCCGTCATGCCTTTCCTAGTATTTAAGTTTATGTGAACTCACTATTAAAGAAGCCTCTACCATGCACTGCACTGCAGCGGGCACGAATCAGTCAGGATGTAAGGATTCTGAATCCATGTACACTATGATGTGAAAGACCGGCATTTAAATTGAATGGAAAATGGAAGAACAATGGAGTAGATATTATGATGCTTTTGAGCCAGATGAAAATTTGAGAAAAACTTAAAGAGTACCTTTTAACGCAGAAGAACTTTTGCCATGGAATGCCTATTGTTTGTCTCTTCTCCAGTGACGACGGGCTTTACTGAACAATTAGCACCTGAACAATGAATGTAAATAGCATATTCAGTTATCAATAAAACAAGTGACTTGATAAACTCAGCAAATGGCAATGACATAACTTGATTCAACAGAAACTTCTGGTAATTGCTCGAAATTAGTTTTAAGAGATATATACCTTTTAAAAGAAAAACAAAAAAATCATGCATCTTGATCAATCGTTCACCTGCATGGTTTAAAGCCATTCAACAATTCAGGCTGTCAATAATACAAACAAGAGTGATCAAATTGAAATCACAAAGACTGATAAACCTCAAGATTTTGCACTAAAACCTGCCTACTTACAAATGAACATTGATGATCATTCCATTAGCTCTATTAATCATAAAAAGAAAGAAAGCAAGGAGTGAGACTCTTTTCACATCAGGATCAACAACAAACTGGGGAAGATAATTATCACCATTACACCAGTAGACACCATCTCCTCGTATACAAATCTCACTATGACACAAGGAAAAATCGGTGAAAATAGAAAAAAGAAGAAAAATCTTATATAGCACAATCATCGCTGAACAGCCAATTCTTGCAGATGCTCCAGAAAAAACTGCAAGCTTACATCATCAGTCAACACAATCTCTGAACCATCAAATGGTCGATTCTTCTGAGTCGATGAAGGGTTGAGCCTCGCTAACAAAAATCTCGCTTGGCTCCCATGCTGCTCGCACTTTATCAGCTTCGGCACTGGAATCCTATCCTCTATGAGTGCCTCTGCATCAATCTCCGGTGCCTCTAACAACTTTCTCAAGCTCTCATGGCTCGGATCTTTATCATAGCCCAATTTCATCCACTGCGCAATTTTCGAACCATAGTGAATTACAACATGAAAGTATGAATCAAAGAGGAGGATCACATCTGGCGAGACTGAGCTTATATCGAGAAGAACTGGGATCGGTGGCCCATCAAAAGAGTATTGGAAAAGAGTCGGTTGGATCATTACAAGCGAATTCACAACTCCTTCACGATTCAGTGATAAACGAAAAAACGCAGTTTCATCTGGGCTCGAGTTGAAGACATCAATGAATTGAGATCTGCGGAGATAGTACATGAATTGCGGGTAGAGAGAGAAGCCAGATGAGAGACGGAAAGTTGAAGGATCCTCAGGCATGTAATCTCCGAATTTGGAAGTGAATCTAATCAACATTTTATCAAGCCATCTGATGACATCACGTGCGTGATACTCTTCTGCCCGTAGAATAGCTAAACGTGCCATGATAGTCGCAGCTGCTTCTTGATCGAAACCGGAAGAGATCTCGGGAGATCGGGGAGGGGCCCACCTCCGAGCAGCAGTTGTTACTCTAAGCCGATGTGTTCCACTCCCATGTCTGTACCGTGTCTTGAACTGAATAAAGAACACAGGCCCGGGATCTGAATTCCGACTGCTATCAATTTGGAAAATAAATGCTATGCAAGTTTTGTTTGTGAATGTACATAGCTTCCATGAATTGGTTCCCCCTTGGCCGATTTCCTTTTCGCTCACCGAGTTATTCTTAGCACGAAGAGACATGCAGGGACCTAGGGCCCCACAGATCTTGACCTCTTTTGTGGTTATGACCTCGAGGGTTGCATCAAGATTCATATTGAGATGGCCGGTGTTTTCATGTTTGAAGATCTGTCGAAAGCATTTCTTGAACTGGTCAGAGTCGAAAGACTCGGCGAGTACCATAAAGCCATTAGAGGTTTCGACGGGGAACCGAAGCTCAGCGGTTCCTACTTGATCGAGAGAGCAGGCGAAGAGGTCGAGGACTATAGAACTATTAGATAGTCTTTGAGCGAGTTTTTTATAGAAGGATTTAGACTTTTCAGATAACGGAGCTTGACCCGTTGTGATATCTTGATGGGTTCTAATAGGATGGCTGAGATCTGTTTCTGCAATCATTCCGGGTCCAATTGTGGCGGGTCCGGATGTGAATACCATGACACGGCCACTGCCTGTGTTGGGAGAGCAGCCTTCTAGAAGGGCAATGGATGTAGAAATGGCTGCCCCAGTGGCCCGTCTGGGGCGATGATCTGGTGGGGGATTGGGTAAACAAATGAGGTCTTCGAGTGCAGCGGTGATGTTGAACTCGCATTCAGAGACTGGGAGGAGATATCCTTGTTTTTGAATTGGTTGAGGAATGCCCAATTTGTGATTAGGAAAGTGAGCAATACCCATGAGCTCCAAAATCTGAAAGAAAGTAACATGATTGAACATTTGAACATATTCGAACGAAAAAATCGTATGAGTTGAATTAAGAATTTCAGGGTCATTATATCAAAGATAATGACAGCATACTTGAAACAAACATCCGAACTCAATCTTTAACTTGAAAAACACAATTGAGCAAGCTGAATAGTCAGGCAACCTATGTTTCTGTTCCAGAATCTATTACTTCAACATGAGCTCTCCTTGGTTCATATCTGGCATAACACAAACAAGATCCAATTAACCCTTAAAGGGGAAGAGGGAAGACAAGAAATTAAAGATGGTTGTAGGAATAAGAGGATGATGTGAACGGCGAAAACCACGACTTTCAATGGAATTGGCCAAATTTTCAAGAATTTATCCGGCTTTTCTCACCGGCTACCAACCTCCAATCAACCCACCAAGTGCGCCGAATTCAAGGTCACGACAACAAAAGGTAAGCACAAATTCCATGACAGACTAAGAACCTCAAAATAGAAACTGAATGTATATCTGAAAATCTAAATGACTAGACACTCATATATTCATCCTCAAAAGCTGGGAAACTGGTTAAGATCCAACAATAATGAATTGTTCGTCAGATTAGAAATAAACAACCATTCAATCCCCACAGAAGATGACATTCGTTTTCTTTCACACCTGGCATCAATCTACACATTCTCATAATTAATCATATGTGAACATCTAAGAAATGTCTACCAACTCCCCTTTTATCTTGCAAAGTTCACAGATTTGGTTTCTAACTACTTGAACAGCAAGTGTTTCATCTTTGTTATACTTATACCCTATCAAGAAATGGCTTAAAGAGTGGCTACAATTGTTTTCATGGTTTCAACATACCACAAACAAACTTAGGATAATTATTACTGATCACATGTCAAGCAGGCAAACAGGCTCCAACTAACTAATGAAATCCTAACTTATTGTTGTTTCATCTTCATGCATTAAAATCTTTATTTCACAGAATTGATTTTTGTTCCCAAATTCATAATTTTTTGTATTCCGGTTATTTTGGAAGATTCAATTTCAACACTTTCCAATTGGCACATCCTACCACTTGAATCTAGTTCTCGCTCTATTCCACAACAATTTTCTGGTTCTAGACACATTCCAGACAACACATTATGGGTTTTGCAGTCCATCTTCTAATCCTTTGACATCGTAGATAACCTTCCTATCGACGGCCTCAAGTAAGAACCCAGCAAGAGAACTCCTTCGTATGATGCTTGAAAATATTGTTTGGAAAACTTGAAAAGAATGGAACAATAAACTCTAAAGGTATAAGAATTCGACGGTAGGTTTTCAAGAGATCATCTTTTATGACATTTTCTCCAAGACTTCCATTAGCAAAGTACTTTGATTATATAGATCTTGGTACTTAACCAATTGTTTACCATTGTAACATGCTACCCCCTTTAATAAGATATCGACCTTGAGCTATTGTATTCTAGTAGCTTAGATTTTTTGTTTGTTTGATTTTCTTTTTGTATATGAATACAAAAATTTAAGCTCTTTTCCTACACCCGTTGACAAAAATATATATTCCACAACTAATCACAAGCTAGTACATCAGGCGTAATCAAAACAAAGTTTGCGTACAACCACCTAGTTAGTTAACTAGAAGGTCAAAATGTCCTATTCTAAGAAAAGCTTCTAGGTGATCAAAACCAGTTTCCCTTTATGTTGATCCGAAGGTATTCAGTATTCATCCATCTAGCCCAAGAACTTTAATAACTTGATGTTGGGAGTCTCCAATATGGATTCATCAAAGCTATACTAATACTTTCGGGTTCAGTATCCATCATGTAACTAGAAAAATCTCTAACTAAGATTGTATGTTCTATGTGACATGATGTTACAGAAAAGCCTCTCTAATTCATGAACCACTTCCCTTGTGGATCTAATGGTTAACATTCAATAGTTTACTAAACCATAGATGAGAATTTCAACCAAATC
Source organism: Agapanthus africanus (assembly GCA_030015575.1). Lineage (NCBI taxonomy): Eukaryota > Viridiplantae > Streptophyta > Magnoliopsida > Asparagales > Amaryllidaceae > Agapanthus > Agapanthus africanus. The sequence goes on along the minus strand of CM057345.1, from coordinate 539,868,867 downwards.
TACTCTTCCTGTCTTCCTTCAAATGATTTTTTTTCTTACTCTGCTTTCTCAACCTAATCAAACTTTTTCTTTTTTAAACAACAACCAGCGATTCCCAGTCTTCATATAGTTGCATGACAGGGGAACACTTTAAAAAATGTACATAGCTCCCCCTAAAGCTTAAAAATCATTGACTAGACTGCCATTTTTCCTAACAATTACTACTATAATATATTACCCAGCCAATTCAGCATCTTATGCAAAGCAAATGTAAGTTATAAGTTCTAAATTTTAAAACTTATCATGACTTGCATTCAGCTTTACAGAACAGTGGAAGGTGACTGAAAGTATTAAGGTAAGATATTCTAAACAATACAGCTTTATCTACCCAAGTCTCCTCGTCGTTGTGGAGTACTTCATGACATTGAGGTAGACAGATAATGAACACCAAGTCTGGCTCCAGTGGAATTCCTTAGCATCATAAGAATCTAAGGACAATAATTCGTCCTACATCGACCTTGTGCAACTTTCAGCAAACCCTAAGTTTCTTCTTCTTCTTTTTGGTGGCAGCACAAAGATAAAATAGATTTCATCATATGCATCTGCCTAAAATGGACCTGTGGAGCTCCGCAGGTACAGTAAGCTCTATGCATGCTATATGTTGCTATCACGACACTAAAACAGCATTCGCTAATCATTTAGGGTTGCATTAGGTAGGTTTAGCCATCATAAAACACAGTCGGATCTTTATGAAATAAAGAAAATACATTGGAGTAAATATGACAACCTCATTCAAAATTTTCATCAAACATTTAAGAACCAAAGCTCACCTTCTCCGAACCAAGCTCCCGATCCCCCGCAAACACCAGAACCCTCGAGCACTCGCTAAACCCTAAATCATGAACCCACACCATCTCGCCAAACGAGACCAACCCGATCATCGCGCTCTCCGGCAACCCCGCCACCACCCTCAAGATCTCACCTTTCACCACCTCCAGCTCCTCCTTCTCCATACAAACATCCACCACAAACACAAACCCCGGTTCTGTCACCGTCCCCAAACCACCCCCCGAGCCCGACATCGAGCTCATCGAGGAAGAATTCACCGACGTCGACAGGAACGACGACGCGGAGCTGGAGGAGCCCGGGTTAGGGTTAGGGCTGTGGGTGAGGAGGTACTCGACGGTGGAATAGGTCGGGAAGAGCTCGGCGGGGAGGTTGTGGTCGCCGATGCCGGCGTAGGATTTGGGGAAGGGGTTCTTGCGGTGGCAGAAGGGGCAGATCCAGAGAGCGGACCTGTAGTCGATGCGAGCGTAGGGGTTGAGGATCGATCTGCAGGCGGAGCAGACCAAGGGGTCGTAGTTGAGGAGAGGGAGGTCGCTGAGAGAGAGGAGAGGGGTGTAGAGGGCGCTCAAGGGGATGACGAGGTCGTTGGCGTCGGATCTCGTTGAGGGCCATGAGTTCCATGGGAAGCGGAGGCCTTCGATGGATTCGAGCTCGATGAAGTCCATTTGCTAGGGTTTGGGATTGGGAGCGAGCATGGGAATTTTAGGGTTAGGGTTTTGGGGCGGGGAGAGATGGGAAGCGGAGGAGAGGGGGAGAGTGGGTAGGAGGATGGGCAAATGATGGGAGTGTATCTCCGGTTTGTTTGAAGACATGACAAGAGAAGCAGTGGTCGATTTCACTCTTGGGCATCTTCGTTTGCCATTTTTTTTTAGCGAAAGGGGCTCCCTTTAGAAACTCCAAGTATTTGTTTTGATAAAAAATAATATTTGAAATTTCTTTCATATGATAACGATACGTGGAGTCGCCACTTCAGAATTTTTCTTCATGACCTTTCAGACTTGAAAGCAGTATGGAGCATAAGAAAAAAATAAGAAAAATACTAATTTATTCATAACATTAATTAATTTTAAGTTCCTTTCGTTCTTTTTTATGCTTTTCAAGATAAAATTTAATATAAAATAATTGCATTTATTATTTCAATAGAACTACTTTTATAACCAAAACAAACAAAAGAAGTGCAATAAATTACTATTTCCATGAGCTTCTTTTTGAAGTAACTTCAAGATTATTTTCGATACTTCTGGTACTTCCGTGCATCCAAACGGACCCGAAACCCCCTTGTGTTGTATCTGAATTGTCCAAAACCGCTATGGTTAAAACCTGTCACCAGCTTGGCTCATGCACATCTCAGTTTACCGCACATCATCCATTACAGAAGGCCCGATGCTATCTTTGAACACTTGTCAACAAATTACGTGGTCACGTGACCACGTTTTGACCTTTTATCCCAACATGCCACTATCTCTCTCTCCCTCTCCCAATAACACTCTCTTAAGCCATCCATATTATCTATCTCATCTCTCAAGCCTTCCACTGCATCTCACTCTCTCCTCCCTTAAAAAACAATTAATTGTTTATCTAGAACTCTCCATATCATCTCATATATATATCCAGAACACTCCACATCATATATCTCTCTCTCTCTCTTCTTCTAAAAAATAATTAATTGTTTAATTAACACGTGCAATGCACGTGCACAAATTCTATTTTATTTTTAACTGGGCTGTAAGCCCAACACTCTCCAAATTTGGGATAATTGCTACAGAGAGAGAGGAAAGGGGATGGCTGAGCTTTAATTAAATAAATATCAGGGTATATGAGCGATTAAATGTAAAAATAGATCAGTGAGCGAATCATCACGTTGGTATTAAAAGGTTGGGTGATCAAAGATGCGCTATAGGTAATCTACTGTAGACACCGATTTCAAGGAAAGAAAAGAGAACCAAGCTATAAAGATGAAATGGCTTTTATATTTATTTGAGGCATGATTTGAAATGAAAACTAAATACTATAAGAGCATAAGGAGAACAATAAGAAAAGAAGAACATGATAAGGGTTGATTTACCGAAATCTTTGGGTGTAAACAAGAAAATTCCCTATCAAGTACTTGGGCTTATCTCTGCGTCTAGATAGGATCACTATGATGGACTAACAACTGGTTATTGATAAAATGCAGAAAAGATTGGAAGGACAGAGAGGTAGGCTTCTTTCGATCAGAGGAAGGGTGCCCTTGTTAAACACAGTATTATCAGTCATACTCGCCTACTTCCTCTCCTTTTATGAGCTGTCGTTGGGGGTGGAAAAACGAATCGATAAGATTCGGAGGGGATTTTTATGGAAGGGAGGAAAATTAAATGAAAAGGGTGTCCTATAGTAAAGTGTTCACGAGTGTGTGTGCCGAAGGAATAAGGTGGGCTGGGTATAGTTAACTTCAGGGATATGAACAGGGCCTACTAACAAAATGTTGATGGAAATTTGCGAAAGAAGACTGTAGAGTGTTTTTCGTCACCAATTGAGATGGCTGCACGCATGCCTTAGGTGTGTACAAATCCCCCTGTCTAGGGTAGATGATGGGGATTTTTATAATTTCCGGATTTAATCGTAAATATACAGTTTATCGCAATCGTACTTGAGAATCGTTCCCACGGAGAGGTGTGTTAACTACTTTTAAATTAAGTTAAAAATTTAGATTTTTTAAAAGTGCAAATAAGCGGGGTTTTTATGAGAGAAAAAGTTCTAGAGTTTTTGTATTGCTTATCTTTCTATGGTTGGTTTAAAAAATACTACTTTTTTTCTTTTTCTATTTCTAATATGTTTCTATTACTTAATATAAAAGCATAGCTTATATTAAATTAATTAAAAATAGCCTATCAATTATAAAAGATCATTTAGAAACTATATTAAAAATTTAGTTCTAGATGATTAAGAATGACCCAGCTTGAATCTTTGATTAATAGTAATAGGTATCTAATCTAAACTATCATGTTGATTAATCAAGAACTCTTTAACTATCTAGATTGAATTTATTTTAATAAAAACCATATCTTTTACCGTCCCTAATTAGGGTTATAGTTTGTCAAATCTTCATTATTCTAATTAGTTTTTAGGCATATCATCAATTCGTAGATCTAATTCAAAACGTCAATTATCCTTATAACATCTAGTTTATATGATGAAAACTATAAGAAAGGAATTATATCAAAAGCAATTCATGATGAAATAAAAGAAAAAAAGATCATAAAATGCATTCAACCATAGAATGAAAGACAAAACAAAAGCTTAGAAAATTAATTACTTACTCATATAAATGAAATTATAAACTTTATTCATTATGGAATAAAACTTACAATTACTCCTGATCTCTTCCACTTTTGAAAACCCTAATTTTTGAAGCCTATGAGAGAGAGATATGAAACCCTAAACCTATACAGCTACTTATATATGGCTAAGGAAGTTTGGAGAACAAGTAATAAAACATACAAGAGAATCAACTTGCTAACAACTATGAAAATCTAATCAATAAAAAACTAGTTGCTCTGTTGGACGTTGTTGTGTTCCTTCAGAATTTTCGAAAGACGAAACCCTGCATCTCATATTAATTTATGTGGAAAAACGATCGTGCTCATAAAAAATCTCATCAAATGGCTCAAAATCGACTGCTGATCCGTCCCTAATTGACTTAATTCGCCGCTGCTCTACCGTCAAATTTTGGCCTTGTGGCTCCAGATTTTTTCTGTGGTTTCTTCGCTGATTTAGAAGGATTTTGAGCATATAATATCTTGAATATATCGATGTCTTTCTGTAGTTGTGTGGATCTCCGAATTGTTCCTAAATTTGGCATATAATTAGGTAGGTTGATTTATTGTTTTTGATTTAATTTGATATCTCCAACTGATTTGTTGTTTTGATGATTGATTCATCTTTATTTGTTGTAAATTTTGCTGATTTGTAATGATATTTCTAAATTTGTTCCAAATTCGCAAATTATTTTTTTAATTTTCTGAATAACTTCCTTAAGTTTCCATTGTACGCACGTAAGCCTCATTTTAGCATAATTTTTCGTCTTTTTGAATCCAACTCTTGTTATCTGTAATAATTCATAAAAGATACCCAGAAAAGTATAATATGTGACAATAAAATGATAAATGTGTTAGAAAAATGTGCAATAAATTACACCTATCAAATACCCCCACACTTATCTTTTACTAGTTCTCGAGCAAATCTAGGGTTCCAATATCTACTAAACTAAACTACAATTTAGCTAAATCCTACTCCTACTCTTACTCTTACTCCTACAAAAGAAAATAAAGGAAAAAAAATAAGAAAATGAAAACTATATATAAAGATAAGAATAGATAAGAAAAATACAAAAAACAAGAGTTTAAACCTCACTAGATTTTAAGTCGTCATGAATCATGCCTTAATAGACTTTGATCTATGCCGAAAATTATTTTCTCATCATTCTTCCAATCTTTCCTATCTATCTTGCTTCTAAACATGATCAGATACCTCTAAGTGTGTGTAAAATCATCCCTATACTCAGAGAATTCAATTCAAACTCCCATACTCTTGCTCTTCGCTCCCTAGTATTTTTAATTGATGGTCAAATTAATGGATTTGTTTCCACATTTTTCATGCAACCATTAATACTTTGTGATGCACTAACCAACCGATTACCGAATGTAATCATTTATTGGGCGTAAATAGCAGTATCTTGCAACACCTAAAGCACAATAAATAATCCCAAATCAGCTGGTCTAAATCATTAGGTGATGAAGCACTCTTGCTGAAATTTTTTTTATACTATCTTGATAATTGCAAGACAATGTTCATTTTTTTGTGATATTAAATTTTTAATTTTTTTTCCGTATTAAGGTATTACAGACAAGAGCATGACATGTCTCTTTTACTATCCCAAGTTTCAAGATGTGTGCATGTCCATATAGTAGGGTATCGACGTTCAAATGTTTGGAATCAAAAATAGGCTCCACTTACATTTTCTCAAACCTAATAACTCCTTCATGATACTTGCCTTTCTTTTAGGAACAGGCTCGTGACAACTTATTACTAGATCCATTCAACACATCTCTTTTTCTTAATTTTCTTAAAATATCTCTCTTTCACTTTTATATACATTTTTCATATTTTTATTTCTATTTTTAAATTTATAATAATTTTTTTTAAGAAACTAAAAAGAAAATGAAAATCTATATACAAAACCCCCCACTTATTTCTAACAATGTTCTCATTATGTTAGATTACATAGCTTATTACACCCGTATAGTTGTGCTTATTTTTTCCGAAATCTTCCCAGTTTTAAATTCTCAATTCCTACTAAAAACTGTGGGTGTGCATTTTGGTATCCAAACTAACTTGGGTTTATGGGAGTCGGTTTTGGAGACCCATTTCAAATTGGCATAGAAAGATTTATTTTTTTTCAACTCACAAAAATACGTAAAGTGACCATGTGCACCGCAATAGTGACAAATGTGATTAGATGTACTCATGGGACTAGATTTATATTTAGAATAGTAGTTGACAAATTTAGATGAAGAGATTTTTTGAATCTTTAAAGTTTTAAGATTAACATTTCCTTTATTTAAAAATTTCTTCCTTTTGCTTGGCAAAGCATCAATCGTTTTCTGTCTTTTTGAAAACTTAGCAAAACAAACTGTTAAATTATTATTTTGTTTCTTGAGGGAAGCAATTTTCTCGATCAACTTTTCTTGAAAAATACAGGACAGTTTTAAAAAATTAATTTCTCTTTTAAAAGATGAAACCAAATTTTCATGGTCATTCCTCAAAATATCACATGATAAAATCAAATTTTCATTTTTAGTTTTTAAAGCATCAATAGTTTTTGATTGAATATCAATTTTTATAAGAAACTCAATTTTCTCCTTCTCGAATTTATCAATTTATCCTTGAAAATCATTTTTCTCCTTTTCTAATTTATCAATCAAAACATCATTTCTCAAAACTTCTTGTGAACTACTAGAAAATTTTAAAATATCAATTTCATTGGTAAAAATTTCAATCAAACTATCATTTTCTTCCCTCAAAGAATTGCGTGACAAAATCAAATTCACTTTTTCGCCTTTTAAAGATTCATTCAACGAAACCAATTCATTTTTCTCCTTTTCTAAAAACAAAATTTTATTTTGAAGGAAACTATTTCGAGATATCACCATATTAAGTTCATCATGAAGATTAAGAGAAGTATCAATAAGTTTGTTCACCGCCGGAAACAGAGACGAACTGGGATAAACCGTCTTGCCTGAATTTGGGGGCATATACTATTTGGACTTATCTACCCACCTCTCCAAAAATTCCAAGTTGATTTATGGTACCGTATATCGGAGGTTTGGATAGACACGACTGTTGTAGCGGACTTTATCAGATTCCCCCTCGTTTGTGAGAGGTTTTTGATTGTGGGGACGCTCTTTCCTGCAGGCGCAATCCCCTACAGTTAATTACGTTACCGCATTACGATAACCACTTTCTCCTGCTCCGGAAGTTCACTTCGTGTCGTGTCGTGTTTGTTTTATTTTGGGTTGCCTTTGGATTATATACGGAGACTAATTTATGTCGTCGCCTGTAGGGCGCTGATTAGTCCAAATCCGTATATTTGAGATTTGGGTTTAGGTCAAGAATTTTTCTTGATAGGATCCACGTTGGTAGCTTGATTTGCCAACGGGAATGAACTTAAGGAGCAGATCTCACATTTGTGAGGTCCATCGGTTCATGGGATATTTGGATTTGATCTAAGAATCATTAGCCATATTTGAAACTAAGATCGACTTATGAGCAGTGAGCATATGAGCTCAATTGATCATTAGATCATATATGAATAGCTCATGGATAGTATACGGTATTCATTAAGGAGACAGTCCCAGGGCAAAACATATTAGTTTAAGGACGTCGTGGTCCAACATTCCTTATTTGGGATGAATGTTAGTTTAAGGACATTTCGGTCCAGCATTCAACTTGCGTGCATGTGTATTTGTTACATGGCGGAGTGAACGACGGCGACATAGAATGCGCCTAATTTGTGGTGCGATCCGATTTGAGGTGTGCACGTCAGTTTGGAAGTGCATCAATGTGGGATATATAATTCCCTGTCTTGATGAAATTTTACATCAAGTTGGGACGATGAGTTGTTGTTGGTTGTCGGGACCCGCTACCTCTCTAAAGTTGTTGAGGAATTACAACGACATATATTAGAGGTATGGAGAGATGTACCTTTAAACCAAATCCTGTATTTGAGGGAAATGAGGTGATGGACCTAAGAATCGTTGGTTATATTTGAGACTAAGATTAATTTAGGAGATATGAGATGAGTATCATTTTGGATATTATCAATGAGAGATCATTAGTCATATTTGAGACAAAGATCAGTTTGAAAATCACGAGCATATGGGCTCGGTTGATTTAAAATTAAAGAGGAACCTCAAGCTTCACAGACTTGGCCAATTTGGGCTAAGATTGGGTTTCTGTAACACCTAGTAGTGCTAAGCACTTTAGACATATAGCACTTACGTGTGTTTCACGTGAGGTACTGGAATAGTACTAAGCATTAATCTTTTCTGGCGCTCACGTGCTTTTCACATGAGGCACTGTAACACCCTAGTTCAGTTATACCATATTCTATTTGATTATTTTCTTTATCTTGTGGTTATTTCTTGATTTTATTTGTTTTTGGGTACGAATATTGTTTTGGTATCTGTGGTTAGTATCCGACCCAACCCGCATGCTTGAAACCCGTCTTGATTCTTGATTATGTTTTATCCCTGCTAGTGCGGAGGATCTATGCACACATATGTCCTGTATACCTGTATCTTATCTGGCATTGCATATATTTTCAAATAATATAATTATAGTCAAATAATATATTTTGAATATTTGGCATGGCCTGCATCATACCCCATACCTTATGGTTGCATCCGTATATCATGTTCTCGTCCCGTTTGGTGAAACGGACTCGTTTGGATTACTACGTGCATACTACGTGTATCCGTTCTTGGGGGTATGCATTTTCTTTGACCGGACATCGCATTATGGTTTTGGTTGATACGTATATTATCCGTATTTTCAAACCTTATTTTTAGACATAACCCGGGTATGTTTTGGAGTATTTTTGTATTAACTATAAAACTCATATATATTTAATATTATATTCTTTATTATGTAAATTGTTTATGATATAAGATTTATATATTATTTCTTAACAAATATATTTTTTAAATATTTTTTAAATCTAAATCCTATTCTAACAGTTTCCCCCTCTCTCTGTCTCTCTTCGTGTAGATATATATTATATATATTTTTATTTTTAAAAAACCTATTCTATAACTCACCCTCACAGCTCTCTCTCTCCCCTTCTTTCCTGACGAGAAGATCCCCGACCCGAAACCCTTGCAAACCTAAGAACCCATCACCGGCACCTTCAAACCGACGACCCTTCATCGCCACCGCCCTCGTCACTGTTAGTGTATATGCCCTAGAGGCCATTACTGTATCATACTAGTTTGTATATTACTTAATGGATGCTTGGGATATTCACCTTGTATATACAATCTTGCTCAAAATAGTAGTATGCTACTTGGTTTGTTTCTACTTCAATGTGTACTTGTGTTTATTTCAGTATATCACTTATACGCATTAGTGGAGCCCTTAGGATCTTTGCTTGATTACCAGCGTTGTGATGGCAGTCACACTAGTGGGGGCTGGGTAATCTATAAGCACATCCTTATTCAGGTCCCTGGTCGCAGGACTATCGAGACAGGGCATCGATACTCCGGAGTAGACCAGCGCATGCGCTTCTCATCCCAGTGTGGGAGACGGTCTGTCCCACAGCCGTCAGTACGTCGTACTTGAGATAGTATGCGGGTGCTCGTTAGGTTACGGGTACACTGGACAGGACTCGTCGGGAACTGACTAGTTGGTATTATACCTATCGTCAGTTATCAGTTCCCAGGTGACATGAGTACAGCTTAGTCCGCTGACTTGACACTGTCACTTCGCCTCGGGTGTGTTCCCACTGTACTTTGATCACTACCCTACCACGGCTCAAAGGAGTCGTGCAAACAGGTGGTAGTTGGGTGCAGTCCCGAAGCACTTGGAGGCAGTGACGGTTAGACAGGATTCGTCTCTCCCGGTATTGGGGGTTGACATCGCGCTGTGTCTAGGAGAGCCATTACACGAGTAGTCCCTGGCCAGGGCAAACGAGATATACTGGTAGGTTTCCAGTGTTATCTCAGGGTGTATTGGGCTTCACTCCGGCACGACTTGTACCGCTATTGGGGGACTGACGTTTACCGCCCCCTAGGCCCGCCATGCGATGTATCAGACGAACAGACCGGACTGTACGGAGAATGTCACGCTCAGGCTCAGTAGGAGTTCAGATGGGTTTCGCCTCGTCGGTCTTCTTGTCGGCATTACCTGGGGACCGTTACGCACAGCTAGTGCCGCTTGCGGTCTGTGGTTAAACCCACTGCCAGCGTAGTGTCGAGTCTTTAGAGTCCCACACAGAAAGCTTTTCGCCTTTAGGCAAAAGAGTAGAGGTCGCATGGTATTGCGACAGGTCGCATGGTTTTGCGACAGGGTTCGGTCACATCCGTGCACTTGTGCACGTACAGTGTCCGGACAGTTTACACTAGCGGGCTTTGGTTTAAGCCAGATCCTAGTGTACCTTATGGGATTGGATTTATCCAGTTTGCATTCGTGTTCCTCGGAACGCGGATGCGGGTGTGTATGCACAGTTGACAGGGAGGCAGAGGCAGCGGATTCTCATTAGGGTTGTTGACAGTTGACCGTTGACTTTTTGACTTTATGCTCAACCCTAATGAGAATATGATATGTGATTAACTATTATATTAATTAAGTATTATGGTGATATGGTTGTTGACTTGTTGACTTTTGTTGACTTGTTGACTTTGGTGACTTGTTGACTTTTGTTGACTTGTTGACCGGTTGACTAGGCTTGACTAGTTGACCATCATGATAACCATGGTTATCATTTCATGCCAAAGACTTTTTCTTGCTTGTTCATTTGAGTAAAATGAGTGCATGACATGATAAGGTTATGGTTACTTCAACCATCACATAAGACTTTTGTTGATATGATGAGTTATCATTGCTTTGGATTATGAGAGGGTGAGAGACAAAATACTTGCTCATTCTTTCTTGCTCATTCTCTCTCTTGTTCTTGAGCTCTCCTCTTGCTCTCATCCTCAACCTCTTGCTCCCTCTCTTGATCTATGGTTCTCTTGTCTCATGAGTTGAGAATCAAGAACCATAGATAAAATCCCATTCTAAATCATCTCTACTCATTCTAGTTCACTAGGTTTAGCAAACCAAGTGAACTAGTTTCTTCAAAGAACGAAGAAGGAGCTAAAGGTTGGAGCTTTCAAGTGGATCTATCTTCGGCGTACGGAGACAACGAGAAGGAGCCATCGAACCACCATCGGAGCTTGAAGAGAAGGAGTTCAAGTTTAGGTATAACCATCTTCATCCGAGTAGCTAACTCTCTTTAGCATAGTTTGCTAGTTTTAGTTTAGACAACGATCCCGACCATAGTTTAGTCCATGTTGCCTCTTGCGATAAAAATTTTGATTTTATACCGTTTCCGCCTCCCCGTAAGAACCGGGGGTCGCAACGTGGACTTACACTGGTATCAGAGCCAGGTTAAACTTAAACTAGCTTGGTAGTGAAGTGTAAAGAAGTTCGGAACCGGAAAAATCCAAAAACCAAACTTTTACAAAATCTGAGTTTCTGTTGAAATTTTTTCTGGTCAAAATGAAAAACTTTATACTCCTAAATTCGGCTCAGGGTTTTGTGTGAACACCCAAGAAAAACGATACAGTGATTCGCCTAAAGTGCCGCGCTTCCGCCGCGTGATCCTTCTTAGACGCCGCGGAACCGCCGCGACTTGGTGTCTTCTCTGCATCGTTTTTCGTGCAGTGTGTTTGTGTGTTGGTTTTGGGATTTTTAAAATATATTATATGTGCCCAGATTGTCCAGAAAAGAAATTTCCTTTTGGGGTCCTATAATTCCGTATTTTTTCCGAACTTCACTGCACTTTGACTATGATGGTTATATCTGTGATGCTTGCATGTATTGAACGTCGGCTAATCGCTATAAGTCGATTAGTCGGGGTTATACATGATCTGTAATGTGCTGGAATGTGTATATGAATGTGTTGGACTGTCGCGGGTGAATAGCCGGGGTGGATGTGAGATGAGCTTTTGTTTTTCTTTCATTCATTGTAAATGTAAATTGATGTAATAATATTATTTGTTTGGCCGCACAACCGGGTCGGGGTTGTAGCCGTCATTGTATAATTCTTTTTACTGTTTTTGCTCCTAGGATAGACCCATGGAGGGGTGCACAAACTACCGAGTACTTGGCGGGTAGTTTGCCGCACCCGTAGGGGTCTTGGGTGGGGTATTTGGCTATTCACCGCGACCGTGTTATCCGCTTTTCGTTTCAGGCTCGAAAGGATTGCGGATTGCTAGTATATCCAATGCATTCATCTGTGATCTGTAATGTCTATCATTGCTTACTATTTAGGCGTTGCTTATGTTTTACAGACGCGCTAGCCCAGCCCCCGCTCTGTCGTTAGTTAAGTAACCTAACGGGTAATGACGGGGCCCAGTGGCGAATGCGAATGGCATAAGCGTACGTCATATTTTGGTTGTTTTCTGCAATGGTAGGATTAAATGATGGGACGCATTAAAAGAACTAATGCAAGAATATCACGCATTAAAAGAACTAATGCAAGATAATAAACCAAGTTAAAGTCGTTGGAACACTTTCGAAAAACCACTCGGTTCTTTTCAAAACAACTTTTAAATACGGAGCTTGAGCCACTCCTTTTAAAAGCTATCTCGTTCCATCGACCAAATCAAGTTCACTACGTTCACGGTTTTGCCAAAACCATCCGTAGCCCTCCGTCGTTTCACATGAATAGTCAATAGTATTCAAGCTGTGTTTGTTGGCCAAAGTCAAGGCACAGTGATTGGTAGCTATTGGGTATTCATGTGCAGCATAGATAGATGCGTTGGTTTGGAACAGTCGTACTGCCTTGTTGGCCAAAGTCAAGGGTAGGTGCGGGTGGATTCAAACTAACCTGGAGAACGACGGGCAGAACTTGACATGTGACTTATGATTTGTTGGCCAAAGTCAAGGTCATAAGAGCATGGGGCAAAAATCCACATCGGGAGTTTCATAAGTACTGAAACTTGCTAGATTTGCATACCATTTGGAGTGTGATGATTCTGGTAGGATTCCTTCAGTTTCGTCACGCGATGATATTTGGATCCCGATCCTACTGTGAGTATATGCTACTCCTCGGGAAATTTCTCACTTAACGATCAATGCTATAAACCTAGTAGGTGCCTAGAAAGGTGTTAGCGGGGCTACGCCCCCAGGGAAAAGAGGTTCTCTAATTAAGGAACTTCGCGAAAGTGTTGGAAAACCTCCCTCGAAGTACCGACACCGGCCTGGCTGAACGGTTAAGCAAGTATTGTACGGTGGGATTGATCCTGACTAATTCTTCCTTTATGGTTTGAGGAGGGATTCGAGAAACAGTGGGAGCCATCCTGTTTAGACAAACTAAAAACCACTCTAAACTTGCAAGAGCATCATGCTGAGTGTTTCTTCTTCTCTCTCCTAATTGCAGCGACCAATCAACATGACTGGACTTAAGTTACTCCTAGATAAAAACAAACTGACAGGGCCAAACTACAAAGATTGGCTCAGGAATGTCACGATAGCAATCACTTATGACAAGCTGGGGTATCTTCTTACCACCAAAGCTCCCCCTGTCCCTGGTCCAACTTCCAGTGTCGCGGATAAGGAAATCCACAAGACTTGGGAGATTGATAGCGCGAAGGCCAAGTGCCTCCTGCTTGCCTCGATGGACAACGAACATCAGAGGAGGCATGAGAATATGGACATGGAGTCCATATTGCTCCATACAAAAGAACTGTATGGAGAGCAATCACGTATCGCAAGATACGAAGCGTCGAAAAAGTTATTTTCGACAAGAATGGCCGTCGGATCATCAGTAGCCGAGCATGTGCTAAAGATGATCGGCTTCATTGAGGAGCTCGCTGACCTAGGGATCACATTGGAGAGTGAGCTATATACGGATATAGTTCTCCAGTCCCTTCCTTCCACTTACGCCCAGTTTATACTGAACTTCAACCTACAAGAAAAAGAGGTTGAACTATCAGAGCTCCTCAACATGCTGAGGAGCGCAGAGGGCACCCTACAGAAAGGTAGGGAAACATCCACTTTGTTTGTAGGAGGATCATCTTCTTCTAGGTCCAAGGCGAAAGCCAAGGGAAAGAAGAAGAAGGCCCCCGCCAAACCAAGGGGCGGTGTTGGTAAAGTGGATACGAAGGGAAAAGGCAAAGCAACAAAGATAGCGGGGAAGCTTGTGGATAAGGAAGAATGCTTCTATTGTCATAAGAAAGGACACTGGAAGAATGATTGCAGGGCCTGGAAGGCCAGAACACAGGAATTGAAGCAGGTTGCAGCTTCAGCTTCAGGTGTGTATGTTATTGAAAATTGTCTTTCAATAAACTCTACTTCCTGGGTATTGGATACCGGATCAGGATCTCATATCTGTAATTCTTTGCAGGCGTTGAGAAACCGTAGGGTTTTGAAGGCAGGTGACATGACCCTCAAAGTTGCGAACGGAGCTAGCATGGATGCTAAAGCCGTGGGGGACTATCACCTGGGAATGTCAGATGGACATGTTTTGGTTTTGCGTAATTGCTTTTTTGTACCCAACGCAACTTGTAATATCATTTCTGTATCTTTAGTTTCTAAAGAAGGTTATGAATTTGCGTTTGTAAGTAATGTTGTAAACATTCACCTTAATCAAGTTTTGATTGGGTCAGGTACATTGAGTAATCGTATATACGTGTTAAACCAACCACAGATTTTCAACGTCCAGAATACACACAAAAGAAAGTCTCCGGAAATAAATCAGACTTTCTTATGGCATTGTAGATTGGGTCACATCAATGAGAGAAGGTTGACTAAGTTACATACAGAAGGATATTTGAATGCGTTCGAATATCAATCGTATGCCACTTGTCAATCTTGTCTCAAAGGAAAGATGACAAAGACTCCGTTTACTGGACATGGAGTAAGAGCGAGCGAGCTCTTGGGACTCGTACACAGTGACGTGTGCGGTCCAATGTCTACACATGCCCGAAGCGGACATTCTTACTTCATTACTTTTACGGATGACTTCTCAAGGTACGGTTATGTCTTCTTGATGAAACATAAGTCCGAGGCCTTTGGAAAATTCCAGGAGTATAAGAATGAAGTAGAGAAACAGACCGGCAAAAGTATTAAGATTCTAAGATCGGATCGAGGTGGAGAATACTTAAGTGCCGAGTTCCTGGACTATTTAAAAGAGAACGGAATTCTCTCTCAGCTTACTCCTCCATACACCCCGCAACATAACGGTGTATCGGAGAGACGGAACCGCACCCTATTGGATATGGTGCGGTCCATGATGAGTAACGCTGAGTTACCGCGATCATTCTGGGGATATGCGCTAGAATCAGCCGCATACCTTTTGAACCGAGTACCTACTAAGACCGTGCCTACTACACCATATGAGATGTGGTGTGGGAAGAGACCCTATCTTAAGCACATTAAGACATGGGGATGTCCGGCTTTTGTCAAAAAGCAGCATGCGGACAAGCTCGAGGCACGCTCAGTACAGTGCAAGTTTGTGGGGTATCCAAAGAACTCAAAAGGATATTTCTTCTACTGTGAAGAGGAACAAAAAGTTCTTGTTTCTCGTCATGCCTACTTCTTGGAAACTGAGTTTTTGGAAAACCAGATAAGTGGGAGCACAGTAGAACTGGAAGAAATTCCAGAACCACGGACTGTTACTGAAAGTTTAGTGGAACCAGAAGGTTCGGAAGAACAGGACATTCCTACGCCGCTCCGCAGAAGTAGTAGGCAGTCTCATCCGCCTGAGAGATACTACGGTTTTCTCATAGACGGGGATAGAGAGGATTGCATCATAGATTATGATGAGCCTACTAGCTTCCAGCAGGCCGTTCAGAGCGTTGACTCAGTGAAATGGCTGGATGCAATGCGGACCGAAATGGAGTCCATGTACACCAACAAGGTATGGACGTTGGACATTGCTCCAGACGGGGTAAAACCCGTAGGATGCAAGTGGATCTTCAAAAGGAAGATTGGTGTAGATGGACAGGTTGAGACCTATAAAGCTAGGCTGGTAGCAAAGGGTTTTCGTCAAAGACCTGGCTTGGACTACGACGAAACCTTTTCTCCAGTAGCCATGCTGAAATCCATTCGGATCCTTCTTGCCATTGCTGCCTTCCACGATTATGAGATCTGGCAAATGGACGTAAAGACAGCTTTTCTAAATGGAAATTTAGAGGAGTGTGTCTATATGGACCAGCCAGAGGGTTTCATTCAGAGTGGGAGCAGCGGAAAGGTGTGCAAGTTGCTTAAGTCCATCTATGGACTAAAGCAGGCATCGCGGAGTTGGAACATCTGCTTTGATGAGACGGTCAAAGAATTTGGCTTTATCAAAAATCCAGATGAACCATGCATCTATAGTAGATTTGTAGCGAGAACTGTAGTATTCCTCGTTTTATACGTGGATGACATTCTCTTAATAGGAAATGACATTCCTATGCTACAATCTGTCAAGGGGTTCTTGTCACACAGGTTCTCCATGAAAGACCTGGGTGATGCCTCGTACATTCTGGGTATCCGGATCTACCGTGACAGATCCAAGAGGATATTAGGACTTTCACAGTCCAGGTACATCGACACCATACTGAAGAGATTCAGTATGGAAGATTCCAAGCGCGGTAACCTACCGGCTTGTCACGGGATCACCCTCTCTAAAGAGATGTCTCCCAAGACTGATTTGGAGAGGGATCGCATGTCTATTATACCCTACGCTTCTGCGGTAGGCTCTATAATGTATGCGATGTTGTGTACCAGACCGGATGTAGCTTATGCACTGAGTGTGGTAAGCCGGTATCAGTCAAACCCTGGGGAGAAACACTGGATAGCGGTAAAGAACATTCTCAAGTACCTGAGAAGGACTAAGGAGATGTTCTTGGTGTATGGCGGAAAAGACCTCCAGATCGAGGCCTTTGCTGACTCCAGCTTCCAGAGTGACAAGGATGATTCCAAGTCCATGTCGGGTTTTGTCTTTACCCTCAATGGAGGGGCGGTGTGTTGGAAGAGTTCCAAACAAGAAACCGTTGCAGACTCGACGATGGAAGCGGAATACATCGCTGCATCTGATGCCGCAAAAGAAGCTGTCTGGATGAGGAAGTTCTTGAAAGAACTTCAGGTGGTTCCGTCCATTGTTGATCCAATACCTCTGTATTGCGACAACAACGGGGCTATAGCTTTAGCAAAGGAACCCAGGTCCCATCAGAGATCCAGGCACATCTTGAGGCGGTATCACCTGATCAGGGAGATCGTGGATCGCCAGGAGATCGAGGTTCGGAGAGTCGCTTCAGAAGATAACACTGCAGATCCATTCACCAAGGCCTTGCCCCAGACTCAGTTCGAGCGGCTGATCGAGATGATAGGTCTTCGATACGCCAGTACATGGCCTTAGTGCAAGTGGGAGATTGTTAGTGTATATGCCCTAGAGGCCATTACTGTATCATACTAGTTTGTATATTACTTAATGGATGCTTGGGATATTCACCTTGTATATACAATCTTGCTCAAAATAGTAGTATGCTACTTGGTTTGTTTCTACTTCAATGTGTACTTGTGTTTATTTCAGTATATCACTTATACGCATTAGTGGAGCCCTTAGGATCTTTGCTTGATTACCAGCGTTGTGATGGCAGTCACACTAGTGGGGGCTGGGTAATCTATAAGCACATCCTTATTCAGGTCCCTGGTCGCAGGACTATCGAGACAGGGCATCGATACTCCGGAGTAGACCAGCGCATGCGCTTCTCATCCCAGTGTGGGAGACGGTCTGTCCCACAGCCGTCAGTACGTCGTACTTGAGATAGTATGCGGGTGCTCGTTAGGTTACGGGTACACTGGACAGGACTCGTCGGGAACTGACTAGTTGGTATTATACCTATCGTCAGTTATCAGTTCCCAGGTGACATGAGTACAGCTTAGTCCGCTGACTTGACACTGTCACTTCGCCTCGGGTGTGTTCCCACTGTACTTTGATCACTACCCTACCACGGCTCAAAGGAGTCGTGCAAACAGGTGGTAGTTGGGTGCAGTCCCGAAGCACTTGGAGGCAGTGACGGTTAGACAGGATTCGTCTCTCCCGGTATTGGGGGTTGACATCGCGCTGTGTCTAGGAGAGCCATTACACGAGTAGTCCCTGGCCAGGGCAAACGAGATATACTGGTAGGTTTCCAGTGTTATCTCAGGGTGTATTGGGCTTCACTCCGGCACGACTTGTACCGCTATTGGGGGACTGACGTTTACCGCCCCCTAGGCCCGCCATGCGATGTATCAGACGAACAGACCGGACTGTACGGAGAATGTCACGCTCAGGCTCAGTAGGAGTTCAGATGGGTTTCGCCTCGTCGGTCTTCTTGTCGGCATTACCTGGGGACCGTTACGCACAGCTAGTGCCGCTTGCGGTCTGTGGTTAAACCCACTGCCAGCGTAGTGTCGAGTCTTTAGAGTCCCACACAGAAAGCTTTTCGCCTTTAGGCAAAAGAGTAGAGGTCGCATGGTATTGCGACAGGTCGCATGGTTTTGCGACAGGGTTCGGTCACATCCGTGCACTTGTGCACGTACAGTGTCCGGACAGTTTACACTAGCGGGCTTTGGTTTAAGCCAGATCCTAGTGTACCTTATGGGATTGGATTTATCCAGTTTGCATTCGTGTTCCTCGGAACGCGGATGCG
Organism: Agapanthus africanus; assembly: GCA_030015575.1. NCBI lineage: Eukaryota > Viridiplantae > Streptophyta > Magnoliopsida > Asparagales > Amaryllidaceae > Agapanthus > Agapanthus africanus. The sequence continues at coordinate 539,850,121 of CM057345.1, read as the reverse complement.
GGTGTGTATGCACAGTTGACAGGGAGGCAGAGGCAGCGGATTCTCATTAGGGTTGTTGACAGTTGACCGTTGACTTTTTGACTTTATGCTCAACCCTAATGAGAATATGATATGTGATTAACTATTATATTAATTAAGTATTATGGTGATATGGTTGTTGACTTGTTGACTTTTGTTGACTTGTTGACTTTGGTGACTTGTTGACTTTTGTTGACTTGTTGACCGGTTGACTAGGCTTGACTAGTTGACCATCATGATAACCATGGTTATCATTTCATGCCAAAGACTTTTTCTTGCTTGTTCATTTGAGTAAAATGAGTGCATGACATGATAAGGTTATGGTTACTTCAACCATCACATAAGACTTTTGTTGATATGATGAGTTATCATTGCTTTGGATTATGAGAGGGTGAGAGACAAAATACTTGCTCATTCTTTCTTGCTCATTCTCTCTCTTGTTCTTGAGCTCTCCTCTTGCTCTCATCCTCAACCTCTTGCTCCCTCTCTTGATCTATGGTTCTCTTGTCTCATGAGTTGAGAATCAAGAACCATAGATAAAATCCCATTCTAAATCATCTCTACTCATTCTAGTTCACTAGGTTTAGCAAACCAAGTGAACTAGTTTCTTCAAAGAACGAAGAAGGAGCTAAAGGTTGGAGCTTTCAAGTGGATCTATCTTCGGCGTACGGAGACAACGAGAAGGAGCCATCGAACCACCATCGGAGCTTGAAGAGAAGGAGTTCAAGTTTAGGTATAACCATCTTCATCCGAGTAGCTAACTCTCTTTAGCATAGTTTGCTAGTTTTAGTTTAGACAACGATCCCGACCATAGTTTAGTCCATGTTGCCTCTTGCGATAAAAATTTTGATTTTATACCGTTTCCGCCTCCCCGTAAGAACCGGGGGTCGCAACGTGGACTTACAGTCACCACTTCCTCTTCCTTTCCTTTTCTTCCAAGCACCCAAGATTACTTCACCCTGACACCAAGAACCCGGGCACCAAGAACCCCACACCCACTGCCTTGCCGTGAACCTCGCCGTCGACAGCCCATCGTCGACGTCACCCCCCCGCCTTCTCCTCTGTCCCAAAAAGCCAGAGCAACCCCAGACTTCTTCTCCTTTCTTCTTCTTTTACTTCGTCTCTTTTACTTTCTTGGTTCTTGTTTTCCGGTGATCGCCGGAGCCGTGCACGTCGCCGACGATCCGGGCGACCTAGTAGACGTCCTCATCTAGCGTGGTCACGTTCTTGTGCAGCTTGGTTCAGTCCCGTACGCGCGTGTGTGCATCGCGACGTTTACCCGACTTCGGACGCGGCGTACGTACCCCGCCGTGAGATCCGATCAGGAAAGTTTATCTTGCTACATGCTATGTCTATATATTTATATCCATATGAATAAAAATAATACATGTATGTTAATCCGATGTTACAGTTTACTGTTTTTCGATATCCGTTCGTATCCATACTGTTTATTGCATATCTAGTTGCATACCAAAATCTTATTATTTCATGTTACCGCTATATTAGTACACCATGCTTGCTAGTATGCATCATACGTAGTCATGGACTTACATCCGTGCATTTACCGTATTTCGATACTCGTTACAGTTTTACTTTGGGCATCCATTTGATACATATGCACTACCTGACATGCCCTGATATACTACTTGACCTGTTACCTGATCTTGTTACTAATGCCGACAATCCTGACTTGTTGTCCTGACGGACGTAACCTGTTGTCTACATAGACAAAACCTGTACCTGCTTGATCCGGTGTTGGCATTAGCTCCATATTATCAATACCTGACTTGAACAAATAATCTTAGGGGTATAGGGAAATGAAAAATGTAACTGAGTGTAACTTAATAAGATATTACTTGATCCATGGTTCTGGGGGTAACGGAATAGAATCATCCGTGGTTCTTACTACTTGATCCGTGGTTCCGGAGGGTAACGGAACAGAATCATTCTTGATTCATATACCTTGATCCGTGGTCCCGGGGGGTAACGAGATATATACTTTTGAGTTACATAGAGGAGTACATTCATTGGTTTCAAATACATGTAGGACAGTTAACCTAGAAACACCAACCTTAGGATACACCTGGCCTGTTTGACTACCTATAGCCAGTTGTTATATTGCTTGTGATTGTTTTTGTTTATACACATACATCACTCTTGCACGTGACATTTTATATAGTATACCATTCAGTTTATTACTATTGTTTGATATTATGATGCACTGACATTTGGTTTTGCATGGTCCAATTCCTCTATCTCTATCGCAGGCTGACCAGGAGTATTTTAGCCGTCAAGCCGAGCAGTGAGGATCGTGTTAGTGATATTTTAGTTTAGTTTCTTTCCGCAGCTTTTATTTCCTGATGTGAGACTGTATTGGGACGTATTTTCTAGATGTTATTGTTGTAGGGATGCTAGGTACACGCACAAGGGTCCACGAGGCATCAACCATACCCGATTTAAAATTTAGCCGTGCCGAACAACCCTAAACCAAGATCTTAAACTAGAGATTAGGTGAAAACAAACATGTTAAACACTTTAACACTAAGTGAGAGGGATTACAACCTTTGTAGATCCTGTCCTTCACTTCTTAAGCTCCGTGTTGAGGTCCCTTCGCTGCGATCATCATGCATCCGGACTCTAGAGAGGCTCCACGAAGAGAATGATGCAAGCTTGCTTCCGATCTTCGATAACAAAGATGATCTACCTTGAAGTTTCATTAACACAAGCTCTCACTCACTAAATGAAGTGAACACCCTCATCTAAATGGCAAGGATAGATGAGGATGATGAAGTATAATTTTTGCTCTCATTTGTTTTCTTATTCTTACTCATTTTCATCACTTAGCAAAAAGCCAGAAAGCTTGCAAGGAGGAAGAAGAAGATCAATCGCTTTGTGATGAATAATGAAAGTCTTATGAGGTTAGAAAATGCAACCATGGGTTAAGTTAGTAAACTTAACCCTTGTAGAGATTGAACCATGGTTGAAGGGTTGGGTTGGGTTAAATAAATATCATCCAAAATATCTTAACAAATATCTTTACACAAAACAAAAACAAAACCTTCTAGAAGGTTCTAGAAAAGATTAACCCAAATCAAACCCTAACCATGTTTAATCTTCACTAAACATGTTGCATTAATAACCCTAACATGTTACAATATTATATATCACATATACAGTATTTATTGTAACAAAATAAAATAATACAATTAACATATATCGCATATATATCAATGTATTACCCGAGTGAGAAAAAGAATCTTTTAGTGAGCTTATATCAGTTAATGTAATTTAATATATCATATATATTATTATACATTAAATCACCGAATCAACACTTGATCCGACAATCCGGCTATATCGCATATAACCGACTAATATATTATTTACCGATTCATCGAATCAACACTTGATCCGATGACCCGGCTGATATCAAATATCGCGAGAATAGAATACGGTATCTCATATCGCATTATCCTCGGTCCTGCACATATCACATATGTGCCCCTACTCCATTTTGCCTGAGTCAAGAAACCTCTGTGTAGGACTCTAAAGAATCGTCAATACGCCGGCAGCAGGTGATGATCATATCAAACACCCACAAGCTGCAAGCGGTCAGCTAAACGTAACAACCACCCAGGTATTGAGCGATCAGAAGATCAACAAGCAAGCCTGTACATTCTCCTGCGAATCCAATCAGTAACACTCCCGTACAGTCCGGTCTCGTCGTCTGATATGTCGCATATCTCGACTAGGGGTGGTAAACGTTAGACCCCAGTAGCTTGATAAGTCGTGTCGATATGAAGTTTATAACAGTTCGAGAAACTACTGATAACACTTACCAGTAAATCTCAGCAACCCTGACCAGGGATTTCCAGTTATAGCCAATCGAACATAGCACAACATCAACTCCCTATACCGGGAGAGACGAATCCCCTCCTATCGCTCATTGCCTCCATGTGATTCGGGACTGTACCCAAAAGCCACCTTTTGCACGCCCTCTTGGACGTGGTATGATGGAAATCAAAGTACAGTGGGAATCACACAAGACTCTATGACGATCTCGGGTCAACAGACTACTCTGTACCAGTGTCACCGGAGAACTGCCATCTGACGTGAGGTATAATACCATCTGGGAGTTCTCGGCGAGTCCGTCCAGTGCACCCGGTCTCTGCTGAGCACCCGTACACCATTCTTGATGTCAAACACCGATGGATATGGGATCATCCATCGCCCATCATATGGATCAAGATGCGTATACGCTAGTCTACTCTGGTGTATCGATGCCCTGTCTCGATACACCCTCGACTAGGAACAGTTATAGGGTGTACTCGTCGACTACCGTGGCCCCACTAGTATGATCTCATCATAGTCCCAGTAGTCGAGTACTTATCCTAAGGGCTTTATCAACATGTAACATAGAGACAATCGGAGTACATGTTAAAATAAAGAGTAACCAGATAGCGTACTATCATGTCGAGCAAGAAAGTCCTCCCTATATATGTCCAAGCATCCATTACAATATATATCATATGTACAGTAATGGCCTCTAGGGCATACATATAACTAACCATTGTTTATTGGATTTATCGTTTCCGCTTATATATTTCTTGACTCTTTTATTCTGGCAGATGAACCTGTATTAGATAGTTTTAATAGTTTTCTGTTTTTGATATCTTATAGACAGCCGTAATGTGACTGTAGGGGAATGTTTCCTAGCCACAGGTAGCATGGTTGGCTCTGTCACGTGCCGTAGTTAGCGCACTCTAGGAAACGGGGCATGATAGGGTTTATTTTGTATCAGAGACATATGATTTAGGATTAATCGGGTTTGGTTCTTTTATAGTTGGGTATTGACCCAATACACTAATCAGAAAACCCGTAGTTAGGAACATGTCCTGCCATATTATTGTCGTGATTCTTGAATCTTATCTTTCCCTTGACCCTTTATCTTGACGATATGCAAGTAACTTTGCATCTCAGCTTGGAATCCTTTTGGTTCCTTATTGTTTCTCCCTTCTTATTCTTTCGATTATGGTAGTAGGATTTGGGCGACTTGAATAGAGTTATGTGATTGTAACTATGTACTGCGGCATTGTTACAATGCGGTACTCTATTTAAGTAACTTGGAGTCCTATTCTTGATCCATTTCCTTGATTTATGGTTGTTATATTACTTTGTTTCTCTTGGTTGCATTGCTTACCAGTTTATATTTTATCGCAAGCTTAAATCCAGCAACCACGCTGTATCTTTCCCTTTATCCCGTAGTTATCAATCCGTTTGTGTTTCGAAGAACAAGGAGAAGCGCAAGAGAAGCTTTTGATTGTAGTAGTATCGATTGCTTCAAGACCGTTCAGATGCAGGATATTTCGAGAAGTTCCGATGAACCCGCCGCAGATTATCAGAGTAGCGCAGCGGAAGAGTGGTGGGCCAATAACCCACAAGTTTTAGAACAAACTTGCAAATTCATGATGAATGGAACCGTTTACTGAAAAGTGAAGTTCGTAAACAAGTTGCAGATGAAGCGCTGATAGCAGTAGTTTGAGAGTTAATGGATTTGTTCGAGGACATCTCGGGTTTACCGCTAAAACGAGATGTGGAGTTTACGATTGATCTTGTTTCTGGAGCAGCGCTAATTTCAAAGGTGTATTATCCGATGGTGCTAGTGGAACTGTTAGGTTACAGTAGAGCCCCGACCATCAATCCGTGGCCAAATGCGGAACAAAAACTTTTAGAAACCGGCGCTAACGGAACCCTAATTTACGGATCGTACCATTAACCCTACACTAGCTATATGAAATGGAGTTTAGAGAGGTTATACCGAACGATCCGTATCCTTCGGTCTTCAGCCTCTGTCCCAAGCTCCTCGCGGCTTCCTCGATCATGTTTGATCTCTGGTCTCCCCACATCGAAGAAGATCTACGTCGAGGGTTTGTAATACAGGCTCCGACTTCAAAACCGAAGCAACTCGGTTATTTAGTTTGCTAGCCTAGATAGCCAAGATAAAGTGGAGCGTGTTTCTGATTTTTTTGTCTCAATACACCATAGGTTTCTCAACACATGAGACATGTAGGGTGGAGGTTTAAAAAGATGCCATGGGAGAAGTGTGAGCTAAAGAAAAAGCAAGTGAAGAAACGGTAAAGTGTTGTGAGCTCTTTTTTGAGAGTGGAGCAACTAAAAAAAAAACCCACACCAATAAAAGATCTACTTCTTCATAAAATATCTCACAACCCTCTCCAAAATATCAAGCATGAGTCACCAAGTGCATATGTATGAATCAATGCATAAGAGAATCCAAGCCAAAACTTACACTCACACTTTCCACCACATAAACATTTAACCTAAATGTTTAATCCAAAAATAAATAGCATTTTCTAAAGTAAATTTGTAACGAATTGCGAGAATACCCCTCATCCGTATATACATACCTGCATCCGTATTCCGAATGAATACGAATACAACGAGACGAAAGTAATCCAACAATATAATACTGGGATCCGGCTTAAACCAAAGCCCACTAGTATTATCCGTCCGATCATGATCCGTGTACAAGTGTACGTATATGATCGAACCCTGCCATAAAACTATACGGCCTCTATAGCATTTCGCCCGAAGCAGTGAAATCCTCTGTGTGGGACTCTAAAGACTCGTCAATACGCTGGCAGTGGGTTTAACTACAAGCACGTCAGTGACACTAGCTGTACGTAATGGCTGTTAGGTTACGGCAGCGCCCTGGCCATCAATCCATGGCCAAATGCGGAAAAAAAACTTTTAGAAACCGGCGCTAACGGAACCCTAAACTACGGATTGTACCATTAACCCTATACTAGTTCTTTAAAAGGAGGTTAGAGAGGTTATATCGATCGATCCGTGTCCTTCGGTCTTCAACCTCTGTCCCAAGCTCCTTGCGGCTTCCCCGATCAAGTTTGATCTCCGGTCTCCCTCCGTCGAAGAAGATCCACGTCGAGGGTTCGTAATACGGGCTCTCGCCTATAAACCGAAGCAATTTGGGCATCCAGTTTGCTAGCCTAGATACCCAAGATGAAGTAGAGAGTGTGTGTGAATATTTTGTCTCAAAACACCCAAGAATTCTCAACTCATGAGAGGGTATGGGTGGAGGTTGAAGAAGATGCCTATGAGAGGAAAGTGTGAGCTCAAGAAAGAAGCAAGTGAAGAAAATGAGTGAAGTGTGATCTTTTGTGAGTTAGCAACTAAAGAAAATTCCTCACTCATAAAAGGATCTGCCTCCTCACAAAATATCACATAAAAAAATATCCTAGCCTTGACAAAATGAATCAACACATGACCCAAGACCATGAGTCACCAAGTGCATGTGCCATGAATCAATGCTCAAGGCCAAAACTCACACTCACACTTTTCACTACAATAAACATTTAAACTAAATGTTTAATCCACAAAAGAAATGGCAATTCTAAAGTAATCTTGTAACGAATTACAAGAATACCCCTCATCCGTATATACATACCTGCATCTGTATTCCGACTGAATACGAATACAACGAGACGAAAGTAATCCAACAATATAATACTAGAATCTGGTTTAAACCAAAGTCCACTAGTATTATCCGTCTGATCATGATCCGTGTACAAGTGCACGTATATGATCGAACCCTGCCATAAAACCATACGGCCTCTACAACGTTTCGCCCGAACCAGTGAAATCCTCTGTGTGGGACTCTAAAGACTCGTCAATACGCTGGCAGTGGGTTTAACCACAAGACGTCAGTGGCACTAGCTGTACGTAATGGCTGCCCAGGAATTGAGCGAAAGGGAGGCCGACGAGCAAACTCATCCTGAAACCCTACTAAACCTGACAGTGACAATATCCGCACAGTCCGGTCCGTTTGTCTATGAGTATCGCATATCGAGTCTAGGGGGTGGATAAAGTCAGACCCCTAATAACGCGACATTTAGTGTCGGTATGAAACCTATCACTACCTGAGAAACTACCGATCCTAGATCAGTAATTCTCGACTACCTTGGCCAAGAATTTCTGGTGATGGCCATCCGTGCACACCGCGACATCAACCCTCAATACCGGGAGAGACGAATCCCTTGATAATCCGCTCACTGCCTCCATATGGCTCAGGACTGTACCCAACTAAAACCTGTTTGCACGACTCCTTTGAGCCGTGGTAGGGTAGTAATCAAAGCATAGTGGGAACTCACATGAGACAAATAACGATCTCAGGTCGATAGACTAACCTGTACACATGTCACCAGGGAACTGCTATTTGACAATAGGTATAATACCAACTAGCATATTCCCGGCGAGTCGTCCGGTGTACTCATAACCCAATGAGCACCTGGATACATCTTAGGTGAATCAACTGACACCAATGGCACCAATGGCTTGTGAGACCGGCCACCGCCCCTCGTCGGGATCTCGATCCGTATACACTAGTCTACTCTTGGAGTATCAATGCCCAGTCTCGAAACTCCCACGACTAGGGACACTTTAAGGATGTGCTTATGGACCACCCAACTCTCACATATATGATCGTCATCATACTGCTGGTAGTCAAGTAAGAATCGTATGGGCTCTATCAACATGTAATAGTGATCTGTAATATCACCTGAAGCATGTATATGATGATAAAGACAAACTAGATAGGATACTATCATCTCGAGTAAGACTGTTCTACCGGTATAGGTCCTCCGTCAATCATTGCAATCACGTGCCTACGATCCAATAATTGACTTGAGGGCACTATAGCCAACAACGACTATCCAGGTATTGAGCGAAAGGGAGGTCGACGAGCAAGCTCATCCTGAAACCCTACTGAGCCTAACAGTGACAATATCCGTACAGTCCGGTCCGTTCGTCTATAAGTATCGCATATCGAGTTTAGGGGGGTGGATAAAGTCAGACCCCTAATAATGCGACATTTAGTGTCGGTATGAAGCCCATCATCACCTGAGAAACTACTGATCCGTATTAGTAATTCTTGACTACCTTGTTCAAGGATTTCTGGTGATGGCCATCCGTGCACACCGCGACATCAACCCCCAATACCGGGAGAGGCGAATCCCCTGACGATCCGCTCACTGCCTCCATATGGCTCGGGACTGTACCCAACTAAAACCTGTTTGCATGACTCCTTTGAGTCGTGGTAGAGTAGTAATCAAAACACAGTGGGAACTCACACGAGACAAATGACGATCTCAGGTCGATTGACTAACCTGTACACATGTCACCAGGGAATTGCTATCTGACAATAGGTATAATACCAACTAGCATATTCCCGGCGAGTCCGTCTGGTGTACTTATAACCTAATGAGCACCTGTATACATCTTAGGTGAACCAACTAACACTAATGACTTATGAGACCGGCCACCGTCCCTTGTCGGGGTCTCGATCAGTATACACTAGTTTACTCTTGGAGTATCGATGCCCAGTCTCGAAACGCCCACGACTAGGGACATTTTAAGGATGTGCTTATAGACCACCCAACTCTTACGTATATGATCGCCAACATACTGCTGGTAGTCAAGCAAGAATCCTATGGGCTCTATCAACATGTAATAGTGATATGTAATGTCACCTGAAGTATGTACACGATGATAAAGACAAACCAGATAGCATACTATCATCTCGAGTAAGACTGTTCTATCGGTATAGGTCCTCCATCAATCATCGCAATCGCGTGCCTGCGATCCAATAATTGACTTGAGGGCACTATAGCCAACAGGAACTAGAAGAGGTATAGAAATAAGTTACCGAATTGCTAGAGAAGGGTTGGATTCGCAGCAGCGATTCACCCTGGGGAGCTCCAGTTCTTCTAATCAAGAAGAAAAATGGCACGTGGAGGATGTGCATCGATTATCGGGAATTAAATCGGGTAACTATTAAGAACTAGTGTCACGCCCCGCTTCCCAGAGTACGCTAAGCTGGGCACGTGACATAGCCAACCATGCTACCTGTGGATAGGAAAAATCCCTCCACAGTCACATTACGGCTGCAGAGATATCAAGAACAGGAAAGTAAACTAAACTATCTAGTACATGTCCATGAGCCAGAATGAAAGAGTCAAGAAGTAATGATATGCGGAAGCAAAAGATACAATAATGAAACCTGGAAAGTAAGACTACATACCGACAGGAACTTCACCGCTCAGTCTAACAGCGACAATACTCCTGCCCAGTCCGCAACAAGGTAGAAGAATCTGGGCCATGCAAAACCTAGACGTCAGCGCGTCATGTCATCAAGTAATAAAATATAAACAGGGTAACAGGCAATGCAAATATAATCATGAATGAAAAGCAGGTGTAACAGTAATATAAATCAGGGCAGTGAAGGGTAGTGTGCAGTGAGTAAACTAACTGTTCTATTGGGTTTTCTACTCTCAAGTCTTTGAAATCAATTTGATGAATTATCGATGTAACTCAATAGTATCCCGTGCATGCCCAGGACCACGGTCTACAGACTCTCGGGCTGAAACCGAGACGTGCCGCTAGGCACTAACAGGAAATGAGTACAGACCAACGATATCAGCAGCATCGTTACGAGGTGGGCCTAGCCTCCAAAACTGATCAGTATAAGCGAGCAACTGTCGAGTTACAAGTCAGGATTTCATCATTGATTTCCCCATGCCCCCAAGTTATATGTGTCAAGTCAGGTATTCTGTAATCAAGGACTAATGCCAACACAAGATCAGGTAAGAGCAAGTTTGTTTGGATAGACAACAGGAACGGTCCGTGAGGAATACATGTCAGGTTGGTTGGCATTAGACACAAGATCAGGTAACGGGTCAAGCCATGGTACATCAGGTAAAGTCAAGTAGTGTACGGTACCATATCGGGTCAATCAATATGTGTGTAGCAAGTCAGGCCAGGGTGTAATAGATGCCATTATAACTAAAACAAGTCAAGGATGCACACGGGGGTCCAATAGAGTAAACTATAGAAAGGGTACCATAAACTACGTAATTATTTATTATGTGATTAAAATATAAACGTGGTTAATAGGTTTAATAAAGTAAATGCAACGGGGAGGTTTCAAGTTTTGAAACTAAAATGATATAACGTGACATCGAACATGAAAAAGGGAAATCATGGTATTAAAGTTAAATTACAGGTTTAATGTGCCATCAAATGTATATATAATATATTAAGTAGCATGTAGCTGTTAGTTGTATGTATGCCCTAGAGGCCAGTATTGTACAGATGATGTATATTATATTGGATGCTTGGACATATATAGAGATGACTTTCTTGCTCGATATGATAGTATGCTATCTGGTTACTCTTTATCTTAACATGTATACTAGTCTCTTTATACTGTCTTATAGTTACATGTTGGTAAAGCCCTTAGGATGTGTACTTGACTGCCTGGACTATGATGCAGATCATACTAGTGGGGACATGGTAGTCCATAAGTACATCCTTCAATGTCCCTAGTCGTGGGTGTATCGAGACGGGGCATCGATATACCAGTGTAGACTAGCGTATACGCTTCTCGACCCATGAGATGGGCGATGGATGATCCCATGTCCATTGGTGTTTGACATTAGAGATGGTATGCGGGTGCTCAGTGGAGACTGGGTACACTGGACGGACTCGCCGAGAACTCCCAGATGGTATTATACCTCACGTCAGATGGCAGTTCTCAGGTGACACTTATACAGGTTAGTCTGTAGACCCGAGATCGTCATAGAGTCTTGTGTGATTCCCACCGTGCTTTGATCTCCACTTTACCACGTCCATGAGGGCGTGCAAAACGGTGGTCTTTGGGTACAGTCCCGAGTCACATGGAGGCAATGAGCGATAGGAGGGGTTTCGTCTCTCCCGGTATTGGGAGTTGATGTTGCGCTGTGCTCGATTGGCCGTAACAGGGAAGTCCCTGGCCAGGGCTGATCAGAGATTTGCTGGTAAGTGTTACCAGTAGTTTCTCGACCCGTTATGAGCCTCACATCGGCACGACTTATCGGTTATTGGGGTCTGACGTATACCACCCCTAGACTTGATATGCGACGTATCAGACGAACAGACCGGACTGTACGGTAAGTGTTACTGGTTGGATTCACAGGAGTGTGAGCGGACTAGCTCGTCGATCTTCTGATCGCTCAATACCCTGATGGCCGTTGCGTTTAGCAGACCGCTTGCGGCTTGTGGATGCTTGATATGATCATCATCTGCTACCGGCGTATTGACGAGTCTTTAGAGTCCTACACAGAGGTTTCCTGGCTCAAGCGAAACGAAATAGGAGCGCATATGAGATATGTGCGGGACCGAGAATAATGCGTGTATGTGATACCGTATTTCATTCTCGCGATGAATGTTTCGATTGGTTATATTCGATATGACCTAGTTATCGAATCATTGATTCGATAAATCGATACATTGGATACTAGTCGGTTATGTGCGACATGACCGGATCATTGAATCAAATGTTGATTTAATGATTTAATGTATAATTATATATTTGATATATTACTTTGTATTAACTAGTATTGGTTCATTTTAAAAGGATTTTCTCACTTGATGCACATTGTATATGTGATATATTTTTTGTGCACTTGATTGTATCATGTTTGATGATACTTGCTCACTTGGGTTTGTGTGAAGATTAAACCATGGTTATATGAATGGTTAGGGTTTTGATTATTTATTTAGTTATTTATTTATTTATTCATTTTGGAAATAGTTAAGTATGGTGGCTTATTTTGTTTTATGTTGAAACTTCAAGAAGCTTTGAAAAAGTCCACCATTCTTATCTCTTCCTTAACCTTAACCATTCCAACTAACCTTAGTTTAATCTCTACACTTGACCATGGTAAACATTATGATAAGTATTGATTTTCTTTTCATTTTAAATAACTTATCATAATATTTCCTTCTTGATCATCTTCTTCTTCAAGAAAGAAACCTTCATGCCATCAATGGCAACTTGAGATCTAAAGTGAGAAATCCAATTCTAAAGTGAACCCACCTCCTATTTCTTCACCCTCTACCTCTTGCCAAGTTGTTTTGGGTGTTTACTTCACAAGTTTCACAACTTGGTGAAGTCGGAGCTTGAACTTGCGATGCCTCGACGTAGATCATCTTCGGCACGAAGCCGACGACCTATTCCGCTCGTTTTTCCGATGAAGCCGACGAATGAGTCTAGGATTCGAGATGGACAGCGAGAGGACGCCTACGTGGAGCCGAGGAAGAGGATAACCGGATCTACAAAGGTTGTAGCCTCTCTCCTTTAGTTAATATGTTAACTAATTTAGTATTTCGCCTAGAATTCTAGTCTAAGATCCGTGTTAGGATTTCTCGGCACCATAATTTTTGTAAATTGGCATGGTTGATGCCTTGTGAGACCTCTATAGGGTGCCTAGGAACCCTACAGTGGTATCAGAGCCAAGCTAGAGCCTTAGGCGAAGTCTAGACGATGTTTGAAACCCGATCGAACCCGAAAACCTAACTTTAAGATGCTCTCTGGACTTTTTCCAAAATCTGGGATTTTTCCAGATTAAAAATATGCAGAAAAACCATCAGGAAAATATAAGAGTTTGTGTGAAATTCGACAGCCTAATTCCACTAAGTCGCCGCGGATCCGCGGCATGAGCCTGGCTCATGCGGCGGATCCGCGGCCGTACGGCCTCAATATATAAAGAATTTTACACAGTAATTCTTAGTTTCCAGTGGTGATTTTCCTGGGTATTTTTAATACTTATTCAAGAGTTGAATTTTCTGGGGTTGCTTTGGGGATTCGGTGTTTCGATCGGGGTATCAAATTTCGTCTTTGTGTCTTTCCGGATAATTTTTAGAATATGTTAAAAAGTTCGACCGGATATAAATACCCAATTTTTCCCCTGTCGGGAAATTTCCAAGTGTTGGATTTTTCCGTAGTTTAACGACGTTCTAAGTAGTGCAAGTAACGCGATGGACCCTCTAGAAGACAACAAACCTTAACTCGATTATGTGACCGTCTTGAACTGCCCTTTGAACCCTCGGGTTTGGGGCAGTACGGCGTGCCACATGTGAGGCGTTGGCTTGACCCTTCTACGGCTGGACCGTTGGTACTGAGGCACGAACTGAATGTTGTTAGACTTATTTCATGTGTTGAGCTCTATCGGGAAAACTTGGGTGTTCGACTGTTCGATCGGAAAGTTTAACATTTTCTAATTATCTGGAATGTGATACAATAATTGGAATTCACAAGTAGTTATGAGATAACTGAATGAATGTTATAAATCTAGCCGTTTAGTCTCACTTGATGTTGAAAAGAGTTTTCGATAATGAGACTAAAATACGGGGTTTATAATTGTTAGGCATGTGATGTCTAAGTATTTCATTTGATTAGGCATGTGATGTCTAAAGAAGTTGCGGATTCCAACTGTTGTAGTTTTACACTTTCTTTTCTGTGACCGTAAGTGTAGTATGTTCATATCGCCGGTTTCGTTGCTATACGTCAACGACAATTGGGGTATGCATACTTACTTACGTTGATGACATGTGATGTTATGTGTTGCTGGATATGTTATATTGGATCGTCGTGTTCGAATAGCCGGGGTTTTTTATGTGAGATGAGTGTTTTTCATTTTCATTCATGTAAAAACTTGTATGTAATATTCTTTTATTTGGGACACTTCCAGGTAGCGGAAGATGTCACCTTTTGTATATTATTTACTTTTCCGCATTAGGATAGACCCAAGGAGGGGAGCACAAGTAACCGGGTTCTGGGGTCCAGTGGGAGACCAACTCGAGGAGTCGAGTCCGGGTCTCCTAACCCTAGAATTGGCAGGGTTGCTTGCCGCTCTCGTAGGGGTCTAGGGGTGTAGGATTGGCTATTCATCACGACCGTGGAATCCGTGTTTTATACTGGCTCGTATTGAAAACACGGACGTCCTAGTATATCCAATATTTCATATGTTTCTTCTGCTGCGATATCTGTGATGTGATTCTGTGATGGATATAGTATATAGTATATATGATATATTATATAGACGTTACTTATGTTTTACACCCGCGCTAGCCCTGCCCTGCTCTGTCGTTAGTTACCTAACCTAACGGTGCACGAGGGGACATCGAGGCGAATGCGGATGGCATAAGTGTACGTCATATCTATCTGTGATGTTTAGGTATTTAAATGATGGGACTTCATTAATGTGATTAATGAAAGAAAAGAAACCTAAGATGTTGTAGAATCAAATTTTAAATAAAACAGGTAGCTACAGTTCTTGCTTTGCATAGCGGTATATATGATATACCCTGCACCTTATTCGATGAGGAAAGGACCGAGATCCCTTCACCGGGAGCGACTCCTTTAGCAATAACTGGCAGATGCTACACACTCGGTTTGTTTTTGATTGCTTTTATAGTTTCTGCTTTGCACAGTGATATATATGATATACCCCGCACCTCATTCGACGAGGAAAGGGCCGACGATCCCTTCACCGGGAGTGACCCCTTTAGCAAAACTGGAAAAGCCTCAAAATCACTCCATTTCAAAACTTCATTTGATTCTACAACGATATCGAGTTCATTACGCAATAGGTTTTCAGAAAAACCTGACGTAGCCCTCCGTCATTTCAGATAAAGACTATTTAGTATTCGTGCTGCGTTTGTTGACCTCTGTCAAGGCGTAGTGTGCGGTAGCTAACTAGTAATTATCTGCAAAGCATGTGATGTGATTGGATTAGGGTAGTCGTACGACCTTGTTGACCTCTGTCAAGGGTCGTGCGGGTGGGTTTGATTCAATCAAGAAATGACGGGTTGAACTTGACTAGTGCACTATGATTTGTTGACCTCTGTCAAGGTCATGGCACACTAGGGGCAAAATATTATCGGGAATTTCAAGTGTTGAAATTTGCAATGAGATTGCATACCTTCTATGAGATAGTTGGATCCCGATACCCGCTGTGAGTAAGAGTTACTCCTGGGAGAGTTTTGCACATTGCAATTAGCCGATCAAGTAGGTGTCTAGAAAGGCGTCAACAAGGTTACGCCTCTGGGAAAACGAGGTTTACATTAATTAGGTTCGTGCGAAAGCACGGGGGACCTCCCTCAAAGTACCGACACTGGCCTGGCTGAAAGATTGGCGAACCTGTAGTGTGTAATTAATTCCGGCTAGTCTTTCCTTTTAGGGTTTGAAGGAAGATTTGATAAAAAGCAGTGGGAGCCATCCTGATTAGATAAGATAATAACCAATCTGATCTTGCACGAGCATACACTAAAGTGTTTTCTTCTCTCTCTCTCCAAGTAGCGACCATTTCATGTCCTAATAAAGATAATAATATGGATGTATTGACCGAACCCGCATGTTATACCGTGCTGGGGAACGTTGGTTCCGTTCTTTCTTATAAGAGTTATAGGAATGAACATGATATAGGGGAATACCAGGATTCCCATGCCACCCGAATGAAGAAAGTACATGATGATGCATTTTCTTCGGGTGTGTTCGTTACTGAGAACTGTTTCTCTATTTGCTCTACGTCCTGGGTATTAGATACCGGGTCAGGATCCCATATATGTAATCAGTTACATGGGCTAAGGAAAGGTAGAGAACTTGGAGAAGGTGATAAAGACATTAGAGTTGGAAATGGTGCAATTGTTGCAGCTAAAACTGTTGGGGAATATCACCTTGTATTACCAACTGGTAATACATTGGTTCTGAACGAATGCTATTACATGCCGAACCTGATATGCAACATTATATCAGTTTCTTTATTAAGTAAAGAGGGATATAATTTTTTATTACAGGACAATGTTATGAACATTTTCCGTAACCAAAAGTTGGTTGGATCAGGCACGTTGTGCAATGGCATTTATGTTCTAAATCAATCAACAGTTCTGAGTATAACAAACACACACAAGAGGAAGAGTTCTGAACTGAACGAATCCTTCTTGTGGCATTGTAGACTGGGTCACATCAATGCGACACGACTGGCTAAGTTGCATAAGGATGGGTATTTGAAACCATTCGAATTTTCATCTTATGACACTTGCCAGTCATGTCTCAAAGGCAAGATGACCAAAACTCCGTTTACGGGACACGGAGAAAGAGTTACCGAACTCTTGGGACTAATACATAGTGATGTATGCGGTCCCATGTCTACACATGCCAGGGATGGTTCTTCGTACTTCATTACATTCACTGACGATCTCTCAAGATACGGACATGTGTACTTAATAAGACACAAGTCTGAAGCTTTTGAGAAATTTAGAGAATATAAACAAGAAGTCGAAAAACAAACCGGAAAAAGTATTAAAATCCTACGATCTGATCGAGGAGGTGAATACTTGAGCAATGAATTCCTGGACTTCCTAAAAGAGAATGGGATTCTCTCTCAGCTTACTCCTCCGTATACACCACAGCACAACGGTGTATCGGAGCGGAGGAACCGCACCCTATTGGATATGGTGCGCTCTATGATGAGTACAGCTGAGTTACCTATTTCCTTCTGGGGGTATGCGCTTGAGACAGCGGCATACCTATTGAATCAAGTTCCAACTAAATCTGTACCTACCACACCATATGAGATATGGAGTGGGAAGAGACCATGTCTTAAACGAGTTAAGATATGGGGTTGTCTGGCCTATGTCAAAAGGCAAAATCCAGACAAACTCGAGGCACGGTCAGTTCTATGTAAGTTTGTGGGATATCCTAAACATTCAAATGGATATTTTTTCTACCACAGTGAACAACAAAAAGTGTTTATTGCTCAACATGCCACCTTTTTAGAAAAGGAATTTCTTGCAAAAGAGATTAGTGGCTCTGAGGTAGAACTGGAAGAAGTTTCAGAAACACAAACTATAACTGAAGATTTAGTGGAACCAGAAGATTCGGTAGTACCCGACGAACCTCAGCCTCTCCGGCGATCTAGTAGGGTTTCTCGTCCACCTGAGAGATACTACGGTTTTCTCATTGATGGTGGAAGCGAGGATTGCATCATGGAGGATGATGACCCAACTAGCTTCGAGCAGGCCATCACGAGTGGGGACTCAGTGAAATGGCTGGATGCTATGCGGTCCGAGATGGAATCCATGTACACCAACAAAGTATGGACTTTGGAAGTTGCTCCTGAAGGGGTAAAACCCATTAGGAGCAAGTGGATCTTCAAGAAGAAACTTGGTGTAGATGGGAAAGTGGAGACTTTCAAAGCTAGACTTGTTGCAAAGGGTTTTCGTCAAAGACCAGGTGTGGACTATGACGAAACCTTTTCTCCAGTGGCTATGCTTAAATCCATCCGGATCATGCTTGTCATCGCTGCATATCAAGATTACGAAATCTGGCAAATGGATGTTAAGACCGCCTTTCTAAATGGTGATTTAGAAGAGTGCGTGTACATGACTCAGCCAGAGGGCTTCGTAGATAGTGGGAGCAGCGGGAAGGTGTGTAAGCTGCTTAAATCCATTTATGGATTAAAAAAAGCATCACGGAGTTGGAACATCTGCTTTGACGTCGTTATCAAAGAGTTTGATTTCGTCAAAAATCCAGATGAACCTTGTATTTACAAGAAGGTGGCAGAGAGTAAGGTTGTCTTCCTCGTATTGTACGTGGACGACATACTCTTGATAGGAAATGACATTCCTATGCTGCAATCGGTCAAGCTCTTCTTATCACAAAGATTCTCAATGAAAGATCTTGGTGATGCCTCCTGCATATTGGGAATTAGGATCTATAGAGATAGATCCAAACGGATATTGGGATTGTCCCAATCCAGGTACATTGACACCATACTAAAAAGGTTTAGTATGGAAGATTCCAAGCGTGGGAACTTACCCACGATCTCTGGAGTCACTCTCTCCAAAAAGATGTCTCCCAAGACTGATTTGGAGAGAGCTCGCATGCAAGGGATACCCTATGCTTCGGCTGTAGGCTCTATCATGTATGCGATGCTATGTACCAGATCTGATGTAGCATACTCACTAAGTGTAGTGAGCAGGTATCAAGCTGATCCTGGAGAGAGTCACTGGACAGCTGTGAAGAGCATTCTCAAGTACTTACGAAGGACTAGAGATATGTTCTTGGTGTATGGTAACGGAGAGCTCCAAGTGGAGTCCTTTACCGATTCGAGCTTCCAGAGTGATAAGGACGACTCTAGGTCGCAGTCGGGCTTTGTCTTTACCCTTTACGGAGGGGCGGTTAGCTGGAAGAGTTCCAAGCAGGAAACCGTGGCAGACTCGACGATGGAGGCTGAATACATCGCTGCCAACGATGCTGCCAAAGAGGCTGTCTGGATCAAGAAGTTCATTGCTGAACTTGGAGTGGTTCCATCCATTGAGCATCCAATACCTTTGTATTGCGATAACAATGGAGCGGTGGCTTTGGCCAAGGAACCCAGGTCCCATTAGCGATCCAGGCATATTCTGAGGCGGTATCACCTGATCCGGGAGATAGTTGATCGCCGGGAGATCGAGGTCAGGAGGGTTGACACGAAGAACAACACGGCGGATCCACTCACGAAGGCCATTCCCCAGATACAGTTTGAGAGACTCTTCGGGATGCTCGGTATGCGATACTACAGCAGCTGGCCCTAGTGCAAGTGGGAGATTGTTAGTTGTATGTATGCCCTAGAGGCCAGTATTGTACAGATGATGTATATTATATTGGATGCTTGGACATATATAGAGATGACTTTCTTGCTCGATATGATAGTATGCTATCTGGTTACTCTTTATCTTAACATGTATACTAGTCTCTTTATACTGTCTTATAGTTACATGTTGGTAAAGCCCTTAGGATGTGTACTTGACTGCCTGGACTATGATGCAGATCATACTAGTGGGGACATGGTAGTCCATAAGTACATCCTTCAAGGTCCCTAGTCATGGGTGTATCGAGACGGGGCATCGATATACCAGTGTAGACTAGCGTATACGCTTCTCGACCCATGAGATGGGCGATGGATGATCCCATGTCCATTGGTGTTTGACATCAGAGATGGTATGCGGGTGCTCAGTGGAGACTAGGTACACTGGACGGACTCGCCGAGAACTCCCAGATGGTATTATACCTCACGTCAGATGGCAGTTCTCAGGTGACACTTGTACAGGTTAGTCTGTAGACCCGAGATCGTCATAGAGTCTTGTGTGATTCCCACTGTGCTTTGATCTCCACCCTACCACGTCCATGAGGGCGTGCAAAACGGTGGTCTTTGGGTACAGTCCCGAGTCACATGGAGGCAATGAGCGATAGGAGGGGTTTCGTCTCTCCCGGTATTGGGAGTTGATGTTGCGCTGTGCTCGATTGGCCGTAACAGGGAAGTCCCTGGCCAGGGCTGATCAGAGATTTGCTGGTAAGTGTTACCAGTAGTTTCTCGACCCGTTATGAGCCTCACATCGGCACGACTTATCGGTTATTGGGGTCTGACGTATACCACCCCTAGACTTGATATGCGACGTATCAGACGAACAGACCGGACTGTACGGTAAGTGTTACTGGTTGGATTCACAGGAGTGTGAGCGGACTAGCTCGTCGATCTTCTGATCGCTCAATACCCGGATGGCCGTTACGTTTAGCAGACCGCTTGCAGCTTGTGGATGCTTGATATGATCATCATCTGCTACCGGCGTATTGACGAGTCTTTAGAGTCCTACACAGAGGTTTCCTGGCTCAAGCGAAACGAAATAGGAGCGCATATGAGATATGTGCGGGACCGAGAATAATGCGTGTATGTGATACCGTATTTCATTCTCACGATGAATGTTTCGATTGGTTATATTCGATATGACCTAGTTATCGAATCATTGATTCGATAAATCGATACATTGGATACTAGTCGGTTATGTGCGACATGACCGGATCATTGAATCAAATGTTGATTTAATGATTTAATGTATAATTATATATTTGATATATTACTTTGCATTAACTAGTATTGGTTCATTTTAAAAGGATTTTCTCACTTGATGCACATTGTATATGTGATATATTTTTTGTGCACTTGATTGTATCATGTTTGATGATACTTGCTCACTTGGGTTTGTGTGAAGATTAAACCATGGTTATATGAATGGTTAGGGTTTTGATTATTTATTTAGTTATTTATTTATTTATTCATTTTGGAAATAGTTAAGTATGGTGGCTTATTTTGTTTTATGTTGAAACTTCAGGAAGCTTTGAAAAAGTCCACCATTCTTATCTCTTCCTTAACCTTAACCATTCCAACTAACCTTAGTTTAATCTCTACACTTGACCATGGTAAACATTATGATAAGTATTGATTTTCTTTTCATTTTAAATAACTTATCATAATATTTCCTTCTTGATCATCTTCTTCTTCAAGAAAGAAACCTTCATGCCATCAATGGCAACTTGAGATCTAAAGTGAGAAATCCAATTCTAAAGTGAACCCACCTCCTATTTCTTCACCCTCTACCTCTTGCCAAGTTGTTTTGGGTGTTTACTTCACAAGTTTCACAACTTGGTGAAGTCGGAGCTTGAACTTGCGATGCCTCGACGTAGATCATCTTCAGCACGAAGCCGACGACCTATTCCGCTCGTTTTTCCGATGAAGCCGACGAATGAGTCTAGGATTCGAGATGGACAGTGAGAGGACGCCTACGTGGAGCCGAGGAAGAGGATAACCGGATCTACAAAGGTTGTAGCCTCTCTCCTTTAGTTAATATGTTAACTAATTTAGTATTTCGCCTAGAATTCTAGTCTAAGATCCGTGTTAGGGTTTCTCGGCACCATAATTTTTGTAAATTGGCATGGTTGATGCCTTGTGAGACCTCTATAGGGTGCCTAGGAACCCTACAGTAGCAAGTTTTACTTGCCTCAGAACAAAGGTCGAGATGCAGGCGGCCTGGTGCGACATGTCACGATACGGTGTTTGAAACGGCACGACACTGTACTGGGTCTAGTCGCGATCTGGTGTGCGGTCTGGGCGCGATCTGGGTGCGATCTGGTACGCGATCTGGACGCGATCTGGTGTGCGATCTAGGCGCGATCTGGACTTGGCTCAAGGGTCAGAGCAAGGTGTGATGGGATTGGGGTATCTAGGACGGAGGATGGGGAGACACGACGATACGCCATGGTTTTCCGGCGATGGTCGACAGCCAAGAACCAAACAAAAAGAGAAGAAGGAGGAGAAGAAGGAGGAGAAGAAGAAGGGGCTGACTGGGGTTTAAGGGAAGAGAGAGGGAGGTCGAGGTGACGAAGATGGTAATGACGGGGTCGGAGCCTCCGGCGAGAATCGACGACAAGGCAGCGGATTTTTCTTGGGGTCGTGCAGGGTTGTTGTGGTGAGGTTGGTGAGCTCGGGAAGAAGAGAGGAGAGAGGTGAGGAGAGGGTGGCCGTGAGGGGTGAGGCGACGACGACGTGGTCGCCGGCGAGAAGGGTGCAGCGAGGATGGGTCGCGGGCTCTTGGGTCGTAGGGTTCTCGTCGGGAAAGGTTGTTGGGGAGAGCGAGATGAGCGGGGAGAGAGAAAGTGAGGTCGAGGAGATGAGGCGACGACGACGTGGTCGCCGGCGGTGAGACGAGACGTGGGTTCGAGCGAGAATCAAGGCGGGAAAACGAAAATGGGTGAGGAGAGAGAAGACGTGGGCTGGAAAAGAAGCATGGGTTGTGAATATATATATATATATATATATATATATATATATATATATATATATAGTAAGAGGAGAGAGAAATTGAATGGGATTAGGTTGTTAAGATTAGATTAAATATTGGTTTAAGAAATATTTTATATACATATACTAACTTTTGAACTGTTGGTATTAGATTAGGATAATATATATATATATATATATATATATATATATATAAATATATAGAATAATATAAAACGTAAACAGTTTAGAATATATAAGAAGAATATAATATTATAATATTAATCCGTTTTGAGATTTTGGCAAATACAAACCTACTCCAAAACACGTCCGGGTCGGGTCTAAAAATCCAGATTTAAAATATGAAAAATATATGCGACTTCCAAATTTCAAAATGAATACCCAGTTAAAGAAAATGCATACCCCCAAGAACGGATGCATGTACGTGCGCGTAGCCATCCAAATATGTCCGTTTCACTGAACGGGACGAGAACAAGATGCACGGATGCTACCACGGGGTTGGAGGTATCATACAGGATATGAAATATATTTTAAAAATATTTTTCGTGACTTAAAAAGTTATATGGTAAAAGATGACATGCTAGATAAAATGCCAGTATGCGATAAAGTTAAAAATGCACAAGTCTACATAACAGGTCAGGGTGATTCATAAATAAGAATCAAACAGGTTCAAGCAAGCGGGTCGGGTCGAATGCAATGTAAAGTGTAAAATATCATTCGCACCCAAACACGCTAAATCAAGAAAAGACCATAGATAGGTAAATACGGAAACTGGAATTGGTATAAATGAACTCGGGTGTTACATTATACCCAACTACAAAAGAATTTCGTCCTCGAAATTCCAAGAACAAGAAAGGATAAACAATCAAGAAACTATAAGAATAGATGTGGAAACTTCGGACTTCATCTTCTCGTTCCCCAAGTTTATCTTCCATGTGAGCGATTACCCCAAGAAACAAATACAAGAGGTGTAACTTTGGTCTTAAAACTTTTCCTCTTCGATCCATAGTCGACATCGGTCGCTCCTCAAA
Source organism: Agapanthus africanus (assembly GCA_030015575.1). Taxonomy (NCBI): domain Eukaryota; kingdom Viridiplantae; phylum Streptophyta; class Magnoliopsida; order Asparagales; family Amaryllidaceae; genus Agapanthus; species Agapanthus africanus. The sequence continues at coordinate 539,826,540 of CM057345.1, read as the reverse complement.
AGCCAAATCTTCTCGTACAGTCAGTTTCGAATGATCCAACACATGTGTTTCATCTCTAACATACTTATGGAGTTGAGATATGTGAAACACATCGTGCACATTCGCCAAGGACTGCGGTAACGCCAAACGATACGCTACCACACCAACACGCTCCAAAATCTTAAAGGGTCCGACGAATCGAAGACTGAGTTTTCCTCGACTTCCGAAACGAATCACCTCTCTAGTCGGTGATATCTTCAAGAATACCAAATCACCAACCACGAGCTCCAGAGGTCTTCTTGATGTATCTGCTCAACTCTTCTGCCAATCTTGCGCTGCCTTCATATGATTCCGGATAGTATTAACTCTCTCAACTGTCTGCACGATCAAATCCGGTCCCAACAATCTTCGTTCACCTACATCGTCCCAACAAACCGGTGAACGACACTTGCGACCATAAAAAGCTTCGAATGGAGCCATCTGAATCGTTGCCTGGAAACTGTTGTTGTAAGAAAACTCCACAAAATGTAGATGATCCTCCCATGAACCTTTGAAGTCCAACATGCAAGCTCTCAACATATCTTCAAGAGTTTGGATCGTTCTCTCCGACTGGCCATCAGTTTGAGGATGATAAGCTGTGCTAAATTTCAATCGAGTCCCCAAACTTTCTTGTAAGCTCTGCCAAAAGTGTGATAAGAACCGAGTGTCACGATCGGACACGATGCTCACCGGTACTCCATACAATCTTACAATCTCCTGCATGTACTGCTCCGCCAAAGTCTCTGTTGATTGACCAACCCGGAAAGGAATGAAATGAGCTGCCTTGGTCAATCGATCAACAATCACCCATACTGCATTGTTGCCCTTTAGACTCCGCGGTAGAGCTGTCACGAAATCCATGGTTATATGTTCCCACTTCCACTGAGGAATCGGAAGTGGTTGCAGTAAACCAGCAACCTTTTGATATTCAGCCTTAACTTGCTGACACACCAAGCACTTTGCCACAAAGCGAGCAATCTCCCGTTTCATGCCTTCCCACCAGAAATGCTGTCGTATATCTCGGTACATCTTCGTGCCTCCTGGATGTATGGAATAAGCTGAGCTGTGTGCCTCCTTCATAAGTTCTTCACGAATATCCCCCTTTGGCATACACACACGGCTACCATACCTCAACGAACCATTTTCATGGATCAATAAATCTATTTGAAGTCTAGCTCCAACCTGTTCTCGAAACTTTTGCAATCTAGGGTCCTACGATTATGTTGCTATAATATTTTCGATTAACAACGAATGTACTTGCAGCTGCATCAATCGTCCCGAAGAATGCGGTAGCATAACCTCCAAATCAAATCTTTGAAAGTCTTCAATGAGTTCCTTCCGTGTAGTCAACATCTGAATTGCTGGCAACTGGCTAAGCGCATCCAGTACAATATTAACCTTTCCCGGATGGTACCTAAAATCGAGATCATAGTCAGCCATCAGCTCCAACCATCCACGCTGCCTCATATTAAGCTCCTTCAGGGTGAACACGTACTTTAGGCTTTTATGATCGGTGAATACTTCGACTCCTTTCGCCCAAAAGTAGTGTCTCCAAGTTTTCAAAGCGAAAAATCACAGCTGCTAGCTTCCAATCCATAAGTTGGGTAATTCTGCTCATGGGCCTTCAGCCGTCTCGACGCGTAAGCTACAACCTTCCCATGCTGCATCAAACACGTCCAAATCCTCTTCCCAGATACGTCGCTATGAAACACCAATTCTCCGGAACCATCTGGTACGGTCAAAATAAGAGCGGTTATCCATCCTTGCCTCAACGCCTCAAGGGCTAACACACACTTGTCCGTCCACACCAATGGTACTTCCTTGCACGTAAGCTTGGTCAAGGCTTAGCCAAACGAGCAAAATTCTCCACCAACCTTCTATATATCCTGCAAGTCCAAGAAAACTTCTAATCTCTACAACGTTCTTCGGAATCGGCCACTCTTGAACTGCTGCAATCTTCCCTAGATAAACGGAAATTCCATCTCCAGCTACGATATGCCCCAAAACTTTACTTCTTCAAACCAAACTCGCAGTTGCTCATCTCTGCATACAATCTTTCTTGCATCAATGTCTGCAGTGCGATCTTCAAGGGTGCCGCATGCTCTTTAATACTCCTCGAGTAGACCAGAATATCTTCAATGAACACCATTATAAACTGGTCCAAGAATGGTGAAAAGATTCGGTTCATCAAGTCCATAAATATCGTCGGTACATTCCTTACTCCGAAGGGCATCACTAAACACTCGTAATGTCCATACCGAGTCGGAACGCAGTCTTGCAGTTATCTTCTGGTTTAACTCGGACCTGATGATATCCAGATCGCAAATCCAGTTTCGAGAATACCCTTACGCCACTAAGCTGCTCAAACAATTCGCCAATGCGGGGATCAGGTACTGTTCTTAATAGTCACTCGATCAAAATTTTCGATAATCGATGCATATCCTCCTTATGCCATCTTTCTTCTTTACTAGAAAAACTGGAGCTCTCCAAAGTGAGTTGCTGCTGTGAATTCACTCCTTCTCTAGAAATTCGGTAACTTGCTTCTTGACTTCTTCCAACTCCACTGGTGCCATTGGATAGTACTCCTTTGAGATTGACGCTGCACCAGGAATAAGATCAATTGCGAACTCCACGTCTCGCTTCGGCGGTAAACCCGAGGTGTCTTTGAACACGTCCAAGAATTCTCGAACTAGCCAATGCTTCTTCCTTACTAACTTCCATCAACGAAAGAACCTGGTTTGTCGGCCTAGCCCTAAACTCAACTGGCCCGACAGAACTGCTTCCTCCAGCAAAACAAACTCCGGATGTCCGGGAATCTGGAGAATCACTTTCCTTTCCTTATGATCAATACGAGCGTGGAAAGTACCGCGAAAATCCATTCCCAAGACAACAACAAACAAAGGGGTGCACCAGAATTGAATAATTCTAATGCGGGAAAGAAGAACAAGTAAAATACCAAGACGACTTCATCCGAAGTCAAGATACTGAAGAGGATTAAGCACGGTAAACATAATTCAAGCTGGCGATAAAACAAGAACTGGCAAGCAATAAAACCGAGAGAAGCAAGGTATTATAACGACCATGGAATAAGGAAGTGAATCAAAACTAGGACTCCAAGTTACTTAAATAGAGTACCGCATTGTAACCATGCTGCAGTTCATGGGTACAATTACATAACTCCACCCAAGTCGCCCAAATCCTAGTATCAGAATCAAGAAACAGGGAGAAACAATAGAGAACCAAAAAGGTTTCAGGTCGAAATGCAAAGTGGTTTACATATCGTTGATTGATCTCAAAAACTATCTATTACCCAATCAAGAACGGCGTCGTTTTGCAGCAAGCCGGTGAGTACGGGTCGGTCCACAGGAATGTTGTGAATCTCCTATTTGCGCTAACGAGTTAATTCCGAAGGGTGTTCAGATTTCTTATTAAATCTAAAATCTAAATCTATCTATCTATGATTATCTAGATCTTGTCTTGTTAGGGTTAGGTTTAGGGATGGTTTGGAAATGCAAGTAAATCTCAACGCTTTCTATACCCGAATGAAGATCTATGAGGAGTTATTGTAATTATCAATAAAGGGGATTAGATCCATTCAGGAAGGTGTTCCTTCCTCTAAGTTCTTGTCCTTCCTTTAGAGATCCTTACCCTAACCTCCATGGAAAACGCGCGCAACCGGGCCTTTATACTACGGTGTCATCGTTACCTCGAGGGGTAGGATGCCGTAGGGCGCGGTGTGTGCGTGTATGCATGGAGTCCTATTGTAAATATTTGATGGGTAAGAAAGGGATGAGAGATCCCATCTCTAAAAATCCTTCCCCAAAGCTAACTCTAAACAATTTTCTACGGTAATGAATTAAATCTACCTAGGACAAAGAATTAAAATCTAAACTAGAGCAATTAATTAAATCTACATACAGATGGCTCTCTCCAATCATCAAAGCAGGTTTGTCAGATCTGAATTTCTGAATCGAAAAGAGGCACCGATGCTCTCCATAAAGAATTCTGAATTTAATATTAAAAGGAGGCATGGAAAAGAATACAAGCTTTAGAGTTTCTATTTATAGAGAATAGGAAACCCTAGGTTACATTTTGATCCGCATGTCTAAATTTACAAAAATAGCCCTAGGTCAATTTTTCAGCGCCGCTAAAAGAACTTGGTAGAAAATCATGAAGCCCGGGCATTGGATGGCCGCGGAACCGCGGCATTGGTGGGCTTGGGCCACGGTTCTGCGGCCCTTTGGAAAGATTAGCTGCTGAAAATTTTGGGTTATGTTCTGGATCTTTTTGGGCTTCTGGTTCTTTGGTTCTTTTGTCAATTGGGCTTTTACATTGGTTCCAGATCTTCAGTAAACAATTTGCATTGGCTTTTTAGCCGTTTGCCTTGACATTTCGGACCTTGCGTTGTCTTGTTGATTGTGAACTGTTCTTCGTCTAAGCTTGACTAGGATCCTTCTATTTGTTGGTCAAAAGTCCCGCTTCTGTATCATCTTTCGTCTTTTTCACTGTTTTCTGTCCAAGAACCTGTAACCTGTAATATGTAGCAGACATGCGTCAAAAGCACCTGTTTATTTATAAAAAGAATAAAAATGGAGAATATAATAATACAATATTATGGTGTGAACAAATACCCCCAAACTTATCTTTTGCTCGTCCTCGAGCAAACTTATTTTTTTTATTCTCTACAAAAACCTAACCGCACTTTCGCAGGGAAACGCGATTGCACTGAGCTCGTGCAACAATCCGTTAAACCTCTAGGTGTCCCTAGTAGGAGGAGTGTTGTCTCCTGAGGGTTTTCAGCGGATACTACCCATAAAATCCTATCAATTCGGCTTTTCAACTTTTGTTCTCCAATTAGGTTTTCTAACAAGGGATTCTATTATTTTCGACTTGTAAATTATCCACCCATATTCTTCACTCTTCCTTATCATCTAACTTAAGATTATATATGTTCCATAGACTTACTTAGCTTTCGGCATCTCTTAAGTTTTTCTTCTAGGGTTCCATCTCCATTTAGGAATTTCTATCAACTCTACTAAACATACAAGTTCTATTCTTCACTCCTTTCTCTCCTCTAAACTCCAATCACATATCCCCACGTGTGTGTATAAATCACCCCTATACTTGGAAATTCAAATCAAGCAATCATACCCTTGTCCGTTGTCCAAAGTACTTATTAGTAGGTGAATTTTTAATTGAATTTTGCTTACACATCTTTCATGCGACTGTTAATATTTCTTGAGGTACCAACAACCGATTACAAGATATGTTTGCACTTTAAAGCGTAATTCCTAGTCTTGCAACACCCAAGGCTTTAGCAGTGACTCCCAAACCAGTTGGTCTAAGGCACTAGGTGATGAAGCACTCTCGCTAAATATTTTTCTATTTTTACAGCTTTAAGTAATCACAAAAACCAGTGTTCATTTTTTTTATTCACTCTTTTTTTTCCTTTTTTTTTGTACTAAGGACTTTAGACAAGAGCATTTCAAGGTCTCTTCTACTATTCCAAGTTTCAAGGTGCGTGATCGTGCAAATTGTAGGGTATACGTTTTCAGAATCTAGACTTAAACTAGGAATTATTTTTCAAACTTATACTCTAATAAAATATCAATACTTTTCCTTTATTTCGACTTAGCCCAAGAAGTGAACCCAAAATTTGCCTATTTCTAAATAAACTACAAAGACATATACTTTCTACCATTAAACTTTAAGGGAGGTTATTTTTAGGATTTTTAATTTACTAAGTCTAAGATCTAATTGTTCCTAGCCAGTTAACCTATTTGTAAAACTCAAGTCAATTAAGCCAGAATTGAATACAATAATTTTTATAATTTTTAAAATTTTTCAATTTTTATGGGTTTTAAAATAAGTATGCAAATGCAAAAATATGTACAAATGAATGCGAAGGAAGAAAACGTACCGAGCATACCCCCAAACTTAAACTTGATAGTGTCCTCACTGTCATGCTACACCAAAAGGGTCAAAATGCCGACACTCCCTTGTTTATTTATTTATAATTTTTTTATTTTATTGTTTTGAAATTTTTTATTTTTTATTTTTATAGAAAAAGAAAACAAAAAAATATATATACATATATACAACAAGGTTCCCCCCAAACTTAAGCTTGGCCTTACACAAGCCAAAGGTTAGCACCAACCATTCAAAAATCTTATCGTGGTACTGATCTAGTTGGTGAAAGAATGGGATGGAAAGAAAAGAGATGAGAAACACACGAGACCGTGTGGGAAGAAGAGAATATGGTCTCGGTGGGGGAGAAGAATGGCGGAAAGAAGAAAGAAGTGGAGTACGATCTTGAGGGTGTAAAGCGAGTGAATAAATTAGCGCAATTTGTGATGACCGATGTGTTAAAAGCAATTGCGCTAACTTATCAACCCGTCGAGAAATGGGGTCAAATCCCTCAAGATTCGCAAGAAGACATGGGTACGCCGAACTTGGTATTGGAGATGAAAGCGGAACGGTCTCTTGTACGGTCGAAACGATGGAAAGGAGGGAAGGTGATATAACAGTGAAAGGTTTAGGAGGATGAATTGGAAAATCAGACACGTCAAACAAAAATGGTTCAACCTCAATATGATCCTCAAAACTCTCCTCATAATCCTTCTCAAAATTCAACCCATCCATGCAATTATCATCAAAATCCAGACGCATATGAAGTTCGGGAGAAACATCTAATGATTCGGGGTGATGAATTTGACACAAAATTTCAATTAAATCTACGGGTTCATCATCCAAAATTTTCCCGGCGTCTATATCCTTAATCAAGTGAAAGTCAATTTCTTTAGACACCTCCTCAAAAGCATGGATGTTTATCAATGTAGGTTCTAGAGTGGAAGTGTAAAGGTCAAACGGATTAGGTGTTGTTTCACTCGAAAGGGGTTCTTCACAATTTGGCAAATCCAACACTACAAAATCACACAACTCGTTTTTATTTTCAACAGGTGAACTATTTAGGGCAATCGATGGAAAACTGGAGTTGTGGGCTTCAATTGGGTAAGGGTAGGTTTGATTTGGAAATCCTCTCTCATTCTCACTCTGTCCAACCGCCTCCTTATTCATTCAAAAATTTGAAGCTAGCGGGAAACTAGCTATCGGTTCACTAGGTTGCATAAGGGCGGCCATGGACGCTTCCACATTCCTAACCATTTTGTTTGTTGCTGCAAAATACGCTTCCAACGATCTTCCAAACTAGACTTGGGTGGTGAGGGGGTTTCGGTAAAAGATTCGAAATCGTGTGGATATGCAAAACTCCCAACAGGCTGTGTAGAAGCAGTGTCTAGTGAAGGTGGAAAGGTCGGGTAGGACTGGTAGGAAGTGGGTGGTTGGGCAGGGGTAGGGTCAACATGTGGATAAAAAAGTAAATAATCGTGCGGATCCCTAAAACTAAATGAGTGGAGAGGGGTGAAAGATCGGCTGCGAGATTGAGCAATATGCTCAGCAATGGACATCGGCTTAGGAGTGACAGAAGGACTTGAAAAAGTGGTATCAACATATGGAGGTGGTAAAGGTTGACTTGGTTGACACAAAGTGGGTTGAAAAGTCAAACTGTTTCTCCTAGACGCCTCTATTTGATCTTTCAAAGATTTTTTAGGCAAGGAAGGATCGTCTTTAAATTGACCGAACAAATTGACGTACGACGCAAAATTAGGTTCGGGATACCAAAGTTCGACAAGTGATTTATTATGTGGGGTACCCATGTTAGAAGAAAGGGGGAAAGAAGGAAAGTTGGTTGGTGCAAGGATTTATTTGCGGCAAAAGTTTGCATGTTTCTATAAAAGATTTGTCCTTTCTTTCTTTTTCTCTTTATTTGGAAATTGTTGCAAAAAAATTGTTGATAAAAGATATGCAACAGAAAAATATTACTTGCAATCAATTTTTAATTTAAACTTAGGCGCAAAAATCCTGCACAAGATTTGTTATATGGAAGGGAATATATTTTATAGCTCACGGAATCCTGCAGGAATTTCCAGAAAAGATATTTCAAAAATTACAGAGGAGGAACGGATAAGCTTACAGAAAAGTTTTCACGAGATAATGCCACGAGATGGCCACGTTTCCGCTGCCCAAGCGCCTTATTGCCGCGGTTTAGCGGTTCTCTGGACGACACGGTTCCCCAAAATTTTTTGTATTCGCTGAATCGGAAACAAGGCCGCGATTCCGCGGTTTAAGTCAGGTTTCGGCCGCGGAAAAACGGCGCGGTGGGGGGTTCAATGCTCGAGATTTTTTCTGCTGTTCTGTTTTTGAAATCCTTCTCTGTTCTGATCTCCTGATTTCTGTTTCGCCTTCTGGAAATTTCCAGATCCGTCTCGATTGTTCCTGCAAGATTCACACAACAAAGTACCCTTTCCAAAAAAAATAACAATTGATATATTTTTATAATTTTTGGATATTTTAGATTTTTATGATTTTTTTTTAATTTAAGATTAACCCGAAATTGCAAAAAGGAAAGTTCTACGCCATCCCCGGCAACGGCGCCATTTGATTGATCTCAAAAACTATCGATTACCGCAATCAAGAACGGCGTCGCTTTGCAGCTAGCCGGTGAGTACGGGTCGGTCCACAGGGATGTTGTGAATCTCCTATTTGCGCTAACGAGTTAATTCCGAAGGGTGTTCGGATTTCTTATTAAATCTAAAATCTAAATCTATCTATCTACGATTATCTAGATCTAGTCTTGTTAGGGTTAGGTTTAGGGATGGTTTGGAAATGCAAGTAAATCTCAACGCTTTATATACCCGAATGAAGATCTATGAGGAGTTATGGTAATTGTCAATAAAGGGGATTAGATCCATTCGGGAAGGTGTTCCTTCCTTTAGGTTCTTGTCCTTCCTTTAGAGATCTTTACCCTAACCTCCATGGAAAATGTGCGCAACCGGGCCTTTATACTACGGTGTCATCATTACCTCAAGGGGTAGGATGCCGTAGGGTGCGGTGTGTGCGTGTATGCATGGAGTCCTATTGTAAATATTTGATGGGTAAGAAAGGGATGAGAGATCTCATCTCTCAAAATCCTTCCCCAAAGCTAACTCTAAACAATTTTCTACGGCAATGAATTAAATCTACCTAGGGCAAAGAATTAAAATCTAAACTAGAGCAATTAATTAAATCTACATACAGATGGCTCTTTCCAATCATCAAAGCAGGTTTGTCAGATCTGAATTTCTGAATCGAAAAGAGGCACCGATGCTCTCCATAAAGAATTCTGAATTTAATATTAAAAGGAGGCATGGAAAAGAATACAAGTTTTAGAGTTCCTATTTATAGAGAATAGGAAATCCTAGATTACATTTTGATCCGCATGTCTAAATTTACAAAAATAGCCCTAGGTCAACTTTTCAGCGCCGCTAAAAGAACTTGGTAAAAAATCATGAAGCCCGGGCATTGGATGGCCGCGGAACCGCGGCATTGGTGGGCTTGGGCCGCGGTTCCTCAGCCCTTTGGAAAGATTAGCTGCTGAAAATTTTGGGTTATGTTCTGGATCTTTTTGGGCTTCTGGTTCTTTGGTTCTTTTGTCAATTGGGCTTCTACATTGGTTCCAGATCTTCAGTGAACAATTTGCATTGGCTTTTTAACCGTTTGCCTTGACATTTCGGACCTTGCGTTGCCTCGTTGATTGTGAACTGTTCTTCGTCTAGGCTTGACTAGGATCCTTCTATTTGTTGGTCAAAAGTCCCGCTTCTGTATCATCTTTCGTCTTTTTCACTGTTTTCTGTCCAAAAACCTGTAACCTGTAACATGTAGCAGACATGCGTCAAAAGCACCTGTTTATTTATAAAAAGAATAAGAATGGGGAATATAATAATACAATATTATGGTGTGAACAATCGTCCAAACAAGGGATCAAGAGAAAGATATGATTCAAAAATCACGATATCAAGGTGGCAGGACATGTTCCTAATCACGAGTATTCTGATTCGTGTATTGGGTCCAATACCCAACTACAAAAGAATCAAACCCGATTAACCTATATCCTATAGCTCTGATACCAAAAGAACCATGTCACGCCCCGCTTCCCAGAGTACGCTAAGCTGGGCACGTGACATAGCCAACTATGCTACCTGTGGATAGGAAAAATCCCTCCACAGTCACATTACGGCTGCAGAGATATCAAGAACAGGAAAGTAAACTAAACTATCTAGTACGTGTCCATGAGCCAGAATGAAAGAGTCAAGAAGTAATGATATGCGGAAGCAAAAGATACAATAATGAAACCTGGAAAGTAAGACAACATACCGACAAGAACTTCACCGCTCAGTCTAACAACGGCAATACTCCTGCCCAGTCCGCAACAAGGTAGAAGAATCTGGGCCATGCAAAACCCAGACGTCAGCGCGTCATGTCATCAAGTAATAAAATATAAACAGGGTAACAGGCAATGCAAATATAATCATGAATGAAAAGCAGGTGTAACAGTAATATAAATCAGGGCAGTGAAGGGTAGTGTGCAGTGAGTAAACTAACTGTTCTATTGGGTTTTCTACTCTCAAGTCTTTGAAATCAATTTGATGAATTAGCGATGTAACTCAATAGTATCCCGTGCATGCCCGGGACCACGGTCTACAGACTCTCGGGCTGAAACCGAGACGTGCCGCTAGGCACTAACAGGAAATGAGTACAGACCAACGATATCAGCAGCATCGTCACGAGGCGGGCCTAGCCTCTAAAACTGATCAGTATAAGCGAGCAACTGTCGAGTTACAAGTCAGGATTTCATCATTGATTTCCCCATGCCCCCAAGTTATATGTGTCAAGTCAGGTATTCTGTAATCAAGGACTAATGCCAACACAAGATCAAGTAAGAGCAGGTTTGTCTGGATAGACAACAGGAACAGTCCATGAGGACTACATGTCAGGTTGGTTGGCATTAGACACAAGATCAGGTAACGGGTCAAGCCATGGTATATCAGGTCAAGTCAAGTAGTGTACGGTACCATGTCGGGTCAATCAATATGTGTGTAGCAAGTCGGGCCAGTGTGTAATAGATGCCATTATAACTAAAACAAGTCAAGGATGCACACGGGTGTCCAATAGAGTAAACTATAGAAAGGGTACCATAAACTAGGTAATTATTTATTTTGTGATTAAAATATAAACGCGGTTAATAGGTTCAATAAAGTAAATGCAACGGGGAGGTTTCAAGTTTTGAAACTAAAATGATATAACGTGACATCGAACATGAAAAAGGGAAATTATGGTATTAAAGTTAAACTACAGGTTTAATGTGCCATCAAATGTATATATAATATATTAAGTAGTATGTAGCAAGTTTTACTTGCCTCAGAACAAAGGTCGAGATGCAGGCGGCGTGGTGCGACATGTCACGATACGGTGTGTGAAACGGAACGACACGGTACTGGGTCTAGTCGAGATCTGGTGCGCGGTCTGGGCGCGATCTGGTGCGCGATCTGGGCGCGATCTGGGGCGATTTGGACTTGGCTCAGGGGTCAGAGCAAGGTGTGATGGGATTGGGGTATCTAGGACAGAGGATGGGGAGACACGACGATACGCCATGGTTTTCCGACGATGGTCGACAGCCAGGAACCAAACAGAAAGAGAAGAAGTAGTAGAAGAAGGAGAAGAAGAAGAAGGGGCTGACTGGGGTTTAAGGGAAGAGAGACGGAGGTCGTGGTGACGAAGATGGTAATGACAGGGTCGGAGCCTCCGGCGAGAATCGACGACAAGGCAGCGGCTTTTTCTTGGGGTCGTGCAGGGTTGTTGTGGTGAGGTTGGTGAGCTCGGGAAGAAGAAAGGAGAGAGGTGAGAGGTGGGTGGCCGCGAGGGGTGAGGCGACGACGACGTGGTCGTCGGCGAGGAGGGTGCAGCGAGGATGGGTCGCGGGCTCTTGGGTCGTAGGGTTCTCGTTGGGAAAGGTTGTTGGGGAGAGAGAGATGAGCGGGGAGAGAGAAAGTGAGGTCGAGGAGATGAGGCGACGACGACGTGGTCGCCGGCGGTGAGACGAGGCGTGGGTTCGAGCGAGAATCAAGGCGGGAAAACGAAAATGGTAGACGAGAGAGAAGACGTGGGCTGGGAAAGAAGCATGGGTTGTGAAAGATAGATATATATATATATATATAGTAAGAGGAGAGAGAAATTGAATGGGATTAGGTTGTTAAGATTAGATTAAATATTGGTTTAAGAAATATTTTATACACATATACTAACTTTTGAACTGTTGGTATTAGATTAGGATAATATATATATATATATATATATATATATATAAATATAGAATAATATAAAACGTAAACAGTTTAGAATATATAAGAAGAATATAATATTATAATATTAGTCCGTTTTGAGATTTTGGCAAATGCAAACCTACTCCAAAACATGCCCGGGTCGGGTCTAAAAATCCAGATTTAAAATATGAAAAATATATGCAACTTCCAAAATTCAAAATGAATACCCAGTTAAAGAAAATGCATACCCCCAAGAACGGATGCACGTACGTGCGCGTAGCCATCCAAACACGTCTGTTTCACTGAACGGGACGAGAAAAAGATGGGCGGATACTACCACAGGGTTGGAGGTATCATGCAGGATATGAAATATATTTTTAAAATATTTTTCGTGACTTAAAAAGTTATATGGTAAAAGATGACATGCTAAATAAAATGCCAGTATGCGATAAAGTTGAAAATGCACAAGTCTACATAACAGGTCAGGGTGATTCATAAATAAGAATCAAACAGGTTCAAGAAAGCGGGTCGGATCAAATGCAATGTAAAGTGTAAAATATCATTCGCACCCAAACACGCTAAATCAAGAAAAGATCATAGATAGGTAAATACGGAAACTGGAATTGGTATAAATGAACTCGGGTGTTACAACTAGTACCCAATCCCTCGCATCAGCGACTTATTTGATCAACTCAGTGGCGCGTGGGTATTCTCGAAGCTGGATTTATGATCTGGATTTCATCAAGTTCGAGTAAAATCAGAAGATATTTGCAAGACAGCGTTCCGAACTCGATATGTGCATTACGAGTACTTAGTGATGCCATTCGGAGTCACGAACGCATCAGTGATATTCATAGACTTGATGAACCGAATCTTTTCACCGTTTTTGAACCAGTTTATAGTAGTGTTTATTGATGATATTCTGGTGTACTCAAGGAGCCAAGAAGAGCATGCAGAACACTTGAAGATCGCACTCCAAATGTTGAGGCAAGAAAGATTATATGCGAAGATGTGCAAGTGCACGTTTTGGCTAAAAAAAGTATAGTTTTTGGGGCATGTCGTATCCGGAGATGGAATTGCTGTTGATCCTGAAAAGATTGTGTTCCTTTATAAAAAAATAAATAATAAGTAAAAAAGCAATGGGAAAATTCCCCAAATGGAGCATCACGTGCCTACACGTGATGAGCTTTGAAGCCGAGATTATAGGCGTTGCGCTTAATAAATAAGGCTGAAACTGAGCCTCACGTGCAAGCACATGAGCATATGTATGCAAGGCGCCTTCTTAAAAAACAAATAATTGGCAAAAAAGAAACTCATGTGTCAGCACGTGATGCTCTTTGTTGGGCTTGATTTCGTGGAGTCACGTGCTGCACGTGAGGGTTTCTAAATGCCTTCTGAGCCGATAAAATTAAATTCTAAATAAAAGGATCAGAACCCTATTTTGAAAATATTCCCCCCAATTTTTCTAAACAAGAAAGATTGTGCTATGTAAATTAGAGCACCGTTGGATCAAAAATCCAATAGTGATTAAAAATCACCAAGATACATAATAAGCTCTGTATGGGAAAATATTTTCCCAATCTTGTTAAAAACAAGAAAATGTCTTCTGTAAAACAGGAGTCCCTGGATCAAAGATCCAGCGGTGGATAAAATCCCCGAATCAATCAAAAATCTCTCAACGAGAGATTTCCCTAACAAAAATCAACAAACTTGCCTCTGCTATATAAAGGACTTGAGACTGAAGAGAGGAAAAGAGAAAAAACAGAGATAAACCTGATAAGTTTAAAAGAAAAGAGAATTTAATTCTCTAGAGAGAAGAAGATCTCCTCAAACAAAAGAAGAAACCTTAGGTAAGAAGGAACAAAACACAGAGAACATCTTGCTTTTTTTTTCGCCTCCACAAGAATTTAACTCTTTCAAAAGAACTTAGTTCTTCTTCTGGTTGAGATCTGCAGAAGCAGATCTCAACGCAAGTTGAGAATTTAATTCTCATCGGGGAGATTCTGTTATGTGGATTCAAACCTAGGGGAAAGAACTAAGTTCAAAGAATTTAATTCTTACAAGAACATATAGGAATCTAATTCCTCTAATAAAACTAGAGTTTAATCCTATATAAGAATTTAATTCTTATAAAACAACGAGCTTAAAAGTCTCAAAACTCAAGATCTCCATGCACATAGAAAGATTAGCATCCTGCATGATGATGGCATATCACGTGCTCCCACGTGAGTACCCTTGATAAAACAAAAGAGAACAACTGAGATCAGGTCACGTGTCCCCACGTGACCCCCTAAAAGTGTTTAGCACTTCTAAAAGAAAAAGGGTATAAATCCAAAGACAGTTATCATTTTGGGGCGCCTAACGTGTCCCCACGTGACCCCCTGAAAGTGCTTAGCACTTCCAAAAGAAAAAGGGTATAAACCCAAAGACAGTTATCATTTTTGGGGCGCCTCACGTGTCCCCACGTGACCCCCTAAAAGTGCTTAGCACTTCCAAAAGAAAAAAGGTATAAACCCAAAGACAGTTACCATTTTTGTCGCCTCACATGATCCTATGTGACCCCCCAAAAAGTGCTTAGCACTCCCAAAAGAAAAAGATAATAAACCCAAAATAGTTCCCATTTTGGGGGCGCCTCACGTGATCTCACGTGACCCTCAATAGGGCTTAACATTTATGAAAGGAATAAGGGAATAACGCCAAAGAAACAGCGCCAACTTTCAAGAGCATCACATGCAACACGTGAGCAATCCTAAATTCCAATGTTCAATACTGCTTTAGAGTCTCACGTGTCACACGTGAGCGCCTTCGACTTTCAGTGTTTAACATTGCCTTAGAGCATCACGTGGGGGCACGTGAGCACTAAAGGTACATTAGTGTTTAACACTATAAGGAACCAACTCCAACCTCAAATTGGTTAAGTTCCTTCTGAGATTAAATCTCCAAACAAACCGAGCCTCTACGCTCAGAACTAATAACTCATCGATTTGGAATCTGGTTCAAGGGTACATCTCTCCACACCTCTGATATATGTCATTGTAATCCTTCAACGTTTTCAGAGAGGTAGAGGCTCCCAATAACCAATAACTCTTGGTACACCCTCAAACTGATGAGCCAAAACTCCATGGACTATAATGTCCTTAAACCCAATAGACCGCAATGTACCTAAACTAATCTCCATGGACTATGATGTCCTTAAACCCAATGAACCACAACGTCCCTAAACTAAACTCCATGGATTATGATGTCCTTAAACCCAATGGACCGCAATGTCCTTAAACTAGCTATGGACCACAATGTCCTTAAACTACGACCTCATCGCCAAATGGTGATCTACGGACCGCAATGTCCTTAAACTAGATATGGACCGAAACGTCCTTAAACTAGTTATGGACCGCAATGTCCTTAAACTAGCTATGGACCGCAATGTCCTTAAACTAAACTATCATCCCAAAAATGGTGACCTTTTGACCGCAACGTTCTTAAACTAGCTATGGACCGAAACGTCCTTAAACTAACAATAGACCGTAACGTCCTTAAACTAAAGCAATAGAGCCCAAATGCTCTTTTGTTGGGTGTGAATGATCCCAAAATTCCTGCTGAGTAGATCTTAGTCTAAAATTAGACTAACGTATTCTCAACAAATATTTAAGTTGATCTTAATCTCAAACGGGATTAACGATCCTTAAATCAACCCAAACCCAAATCTAAGAATATACGGATTTGGACTAATCCACGCCCTACGGGCGGCAACATAAATTAGTCTCCATATACAATCCACGAGCAACCAAAAATAAAACAAACACACATAACACGAAGTGAACATCTGGAGCAGGAGAAAGTGGTTATCGCTACGCGGTAACGTAATTAACTGCAGGGGCTTGCGCATGCAGAAAAGAGCGTCCCCACAATCAAAAACCTCTCACAACGAGGGGGAATCTGACGAAGTCCGCTACAACGGTCGCATCCGTCCAAACCTCCGATACATGGTGCCATAAATCAACTTGGAATCTTTGGAGAGGTAGACGGATAAACCCAAATAGCATCTGCCCCCTAAATTCATGCTAGACGTTTGTCTTTCTCGGCTTTCGGCGGAAAACAGATTCTGACACGCCCAGTGGGACTTTTTCCTCTTTCCACTCCACACTTCGTGTGTCGTGTTTTTCCATGATAAATAATCGCGGTATATATGTTTGTGGTTGTCCTTAGGTGATGGGATACTGAAGCCGGCGTTTCGTCTCTATGAAGAATGGCGTATGCTTCCACCCTAGCAACTCAAGCTCTGTCATATTTGGTGGAGTCAAGTATAGGCCACTTGCAGCATCAAATCTCTGCAATCCGGCTCTTCAAGAAATCAACGGGCTTCTCTTTGGATCGATACTCCCACCTCCCACCCTCGGTGCCTCAACGCCGATGGAGGAAGCCCAGTGGAAGTCTGTCTTCCACAGGCTGGTTCCCTAAGCTGCAGCTTTGCCAATGGAATCAACCCTTAAACAACTGGCACCTGCCAAGGACCAAGGTCGACACAGGGGGCAGAATATTCAAGCTCTCAAAGGAAACAGGAGGCAGGCTCGCAAAATCCTGAGGCTAATCAAATCCGGGCCGTAAGAAACAGTCGACGTCAATATCAGCATCATACAAAATGAGCTGAGGGCAGTTCTCCATATGGTCTTGTTTTAACCTCAGTGGTGAATGCTGTTGTTCCAATCGGGAACAGCTTTAAACTGTTGCGAAGGGCCAGACAAAATTCTCCTACCGCAATATTGAAAAAGTCTCTGCAGCCCATGGAGATCCCACGAGAGCAGAAACTAGTTCGCTCCCTGAGATGACTTTCCTCATCTATATATAAGGTGTGGAAGCAGGTGAAGGGGACTCATCCCAAGACGGATCCTGATACAACGGTTCCTCCCAAAACCAAAGCGGGTTTTCACAAAAAAGAGAGGCCCAATAAAGCTCAAGTGCCCGAAGCAAACTCTAAAGGCCAAAACTCCAAACACCCCAAGCCTGGGGGCATGGTAGTTTACATAGTCTATGTGGTGAATTCCAAAGACGAATTTCGAGTTTATACTAGTCATCGACCTCAAACTCGGTCCTTAACAAAAGTTCAACTGTAACGTGAAAAGCTGCAGGAGATGCTTGCTCAGGCGGCATCACTCGCTAATCTATCGTCTAAGGAAAATCCCGAAGACGCACCTGGAGAAAGAACAGAGCACGAGTTGGATATTGATTTCTTAAATCATGCTCTAAAAAAGAAAGATGAAGAAGCGGCAGAAATGTCCGGAACGACGGTTCAATCGGAACGACGGTTCAATCGGAACCACAAGCAAGTGAACTGCCGGTAGTCGCTCTTAAAGAAAAGGGTGACATTTCAAATTCTCTACGAGTCTCATCAACGGCCAAAAAGGAAATGATTCCAAAAGCAAAGATGGACACATAAATCGCTCAGCAAGTCAAAACTCACTATACCAGTGAAGCCTTAAATAGGCCAATCAAGACTGGTCAACCGTATCTGGCGTTCTACGATCAAATACAGTACCCACCAGAATACATACTTCCGACTCCACATATACAAAGGAACCGGGAATCCTCACCAGCACATTGCGCGATTTAAATCCATGTGCGGTAACACTGGAAAGAATGATATACTTCTCTTCTGACAGTTCGTCAGTTGTCTGGCGTACATTGCCTTCGAATGGTATGCGGAAATCCCGAATGACTCCATGAATACCTTCGACGAGATGGATATGCTCTTATGTCAGGGATTTGCTAATGATAAAGAACATACTACCGTGACGGCGCTGGTCAACGATAGGGTTAGACCGAATGAGACTTGGGTTCAATATGTTACCCGATGGCGAAATCTCTGGTCAAATACAAGCAACGCATCGATGAAGTTGCAGCCATAGGAATACTCATAGCCACCCTTGACCCAAATTCAAAGGCTTCCTCGTATATGGCTCTCTTCAAGCCGACGACCTTCCAAGAACTCATGGATAAAATGGCTCGATTGGACCAAATGGGTTAAGACTCTTTCTCATCCGATGATGACGAGTGAAAAGCAGAGGCAAGACGGCGTTTGTTGTCTACGCTCAACAAAGATAAGCGGCTCTAAAGCAACTTGTCGCTAAAATAGCAATGGCATGGGTACTCGTTCCCCCCGAGATATACACAGGGGGCATATTTCTCACTGGCAGAAGAATCTCTATGTAAAACGGTCCTTTCTTCTCAAAGGACAGGAAGGATATTAGGGGGCCTACAAACAGATCCTATAATCTAGTGGAATGCCCCGCTAAAAAAAACAAAAACAAAATACAAAAACAAAAAAACAAACAAACAACCAAAAATATGGTACGTCCACAAGCAAAATGGGCACGGATGAAAACCCGAAAGGGCGCCGTGAGTAAAAATAGCAGGACTGCCGGCGAGCTTGTGAAAACCCAGAAGGGCTCAATCTTGTAAAAAAAAAAAGAAACGGTATGTCCACAAGTAAGATGGGCACAGATGAAAACCCGAAAGGGCGCCGTGAGTAAAAAAAAAGCAGGACTGCCGCCGAGTTTGTGAAAATCCGGAAGGGCGTAACCTCGTTAAATACACTTACGAGAACCTCACGACTCGTGAGGAGAATCCCCTTGTGAGACCCTCACAGTTCATAGGATTCAAAAGCCTTAAGTTACAGGGATTTAGACCTGTTCTTAAGTCATCATATCTCTTAAATTGCCCTACAGGCGGTCCATATTGACCTTTGTATACAATCTATGGGCATGAATAAATATTTCTTTGCCAAGTTCTACAAATGGCAAGAAATGTCCCCATATGGTGAATAACACTTGTAGGTCCTCTCGACTTATAAGAAGAAAACACTCTTATGAGATCCTTACGACTTATAAGAGAAAACACCACTTAGAAATCCTCACGACTTCTAAGGAGAACATACACCTACTAGATCCTTACGACTCTTAGGGAGAAATACTTTTATGAGACCCTTACGGCTCGTAATGTCAAAACTCTTACTCGATAGGATCCTAACCCTGTCTACTAAGCCACCGTTGTCCAAATCGACAGGGGCAAATGATGATTCGCTCCTAGCACTATCCCAGCTGTAGCAATACTGATGCCTAAACAGGTATCAAACTCCAAGTCAACCTCTCCGGCAAGTGCCGTCCCTACAACCATCTAATGAAGAAGGGGACCCCGTTTGTTTGGGATCGTAAATGCCAAAATGCACCTGGACGAAATCAAGCAATAACTGCAGAACCCGCTGGTACTGACCGCGCCGGTCTAGGGAAAGCCCCTCATCCTGTACACAACAGCCCTTGAAGGTTCTTTAGACGCGTTATGGGCATAAGAGAACGACCAGGGGAAGGAGAGAGTTCTCTATTATTTGAGTCGAGTTCTCCTGGAGGCAGAAAATAACTACTCCCTCATCGAAAAACATTGCCTGGCACTGATCTTCGCAGTAACAAAGCTCCGACATTATGCCTTGGCACATGAGGTCCATCTCATATCAAAGGTGGATTCTCTCAAATATTTGATGTCAAGAGTCATATTAACGGGACTGCTCACTAAATGTGCCCTACTCTTAATGGAATTCTCGATAACATACCGACCTCTCAAGGCAGTGAAAGGCCAGGCCATCGCCGACTTCCATGCGAGCATCTGATACCTGCCGACTCTCCCTTGAACTGTGAGTTGCCGGACGAACACGTGTTTGATGCAATCGACAGGGAGAAAGAAAAGAGTGATATCCGATGGGAACTTTACTTCGATGGAGCATCCTCCTTGAAGAAGCGAAAGCAAAATACCCCCATGATTAAAGCCGGGGTGGGCTTTATCTTTATGACTCCACAAGGAGGGATAATGCATTTTGCCCTTTCTTTAACGGAGCCGAGAATAAACCATGAAGCAGAATATGAGGCTTTGATAGCAGGTCTTGAGATCGCTGTCGATATGGGAATCGAAAACCTCCTTATATATGGAGACTCCCAGCTGGTCGTTAGCCAAGTAAACGGTGAGTATCAGACGTGCAAGCCAGAGTTGGTAAAATATGGCAAAAAAGTGCAACAATTACTAACTCAAATTCCCTCCTACGTCCTGGAAAGCATACCGCGTACAGAAAATAGTAAAGTGGATGCATTAGCCAAACTCGCTAAAGAACTGGCTGACGAAAACCTCGATGACATAAGGATCATTGTATAAAGCCGTCGGGTTCTTGCACCAGCAGAAATATCTCTAGAGTCGTCTGAAGAAAAGGAAGCAACCAAGCAAACAACCCTACAAATAGAGGACCAAGAAAAGGCTAAGGATTGGAGAGAAGTCTTCATAAACTACTTCAAATTCTGTCAAATACCGGAAGATGCATCCTCAAGACATCAGCTCATAAAACGAGCCCTGTCTTTCGCCTTTGTCAATAATACTTTATATAAGAGATCGTTCGACTCTCTGTGGTTGAGATGCCTGGGACCGGAAGAAGCAAAGAAGAGTCATCCAAGAAACTCACGATGGACTCTGCGGTTCTCATCAAGCTGGGCCAAAGATGAAAATGAAGATCAAAAGAATGGGCTACTATTGGCCCACAATAATTCAGGACTGCCTCGAATATGCGAGCAGTGTCACCCGTGCCAAATTTATGGGGGCTTCATCCACCAGCATCCAAATCCGCTACACCAAACAGTGGCTAGCTGGCCATTCGAAATGTGGGGAACCGACACAATTGGGCCCATCGAACCAGCGTCATCCAAGGGACATCGGTTCATATTGGCGACAAATGATTACTTCTCTAAGTGGGCAGAAGCCATACCGCTAAGAGAAGTGAAGACGGAGAACATCCTCCATTTCTTCAAGACGCACGTCATCTATCGGTTCGACACTCCGCGACGGATTATCTCCGATAACGGGCCGGCTTACAGAAGTCACAAAATCAGCCGTTTCACACAGCAGCATAATATAGACTGGAGATACTCTTCGGTCTACAATCCCCGAGCTAACGGTCTAGCTGAGGCTTTCAACAAAACCTTGACAAAGATCATAAAGAAGACAATGTCTAAAAATAAAAAGGACTAGCACGAGAAACTGCATAAGCTTTCTGGGTATATCGAACTACGTTTAAAACGGCTACGAATACAACGCCGTATGCATTGGTATTCGGAACGGAAGTAGTACTCCCATTGGAGATAGAGCTACCCTCTCTACGAGTGGCGGTTCATTACGAACTAACAGATGAATAGAATGCTCATCTTCGGCTTGAGGAGCTCGACGCCCTCGATGAAACTCGTCTCATGGCGCAGCAAAACCTAGAAGCTTACAAAGCAAGGATGACGCGCTCATACGAAAGATTGACTAGGCCGAGAATATTTCGCCAAGGCGAACTCGTGCTAGCCGTAAAAAGACCTATGATCCCTAATCGTGCTAAACGGAGGAAATTTGAGCCAAACTATGAGGGCCCGTACATCATAGACAAAGTCTACCAAGATGGGGCTTACTTGCTCATGGATATGCATGGCGAAGGACCTTTCCGGCCAATAAATGACCCATTCCTTAAGAAATACTACGCCTGACGAGTCACAGCCCAGGTTAATGATAGATGACGATGATTGTGTCCGCTCGCTGTCTTCCTGAGTACCAAACTCTGTAAGTGCTATCCGGCAAAACTTCGCCGCAAAAACTAACACGGAACGAAACGTCCCTAAACTAACAATAGACCGCAATGTCCTGAAACTAGCTACGGACCAAAACGTCCTTAAACTAACAACGGACCGAAACGTCTTTAAACTAACAATGGACCGCAATGTACTGAAACTAGCTACGGACCGAAACGTTCCTAAACTAACGACGGACCGAAATGTCCTGAAACTAGCTACGGACCAAAACGTCTTTAAACTACTATGAACCGCAGCATCCTTAGGCTAATACAAAAAAAAAATAAAAACGGTACGTCCATAAGCGAAATGGGCATGGATGAAAACCTGAAAGGGCTCAGTGAGTAAAAACAGTAGGGCTACCGGCGAGTTTGTGAAAACCCGAAAGGGCCCAGACTCGTAAAAGAAATTCATGCACACTTGCAAGATCCTCTCGACCTTGTAAGGAGAAAATACTTGCGTAAGATCCTTACGACTCACCAGGGAGCAACACACTTAGGAATCCTCACGATCCCTAAGGAGAAATTACACTTACAAGATCCTCACGACTTGTAAGGAGAATGTCCCCCCTATGAGACCCTCACGGGTCATAAGATTCAAAAGCCTTAAGCTACAAGGATCTGAACCTGTTCTTAAGCCATCACATTCCCCAGATTGCCCTACAAACGGTTCAGTATTGACCCTTGTATACAATCCACGGGCACAAATAAACGTCTCGACCAAGTTCCACCAATGGCGCGAAATGTCCTCATGTGGTGAACGACACTTGTAAGTCCTCTCGACTTATAAGGAGAAAATACTCTTGTAAGATCCTTATGACTTATAAGAGAACACGCACTTACGAATTCTCACGATTCCTATAGAGAAAACGCACCTACGAGATCCTTACGACTCATAGGGAAAAACACCTTTATGAGACCCTTACGGCTCATGAAGTCAAAAGCCTTAGTCGACAGGATCCTAACCCTGTTTGCTAAGCCACCTTTATTCGAATAGACAAAGGCAAATGATGATTCGCTCCTGGAAATATCCCAGTTGTAGCGATACTGATGCCTAAATCGGCAACAAATTCCAAGTCCTTTCACGGTAAGTGATGATTCGCTCCTGGCAATATTCCAATCGCAGCAATATTGATGCTAAGATTGGTATCAGATCTCAAGTCCATACTCGCAACAAAATCAGCGAGCCAAAAATACAAAAAATAAAATAAAATAAAAATAGCCGAAATGATTGGGCACTGTGAAAAATAGCCGAAATGATTGGGCAATTGCGACTTTCGCGATATAAAAAGCCGAAATGATAGAGCATCGTGGAAGGAAATAAAGAAAAATGAAAGAATGAAACTTTTTCCCTACAGGCGAGTCCGTACCGACCCCTGTATACAATCCATGGGCATAAACGAAAAGGGAACCACATTTCCCAACAAACTCTGTCAAAGGGAGAGTCAGATCTCGACGGCAACATCTGCATCCTAGAAGATCAACACAACGTTCCTTCTCGACACCACAGAAAGCGGAAACAAGTCAGCCAATGACCTCCCCACCGGAACGAACAACGCTCCGTCTCGGAAACAAGTCAGCCAATGACCTCCCCGCCGGAACGAACAACGCTCCGTCTCGGAAACAAGTCAGCCAATGACCTCCCCGCCGGAACAACGCTCTGTCTCGAAAACAAGTCAGCCAATGACCTCTCCGTTGGAACAAAGCTCCGTCTCGGAATCAAGTCACCCAATAATCCCTCGGTTTGTCCGACTCGTAGGGGAAAGCCTTAGGTAATGGGGATAAGGACCTGTTTCCTAAGCACTGGGGCCCTGCAAGTCGGTCTAAGATAGGCCATTGCATACTATTCACGGGCCACACTTTCCAAAGTCGAATCTCGATAAGGAGAGAAACAATCACTTACGAGTCCTTTCGACTTGTAAAGGGAAAAAATTCTCTTGTGAGATCCTTACGACTTGTAAAGGGGAAAAATTCTCTTGTGAGATCCCTACGCTAAATGTGCCCTACCAAGGGTTATCCTACACTCAGAAAGGTAAAACCTATCACTCTGATACCAATATTGTCACGACCCGAGGTACGGAACGTGACTGGCACTTAAATTATGAAACGTTTAAAGGCGTAACGCAATCTAAGTAAGCCAAAGCCCAGAAATCTAAACCAAAAAAAGAAATAGAGTGAAGGAAAACTTATTAAAAGAAATCGATTTTAACCAAAACAAGTTGCATTAAACATTTTTATTAAAACAACAAAATTTCCCGAAAATTTCGGCAGAGTCTCCTTTGTAAATACTGACCCCGAAACGGGTACAAACAAGAAAATACAAATAAATAAAAAATAAAGGCATTCCCAAGCGGGAGCTAGCTCTTCGCCCAAGGCGGACTCACAACCACATGCAATATATATCATCAATACCAAAATAAGCATGTAAAAACATGAAAGTAAGAAAACAACACGTCGGCTCAAGTGAGCATCGACACCAAACCACCAATACACATCTCACAAATCTCATCGTCTAGTCCAATATACAAGGGTAAATAGAGTGTACTAGTTACAAAGTAATATACAAGTGAAAACAAGATATCCTTGCAACCCACCATGAGCATGCTGCAAGCCGAAGCAAAGGAAGCAGAATAGGAGTACGCCAGCCGCTACTGCGCTGACAGGTCAGACCCGCAAGATACTATGGCACAACGGGGGTGAGTTACCAACTCGTGAGTAGTAAGTAACATCTAATAAGGCTATCGTAAGCATGCACGCAAATGCGTCACAACCTACGCATATACTAATATGATGTAATGCACTATCATGTATGCAACGCAAGTGCATAATCAACATGAAACCTGAGTATGTTTAGTATGAGAAAATCTTTATTTTTATCTTAGAAAAACTCCTGTGAAATAACTGAGGTAATATCAATGAAATCAACAGAAATCCGTGTCAAGCATCGACACAAAACATGTATAAATCTCAATGCCTCAATATCTCAACGTCCCGACATCTCAATGTCACAATATCACAATATCTCTATATCTCAAATCTCAACATCTCGGACTCCGTCAGTTCGGATCGGCCCAAATCATCAAATTTCACGACAACGGTCGGTATCCTCCAAATATCCACCACGCCATACATCACTGGTAGGTAGTCCGTGCCCCTGCCAGGCTCGTCGTCATCCCCACGAAATCTTTATCTCGTCCCGGGATATCATACCGGGCCCACCATGTACCTAAAACGGTTCCTCCACTCCTCGAATCGGGTCTCGAAAACCAACAACAATCAGGAAAACTCATGGTGGACGACACATACATCACGATAAAACCGAAACTTTCATTTTAAAAAAAAAAGATGATAAGTTCATAAATTCTTGTGGTTTCCTCCAAAATCCAGAAATCTCATAAATACTAAATTCTCAAGAAGAAATCACCAAGTGTAAACATATCAATGATGATGGATATCTATAGTTTGATAGTATATGCTATGCAATGTACAGACAAAACTATGTATGAAGTATGATGTATATATGAGTGACTAGCCATCTTATGTATCAATCTTGAAGAATGAATATACTACACATTTACATATCACGTATGATGCAATTGCATGGATACAGACTCTAAGTAATTCTATAGTGTTCGTGACATAGTAGTTACCAATGGCGTGTGTGTTCGCATAAATAGTGCACGTGCAGCATGAACCAATGGTAACGGTGCAAGTGTCCTAAGTGATGCCATCATATGTAAGATGATGCGATGAGTGTTATGAATAGTTTGAACTACACATGTTGCTACCAAACTACTAATCATTTCTAACTGTCGGGCACCTCGCGCCATCTAGAAGATCTCCTCATAGATGTATACATTTACTCACCGAGACGCCTCGGCTAACCTGATCTGATATCCGCCCTGTCTTTCCGCGCCGCGTTCGATACCTCTGCATCCGATCCTAGAATCGCATACAAGCAATTATGAGGATAATAATATATGAATAGTCGCGGACACAAATGACACAAGTCAAACAATGCACGCTAATTAAACGCGCACGCACTTGGCGCACAAACGCGCTCGCGACAACGCCACAAACTACAACTAGGGTCACTATACATGAAAAACGCCAAGCCTAAAACCCAAATCGCATCAATTGCTCATTCACAACACATTAAATATTTTAGGAATTAGGTTATAGGTCCTCAAAATCTCAATTAAATTCAAATCTATTAATTTCCAAAAACCTAGTAAGCGGTTATTAACCGTGTTAATTTAATTCTAGATGTTTTGGTAAATCTAGTGGCCACAAAAACCTTTTAATAACACAATTAAACCACACAAACTCTCACTAGAATTTTATCTCACCTATTGATATTAATTATAAAAACCTAGTTTTCAAAATTATTTAATTTGAACAATTTTGAAACAACAATTTACAATACAACAACTAGACTAGATTTTTCATTTCCTAAGATGATAAACTACACTTGATTATCCTAGTTGTGATGGTTAAACCCTAATTCGTATTCAAACCCTTGACTTTAAATTTTCAAACTTGCTAAATAGAACCATATTAACACTTAATTACTTTGGATTCAAGTAATTACCAACAAAATAAGTATTGGGTTAAGATTATACCTTAACAAGTTTGAGATCAACTTACAACTTAGCCTTCAAAATGTTTCCTTTGCTCCAAGAACCAAGCTTGTTTGGCCAAAGAATCATGGGTAAAGATTTAATTAGGAATTTTTGGGATTTTTCATGGATTTTTGAATGAAAATTGAAGAATTTTTTGAGAGAAATGAGAAGGGGAAAATGAGGGCAGCAGCTTGAGTAGGGCTCGGCCTCATTAGGGGAGGGGAGAGAGAGTGAGGAATGAGTGGAGAAGTGTAGAAGCATCTTCAATTAATACCTCCTTTAACTTGTATCTTTAATTATTTAGTTTTCTTTTCATATTTGTTGCAAAAAGGAAAGATGTTAAAGAGAGAGAGAAGGGGCTGATTTCGGCCAGAATTTGAGGAGAGTGTGTGTGTGTGTGGAAAGTTCAAGAAAACCCCTCATTAATACTTTTATTAAATCACTTCATAATTACCTTATATTATTTTTCCTTTTTATTTACTTTTCCCACCCCTAGAAATCTCTAGAAGTATGGAGACAAAAGAAAAAGATTAAGAATGTTATAAACTAGGTTATAAGTGGTCATGGTTCACTAATGAATAATTAACCCATCTCAATTTGTAATTATCACTAATTAATTGTATGAGTAAAAGCTTATAATAATATTTAAAATAATTAATTAAGAAAAATATTTAATTAAACTAGCAATTTATAAACGACTAAATAAATACTAAATACTACAATTATATAGTTAAAATAGACGTATTTAAGTCTATAATGAAAAATAATTATAGTTAAGTTTTACGAAAAATACGATTTATTTTACCGATTATCAGAAAATTCACTAAAAGATTTTATTTATTTATTTATTTATTTTTAAAACGTTACAATCTTTCTCCCTTAAAGAAATTCGGTCCCCGAATTTAAATCTAACTACGCGTACTCTCGAAGAGATGGGAATAGTTCTCTCTCATCTCGTCCTCGGCCCCCTACGAGACCCTTTTTGCCGCTCGGGCCACTCCAAAGAACAATTTCGGACGGTATGTCTTCGGACCTCGGTTTCTTCACCTGCCGATATAGAATGACTATCGGCTGCTTGGTGAGAGAAAGATCGCGCTCCAGCTGAATTGTCCGGTACCGAAATGCGTGAGAGGGTCATAAAGGTACCAACGGAGCATCGATACAAAAAAAATACGGGATGAACAATCTGGAAAACTAGGTAAAAGAGCCATACGATAAACACTGCGCCAACACGTTTGAGAATCTCTAAGCGACCCACATATCTGAAACTAAGCTTTCTTTTCCTCTTGAATCTCAACACACCCTTCATCGGAGAAACCTTTAAGAAAAACTTGATCCCCAACAGTAAACTTAAATCTATACCGGCGTCGGTCAAGATAAGATTTCTGCCCGCTCTGGGCCACTCTCGACCTATCCTGAATCACTGAATCCTTTCAGTCGTTTCTTACACCATCTGTGGCCCTAAAATACTGCTCTCACTGAGCTCTGTCTAACGTACGGGTGATCGACATTTCCTCCTATATAATACCTCGAAGGGTACCATCTGAATCTCCTTCTGGAAGCTGTTATTATTGGAAAACTCTATCAATGGTAGGTGGCGATCTCAACTGCTATGAAATCTAAGACGCATGTTCGGAGCATATCCTCAAGAATCTGAATGGTCCTTTCTGATTGACCGTCGGTCCGCGGATAGAAAACTGCACTTAGACACAATTGGTGTCCAAAGCCCCTTGAAGTTTTCTGCCATCGTTGGCTGGTGAACTAGGTGTTCCAGTTAGATATAATACAAGTCGGAACTCCATGAAGTTGCACCATCTTATCAACATACATCTGACCATATTGAACGAATCCGAAAATGGTATTGACTGGCAGGAAATGAGCCGCTTTCCGTCAATCGGTCTACAATTTCCAATTAGAGTCATACTCTTTACTGGTCTTAGGTAGGCCCACAATAAGATCCATAAAAGTCTGTTCCCATTTCCACTCTGGAATGGATAAAAATTGTAATTCTCCTCCTGACCCCTAATTCTTGGCCCTGACTTGCCGATAAGTCAGCATCTCGAAACAAGTCTATGACATCTCTCTACATACCTTCACATGACATCCGGACGATGTTAAACTTTTCGATCGATTTATCAAAGTCCCACAATTTCCCAAGAGCTCAACACTTGAGCATAGTTTAAAAATACCCAGAATATGCCACTGTACCTACGGACCTACCGTAGAAGGGCAGACCCAAGCCTCATGTAACGTTTTGAAAATCGTTCAGGTGAAATTTCGGTTAATCGGTAAAATAACGTGTGTTTTCCGTAAAAATCAGGATATAAATATCTTTTAATATAAAATTAAATATACATATTCAAGCTATGTAATTCCTAGTATTTGGTGTTTATTAAGCCACTTGTAAAATTTCTAATTTATTGAAATTTTTTCCGAAATTAATTATTTTAATATTATTTTAAGCCGTCACTAATACATTTAATTAGGGAAAATTATAAATTGGAATAGGTCAATACAAATTTTGTGCATCATGACACATTAAACTAGAATGTAACATATTGTTTTTGAAATAAAAAGAAATTGTCAAAACGGTTTTGGAAAATATGATAGAAAAAGGCTTAAATAGTGAAATTAAGGTAAATGGAAATTGGGGTATAATATTTATCATTTTCTTTCCTCACCCACACTCACCCACACCCTCTCACCCCCTCCCTATGGGCTTGGCCGGCCATGGGCTGCCCCACTCCCACTTTTCCCCACTTAAAGAAAAAGAAAAAGAAAACAAAGGAAATAAAGAAATCAATAAAGAAATGAGAATGGTGTTGACTTGAGATATGGGTCTTTGACTTGTCCAATTACTTTCGCCACCTCACTCTCTCTCCTCTCCCCCATTTCTGGCCGAGCTCCCCCTCTCCCTCAACAGCAGCCCCCTCCTTCTTCTCCTCTCATTTCTCATCAAAAAATCCACCATTTTGCCTCAAAATCCATACAAAAATCAAAGCTAAATCCAAATCCAACTCTTACCCATTTTTCCTTAGCCTAACATGCATGGATTGTGGTGAAAAGAGAGCATTTTGAGTGGCTAGATTGCAAGTTTGATCCATGGTTCATGAGGTATATATCTTGACCTTCTGTTTAATTGTTACTATAATACTTCCTTATTAGCTAATTAGATGCTTAATTAGGTTTTAATTTGAAAACTTGGAAATTCTAGAATGGGGTTTAATTGCTAGTTAGGGTTTTGGGTAATTAGATCATGGTTGTGTGTTGTAATTAAGATCTTAAGTTATGTAAAGGCAAAGCTAGTTGTAGTTTGCTAATTGTATTTTTAAAATTTGTTCTAATTAAGATTTCTAGCAAACTAGGTTTTTGGAAGTAATTCAAAACATGAGATTAAAATCTAGTAAAGGTTTTTATGACATAATCAACATTTTAATTTGTTGTTTAGCAACTTAGTTCATGCAAAACTTAGTTAGTTGATGAATTGTGAATTGTTACTTTGAAAATTGTTAAAATTGGTTATGTTTGCAAACTAGATTTTTGAGATTAATATTAAGAGGTAAGTTTAAAATCTAATTAATATTGGTATGACTTAATTAAGATGTTTAATGAACATTTTGGCCATTAGAATTGTTAAAATATTTAGATTGGTTAAAACATCAAGTTTTGAACCGAAATGGGAATTTGTGCTAACTAGGTTTTTGGAAAATAAAACGATTTGATTAATTTTAATGTTTTGATGATTTAAACCCTATTTCATATATAATTAGTGATTTGTGAAAATACGATTGGGGTGTTTGGTTTTTTCTCGATGGTTTGACATTGTACATCGACATCGAGAGTTGATTTGGCTGTTCTTGCATGCGTAGGCGATAGGTTTTGACCTATGCGTGATACGCGTGCCGATTTGGTTTTCATGCATGACTTCGTTTATGATGCTATATATGATATGTAGGTACCCCCATGTGGACTTCAAGATGACAAGCAAGCACGTGGCGACGTCAGCACCGGCGAGCGAAGATCAGGTGAGTAGATTATATCTACGGGGGAAGTCGGGTGGATGGCGTATAACACCCCCACAGTCCGTAGTATAGTTTATGATATATATGTTCATATAGGTGCTTTATGATACGAGGATGATTATTAAGATATGATTTTATGTTCATGGTTTAGTCTAGGGTAATTAGAAGTAACTAGCATAGCTTCTTAGTCGCGAGCCCTAGAATAGGTTCACACCCACACGCACACACGCATTTGCATACATCTATTTACATGTGCGTATATGGGGATATGTATATATACACACACACATGGGTATGGGACTATGTGTGTGTGTGTGTGTGTGTGTATACACACACGTACACATATACATGGATTATGAGGATAGTACTTGTGATTTGAGATGAGTCGATGAGATTAGGCTTGAGGCCGTGAAATCAGTGATGTGACAGGGTTCGTATTTGAGATACGACATGATGTTTTAGCGGGTCCTTTGATGTGGTGTTTTCATACACACGCATGCATACATAGATGGTATCAGTATTGTACTAGACGTAGATCAGTACCCTGGATCATGATTTTTGATATAGAGGATACCAGATGAATAATGTGATGAATGTGATATTTGACCCGTACCTAGATTTGGGATACCGTACGATGGATTTACCTACGAGCTTTATATTGATGATAGATCCGCACTCTTGACTTGAGGATGTCATATTATAGATATTGTATCGTATGTAATATATTGAGGTGGGATCACCGACTATTATATATATATATATATATATGTATCGACTCAGATGTTAGGTGGTTTCCTTACCTTTCGATCAGCCTGTTTAGTTTGGCCCTGTAGTGTACTTGTAAATGATAGATTAGATTCGACTCATACCCATTTCAAAAACTAACGAATCGTGTGTATTTTAAAGACGGGACAAGGGATTCTACGGATATTTCAAATGACGTATATTTTCTTAAAAACACCGTAGCCCTTATTTTCAAAACACCACGATTCGTGTTATTTCAAGTGGCACCACTGTATGACTCATATTTATATAAATGCAGATTAGTTATCATTGTGTTTATCATTTAGCTCCCGCATATTATTACTGTTCGCATCGCATTTGCATGTTTATATTGTACTTCCATATGCCATTATTGAGATCATGCTGTCAGGACACCAGCACCATTATCGATGATGCGTATGTTTCACATACACTTACTTGCCGGCTCACACACATCATCATCGGTAATTTCTATGTCACGTACACTTTAGAAAATACATTTTCATTGACATAGCTTGATAACTGATAGTCACAATATGTTATAGCTTCCATATGCTAGTTTAAATATTGCATTCATTGCATGATATTAGGTGCATTCACATATTCATTGGTTATGCAGTATTATGGAGATTTATGCCGGTATTCACTGTTTATTGGTATCATGATTTTGATGATTTCGGATTTACATGAGATTTCTGGATTTGGGGGAAAACTGCAAGAATTTAATAAAAGCTTAGTATCATCATTTTAAAATGCAAATTGCGGTTTTCTCATGATGTATGAGTCGTCCATCATGAGTTTTCATGATTGCTATTGGACTTCGAGACCCGATTCGAGGAGTTGGATGAACCGTCTCGGGTACATGGTGGGCCCGGTATGGTACCCCAGGGCAAGAAGCTTGAGTTGTATTCGATGAGCCTGGCAGGGGAGCACTACTTACCGGTGATATTATTTGGACTCGTCGGTTATCCGGAGGATATCGGCCGGAGTCATGAGATGGATACAGGCTGATCCGTTCTGCCGGAGCCCGCGGGCCGATCCCGCAGATGATACGGATGCCTGAGATATTGATATTTGAGATCTGAGATTTGATATATTGAGATTTGATATTGAGATACTGAGACTTATGTTTTGTGTCGATGCTGACATTGATTTCTCTGTTGCTTTCATTGATGATACTTGATTGATATACATATAGAAATCTCATTGATTAAAGAAAACAGTTGTCTCACTCATGATATATTCTGTTTCCATTCGTAATGTATTCATACATCATATATATCTGATATGTTGCTATCTGAGGCACTGACACGAGCACGTGATATTGCACTTATATGTAGATGGATCAGGATATTATTTGAGGATATTACGCGATATGACCTAGGATAGCGTTATGCATGCGATTTCTACTCGTAGATGTTTTTTACTCACGAGTTGGCAACTCACCCCCGTTGTGCCACAGTTCCTTGCAGGTTTTGCTATACAGGGTTCGTTGCGGCTTTGCTGGCAGACTGTTCCTTCCGGGTGATTGCTTTGGTAGGTGGGTTCTTTTGCATCAGGACCACCATTGTTTATTTATTATTTCAGTTGTATCTAGAAACTCTATCAACCAGATTGTATATTTGATAGAGATAGAAGACCAAACTTATTATTATTTCGACCTTAGAGTCGCGCGTTGTATTATTATGGTTTTCTTGCTGATTTTGGCTTTTCTTTTGAGTTTTGATCCTCGCCCTTCGGCGTTGTATATTATATTGCTTGCGTGGTTATGACCGTCGATTAACGAAGAGCTAGCTCCCGCTTGGGGATGCCTTTTTATTTATTTCGTATACTATTCATGTTGTATCCCGTTTGGGGCCAGTATTTACAATGGAGACCCTGCCGAAATTTTCAGAAAATACTTGAGATTTTAAAAATACATACTTCGGCCTATGTTGATTAAAACTACTTGTTTTCAATTAGTTTTTCCTTCACTCTATTGCTTCTTTGGTTTTGATTTCTGGGTTTTGGCTTACTTAGATTACGTACGTCTCGAGACGTTTCGTAATTTAAGTGCCGGTCATGTTCCGTACTTTTCGGGTCGTGACACCTCACTAATGGCACCGCGGAACTGCCGCAAACCTAAGGTTCGAAAGCGGTTCTATGGTCATTATGTCGAGTTAGGGTTTCATTCTTCTAAAGGGTCCACAGAATTACTTGCATGATTTTCCGGCTACCTTAAACTTGGAAAAATGGGTTTTGGATATTCGTTCGAATTTTTTAACTTTGCCTAGACAACATGCAAATACCTGAAACAATATTGAAAGTACGAACATGAAACACTCTGACTTGCCTATATTGTAAGATCACACCACCTGCAAACTTAGCACAAACAAGCAACACCTGAAACACTAAAACCCAGATCCTGGAACACTGGAAAATAATTTTGAAGCCAGAACTCTCAAACAGGGCCGGCTATCATGAAGAATCTGCTAATCTGCCATCGAATGTCTCTGAACCGTGCTCAAACAACAAAAGCTACCTCCGGGACTCCGACTCAAAACATCTGCCACAACATTCGACTTGCCCGGACGATAAAGACTCTCACAGTCATAATCTTTCATAAGCTCCATTCAGCTGTGCTATCTCAAAATTCAGATCTCGCTTCTGAAGAAAATGTACCTTAAACTCTTGTGGTCCGTGAATATCTGGCACGACTCGTCTCCAAATCGAAAGTGTAAAAATCACTACGGCTATCTCTAAATCATGCATGAAATAGTTCTACTCATGCTTCTTCAACTGCCGAGAAACATCGCCATAATCAACAACACCTCCTGATCCTCAGTCCAAAGAAAAGAAACTCCTTTCCGGGCCAACCCGGTCAACTTGCAGCTATCTGTGAAAAATTCTGTACGAATGTCAATAGCATTCGTCCAAACCTAAAATGCTGTGAACCTCCGTCACTGATACAAGTCTGGACCTGTGCTGAACGGCCTCGATCTCATTCTGTTCAATACATATATTATCTCTCATACTTACCCGACCCAAGGAGTCAACACCATCCAACCAGAAAACACACTTAGATAATTCAGCGAATAGCTGGCGCTCCTTCAACGCCTGCAACGAAATCCTTAATTACTGCCCAGGCTCCATTCGGCTCCAAAAGTACACTAAGACGTCCTCAATGAACACGATGATAAACTGATCAAGAACGGCCTGGATATTCAGCTCATCAAGTCCATAAACGCTGCTGGGGCATTGGTGAGCTCAAACGACATCACCAAACTCATAACGCCCGCAACTTGTGAGAAAAATAGTCTTCGGAATATCATCCTCTCGAACCCGCAACTAGTGGTAATCTGATCGCAAGTCTATCTTCGAGAAACATCCCGCACAGTAACCCGATTCAACTGACAATAACCAATACATAGACGCAAACGGCCGTCCTTCTGACGAACAGGACAGGAGCTCCCTAAGGTGACGCACTCGGATGAATAAGCCCTTATTCGACAAATCTTGCAACTGTTCCTTCAGTTCATTACACCTCGCCGAAAATCAAATTAAAGCAGAACACAATATCGCGCTCTGGCGATCAACCAAGCAACTCGTCAGGAAAAACACCTTGAAATTCCCTCACAAACAGAACCTGGTCCAACGGGACCCCTACAGCTCCAACATCACAGACATACGTCCAGAATTCCTGACATCCTTTCCTCAAGAGCTGACTAACGCCAAAAAAACTCAAACTGGGAAAGGAGACGCTATGGTCTCCCTGAAAACAAGAACTGGCTTACCCGGAAACTAAATCCGACTGCCTCCTCACGGCAGTCCATGGATGCATAACACGTGGCTAACCACTCCATGCTCAGAAGGACTTCGAAGTCAAACATATTGGGAAGAATCAAATTGATAAAAGAATCTTTATCTCTGATGCAAACGAATCACGAACGAACAACATATTGAGCGACCAAAAGATTAGCCTCTCACAATGGCGTCTATCTAACCGCCTCTGAGCTGGCATACTGGTACAAATCCGTTTTGGTCCAGAAACGACCCAAGTCTCAGAAATGTGCTCCTCTAGCAGTAAGGTTGTATCCATCGTGGCTACATAAGTATCAAAATACTGGGTTCCTATAGTAAGAAATACCTGTATGTCCAATCTCCACACGAACCTCTTTATCCATTTCTCTTCAGTGTCCTCCAGGTAAGGAGTACATTGAGCCACCAAGAAATCTGAATGTAATACTTGGACACTGCCATCCCTGAAGTCTTACGCAAAGGCTTGAAACTACGAGCTTGGGCATTTCGAACGCTCTCCGGAAGGAAATGAGCAAGAATATAGCTGTAAATTTATCCCAAGTTATAGGAGGTAGATCTGAAGCTTGGCCTCTCTCTCGACTGACTCGCACCACGTCTGAGCAAGACCTTCTAGACGAAAATTCTCAAGCTCAACCCATATCTTGTCAGAACATCTCCGTGAACGATAAATTATAGCCATCCTATCGAGAATTGTCTACGAATCCTCCACTGCATCTGTGCCGGTAAAACTGGAGGCTTCTGCCTCAAAACTCTCGTAAGGATACGGAAAATCTTGGTAACACAGAAACAGTTGCCTGAGCAACAAGTACAAACACAGTCCCTGAAATAGGAGGGACATCATCGGCTCTCGAAGCTCGGCTAACCATCAGTAACAATCCAATCATCTGTCACATGTCCTGAATACTCGACTCCAGCCTAGCCATCCGTCCTGGAAAAAGGAGGACCACTATGTCCCTGAGGGGTAGGCATACCGTCCTGATCGGTCCTCGTTTCAAACGAGACCACTCTATCATCATCTCCAGCGGCAGCCCTCTGGCCCTCGTAGTCTCCAACGGCATAGTGGCTAGAACGAGAAACAAGATTGATAGGAACATTGCAATCGAATCAAAGAATTTTCGGAATCAAGGAAGGAAATACAAGCAAATATATATTCTAAGGTCACTTAGGCGGAGTACCATATCGTAAGTATACCGCGGAACATACCCACGCTACGCCATTATGATTAAGTCACCTACTTCATCTACCAAGGGTCATCCTACACTCAGAAAGGTAAAACCTATCGCTCTGATACCAACTTTGTCACGATCCGAGGTACAGAACGTGACTGGCACTTAAATTACGAAACGTCTAAAGGCGTAACGTAATCTAAGTAAGCCAAAGCCCAAAAATCTAAACCAAAAAAAGAAATAGAGTGAAGGAAAACTTATTAAAAGAAAGCGATTTTAACCAAAACAAGTTGCATTAAACATTTTTATTAAAACAACAAAATTTCCCGAAAATTTCGGCAGGGTCTCCTTTGTAAATACTGGCCCCGAAACGGGTACAAACAAGAAAATACAAATAAATAAAGAATAAAGGCATCCTCAAGCGGGAGCTAGCTCTTCGCCCAAGACGGACTCACAACCACATGCAATATATATCATCAATACCAAAATAAGCATGTAAAAGCATGAAAGTAAGAAAACAACACGTCGGCTCAAGTGAGCATCGACACCAAACCACCAATACACGTCTCACAAATCTCACCGTCTAGTCCAATATACAAGGGTAGATGGAGTGTACTAGATACAAAGTAATATACAAGTGAAAACAAGATATCCGTGCAACCCACCATGAGCAAGCTGCAAGCCGAAGCAAAGGAAGCAGAATAGGAGTACGCCAGCCGCTACTGCGCTGACAGGTCAGACCTGCAAGATACTGTGGCACAACGGGGGTGATTTGCCAACTCGTGAGTAGTAAGTAACATCTAATAAGGCTACCATAAGCATGCACGCAAATGTGTCACAACCTACGCATATACTAATATGATGCTGCACTATCATGTATGCAACGCGAGTGCATAATCAACATGAAACTTGAGTATGTTTAGTATGAGAAAATCTTTATTTTTATCTTAGAAAAACTCCTGTGAAATAACCGAGGTAATATCAATGAAATCAACAGAAATCCATGTCAAGCATCGACACAAAACATGTATAAATCTCAATGCCTCAATATCTCAATCTCTCGACATTTCAATGCCACAATATCACAATATCTCTATATCTCAAATCTCAACATTTCGGGCTCCGTCAGTCCGGATCGGCCCAAATTATCAAATCTCACGACAACGGTCGATATCCTCTGGATATTCTCCGCGCTAGACATCACCGGTAGGTAGTCCGTGCCCCTGCCAGGCTCATCGTCATCCCCACGAAATCTCTATCTCACCCCGGGGTACCATACCAGGCCCACCATGTACCCAAAACGGTTCCTCCACTCCTCGAATCGGGTCTCGAAAACCAACAACAATCAGGAAAACTTATGGTGGACGACACATACATCACGAGAAAACCGCAACTTTCATTTTTAAAAAAAAAAGATGATAAGTTTATAAATTCTTGCGGTTTCCTCCAAAATCCAGAAATCTCATAAATATTGAATTCTCAAGTAGAAATCACCAAGTGTAAGTATATCAATGATGATGGATATCTATAGTGTGATAGTATATGCTATGCAATGTACGAACAAAACTATGTATGAAGTATGATGTATATAGAAGTGACTAGCCATCTTATGTATCAATCTTGAAGAATGAATATACTACACATTTACATATCACGTATGATGCAATTGCATGGATACCGACTCTAAGTAATTCTATAGTGTTGGTGACATAGCAGTTACCAATGGCGTGTGTGTTCGCATGAATAGTGCACGTGCAGCATGAACCAATGGTAACGGTGCAAGTGTCTTAAGTGATGCCATCATATGTAAGATGATGCGATGAGTGTTATGAATAGTTTGAACTACACATGTTGCTACCAAACTACTAATCATTTCTAACTGTCGGGCACCTCGCGCCATCTAGAAGATCTCCCCATATATGTATACATCTACTCACCGGGACGCCTCGGCTAATCTGATCCGATATCCGCCATGTCTTTCCGTGCCGTGTCCGATGCCTCTGCATCCGATCCTAGAATCGCATACAAGCAATTATGAGGATAATAATATACGAATAGTCACGGACACAAATGACACAAGTCAAACAACGCGCGCCAATTAAACGCGCACGCACTTGGTGCACAAACGCGCTCGCGACAACGCTACAAACTACAACTAGGGTCACCATATGTGAAAACGCCAAGCCTAAAACCCAAATCGCATCAATTGTGCATTCACAACACATTAAATATTTTAGGAATTAGGTTATAGGTCCTCAAAATCTCAATTAAATTCAAATCTATTAATTTCCAAAAACCTAGTAAGCGGTCATTAACCGTGTTAATTCAATTCTAGATGTTTTGGTAAATCTAGTGGCCACAAAAACCTCTTAATAACACAATTAAACACACAAACCCTCACTAGAATTTTATTTTACCTATTGATAATAATTATAAAAACCTAGTTTTCAAAATTATTTAATTTGAACAATTTTGAAACAACAATTTACAATACAACAACTAGACTAGATTTTTCATTTCCTAAGATGATAAACTGCACTTGATTATCCTAGTTGTGATGGTTAAACCCTAATTCGTATTCAAATCCTTGACTTTAAATTTTCAAACTTGCTAAATAGAACCATATTAACACTTAATTACTTTGGATTCAAGTAATTACCAACAAAATAAGTATTGGATTAAGATTATACCTTAACAAGTTTGAGATCAATTTGCAACTTAGCTTCCAAAATGTTTTCTTTGCTCTAAGATCCAAGCTTGTTTGGCCAAAGAATCATGAGTAAAGATTTAATTAGTAATTTGTGGGATTTTTCAAGGATTTTTGAATGAAAATTGAAGAATTTTTTGAGAGAAATGAGAGGGGGAAAATGAGGGCAGCAGCTTGAGTAGGGCTCGGCCTCATTAGGGGAGGGGAGAGAGAGTGAGGAATGAGTGGAGAAGTGTAGAAGCATCTTCAATTAATACCTCCTTTAACTTATCTCTTTAATTATTTAGTTTTCTTTTCATATTTGTTGCAAAAAGGAAAGATGTTAAAGAAAGAGAGAAGGGGCTGATTTCGGCCAGAATTTGAGGAGCGTGTATGTGTGTGTGTGTGGAAAGTTCAAGAAAACCCCTCATTAATACTTTTATTAAATCACTTCATAATTACCTTATATTATTTTTCCTTTTTATTTACTTTTCCCATCCCTAGAAATCTCTAGAAGTATGGAGACAAAAGAAAAAGATTAAGCATGTTATAAACTAGGTTATAAGTGGACATGATTCACTAATGAATGATTAACCCATCTCAATTTGTAATTATCACTAATTAATTGTATAAGTAAAAGCTTATAATAATATTTAAAATAAATAATTAATAAAAATATTTAATTAAACTAGCAATTTATAAGTGACTAAATAAATACCAAATACTAGCAATTACATAGTTAAAATAGACGTATTTAAGTCTATAATGAAAAATAATTATAGTTAAGTTTTACGGAAAATACGATTTATTTTACCGATTATCAGAAAATTCACCTAAAGGATTTTATTTATTTATTTATTTATTTTTAAAACGTTACAACGTGGGACGCTGCTGAGGGAATCGTTTCACCTTCTTGCTCTGATTTTCATAAGTCAACTCTTTCTTTTCCCTTGTCTTTTTGTCAGGCCTTGGAAATAGTTCTACCATGCACAACATTTTCCGTGCTTAAATTTGAATGCTTCTCTTTATATTCTGAAGCAACGATCTTTTTCTTCTTCATAAGGAAAGAACCATTTTTTAACAGATCAAGAGTTATGGCTTGCAATCGTCCTCATGCTCATCGGCAACCATGGGAGGTGCTTATCGAAGGAATTGTTTCTCGTTTTACTTCACGATTGGCGGATCTCGTTCTCATAGATGACCAATGTAACATGGTCATGTACGAGCTTCTGACTCGAAGGTGCTCTCCTCTTCCTATCGGCTCCATTTGGCTCTGGATGATCTTCATGTTTTTGCTTGCTGACATTCCTCCTCATCCGGCAGAGATTACTCCGGCGATGCTCGACGTAGCGGAGGACAAAATCGAGTGCTTTCACGAGGAAAATTTGATTACCCAGCCTCTGAAGGATCGCTCTGTTCAGTTGGTAAGCCAGATAAGGGTTCAGCGGGTCATCATTTCTGCCTTCGCTGATGGGCACGGTGCTGACCGATGGGGAGCGACTCCTTGCGAAGATCGCCGCTTCGACATAGTGGAGAAGACCGAGAGGGCTTTAGAAAACCTTATTCATAGTTTTGTAAACCCTTGTACTTTTGATCCCATGTTCGGTGATCTATTTCTTGCAGAATAAAGTATTTATTTAAATTTGTTTCTTTATTGTTGACCGTTGAATGTTTTATCCCCAATACGCATTTATGAGTTCATCTTGCATCTGCGCATGTACTTTTACAGCCTTTTTTCTTTTTCTTCTTTTAACTGCTAACGTCACTGATGTGCTCGTGTTATGCACTGACCCTCCACACGCGTATATAAATCAGCTTGCTTCCAATGCTATCTTCATTCAAGTACACATGTGTTTTCAAGTGAGCGCTTAAATAGGTGCGAATCAAATGCCGTCCTTACTGTCTTGCATAGCATATGTCTGGTTTCAGGCTGGCATGTTTTTTTATGAGAAGATAGCGAGCGGATACAAACGTTTTCATCTATCATTAACTCAGATCCCAATTCTTAAGAAGTGTGTTCTGAGCCCCGAGACCTATGAGTTGCGCCTTTCTGTTTCTTGTTCGGAGTCTCTAGTTTATGTACTCATTTCGGAATTTGTAGTTTATTCACTTATTTCGGAGTTTATTCACTCGTTTCGGAGTTTGTAGTTTATTCACTCATTTCAGAGTCTCTAATTTATTCACTCAATTTGGAGTCTAGTTTATTCACTCATCTCGGAGTTTGTAGTTTATTCACTCGTTTCGGAGTTTCTTTAGTTTACCTCTCTTGGGTTCACAGGCAAAATTGTCCTAACGTTGTATGTAGATAACCCTAATTCTTTTTACGATAGAGGTCCGTTAGCTTTGTGGTACTAGGGTTTTAGTTCATGGTACCGTCGCGTTGGCTGATGTATTCCTCGATATACAGTCTTTAAGCTGTTATTCGAGTAACCCCATGACTGTCGTGTCTTTGATCCCTTCGGAGGCTGGACAAGACGTCTTCAAGTAATCTCCTTAGGTTTTATTACCGTCGGAAGAGCAAGCGTTAGAAATTTTCCATGACGTTTTTTACTTGAGGTTAGGCTCAATTTGGAGCCCCTATGAGTCATAACCGCACCCTTTTGAGGTGGGATGATCTCCAATAGTCTTTAGGGTTTATATGAGTTGCTGTCAAGACCCGAAGTTAGGAATATGCCGTCACTTCGTTTTTTTCTTTGACGATGTCGCGCTGATTCTTTACTGAAGTAAGGTAGGCATCTGTAGGACCTCTATACTGCGTGTATTGCAGTTGAAGTCCGGAGCTAGGAATATGCCATTGCTCAAATTTCATTTGATAATTACGTCCGCATCCTACTAAAATGAGGGGGAACGCCGGGATAATCTCTAGGTTATATATGTACCGTCAATACTTGGAGCTAGGATTTCGCCGTTACTCCATTTCTATTTGACCCTTGGGAC
The DNA here is from genome assembly GCA_030015575.1 of Agapanthus africanus. Taxonomy (NCBI): domain Eukaryota; kingdom Viridiplantae; phylum Streptophyta; class Magnoliopsida; order Asparagales; family Amaryllidaceae; genus Agapanthus; species Agapanthus africanus. The sequence continues at coordinate 539,784,701 of CM057345.1, read as the reverse complement.
TTTGTTAACGTTGCGTCTGCATCTCATTGACATGAGAAGCACGTCGAGCTGGAGCTAGGATTTTGCCATTACTCCATTTTTATTTGATTGTTGTGTCCGTACCCTGCTGTAATGAGGAGAGCGTTGGGATAGTCTCTGGTTGTATATGAACCGTCAAGGCTAGGAGTTAGGATTTTTCCATTACTCCATTTTTGTTTCGATCCTTGGGTCTTTTTCGTTTGATGGTGACGTTGCGTCTATATTCTTCCGGAATGAGAAGGAATGCCTGGATATTCTCTAGGCTGTATATGAACCGTCAAGACTTGTTTCTCCTTTTGATGAAGTATGGTGAGAGATATGGTCCTTTTCTTTCATTTGTGCCCATGGATCATATACAAGAGTCAATATGGACATACTTGCAGGGCTGAGAAAATTTTGTTTTATATTTTTTTCATTTCTGTGATACTCTATCTTTTCAGCTTTTCATATCGCACAAGTCGCGATTGCCCAATCATTTCGGCTATTTTTCGCGGTGCCCAATCATTTTGGCTGTATTTTTTTCTTATTTACTCGCTGCTTTTTATTGCGAGTTGTCCAAACATTTTGGCTTTTTTTATGCATATTTTGCTCGCTGATTTTCGTCGCGAGTTAGGGACTTAGTCCTGATACCCATTGTGGCATCAGTATCGCTGCAACTAGAATATTGCCAGGAGCGAATTATCATTTTCCATGAGAGGACTTGAAATTTGATACCTATTTAGGCATCGGCATCGCTTCAACTAGAATATTGCCAAGAGCAAATCATCATTTGCCTTTGTTAATTTAGACAAAGGTGGCTTAACAAACAGGGTTAGGATCCTATTGACTAAGGCTTTTTGACTTTATGAGCCGTAAGGGTCTTATAAAGGTATTTATCCCTATGAGACGAGAGGATCTCGTAGGTGTATTTTCTCCTTAGGAATCGTGGGGATTCCTAAGTGATATTTTTTCTTGTAGGTTGTAAGGATCTTCTAAGAGTATTTTTTCCTTGTCAGTCGTAAGGACTCACAAGTGTTGTTCACCATATGGGGATATTTCTTACCATAGATGGAATTCGGTGGGGGATATATTTATTTATGCTCTTAGATTGTATACAATGGTCAATATGGGACCTCCTGTAGGGCAAAAGGGTTTTTGGTGGTTTAAGAACAGGTTTAGATCTCTGTAGCTTAAGGCTTTTGAATCCTATGAGCCGTGAGGGTCTCATAAGGGGGAAATTCTCCTTACAAGTCGTGAGGATCTCGCAAGTGTAATTTCTCCTTAGGAATCATGGGGACTCCTAAGTGTGTTGTTCCTTTGTGAGTCTTAAGGATCTTACGCAAGTTTTTTTTAACGAGACCACGCCCTTTCGGGTTTTCGCAAAGCTCGCCGACAGTCCTGCTGTTTTTACTCACGGTGCCCTTTCGAATTTTCGTCCGTGCCTATTTCGCTTGTGGACGTGCCCTTTTTTTTGAATGGTGAAACTCTCAAAAATAGTTTCTTCGCAGGTGACCCATCTGCTTGCTGGTGGGATTTAGGGATGGCTTCATCGTTGGAGTAACTATATAGCCAGTGGGACTTGAGTTGCAACCTTCGCCATTAGGACTTCGATTGCAATATAGATTTCAAGGGAGCATATCGCCGTATTTGAGCGCGATGCGCTAGTTTAGGGACATTTTGGTCCATTATCGCCATGTTTGAGGCGACGCACTAGTTTAGGGACATCTCGGTCCACTGTTAGTTTAGGGACATCTCCGTCCGTTTTTAGTTTAGGACATCTCGGTCCGTTGTTAGTTTAGAGACATCTCAGTCCATTTTGCCGTTTTTGAGGCGACATGGCTTTTTGGATACTACTCTCAGAGTTTTGACTCAAGAAGATAGCGAGCGGACACAAGCGTCGTCATCTATCATTGACCTAATTCGTGCCCCGTCAAGTATAGTATTTTTTAGGGAATCAGACGTTTATTGGCCGGAAGGGTCTTTCGTCATGCATATCCCTGAGCAGGTAGGCTCCACCTTGATAGACTTTATCTATGATGTATGGACCTTCATAGTTTGGCTCGAACTTCTCCCATTTTGCACGATTGGGGATTATTGGTCTTTTGATGACTAGTACGAGTTCGTTTTGGCGGAATGTTCTCGGCCTAGTCAGTTTTTCGTATGACCGTGTCATCTTTGCCTTATAAGCCTCCAGGTTTTGCTATGCTAAAAGGATAGTTTCATCGAGGGCGTCGAGCTCCTCGAGCCTAAGATGAGCATTTTCTTCATCTGTTAGCTCGTATCAAACCGCTACTCGTAGAGAGGGGAGTTCTATTTCCAATGGGAGCTCTGCTTCTGTGCCGAACACCAACGCGTATGGTGTTGTATTCGTGACCGTCTTGAACGTTATTCGGTATGCCCAGAGAGCTTCATGCAGTCTTTCGTGCTAGTCCTTTTTGTTTTTGGACACTGTTTTCTTTATAATCTTTATTAAGGTCTTGTTGAAAGCTTCAGCCAGACCGTTGGCCCAAGGATTATAGACTGAAGAGTATCTCCAACTATTTTATGTTGTTGTGCGAAGCGGCTTATTTTATGGCTTCTATAAGATAGCCCATTATTCGAGATAATTCGTCGTGGAGTGTCGAACCGATAGATGACATTGGTTCTGAAGAAATGGAGAATATTCTCCATCTTCATCTCCCTTAGTGGTACTGCTTCTGCCTACTTAGAGAAGTAGTCGATCGTTGCCAATATAAACTGATGTCCTTTGGATGATGTCGGTTCAATGGGGCCAATTATACCGGTTTCCTACATTTTGAATGGCCAACTAGCCACTATTGGGTGTAGCGGATTTGGATGTTGGTGGATGAAGTCCCCGTGAATTTGGCACGAGTGACACTGCTTCGCATATTCGAAGCAGTCTTGAATCATTATGGGCCAATAATAACCCATTATTTTTATCTTCAGCTTCATCTTTGGCCCGGCTTGATGAGAGCCGCAGAGTCCGTCGTGATTTTATTAGACGTCTTTCTTTGCTTCCTCCGGCCCCAGGTATCTTAGCTATAGAAAGTCGAACGATCTCTTATATAGAGTATCATTGATGAAGGAGAAAGACAAAGCCCGTTTCATGAGCTGATGTCTAGAGGATGCATTTTTAGGCGTTCGTTGGGATCTGAAGTACTCTATGAAGACTTCCCTCCAATCCTTGTCCTTTTCTTCGTTCTCTATTTGAAAGGCTACTTATTCGGTTGCTTTTTTCCCCTTCGGATGTCTCTATTAGGTCTTCCGAAGATATATCCGTTGGCGTGAGAATCCTGCGGTTTTGCACAATGATCCTTACGTCATCGAGGTCTTCATTGGCCAATTCCTTAGCCAATTTGGCCAATGCATCCGCCTTGCTGTTTTTCGCTCGCGGTATATTTTCTAGGGTGTAGGAAGGGATTTGTGTCAGCAGTTGCTGCACTCTTTCTCTGTACTTTATCAGCTCTGGCTTGCATGTCTGATACTCGCCATTTACTTGGCTAACGATCAGTTGGGAGTCTCCGTATATGAGGAGGTTTTTGATTCCCATGTCGATAGTGATCTCTAGACCTGCTACCAAAGCTTCGTATTCAGACTCATTATCAGTCCTTGGTTCTATTAAGGAGAGGGCATAACGCAATTTCCCTCCTTGCGGAGTCACGAAGATAAGGCCCATCCCGGTTTTGATTATGGGGGTGTTTCGCTTTCGTTGCTTCATGGAAGATGCTCTATCGAAGTAGAGTTTCCATTGGGAATCATTTTCGTCTCTCTCTTCTTTGATTGTGTTGAATGCATGTTCTTTCGGTAACTCGCAATTCAAAGGGGTGTCGGCTGGTATCGGATGCTCCGCAAGAAAGCCAGCTATGGCCTGACCTTTTACCGCTTTAAGGGGTCGATATGTCACTGAGAACTCCATCAGGAGGAGGGCCCATTTGGCAAGCTTTCCTGTTAGTATAGCCTTTGACATTAGATATTTGAGAGGATTCACCTTTGATATAAGATGGACCTCGTATGCCAAGGTATAGTGTCTGAGCTTTGTTATTGCGAAGATCAACGCCAGGTAATACTTTTCGATGGGGGAATAGTTGTTTTCTGCACCCAGGAGAACTCGACTTAAATAGTATAGAGCTCTCTCCTTTCCCAGATCGTTCTCTTATGCCCATAATGCGCTTAGAGAACCCTCAAGGGCTGTTGTATATAAGATAAGGGGTTTTCCCTTAACCGGAGCGGTCAATACTGGCGGATTTTGCAGGTATTGCTTGATTTCGTCTAGTGTATTTTGGCACTTTTGATCCCAGACGAACGGGGTCCCCTTCTTCATCAAATGACTATAGGGACGACATTTCTCGGAGAGGTTAGCTATGAACCGCTGGATATCTGTGAGCTTTCCTTGGAGAGACCGCAGTTGTTTGAGGGTTCTTAGCGTAGGCATTTCCATAATCGCCTTGATCTTTGAAGGGTCGATTTCGATACCCCGGTGACGTATGATGAATCCTAGGAATTTGCCTGAGGAAACTCCAAACGCACATTTTAGAGATTCATCTTCAGATTATACTTCTAAAGGCGATGGAACACTATTTTTAGATGTTTCCAATGTTCCTCGTGAGATTTACTCTTTACTACAAGGTCGTTGATGTAGCATTCGACGATCTCGTGTATGAGGTCATCAAATATCTTTGTCATGACCCTCTGGTAGGTAGCTCCAGTGTTCTTCAAACCGAAGAGCATCATCTTATAACAGAATATGCCCAGTGGGGTCCGGAAGGTGGTATGCTTTTGGTCTTCTGGATGCATTTTTATTTGGTTGTATCCTGAAGATCCATCCATGAAGGAGAAGAACTCATGGGTAGACGTGTTACTGATCATCAGTTCGGTAACAAGTACTGGGAAATCATCCTTCAGGCAAGTTTTGTTGAGGTCTCGAAAGTCCACGCAGATGCGCACCGTCCTATTTTTCTTCATCATTAGAATGGTGTTGGCGATCCAGTCAGGATATTGGACTTCTTGGATGAAGTTGGAGTCAATTAGTATCTTGACTTCAGCGTTGATACTCATCTCAAGTTCGAGCCACATTCTTCTTAGCGCCAGTTTGATTGGCTTTATACATGGTGATATGGCCAGTTTATGTATTGCCACCTTTGGATCTAGACCTAGCATTTCAGAGTAGTTCCAGGCAAAGCAATCTTTATACTACATGAGCACGTCTTTTAACGTGACCACCTGCTTTTTAGATAGTAGTTCACTGACGAACGTTGGCCTCGGTTTATCTTTCGTCCCTAAGTCAATTTCCCTTAGGTTGTCCGCCGTAGTGTGTATTCCATCTTCCAGCTCTTTTGATGCTGGTGGAAACTCTGAGATCACCTCGTTCTTGTCTTCATTTCTAAAGCACCTATATAGGTCATTCATAGTCTCGTGTCCTCCCTATTTTGAGAGTGTTATCATATGGCAGGTACGAGTTCGCTTCCATTCTTGATATTGAGCTGGTCCTATCCTCACAGTATAGGTCCTCTTTGGCTCATGTTTTTGCGGCGGGGTTACCCTCCTGCTGTCAGATAAAGTGAATCTGCCTTATTGATATTGGTCTTTGTTCATCTCTGAAAACTGCATTTTAATACCTCTCATTCATTATTAATTTGTTATATATCGGTACTATTAATCAGTGTCTGATCAGTAATTACAGATTACAGGTATCCGTGATAAAATACTGGAAATACACTCAATATCACGGATATAGCATTTGGGAGCCGACACAGCAATCAGAACAGAGAACCGACCGATATTCAAAGAGCTCTTTTGCAATAAATATGTGTGCACACAATTTTGGTCCAACACAACACAAGTGTGTACATAGCTCTTTGATGACTTGGACTATGGTGGGGCTGCCCATGGTACTAGTGGGCACATATGAGTTGATGTGTGTTAAATGCAAAAAGGTGTGATGTGAAATAAAGCATCAAATTTCCCTCCAATTCCACTGAGTACAAACCAGGGTTATTTAGAGAAATCAAACAATACCAGAGGGCAAGAGGATAGCACACATGACCACCACACCAAGACGAGCCTTAATGCTCGGATTTGGACCTGCGAGCCCCCAATAGAACCGGCACCACCGGGTCAATTTGCTCCAAATGCCCCCATTTTTCTTCTGGTCATTTATTAGGGTCACATCAGTCCATCTATATTGTTTGTATATTCTGGAGTTGAGCCTATATATACCAGAACATATATTGAGCAAGATGCCATATATTATACCATTTTCATTTTTGTTTAGTTTTGGTTTAGCTTGAAAGTTGAGTGGGCTTCAACTTGGTTTCTTCTTCTTCTTCCCTCTTGAAGCTTTCTTTTGAGAGCTTCATTATGGAGATTGAACAAGTTACCAATATCTTGTACTTAAAATTCTTCAAGTGTTAATAATATTGTTATTGTTTTGTTTACTTGCTTCTTTTCTTTACTTGCTTTTTTACTATGTGTAACTAATCTTTCTTTGGTTGTGGTGATGGTAAAGAAGTGAGATGAAAGGCTTTGCTTTCCTCTTCCTCCTGTTTATGTTTAATGTGCTTCTATTTGTGATTCTAACTTAAGTATCGTTTCATGTTTAGATGTGATATGGTATTTTGAAACCATGGTTAATTTGTAACCTCTTCATATACCATACACACTCTCTTTCCCCATGTTTCCCCCAATCAGAGCAAAGCTCTGTTCAAATTTTGAAATTTGAAATGAAGCAGCACTTCGTAAAAGCGCTCGCGCCAGGAGCGCCAGCGCTAAGAGTCAAAGACTCTGAGGCAGCGCTCACGTGCAAAGCATGAGAGCGCTTGCGCCAAAAGCGCCAGCGCTAGGAGTCAAAGACTCTGATGCAGCGCTCACGTGCAAAGCACGAGAGCGCTAGCATTGGAACTAAATGTTCCCCCACCCTTGGATCAAAGATCCAAAAAAGATGATAAATCATCAAATTACCAGAATAAAATTCTGTTGAGGGAATATCTTTCCAAATAGGAAAGATTGTGCTCTGTAAATCAGAGCACCGTTGGATCAAAGATCCAATGGTGATTAAAAATCACCAAGATACAGAACAATCTCTGTATGGGAAAATAATTTCCCAATCTTGTTAAGTAACAAGAACGATGACTTCTGTAAAACAGAAGCCCTAGGATCAAAGATCCAACGGTGGGAAACATCCCCAAATCAATCAGAGAAAAGATCTGCTTAACAGATTCAACAAATCAGCCTCCACTATATAAAGGCTCCAAGACTTCAAGTCGTAAAAAGAAGAATCCCCCATAAGTTTGAAGTTCTCAGAGAAGAAAAGGAGAAGAGCAAGCTCTAAGAAGAAGAACCTTCTTCAAGATAAATAAAAGAAGAGAGATCATAACATCTTCTCTATGTTTGAGAGTTTTACTCTCCTATCATAAAAACTTAGTTCTTTTTCTAGATCACAGATCTATAAGACAAAGTTTTTTCATGAAAGAAAAAGAGATCGTAGCATCTCCTCATAAAAAGAAGAACTTAGTTCTTAGATTCATGAGACAAAGTCTCTTATAGACGAGAATTTAATTCTCAGAGCACAGAACTGACCAGAACTGCCAAAGAAGCGCTTCAGTGCTCCAAGTCTAGCGCTCAGCGCCTAGCGCACCACTTGCTCCTCACGTGTGCGCTATTTCATAAGAAGCGCTTCAGCGCTCCAAGTCTAGCGCTCAGCGTTAAGCGCACCACGTGCTCCTCACGTGTGCGCTATTTCAAAAGAAGCGCTTCAGCGCTCCAAGTCTGGCGCTCAGCACCAAGCGCACCATGTGCTCCTCACGTGGGCGCTATTTCACAAGAAGCGCTTCAGCACTCCAGGTCTGGCACTCACCGCCAAGCGCGCCACGTGCTCTTCACATGTGCACTATTTCACAAGAAGTGCTTCAGCGCTACAGGTCTGGCGCTCAGCGCCCAGCGCACCACGTGCTCCTCACGTGGGTGCTACTTCACAAGAAGCACCTTAGCGCTCCAGGTCTGGCGCTCAGCGCCAAGCGCACCACGTGCTCTTCACGTGTGCGCTGATGGAACACAAAGTGTTCTTTACATAAAGCGCTCTGCGCCATAAAGAGTGTTCAACACCCAAAAAAAGAAAGAGGGGTGTCAGAACCCAAATTAATACTCAGCATTATTGAACAAAAGAGGCTAAGCCTAAACAAATGTTTAACACCTAAATAAATGTTCAACATTTTATTCAAATCTGAGTGGTCTGAGCCCAAGTTGGCCATTAGTCCTCAATTCAGATCAACTGAGCCCATGTGCTCATAATCTTTTTAATTGGTCTTAGTCCCAAACCTGACTATAGATCCCCCAATTAATATTGGTTCAATGGTATATCTCTTCATTTCCCTGATATGTGTCGTACTTCTTCAACGTCTTCAGAGAGGCGACGGGTCCCGACAACCAGACACTCTATGGACTATGATGTCTTTAAACTTATGGACCGCAATGTCCCTAAACTAAACCCCCACAGACTATGAGGTTTTTAAACTAGACTATGATATCTTTAAACTGGACTATGAGGTCCTTAAACTCATGGACCATTATGTCCTTAAACTTTATGGACTATGAGGTCCTTAAACTCATGGACCATGATGTCCTTAAACTTTATGGACTGTGAGGTCCTTAAACTCATAGACTATGATGTCTTTAAACACAGATTATGATGTCTTTAAACTCCATGGACTACGATGTCCTTAAACCCAATGGACCGCAATGTCCCTAAACTAAAACGATAGAGTCTAAATACTCTTTCGTTGGATCTAAATGATCCTAAAATCCTATTGAGTAGATCTTAGTCTAAAATTAGACTAACGTATCTTCAACAAATGTTTAAGTTGATCTTAATTTCAATAAAATTAACAATCCTTAAACCCAAATCAAACCCAAATCTAAGAAAATACGGATTTGGACTAATCTATGCCCTACGGGCGACAACATAAATTAGTCTCCATATACAATCCACGGGCAACCAAAAATAAAACAAACACACACGACACGAAGTGACCATCTGGAGAAGGAGAAAGTTGTTACCGCGATGTGTTCATATCAGATTTTTGCATTTTTATATCACCCATTCTTAATCACATTACATATAAGTAGGTACTTTTGATCCATGTCTGCTAAATAGTTGCAGCTTATAGGTTCTCAGCTCTTTACAGTGAAATTCATGAAAAGTCCTAACAAATGTGGGACTGCGATCAACAAACAGAGAAATACGGGTTTCCGCACACTATACATATAATGCCGCCTACCAGTTCAAGGAACAAATGGAAAATTATTGAGCATTTCAATGCACAAAGCACAAGGGCAGCACAAGATCCAAGACTTCAAACGCGGAGCTCAAGGCAAAAAGTCCACTGTTGAATATCTAGAAGAGAACTGAAGAGATTCTAAGAAACCAAGTAAAGAAAACAGAAGATAAAAGCAACTTGAAGAAACCCTAAAGAAATGGGCCCATGAACCCACCAAATGGCCGCGGAACCACGGCCAAACAGGCACATCTGCCGCGGTTCCGCGGCCGTGCTCTGCACGTGTCGGTGGGGTGTCGGTGGTTTGACTTGGTTTTTGGGGTTGTTTTGTAATTTCATGTATGGATCAGAATGTAAACCTGGGGTTTTTCCTATCTATAAATAGGAGAGCTCAAGGCCTTTCTTAGCGTGCCTCTTTTGGAGGAGGCCTCTCTTTATTTTTATGCCTCTTTTTAATTTCTAGAACTAAAATTTAAATTCCATTGTAATGCATTTTTGAGAGGTTATCAATAAAGTAAGTTTTTTTTATTTTATCTTGCATTTTTTTTCTTATCCGCAATTTATTATCCGCAATTTTTATTTATTCTTTTATTATCTGCAATTTAGGTCTTCAATAAAAATATAAAAATTTTGTTTTCATTTCTTTTTAATGGGTGAGTAATTCCTCACTTGTTAGGGCTAGGAGAAGGAAGGTTTGAGAAAAAGGAAATCTCTCACACTTCTTTCTTTGCCCAATAATTTTAAATACGGACTCTCTTTAATTCAATCTCAATCTGTTCACTACGGCACCCTATCCTACATGATAGCGGTGATTCCTTAGTTAGACCGGTTGTGGTTGAATTAACCGGAGATTAGGGCTAAGAGCCAAGAACGGACGGACAAAGACCAAAAAAAAGAAACTAAGCATGGAAAGCCTAGCTTAGACTTGTAAGTTTCTTCCTAGTCGTGCTAATCCCTGTTGTTGCCGATTACCTTAACACCTATATTCATAACTAGGTATTGAAAGATGTGAGAAGATCCCTATCTCGAACTAACTTAATTCTAACCCTAGCAAGCTTTTTATCAAGTTATTCTCATTCATAGATCTTAAAACAAACCCTACCAAAGTTAGGACTTAACTCGTTTGAACATAAAGAAAAGGATTCTTTCTCCCTGCGGATCGACTCGTACTCAACCGGCTAGCTACCAAGCGACACCGTCTTAATTGCGGTAAAATTAAACACAGAAAATCTCTATCAATCAAATGGCGCCGTTGCCGGGGAGACGGTAGTTTATTTCTTTGTGTAATTTCGGGTTAATTAAAAAATATAAAAATATAAAAAAATTGAAAAATTAAAAAAAAAATCATCCTGTTATTTTTGATTGGTTTTTGTGCAAATTGTACAGGAAAGGAAGAAGGACTGGTTCAGATCTAGAGCAACTCAGTGAACAAATTCAGAAACAGGGGATCTAAACAGAAAGAGGAGACCCAACTCAGCACAGGGAACAAATTTGACGACGTCAACCTTCAGAACAGCTGCGGAACCGCGGCACAAGTGCACGTTTGACCGCGGAACCGGGTTCAACTGCTGACGTCAGCGTCCTACTTTTCTCTGTAAGCATCCCATTTCTCATCTCCTCTCCTCTGCACTCCACTGAAAATTTTTTCCTGCAGGATTCTTTGCACAACCTCTTCTCCCTCTCCAATAAATTATTTTTGTGCAGGATTCTTTGCGCCGCAAATAAAATTTTTTTGGTGTGTTACTGCTTTGTATAATTAATACGGAATCTAAAGAGCTGTAACACCAATTAAGATTGGGTGGGGATTTCATTACCTTTCCTAAGTCCCCAAAAATCACTAAAAAGCATATGCATCACCTTTGAGATAAATTAAAAAATACCTAGACTCAGCCAACTAAGAGCTGTCGTGCTCATTAGGATAGAGGAAGGTTGTGGGCATTCAATCGTTTATCTAAACTTGACTTTGTGGTGCCTAGGCTAGACAAGTGAGAAAGGTAACTTTAAAAGGCCCGTCTTACGGTGATTCGTGAGCGGAACCCTCTTTTCTTCAATTGTGCTTACCTGGCCACAATTGGCAGTGAAGAGACGATTTGAAGGATATCTCACAACTTATCACTTTGGAACAGTTAGGAGCAGTCTAGTGGACTTAGAAGACCATAGCTCCAGGTTTGATTGTGCATATTTTAACTGTGATTGTTTGAAGTAAGTCCGTATACATTCTTGCAAAACTCTTTCAAAAATTTCTAAACTCCAAAAACAAACAATTTTTTTTACAAAAAAAAAAATCACATTCTTTTTCTTCTCCTTTCTCTCATTACATCATGGGTACCCCACCTCGCAAAACTCTTGCCGAACTTTGGTACCCACAATCAGACATTACTTCCTACGGTTCTTGTTTTGGTCGAATTTCGAACGACCCCTCCATGCCCAAATATTTCTTTGAAAGATCGGATAGACGCGTCTAGGACAACCAATTGGACTCCGCAATCCACCTTATATCAACCATTTCAACCTTCACCACTTTCTTACGTTGATACTCCTTTTTTGAGTCCTGTTATAACTCCGAAACCCATGTCTATTGCTGAACATATTGAACAATCTCGTAACCGATCTTTCACTCCTTTCACCAATACGAATTCTTTGGATCAATAATTCCATTCACCTTCTTATTCGTATTTTGATCCTACCCCTGTCCAACCATTCTATTCCTTTCCATCCTACCCAAATTTTACACCTTCTCTGGACATTGCTTCTACACAGCCATTTGGGAGTTTTCAGTATCCAAACAAATTTGAATCTTTTACTGAAACTCCTTCACAACCCATGTTTAGTCTGGAACAGTCGTTGGAAGACTTTAGGGTAGCGTCATACCAACAGATGATAGATCTGAATGCGTCCATGGCCGCCCTCATACAACGTAGTGACCCGGTAGTTGGTTTTCAACTAGCTCCAAATTTTCCAATGTATGATGAGACGGTTGGACAGATTGATAATTTGAGTGGAGAGAGTGAGCTGTGCACCCTTCCAACTCAAATATCCCCAATTGAATTCCACAACTCCGGTTTTGAATGTCTATCAAGTGTCCCAAATGATTCACCAGTTGAAGATAGAACGTTTAATGAGTTGTGCGACTTTGTAGTGTTTGATTTACCTGATTGTGAAGGGTCCCTTTTGAGTGAAACCATCACCAATCCTTTTGACCTTTACACCTTCACTCAAGAACCTGATTTGATTAATATCCATGCTTTTGATGAGGTGTCTAAGAAAATTGATTTTCACTTGATTGAGGATATCGATGCTGGGAATATTTTGGATGATGAACTCGCATATTTGACTGAATTTTTCTCTCCAATTCATCATCCTGAGTCATTAAATGTTTCTCCCAATCTTCATGTGCATGTTTATTTTGATGAGAATTGTATGGAGAGTATTGAGGAAATTATTGAGGATGAAGCAGTTTTACTTGAGGAGTCGGATTTTCCAATTCATTCTATCCCTTTCATTGACTGCGCACACCCTCCTGAATCTTTAACCGATACCCTTCCTCACTCATTTCCTTCTATCCTCGCTCCGACCTTGCAAGAAACCGTTATACTTTTATTTTCAATGTCTTGTTTACCAAGTTCGACGTACCCATGTTTTCTCATGACTCTTGAAGGATTTGACCTCATTTCTCAGTGGGTTGATGATTAGCACAATCGCTTTTTACACATCGGTCATTACAAATTGTGCTAATTTATACACTCCATCTCCACTCTCAAGTTCGTATTCAACTTCTTTCTCCCACTTTCTCTAGTTCTTCTTCTAATCTTCTTTTAATGATAGCGAGTGTTAATGAATCACAATCCGATATTTTGAGTTCGATAATTCTAGAAAAACAACTTGATTTAGACTCTTTTGAGAATAAGGTAGATGAGCCTTACGAGTCTCCTACCTCCGTAATTTTTGAAAAATCAAGTGTGTTGAATTCTGGCGTGACACTTATTGACATTGAAACGTTCAATCGGACCATCGATGAAAGTTTCGAAGATATTTTCGCCGACGAACTCGCATTCCTAAACGACATGGATTTTATGATTAATCAACCTCCACCTGAAGAAGTCAAACCACCACCATTTCTTCTTATCCCATACGAGAATGTGACCATTCTTCCCATTCCTAATCATTCACATTCTCGTTTCCGTTCACCATTATTGTTTCGTTTCTACAAATCGAGACGTAAACCTTTTCTTCTACACCACTTATCTCTTCCCTACTTCTTCCTGGCTCCATACAACATGTTCTTTCACCAACCACACCATTATAACGATAAAACTTTTGAATGGTTGGTGCTAAACTTTGGCCAGTGTAAGGCCTTGTATAGCTTGATACTGTGTTTTTCTCCTCCCTAACTCTGAACTTTAACGCTTAAACAGTGGAAACACTATTTCACTTAAGTTTGGGGGGGACCTTTTTGTGTATATATATTTTGTTTTCTTTTTCTATTAATAATAATAATAAAAGAAATAAAAAAAGGGGAGTGCCGACAATTTTGACCCTCTTGGTGTAGTCGACAAAGTATAAGTGGTGAATAAATAGATAAAAAATGAACACTGGTTTTGTAATTACTTAAGACAGTATAAATATAAAATATAGCGATGGTGCTTTATCATCTAGTGCCTTAGACCAACTGGTTTGGGAGTCACTGCTAAGCCTTAGGTATTGCAAGACGAGAAATTACGCCTAAATGCGCAAGCACATTTTGTAATCGATCGTTTAGTATCTCAAGAAGTATTAACGATCGCATGAAGGATGTGTGAGCAATTTCATCTAAAATTCACCAACTAAAAGTATTTTGGAAGATGGACAAGAGTATGATAGCTTGAATTGAATTTCCAAGTGTAGGGGTGATAATTACACACACGTAGGGGTATATAATTGGAGTTTGGAGGAGAGATGGGAATAAAAGATAGGGCTTATATCTTTAGCAGAGATGATAAAAATTCCCGAGTTAAGATTTCACCTTAGAAGGACAATTTAGGAGATGCTGAAAGCTTTATAAACTTGCAAAACGTATATGATCTTAAGTTAAATGAAAAGGAAGTGTGAAAAATATGGGTTGATGATTTCTAAGTTGAAGATGATAGATTTTCTTCCTAGAATACTGAATTGAAAAATTAGAGTCAACGGCCAAATTGATCGGATTTTGTGGGTAGTATCCGCTGAAAACCCTCAGGAGACAACACTCCTCCTATTAGAGACACCTAGAGGTTTAACGGCTTGGTGCACGAGCTCAGTGCAATCGCGTTCCCTGCGAAAGTGAGGTTAGGAATTTTTGAGAATAAAATTGGTTTTGCTCGGGAAGAGCAAAAGATAAGTTTGAGGGTATTTGTTTATATCAGATTTTTGCATTTTTATACCGCCCATTCTTAATCACATTACATATAAGGAGGTGCTTTTGATCCATATCTGCTAAATAGTTGCAGGTTACAGGTTCTCAGCTCTTTACAGTGAAATTCATGAAAAGTCGCAACAAATGTGGGACTACGAACAAACAGAGAAATACGGGTTTCCGCACACTATACGTATAATGCCGCCTACCAGTTCAAGGAATAAATGGAAAATTATTGAGCATTTCAATGCACAAAGCACAAGGGCAGCACAAGATCCAAGACTTCAAACGCGGAGCTCAAGGCAAAAAGTCCACTGTTGAATATCTAGAAGAGAACTGAAGAGATTCTGAGAAACCAAGTAAAGAAAACAGAAGATAAAAGCAACTTGAAGAAACCCTAAAGAAATGGGCCCATGAACCCACCAAATGGCCACGGAACCGCGGCCAAACAGGCACATCTGCCGCGGTTCCGCGGCCGTGCTCTGCACGTGTCGGTGGGGTGTCGGTGCTTTGATTTAGTTTTTGGGGTTGTTTTGTAATTTTATGTATGGATCAGAATATAAATGTAGGGTTTTTCCTATCTATAAATAGGAGAGCTCAAGGCCTTTCTTAGCGTGCCTCTTTTGGAGGAGGCCTCTCTTTATTTTTATGTCTCTTTTTAATTTCTAGATCTAAAATTTAAATTCCATTGTAATGTATTTTTGAGAGGTCATCAATAAAGTAAGTTTTTTTTATTTTATCTTGCATTTTTTTTCTTATCCGCAATTTATTATCCACAATTTTTATTTGTCTTTTATTATCTGCAATTTAGGTCTTCAATAAAAATAAAAATAAAAATTTCATCTCTTTTTAATGGGTGAGTAATTTCTCACTTGTTAGGGTTAGGAGAAGGAAGGTTTGAGAGAAGAAAATCTCACCTCTTTCTTTGCCTAATAATTTTAAATACGGACTCCTTTTAATTCAACCTCAATCCGCTCACTACGGCACCCTATCCTACATGATAGCAGTGATTCCCTAGTTAGACCGGTTGTGGTTGAATTAATTGGAGATTAGGGCTAAGAGCCAAGAACGGACTGACAAGGACCAAAAGGAAGAAACTAAGCATGGAAAGCTTAGCTTAGACTTGTAAGTTTCTTCCTAGTCGTGCTAATCCCCGTTGTTGCCGATTAGCTTAACACCTATATTCATAACTAAGGCATTGAAAGATATGAGAAGATCCCTATCTCGAACTAACCTAATCCTAACCCTAGCAAGCTTTTTATCAACTTATTCTCATTCATAGGTCTTAAAACAAACCCTACCAAAGTTAGGACTTAATTTGTTAGAACATAAAGAAAAGGATTCCTTCTCCCTACGGATCGACTCGTACTCAACCGGCTAGCTACCAAGCGACACCGTCTTGATCGCGGTAAAATTAAACACAGAAAATCTCTATCAATCACGATGCGGTAGCGTAATTAACTGCAGGGGCTTGCGCATGCAGGGAAGAGCGTCCCCACAATAAAACCCCCTTCAAATTAGGGGGAATCTGACGAAGTCTGCTACAATGGCCGCATCCGTCTAAACCTCCGATACACGGTGCCATAAATCAACTTGGCATCTTCGGAGAGGTGGACGAATAAAACCAAATAGCATCTGCCCCCAAATTCAGGCAAGACAAATCTATGCGGTTCCGTCTCCCGTATTCGGCGGAGAACAGATTCTGGCATGCCCGTTGGGACCTTTTCTTGTTTCCACTCCACACTTCATGTGTTGTGTTTGCGAACGAATCGCGGTTTGATATGGTTGCCCTTGGATTTAAGGTACTAAGATTTGGTATCTTGCTCCCGTGCAGAGAAAATGTCTTCCAACTGCACTAGCTGCAACAACAACTCCCATTCCGTCCTCACCGGAGGAGTGACTTATGGGCCCCAAGCGGCCTCCATCTTCGCCATGCCAGTGGAACAAGTAACTCAGGCCACCATTGGACTGTTCTTCGGGACTATGCTCCCACCAATGAGCTTCAACGCCCAAGTGCCATCGCAAGAAGCTCCGAAGAAGTCGGTCTTTGATCGACTTGCAACTACTGCGGCCCCTCTCAATAGGTCGCCCAAATCCAATGCCTCAGTCTTTAACAGACTGGGCCAAAACTCCAATGGGCTTATGAAGAAGCCCGCGATACCTGAGGGGGTCATCCCGAAATGGATAGCCATCCCTGTTCTAGTAAATGAAATCATTGGAGAGGCTTCTCTTGCTAAGGGGTTGGTCTTCACAAGACTGGCCGTGCCAACTCCCACTCCAGGCGAAGTCACCAAAGCCGTTACCCCTGCTCGAAAGTCTGCCTTCGACAGGGTGACCATCCCCTCTCAACGGACGTCAGTCTTTGATAGGCTGACACCAACAGCGGTTTCTCATCAAAGCATGAAGCATGATGCAGCTACCCCAACAGCAGAGGTGGTCCCGGCCGCTCGACATGCTCGACGTCGCCATTGGCGCCGAGTGAGGGAAGCTGGGGGCAGTTTCCCTTCTGGACTTACCCCATCAGCTCCAACGATGGAAGTTAATGCTGCTATTCCAACTGGGAACAGTTTTGAACCACTTAACAGGGTGCGCAGGAATTCGCCAACTGCCGTGCTGAAAAAGTCTCCTCCGCCTGCTGAAAAGATCACAAACACGAAGCCGGAGCATCCCCCTCAGAGGCTGTCCTCTAAAATCCATAGGGTCTGGCGAAGGGTCCAAGACTTTGTGATTAACCAAGACTATTCCCACCAACCAAAGAAAATGAAGGTTCGTCAAGAGAAGGACCACTCTGTCGTACCACAGAAGGTGCCATCTACTTGGGTGCCTGCTGCAACGGCCCCCTCAACTTCGACCACCCATAAAAGAAGAAGGCCGGAGAAAGCCCCCGTGTCCACGACAAAGCTCAAAGGCAATGAATCCAAACATCCCAAGTCTGGGGGCATGGTGGTGCACACCATTTACATGGCTTACAGAAATGAGGATAGCCATATCTCCACGGGCCATCGACCACTCACCCGATCAATAACAAAGGCTCAGGAGCAGCAACAACAAAAGCTCCAAGAGATGCTGATAGCCATGGCCGCACTCACTGGGCCAAAAGAAAGCTTGAAGACGTCGTCGGAGCAGCGTCAGGAACAAGAAACCGATGCCGAGTTCCTCCGCAGAATCCTCGAGAAGAAAGACAAAGAGGCCGCGGAACAAGAGGCTAACATAAAACAAATGGCGCTTTTATTCTAAGATATGGTCGGAATGTTGATACAGCCGGATCCTCCAGCTAAAGACCTTCCGATTGTTCTTGAAGACGACAGAGGGGAGACATCAAACCCTCTTCCTGCTTGTTTAGCATCCAAGGAGGAGACCATCTCCAAAGCCGCCCTTGACGACTATATAGATCAACAGATACGAGCTCATCAGGAGAGCGAAGCGGCTGGCCAAATCGTCAAGACTGGACGGCCCTATCCGGGTTGGTATGACCAAATAAAGTACCCGATGGGATACACGATCCCTAAGTTCCACGTGTATAAAGGGACGGGTAATCCACACCAGCACGTTGCTCAAAGTCAGATCCCTGTGCGGTAATACTGAGGGTGACGACAAACTGCTACTTCGCCAGTTTGTTGGCAGCTTGTCGGAGACAGCATTTGAATGGTACTCTGAACTCCCAAATGACTCCGTTAAGACATTTGCAGAAATGGAGCTACTGTTTACACAAAGGTTTGCAAGTGCCAGAGAACGCACCCCAATCATGGCGTTGATCAATGCCAGGGTGAAGCCGGGAGAAACATAGGTTCAGTATGCAATCCGGTGGTGGAATCTATGGTCGAAATGCGAACAATGCATTGAAGAAGCTGCTGCAGTAGGCATGTTTGTGGGTACCCTCGATCCTCAGGCGACCATATCCCAGTTCATGATGTTTTTCAAGCTGACTACCTTCCAGGCCTTGATTGATAAGCTGGCTCAAATGGATCAAATGGGCTATAGACCGTCTTCCTCGAAAATGGAGTCTCGAAACGAAAAGAGGAAAGGGAAAGCGACCTTCGTCGCCAATGCTCAGCAGCAGCCCAGCGGCCCAAAACCAGCTGATCGCCAAAACGATAGACATCGATTCTTCAACGAGAAGCTAAAACGCCCTTATTCGTTTCCCCGGGATAAAACGAGGAGATTGTTCGAGCTGGCGGTGCACAACAGGCTCATCAATTTTCCAGATCCAAGACGTCCACTGCATCCCGGCGACGCCAACAATCCTAATTACTGCCCCTACCACCGAGCAGTAGACCATCCAATCGAAGATTCCTTCGTCTTCAAAGGCTCGAGGACCAATACCAACAGGGCAAATTCGCGCTGTCTGAGAATTGGAAGGTAAGCCCGCCCCAGCCACATGCTCATAAAAAGGTGGACACGCCGGGGGCATCGTGCTCTTTTATAGAAGAAGCTCCATGGGAGGTCGCTCTTTCAGCCAAAACGAAAAGAATGCTGAAAGATCTCCAAGCATGTCCGGTGATTAGGTGGAAGAGCCCGTTGGAACCCGAGATTATTAAGGGGATGCTGAAACCGCGCCCAACGCTGAAAGTTGGTGAATGTGGACAAAACATTCAGGCCAAGCCTCCAAAGTCTTTAAAGAAAAAGAAGAAGGCCAAGAAGCCCGTCCAACCTGAAGACAGTCGTACAGGTCTGCAGAAATACATCGATGCACTGGAAGAATATAACCAGAAGGCTCGGACCCCAATCACGTTGGATGAATTCTTTAAATATGTTCTTAAGAATGAAGCCGATGACGCTGATGAAGGAGACAATTCTTCAGAAGAGCCCGATGATTACGTGGCAAGCTGCCACGTGATCTCTTACTCATCAATAAATGGCAAAAAAGCTCCCGATGCAGAGAAACTGGGGGCAGATCCATAACCGGAACCAAAATCCCTGGAGCCATCGAACGAATTGATTGACAGACCGCTGAGCGAAGCTCTTCAGAAAAGCAAATCTGACCGAGAGCGTGAAACGACCATTTATGAAAGGGACAAACGTTGGCGTCGCGTTGAAGAAGCTCCGGTATTGAGAAGTCATAGAGTACCCCAACCAGATAGAACTATTTCTGCCGTCAGCAAAAGCAAGTTTAAGACAAGGAAGCAGTTCGCCAATGCCCTGTCGATGGGAATGAAGTTGCCACATTTTAAAGAAGACACTTCAGAAAATACGTTCCCTGACGAACTAGATACACATCCAAACTACTGCTTATACCATCGGAGGATCACACATCCTACCGAGGAATGCATGGCCTTTAAAAATTGGTGGCAGGGATACGTTGCTCATCGGCAGCATTTCAAGCAGATGAAGTGCAAAAGTCATCGAGAGCAGAGAAGCACGACAGAGGAGCACAAAAGAACTGCAGGTGACTGTCACATGGTTAATTCCGGGAAATTGCAAGTCCTTACCTTCGGGAGCGATTCTGATGAAGAAATAGTCCTTGGCCCTCTCTTCAAGGAATCCATCTCCGAAACAGAAGAGGTGAAGACCTGTGAGAACATTCAGCTGCGTAATCGCACATTACCCGAAAAGAATCTCGGACCCACAAGCAAGGGAGCGAACAAAAAAGATAAGGGGAAAGAAAAAGTCCCTGAAGATATCGCCCTCAATGACCGAGTCGTCGAAGAGCTGGCAGCCAAGAACCCGCCAAAGAAAAACAAGGTGGATTACAACGTTCTGGAACACCTGAGGAAGATACCCTCGCAGCTAAGCATTCTCGATGCTCTTCTGCTATCTAAAGAGGCGATAGATTCGTTGATCAAGGCACTATAAGCGCCCGAGCAGTTTCAAGCCTTCCTTGCCGAAGAAAAGATGAAGGACGAGCTGGAAGAAGTGCACATAGCTGACATCACTTTTGGCGATGAAGATCTCCTCCTCGGAACATGCGAGCACAACCGTCCCTTGTATGTCATCGGATACTGCCATGACATCAAGATAGAGAAGAATCTTAGTTGACAACGGGTCTTCTGTCAACCTCGTAAATGTGAGAGTGCTAAAAGAAATTTGCATGAGCGTTCAACACCTCGCTCGGGATAAAATCACTATCTCCGGGTTCGACTCCCAGTCATCACGGATGTTCGGGTCTGTGATACTGATATTACGCTTTGGGCTGCTCGTCACTGACATCAGATTTCATGTCATTGACGCCAAGACTTGCTACAACGCTTTGCTCGGCAGGCCTTGGTTACACGAGCACAACATTATCCCTTCTACACAACATCAGTGTATGAAGTACTTTAAAGATGGTCTCGAATATACCGTGATGGGGGAACTAAACCCATTCTCCGTAAATGAAGTCCGCAAGTATGAAGACGCAAAGTACTTTCTTCCAGGCTTTGAAGACACGGAAAGATTCCATAAACCAGAGAATAAGCAGAAAGCTATCACCACTATTCCGGTTTTTGGGAGCGATACCGAGGAGGAGGAAGAGATAGTCTATTCAGGACCACCCCAATGCAACAAACCGGGACCGTCTATCCCTATTCTGGTCTTTGGCAGTGACTCTGAAAATGAGATCAACGCAGTATTCTCGGTCCGTCCATCAGCACAGGCCTACATTGGAGATGATCAGAATTTGAAAATCGCTATGGTTCCGCAAAATCATTACAAAGAGCTCGACGCACTTGATACCTATAGTGTGCAAAAACTGCAAACGTTCTACGTCCCTCCCAGGCGAAAAGATGAATAGGCGATCCTCTTTTATCGATTCGCGAAGATCAAAGTGGAGAAAGAAATCTGGCATAGTGGCGATTCTGCGCTTGACAGGCTCCAGCCCATCCGTCTTCCCAGATACTATACAGAAGGATTAAAAAGGATGTTGAGGCACCAAGGCATACCCTTCAAATAGACTGCTCGACAAGCTCAGTTCTACAACAGGATCTGAAATGTACTCGGAACTCAGCAAAAATTGCCCAACGGGAGAATGGAAACGATCGGGCTCGGATATGTTCGATCCAAGAAACGGGAGCGATTCCATGGCTGCTGCATTATACATGAGTTCGATGAAGAAGGAGATGCTCTATTAGAAGACACTGCGATTGAACCAAAACGAGATCCTACCGTAAAAATGCTAAGTCCGTCGTTTGAAAAACAGATGGATAAGCTAATAAAAGAAGTGTTCCCTGATTTAAAATCAGGAAAAGCTTCAGAAGAGGCATCACGTGCTCACACGTGACCAGTGGTCACGTGTTGGCACGTGATGGTTAAGCAGCGGAAAAGAACGGAGCAAAAAAGAGGAGAAAGAGTTCAGGGGGTCACGTGCTTGCACGTGACCACGTCACGTGTGACCATGTGACCAGAGGTCACGTGCTCACACGTGACCAAAGGTCACGTGGCCACACGTGACTGGCTTTAAAAGCCCTGCCGTACAACAGAATTAAATTCTGAATAAAATCATTTAAATCTTTCCAAAATAGAGAAGAATTATGTAAAACCGCTGTATTAAGAATCCGAGGGTGATTAATTATCACCAATTTATGGAAAGATCTTGGACATGGAAAGATTTCTCCCAAATCTCACCGAAATAACAAAGAAATATCTTTGGATTTAAAATCCAACGGTGAATAAAATTCACCTAATAATCTAAAGGCCCAGATCAATGATGAAAATAAATCAAATCTCTCAATAAACAAATCAAATCTTTCAATGAGGAATTTACTAAACAGATTGATTCTTTTCCTTCTCCTATAAATAGGAGCCAAAGGGGAGAGTTTTAAATACAGAGAAATACAGAGATATACAGAGAGAGAGATATAGAGCCTGGGAATCCTGAAAATTCAGAAGGAAGAATTTGATTCTCTGAAAAGAAAAATCCTAGGTAAGAAAAGGAAGGGGAAAAAGGCTTCAAAAAGAGAATTTAATTCTCAAAAATAAAGATTTTAACTCTTCTATAAAGAAAAGAACTTAGTTCTTTCTCTGGTGAAGATCAGTAAAGTGCACATCTCCCCATAGATTGAGAATTTAATTCTCATTGGGTCGAGATCCTGCCATGCAGATCTAAAACATAGAGGAGGAATTGAGTTCTGAGAATTTAATTCTCACAAAGTTATAGGAATTTAATTCCTCCAAGATAAAATTAGGGTTTAACCCTATATGAGAATTCAATTCTCCAAAATTATAGGAATTTAATTCCTTCAAAATGGACAGACCTAGGGTTTAACCCTAATTGAGAACTTATTTCTCTCAAAACTTACAGGAATTTAATTCCCTATGCCAGAACTTAATTCTTCACATATATGGGAATTTAATTCCTACAGAATGTAAATTGGGGTTTAATCCTATCCAAGAATATCATTCTTCAAAAAGAAAGTGGGAATTTAATTTCTCTAAAGTTATAGCTAGGGTTTAACCCTATGAAGAATTTAATTCTTAAAAGATGAACAGATCTTTAAACAAGCAAAGAATCAGGGTCACGTGCTACCACGTGACCCCGGTAAAGATCCACAGAAAAAGAACTTTGAGGCAACGCCTCACGTGCCCCCACGTGATAAAGGAGAAAAAGCAAGCGCTGGGCGCCCTCACGTGTCATCACGTGATCTCAAATGAATATGCTAATAAATCAAGGCATGAGCACCCATCACGTGCCCGCACGTGGTGGCTATGAGAATCAAAAGTGTTACACACTTATCTGCAGAACAAACTGAAGGGGATCTGGCCCCACCTTTTTATGCTATCACGTGCTCCCACGTGATCCCCCCTCTTTTAGTGTTTAACACTAATTTGACGCTCGTGTTTAACACTGTTATCTGTTAGTGTTTAACACTAATTTGAGAATCATAACTTTTTTTTAGTGTTTAACACTAATTTGCTAATCTTATTTCCAGTGTTCAACACTGTTGGTCTTTAGTGTTTAACACTAGCTTTAGCCCAATTGGCTAAGTTTCTAGAGGCAAAGCCTCCCCTGCAATTGAATATGTCTAATGGACCAACAGAGAGCCAATATTTCAAACATGATTGGACTTAGCCCAAGAAGGCCATAAGTCCTCAATTCAAATTTAACCGAGCCAATGGGCTCATAATATAATTAATTGGTCTTGGTTCCAAATTGGACTACAGATCACTTAATCTACCTTGGTTCAAGGGTACATCTCTTCACTCCTTTGATATTTGTCGTTGTAATTCCTCAACGTCTTTGAAGAGATGACGGGTCCTAGTAACCACACATTTCGTGGACGGTGGAGTCCTTAAATCCACGGACTATGATGTCCTTAACCTTGACCATGATGTCTTAAAACTAATGTCGGACTGTGGAGTCCTTAAATCCACGGACTATGATGCCCTTAACCTTGACCGTGATGTCGTAAAACTAATATCGGACTGTAGAGTCCTTAAATCCACGGACTATGATGTCCTTAACCTTGACCGGGATGTCTTAAAACTAACAATGGACTGTGGGGTCCTTAAACTCATGGACTATGATGTCCTTAACCTTGACCGGGATGTTTTAAAACTAACAATGGACTGTGGGGTCCTTAAACTCATGGACTATGATGTCCTTAACCTTGACCGGGATGTCTTAAAACAAACAATGGACTATGATGTCCTTAACCTTGACCGGGATGTCTTAAAACTAACAACGGACTATGACGTCCTTAACCTTGACCGTGATGTCTTAAAACTAACGATGGACTGTGGAGTCCCTAAATCCACGGACTATGGTGTCCTTAACTTTGACCGCAACGTCTTAAAACTAACATTGGACCGCAATGTCCTTAAACTACCTATCGACCGCAATGTCATTAAACTAAACAATAGGGCCCCCAATTGCTCTCTTGTTGGATCTAAACGATCCCGTTAAGTCGATCTTAGTCTTAAACTAGACTAACGTATCCTTAACAAACGTTTAAGTTGATCTTAGTCTCACATGAGGCTAACGTATCTTTAAACCCAAACCCCCAAACCCAAATCTAAGATAGTACGGATTTGGACTAGTCCACGCCCTACGGGCGACAACATAACTTAGTTTCCGTATACAATCCACGGGCAACTAAGCACAAAACAAACACACACGACACGAAGTGACCATATGGAGAAGGAGAAAGTTGTTACCGCGATGCGGTAGCGTAATTAACTGCAGGGGCTTGCGCCTGCAGGGAAGAGCATCCCCACAATAAAAAACCCCTCAAGCGAGGGGGAATCTGACGAAGTTTGCTACATCGGTCGCATCCGTCTAAACCTCCGATACACGGTGCCATAAATCAACTTGGCATCTTCGGAGAGGTGGACGGATAGCTCCAATTAGCATCTGCCCCGAATTTCAGGCAAGACGTCCCTGTCGCGCCGTCATTCGGAGGGGAACAGATTCTGGCATGCCTGGTGGGACCTTTTCCTCTTTCCACTCCACACTTCGTGTGTCGTGTTTTTCCCGCGATCAGATAATCGCGGTGTGTATGTTTTTGGTTGCCCTTACGGGAGTGGATATTGAAGCCGACATTTCGTCTCTATGAAGAATGGCGTTTGGTCCTACCCATGCTACACAGGCTCTGTCACATCTGGTGGAGTCAAGAATGGGCCACTTGCAGCCTCAAATCTCTGCAATCCGGCTCTTCAAGAAATCAACGAGCTTCTCTTTGGATCGGTGCTCCCACCTCCCACCCTCGGTGCCTCAACACCGATGGAGGAATCCCAGAGGAAGTCTGTCTTCCACAGGAAGGTTCCCCAAGCGGCAGCTTTGCCGACGGAATCAGTTCTCAAACAACTGGCACATGCCAAGAACCAAGGACGACACAGGGGGCAGGCTCAGTAAAATCCTGAAGCTAATCAAATCCCGGCTGTAAGAAATGACCAACGTCGATGTCAGCGTCATACAAAATGAGCTGGGGGCAGTTCTCCGCATGGTCTTGTTCCAACCCCGGTGGTGAATGTTGTTGTGAAGGGTCAGACAAAGTTCTCCTACCGCAATATTGAAGAAGTCTCTGCAGCCTATGGAGATCCCATGAGAGCAGAAACCAGTTCGCTCCTTGAGACAACTTTCCTCATCTATATAAGGTGTGGAAGCAGGAGAAAGGGACTCACCCCGAGATGGATCCTGATACAGCGGTTCCTCCCAAAACCAAAGCCGCTTTTCACAAAAAAAAGAGAAGCCCAATAAAGCTCAAGTGCCCGAAGCAAACTCCAAACACCCCAAGCCTGGGGGCATGGTAGTTCACATAGTCTATGTGGTGAATTCCAAAGACGAAGTTCGAGCTTCTACTAGTCACCGACATCAAACTTAGTCCTTAACAAAAGTTCAACTGCAACGTGAAAAGCTGCAGGAGATGCTTGCTCAGGCGGCACCACTCGCTAATCCATCGTCTAAAGAAAATCCCGAAGTCGCACCTGAAGAAAGAAGAAATCTGACATGGGGCGGATTCTACACTTGACAGATTCCAGCCTATCCGTTTGCCCAGATATTACACGAACGGACTAAAAAGGCTGTTAAGGCGCCAAGGCGTACCTCTTAAGCAAAATGCGCAACAAGCACGATTCTATAACAAGATCTGGAACGTTCCCGGAACTCAGCGCAAATTGCCCAACGGGAAAATGGAAACGATCGGGCTTGGATATGTTCGGTCCAAGAAACGGGAGAAATCCCGCGACTGCTACGTCATATATGATTTTGATGAAGAAGGAGATGCTCTGTGGGAAGATGCTAACCCTGAACCAGAAAGAACTCTCGCCATGAAAATGCCCAGTCTGTCGTTCGAAGAACAAATGGACAAGCTTATAAGGGAAGCAGGTCAAAAGGTTCGAGACGACCATAATTGCGAAATAGCCATCTACGAGAAAGCCAGGACGCAACGCCTTCTTCAACAGGCTGCGAAAGATGAAAATGCCGCTCCCTGTCAACCTGTTGTAAAAAAGGCCTGACGCAGAGGCAGAAACAAGTCGAAAAGCGGAAAAGGCACTCAGCAACGACAAGGTGAGACCAAGAAGTCACGCGAGCGGGGATCGAACGGTCCGGACTTGTCCCTTATGAAGAAGATGAGTCGAGCATACTCTTTTCCCCAGGACAAAACAAAGAAGATACTTGACCTCGCTATAAGGTATCAAATGATTACACTGCCGGAATCCAAACACCCCGAGCAAGCTAACGAGGTCTCTCATCCGGGCTATTGCTCTTATCACCGAGCCATAGGACACCCTATCGAAGACTGCTTCACCTTCAAGAACTGGGTCGAAGACCAGTACCAGCAAGGCAAGTTTGCTCTATCCAGCAGCTGGAGGGTAACGCCGCCACAAAAGCACGAACCCAAAGCCATAAGAGCAGAACCAGATCCACATCGGTCTTGGAAGCTAGTTCGTACTTGTCGTATGATAACAATATCAAAAGAAGAGACCAAGAATATGGATGACCTGCCCTGGTGCTTCGAAAACAATAATGACGAGATGATTGCAGAATTTCCGCCGGCACCGAAAGAGCTGGAAGATGGAATACATACCACTGCAGATGAGCTCAAGAAAATTAAACTGGGAACGACAAGCGACCCGCGGCCGACGTTCGTCAGCGAGCTGCTGTCTGAAGAAAAGGTGGATGCACTAAAAGACGTGCTTATGCAGCATAGGGATTGCTTCGCATGGAATTATTCCGAAATGCCAGGATTAGACCCAGAGATTGCTGTCCACAAACTGGCCATATCTCAAGACGTCAAGCCAGTCAAACAGGCGCCGAGAAGAATGCGGCTTGAGCTTGAGATGAGTATCAATGCCGAGGTTAATAAGCTAATCGACTCTGGTTTCATCCAAGAGGTTCAGTACCCCGATTGGATTGCCAACATCGTCCCAGTGATGAAGAAGAATGGGACAGTGCACATATGTGTGAACATTCAGGATCTCAATAAAGTCTGCCCGAAGGACGACTTCCCAGTACCAGTCACTGAGCTGATAATAGACAACACGTCCACTCACGAGGTTTTTTCTTTCATGGACGGCTCATCAGGATATAATCAGATAAAGATGCATCCCGAAGACCAGAAGCACACCGCTTTCCGGACCCCTCTGGGTATATTCTGCTACAAGGTGATGCCCTTCGGTCTAAAGAACGCCGGCGCCACCTATCAAAGGGCCATGAAAAAAATCTTCGATGACCTTATACACGAAATCGTCGAATGCTATATCGACGACCTCGTGGTTAAGAGCAAATCATACGAGGAGCATTTAGAGCATCTGAAGACCGTATTTCAACGCCTGCGGCAATACAACTTGAAGATGAACCCTCTCAAGTGCGCATTCGGTGTTTCCTCGGGCAAATTCCTGGGATTCATCGTCCGACACCGAGGTATCAAGATAGATCCGTCAAAGATCAAGGCGATCATGGAAATGCCTCCGCCAAGGACTCTCAAGCAATTGCGGTCTCTCCAAGGGAAGCTTGCGTATATCCGGCGATTTATAGCCAATCTCTCTGGCAAGTGCCGCCCCTACAGCCACCTAATGAAGAAGGGAACCCTATTCGTCTGGAATTACAAATGCCAAAATGTGCTGGATGAAATCAAGCAATACCTGCAGAATTCGCCGGTGCTAGCCGCTCCGGTCAAGGGAAAGCTTCTCATTCTGTATACAACCGCCATTGAAGGTTCCTTAAGCGCATTATGGGCATAAGAGAACGGCCAAAGGAAGGAGAGAGCCCTCTACTATTTGAGTCGGGTTCTACTGGGGGCAGAAAACAATTATTCTTCCATCAAAAAACACTGCCTGGCATTGATCTTCGCGATAACGAAACTCAGGCACTATGCGTTGGCGCATGAAGTCCGCCTCATATCGAAGGTGGATTCTCTCAAATATTTAATGTCAAAGGCCATATTGATAGGGCGGCTCGCTAAATGGGCTTTGCTCTTGATGGAGTTCTCAAAAACTTATGAGCCTCTTAAGGCAGTAAAAGGCCAGGCCATCGCCAACTTTCTCGCCGATCATCCGATACCTGCCGATTCTGTTGGATATAGTGCCCTCAGAGTCAATTATTGGATCACAGGCACATGATTGCAATGATTGAGGAGGACCTATGCCGGTAGGATAGTCTTACTCGAGATGGTAGTATGCTATCTGGTTTATCTTTATCATCGTGTACTGCTTTAGGTGACCTTACGAGTCGCTATTACACGTTGATAGAGCCCCTAGGATTCTTGCTTGACTACCAGCAGTATGAGGGCGATCATATACGTGAGAGCTGGAGTCTATAAGCACATCCTTAAAAGGTCCCTAGTCGTGGGAGTTTCGAGACAGTGCATCGATACTCCGGAGTAGACTAGTGTATACAGTCGAGACCCCGACGAGGGGCAGTGGCCGGTCTCACAAGCAACTGGTGTCAGTTGGTTCACCTAAGATGTATACAGGTGCTCATTGGGTTATGAGTACACCGGACAGGACTCGCCGGGAGCCTGCTAGTTGGTATTATACCTGACGTCAGATAGCAGTTCCCTGGTGACATGTGTACAGGTTAGTTCATCGACCTGAGATCGTCATTTGTCTCGTGTGAGTTCCCACTGTACTTAGATTACTACCCTACCACGCTCAAAGGAGACGTGCAAACAGGTTTTAGTTGGGTACAGTCCCGAGCCACATGGAGGCAGTGAGCGGATCTGCAGGGGTTCGTCTCTCCCGGTATTGGGGGTGAGGTCGCGCTGTGTCTAGGAGAGCCAGAACATGAAAAGTTCTTGGACAAGGCAGGAGATTTACTGGTAGGTATTCCAGTAGTATCTCAGGGTGTTCTGGGCTACACTCCGACACGACTTGTACCGCTATTGGGGGTCTGACTTTTACCAACCCCCTAGGCCCGCCATGCGATGCTCATAGACGAACGGACCGGACTGTATGGATATTGTCACTGACAGGCTCAGTAGGGTGTCAGGATGAGTTCGCTCATCGACGTCCCTTTTAGTCAATAGCTGGTGGCCCGTCACGTATGGCTGATACCTCTGACGTGCTAGTGGTTAAATCCACAGCCATAGTATTGACGAGTCTTTAGAGTCCACCACACTCAGTTACTCAGGTTTCGGGCGAAACGTTGTAGAGGCCGTATGGAGATATGGCAGGGTTCGATCAGATACATGCGGTATTGCACGGATCGTGATCGGACGGATTTTACTAGCCGGCTTTGGCTTAAGCCGGATCCTAGTATTAGACAGTGTAGTTTTGTCTCTTTGCATTTGTGTTCAGTGGGAATACAAATGCAGGCATGTATATGCAGTAGCGGGGTTTTCCTGTAATTTATTACGGGATCAGTTTTCTGAAGTTGCCAGTTTGCATTCCGTTCCGGCCGGTTTTTCTTTGTTCATTCACGGCCGGACTTATCGATGGAAGGGGGTTATTTGCAAGTTTGCAAATAACTAATTATGGAGGGGTTTCTTGCATGTGTGAGGCATTATGATAGTTTATTCATGATGAGATTCTTTATTGGTCTTTTCTTTTGCTTTTTGAGAAATGATTGATATGTGAGTTTGGTGTGACCTTTTATCTTGGATTTAGCTTTTCTTTTCTCCATGGATTATTTCATTCCATTATCTCCACCATGGAGGAAAGGGGCTGGCCACTTTGAAAGGGAGAGAGAGAGAGAAGATCATTTTGTGAGGGTGGGAAAATTATCATTCATCTCATTTTTCATTGCCAACAAAATTCCCAAGTTCAATTCTTAACCTCATTCCTCCATCAAGGCAACTAAACCCCAAGAGACAAATTCTACACTTGCCTACAACACTCCTTGGACGCGTCGGCTAGCCAACTTCGCGCCCGAGTTGCCTCGGTCCAGAGGTGGGAGCCCATAAAAGATTCCGGCTACGTGGTGCCTATTCCGACGAGGTCGTGACGGATGGAGATTCCGCGGGAGATCGGAGTGGAGACGAAGACCGAAGGACACGGATCGCTTGGTATACTTCTCTACCCATCTTGTATTTTGCTAGTAGCTAGGTTAATGGCCCGATCCGGGTTAAAAGTGCACGGTGGTGTCGGTTTGCTAGTTTGCAAAGTTTTTCGTTTCCACGTTTCCGGCGTCGGATCGACGGCCGGGGCGCCGCCGTGGACTTACAGATTCTCCCTTGAACTGTGAATTGCCAGACGAACATGCGTTTGACATGATCGATGGAAGTGATACCCGATGGGAACTTTATTTTTATGGAGCGTCTTCCATGAAGAAGCGCAAGAAAAGCACCCCTATAATCAAATCAGGGGTAGGCCTCATCTTCGTAACTCCACAAGGAGGAATAATGCGCTTTGCCTTCTCCTTAACAGAGCCGAGGACGAACAACGAAGCCGAATGCGAAGCTTTGATAGCAGGTCTTGAGATCGCTATCGACATGTGAATTGAAAACCTCCTCATATACGGAGACTCCCAACTGGTTGTTAGTCAAGTAAACGGCGACTACCAGACGTGCAAGCCAGAACTGGTGAAATATGGCGAGAGAGTACAGCAACTGTTGACTCAAATTCCCTCCTATATGCTGGAAAGCATACCGCGTGCGGAAAATAACAAAGCAGATGCACTAGCTAAGCTCGCTAAAGAACTGGCCGATGAGAACCTCGATGACGTAAAGATCATGGTACAAAGCCGTCGGGTGCTTGCCCCCGCAGAAATATCTCCGGAATCATCCGAAGAAAAGGGGCTGACTGGGCAAATAGCTATGCAAATAAAAGATCAGAGAAAGGTTGAGGATTGGAGAGAAGTCTTTGTAGACTACTTCAAATCCAATCGAACGCCTGAAGATGCGTCCTCAAGACATCAGCTCGTGAAACGAGCTCTGTCTTTCGCCTTCGTCAATGATACTCTGTACAAGAGGTCGTTTGATTCTCTGTGGTTGAGATGCCTGGGACCTGACGAAGCGAAAAGAGTCATTCAGGAAGTTCACGACGGACTCTGCGGTTCTCACCAAGCAGGCCCGAAGATGAAGTTGAAAATTAAACGGATGGGCTACTATTGGCCCACAATGATCCAGGACTGCCTCGAGTATGCGAAGCAATGCCACTCATGCCAGGTTCATGGGGATTTTATCCATCAGCACCCAAATCCTCTACATCCAACAGTGGCCAGCTGACCGTTCGAAATGTGGAGGGCTGACATAATCGGCCCCATCGAACCAGCATCGTCCAGGGGACATCGATTCATTTTGGCGACGACTAATTACTTCTCCAAATGGGCGGAAGTAGTACCGCTGAGGGAAGTGAAGACGGAGAATATCCTCCATTTCTTCAAGACGCACATCATTTATCGGTTTGGAATTCCGTGATGGATCATCTCCGATAATGGGCCAGCCTACAGAAGCCACAAGATCAGCCGCTTCGCACAACAACACAACATAGACTGGAGATACTCCTCAGTTTATAATCACCGAGCTAACGGTCTAGCTGAGGCTTTCAACAAGACCTTGACGAAGATCGTGAAGAAGACGGTGTCCTGAAATAAGAAGGACTGGCACGAGAGACTGCAAGAAGCTCTCTAGGCGTATCGAACTACGTTCAAAACGGTCACAAACACAACGCCGTACGCGTTGGTATTCGGTACAGAAGCAGTACTCCCCCTTGAAATAGAGTTACCTTCCCTACGAGTGGCAGTCCACTACGAGCTGACGGACGAAGAAAATGCTCACCTTCGGCTTGAGGAGCTTGATGCCCTTGATGAAACCCGGCTCATAGTGCAACAAAATTTGGAGGCTTATAAAGCAAAGATGACGCGCTCATATGAAAGATTGACCAGGCCGAGGACATTCCGCCAAGGAGAACTCGTGTTAGTGGTCAAAAGACCTATGATCCCTAATCACGCCAAGCGGGGAAAATTCGAGCCGAACTATGAAGGCCCGTACATCATAGACAAGATCTACCAGGGTAGAGCCTATCTACTCATGGACATGCATGGTGAAAGACCTTTCAGGCTAATAAACGGTCGCTTCCTGAAGAAATACTACGCTTGACAAGTCATGGTCTAGGTCAATGATAGATGACGACGACTATGTCCGCTCGCTATCTTCCTAAGCCCAAACTCTATTAGTAGTAACCGGCTTACTTTGCAACAGACCGAAACGTCCTTAAACTAACAACGGACCAAAACGTCCTTAAACTAACAACGGACTACTATGTCCTAAAACTAGTCGTTGACCGAGATGTCGATAAACTACGGTGGGTTGCAACATCTCAAAACCGATACAAAAAAAAGAATAAAAAAATAAAAATAAAAACGGTGTGTCCATAAGCAAAATGGGCACGGACGAAAACCTGAAAGGGCTCCGTGAGTAAAAACAGCAGGGCTACCGGCGAGTGTTTGTGAAAACCTGAAAGGGCGCAACCTTGTTAGAAAAATAAAAAGAATAAAAAAAAGAGAGAAGAAAGACGGTATGTCCATAAGCAAAATGGGCACGGATGAAAACCCGAAAGGGCTCCGTGAGTAAAAACAGCAGGACTACCGGCGAGTGTTTGTGAAAACCCGAAATGGCGCAACCTCGTTAAAAGAACGCTTACGGGGTCCTCTCGACCTTGTAAGGAGAAACCACCCGCGTGAGATCCTTACGACTCACAAGGGAGTAACACACTTAGAGCCCCTCACGATTCCTAAGGAGAAATTTCACCTGCGAGATCCTCACGACTCGTAAGGAGAACTCTCTTATGGGACCCTCACGACTTATAAAATTTGAAAGTCTTAAGTTACAGAGACCTTAACCTGTTCTTAAGCAACCCCCACAACCTTCAATATTGCCCTACAAGCGGCTCATACTGACCCTTGTATACAATCCACGGGCGCGAATAAACATTTCCCTAACTGAGTCCCATCCGTGACTGGAGATATGTTCGTACGGTGAACAACCCTTGTGAGTCCTCTCGACTTATAAGGAGAAAATCCTTTTGTAAGATCCTTACGACTTATAGGGGAACACGCACTTAGGAATCCTCACGATTCCCAAGGAGAAAACACACCTACGAGATCCTCACGACTTGTAGGGAGAAATACTTTTATGAGACCCTTACGGCTTATGAAGTCAAAAGCCTTAGTCGACAGGACCCTAACCCTGTTTACTAAGCTACCTTTGTTCGGCATCGACAGAGGCAAATGATGATTCGCTCTTAGCAATATCCCAGTTGTAGCGATGCTGATGCTGAGATTGACACTAGATTCTAAGTTCTACACTCGCGATAAAAAAAAATCAACGAGCTAAAATGCATATGAAATAGCCGAAATGATGGGGCAACTTGCAATAAAAAGCAGCAAGTAAAAATATATGCATAAAAAAATGGCCGAAATGATGGGGCAACTTGCAATAAAAAGCAGCAAGTAAAAATATATGCATAAAAAAAATGGCCGAAATGATTGGGCAACTCGCAATAAAAAGCAGCGAGTAAAAATAAAATAAATAGCCGAAACGATTGGGCACCGCGAAAAATAGCCGAAATGATGGGACAATCGCGACCTTCGCGATATAAAAGCTGAAATGATAGAGCATCGCGGAAAAAGAAATAAAATAAAAATGAAAATTTTCCCCTACAGGTGATGCTACATCAATCCCTGTATACAATCCAGGGGCGCAAACAAAGAAGGAATCACACTCCTCCTCCCTAGGTTTCATCAGAAGAAGAAGCCAAATCTCGATGGTCTACAGACAGCCTAGAGATCCTCTCAACACTCGTCTCATTACAGCAGACACAACATCAAGCAAAGCGGAACAGCGGCAACTCCCAGTTTCATGACTCGGCGGTGTACAACTGACCGAGAGTTAAATTCCGACTTCGTGAAATATAGACAAAGTCAAAATTCCTGATCACGTGGAATGCGGATAACGTCACTCTTTGACCCCGTGGAAAACGTCCAGAGCAGAGCCTGGTCCTCGCCAAACACGGCAGTGAACCCGTGGGAAGCATCCAGCGCAAAATTCCTGGTCATGTGGAACGCGGATAACGTCACTCTTTGACCCCGTGGAAAATGTCCAGAGCGGAGCCTAGTCCTCGACGAACACGGCAGTGAACCCGTGTGAAGCATCTAGCACAAAATTCCTGGTCACGTGGAACGTGGATAACGTCACTCTTTGACCCCGTGGAAAACGTCCAGAGCGGAGCCTAGTCCTCGCCGAACACGGCAGTGAACCCGTGTGAAGCATCTAGCGCAAAATTCCTGGTCACGTGGAACGCGGATAACGTCACTCATTGACCCCGTGGAAAACGTCCAGAGCGGATCCTGGTCCTTGCAGAGCACGGCAGTGAACCCGTGTGAAGCATCCAGAGCAGAGCCTGGTCCTCGCCGAACACGGCAGTGAACCCATGGGAAGCATCCAGAGCAAAATTTCTGGTCACGTGGAACACGGATAACGTCACTCTTTGACCCCGTGGAAAACGTCCAGAGCGGATCCTAGTCCTCGCAGAGCACGGCAGTGAACCCGTGCGAAGCATCCAGAGCGGAGCCTAGTCCTCGCCGAACACGTCAGTGAACCCGTGTGAAGCATCTAGCACAAAATTCCTGGTCACGTGGAACGCAGATAACGTCACTCTTTGACCCCGTGGAAAACGTCCAGAGCGGAGCCTGGTCCTCGCCGAACACGACAGTGAACCCGTGGGAAGCATCCAGAGCAAAATTCCTGGTCACGTGGAACGCGGATAACGTCACTCTTTGACCCCATGGAAAACGTCCAGAGCGGAGCCTGGTCCTCGCAGAGCACGGCAGTGAACCCGTGTGAAGCATCCAGAGCAAACATTGGACTGTGGAGTCCTTAAAATCCATGGACTATGATGTCCTTAACCTCGACCGTAATGTCTTAAAACTAACGATCAACCATGATGATTCTAAACTGATTTTACCTTGGTTAAAGGGTACATCTCTTCACTCCTTTGATATTTGGCGTTGTAATTCCTCAACGTCTTCAAAGAGGTGACGGGTCCCAGTAACCACATGTGTCGTGGACGGTGGAGTCCTTAAATCCACGGACAATGATGTCCTTAACCTTGACCGTGATGTCTTAAAACTAACATCGGACTATGGAGTCTTTAAATCCACGGACTATGACGTCCTTAACCTTGACCGTGATTTCTTAAAACTAACATCGGACTATGGAGTCTTTAAATCCACGGACTATGATGTCCTTAACCTTGACCGTGATGTCTTAAAACTAACATCGGACTGTGGAGTCTTTAAATCCACGGACTATGACGTCCTTAACCTTGACCGGGATGTCTTAAAACTAACATCGGACTGTGGGGTCCTTAAATCCACGGACTATGACGTCCTTAACCTTGACCGTGATGTCTTAAAACTAACATCGGATTGTGGAGTCCTTAAATCCACGGACTATGACGTCCTTAACCTTGACCGTGATGTCTTAAAACTAACATTAGACTGTGGAGTCCTTAAACCCATGGACTATGATGTCCTTAACCTTGACCGCAATGTCTTTAAACTACGGTACCCTGAAAAACATTCCAAAGTAACCCCTGACCCTGTGAAATACGGATAAGGGCAACCACACCCAGCACTTGCGGGTCCTCATGACCTGTAGGGAAGAAAACTCTCTTGTGAGATCCTTACGACTCTCAGGGGAAAACCCGCTTAAGAATCCCCACGATTCTTAAGGAGAACTTATACCTATGGGATCCTCTCGACCTGTAGGGAGAAAAACTCTTTATGAGACCCTCACGGCTCATAAAGCTCAAAAATCTTAGGAGGCAGATCTTAACCCTGAATCCTAAGCCATCGCTGCCCTGCAAGGAGACCAAGATAAATTGCCCGCAGAACACATTCAATAAAAAAAGACACACCATTGAGAAGAAAAATATGTCTTTTATTCATAAACCAAAATGGATACAAAGTACAATTCATGAAAAAATAAAAAAATATATACTCTCATTCAGGAGCATGTACAAAAGAAAGAAAGAGATACAAGTCTTCAGGCCGGCGGGCGATTTAGCAACTTCACTAGCTCATCCTTCTATTACTGGGTTATGATTCAGTATCACCAGAAGACGGGCTTCCGCCTGAGCCTGCTGGGCCTGATACGAGGCAAGCTGGCCTTCGAGCTCTTTCTCGGTAGCCTTGTGAGCCTCAACCCTTTCGCGAGTGAACACGGCAGCTTTATCGAGGGCTACCACCTCTCTGATAGACTCTTAAAGTACTCGCTAGAGTTCATACGCTTTGTTGGCTTTGACTGTAAGATTGGCTTGGAGCTCGTGTAGCGTCTTAGAGGCCAGCTCCCTCTCCGAGAATTTGCGGCTGAGCCTCTTCTCGCATGATACCATATTCGCCGCGCACCGCTCGATCAAGCCCCGTAAGCTCACCTTCGCAGCCACAGCCTCCGGAGTAGGACATGTACGCTCAAGACTGTATAAACAAACCTCCATTCGACGGCAATAGTCGATCTGAAACACGCACACATCACCTGATATGGGAGGCAAAAAGGGAAATTTCCGATGCGGACCCTGTCAAGCATGCATTTGCGACTATATGATATTCAAAAAGAACTGATACCCGAAGCTCTGATGTGCATGCAACATAATGATAATACTCGCAATTAAAGAAAGTTCTCATGGGAGGAATACGAAGCTCATTTATGCAGGCAAAACACACGTACGAGGGCACAACAAACATGAAAATTCAATGTAAAGCATGCAACAACTAATAAAAAAGGGGTACACTAATTTGAATGTACTACGCTAGCGGAAAAAGGTCACCAAACAAAGGATCAGTGGCACAAGGGTTAACAAAACAAAGAGCAAAATTCTCCATCTCTCTTTCTGCCTTCTCCAACACATCGAAATGACGGTTCCCGCGAGGAGTCGCTCCCCACCGATTAGCGCCATGTTCGTCCGCAAAAGCAGACATAATAGCCCGCCGAGCTCTTATCTGGCCCAACAGGTGAACCGGGCAATCTTTCAAAGCCTGAGTAATCAGGCACGCTTCATGAAAACACTCGAGCTTGTCTTCAGCCGCGTCAAGCATCGCCAGGGTCATCTCCGCTGGGTAAGGAGGGATGTCAGCAAGCACGGCAGCAAGAATCATCCGAAGCCAAAGGGACCCCATTGGGAGGGGGGACCCCCTGCAGATCAAGAGATCATATATCGCCGAATCATATTCGTCGTCGGTAAGAAGGGGATCCACCAGTCGTGCAGCAAAGCGAGGAATCATCTCCTCGATAGGTACTTCCCATGGCTGTCGACGAGCATGGGGGCGGTTCCAGGCCATGGCACTCAGTTGTTTTATCAGGATAAATCACACTAAAATGAGAATAGATTTATCTGTGAAGAAACAAAGAAGACCATGACCTCAGGTTATAAAGAGGGGCATTAAACACTGCACCCGAAGAATATTGCATGGTGGAACTATTTCCAAGGCCCAAAAAAAGGGAAGGCATTGGAAATCAAGAAGATGGAACTATTTCCAAGGCTCCTTTTCTGCATCTAATGCTGTGCACAAAAATATGGCATGAAAAATTAAACAGCCCCATCAAAAGGGCCCCACGTGCAGAGTACGTGAGCACCAAACTTGATATGCGCTGAAAAGTAAAATGGTGCCTCACACGCCGAACTCGTCAGCAGCAGCAACAATGACAATATAACAAAATCCCAGAAAGAAGGGATGCAAACACAGAAGGGAAGGAAAAACTTATCACTCATACTTTAAAAGTTCATAAAAAAATAAGAAGAAACAATTACAATGGCAAGACCTCAGATTCGGGGCATGGATTAAGAAACTCAAAAGTGACTTTGTCCAAGATCTTCCAGGGATTTCGAACCATCCTAGTATGTTTTCTCTCGCGATCACAAGCGTCGGGATCCTCACGGATGTCCTCCACCCTCCGATAAGCAGCAAGTATGGCCGACTGCTGAAAAGCCTGATGCAAGAGATCAATGAGATTGTCTCACCTCCTCTTCGAGATTAGGCTCATCAGATACACCGAATGCACTTTATCCTTGGCGGCATCCAATGCCCCGAGCGGTACGCCGGTGCAAAAGAGAGGGAGCGCCTCCCAGATCGCCAGCACGATGAGTTTCAAAAGAGAAGAGCGACGAGAGAGTAACTGACCATTGTACTCGTCGAAGCGGCTCATGACCTCAGCACATTGAGCGTTGGTGAACTCCTGGTTCTGGCTGCGGCCCAGTGCGCGGATATTTCCGTAAGAAATGATTTCGTCAAGATCATACAAATGGGCATCCATAATACCTGAAATAACGATCATGAAGATTCATTACAAACTTCTTCTTGATTGTGAAGAAGACAACTCAGGGCAAGAAAACCCATGAAGTTCCCTGGGAAGAACTAAGTGCTTCAAAGAAATTAAATTCCTTTTTGAAAAAGGGAATTAAATTCCCAGAAAATTTTGTTCCAGAGCCAGAACTCCTTGGGGATGGAATTAAATTCCATGGAAAACAACCGACATTATCATCTCCCTAAAAGATCAGATGAACCCTAAAAGATCTACTGTTTGAAGATTAAATGGTTTTATATTCCCGTTGAAGAACTTGAAGAAAAAATGGGTTCATGTTAAAAGGGTGAAACCCTTGATGTGGATTTAAAATCCAGAGAGTTTTTTCAAAAAATAAAGGTTCTTCGATTGTTCAACATCATTACCTGAAAGAAAGATTCTTTTGAAACAGAGTTAAACTCTGAAGATTTTTCGAGGCAGAGAACTAAGCTCTGGAAAAAGAGAATTAAATTCTCAAAAGAAGAAAGTTCTCAAAGGAGGAAGATGAACAGTGGAGTCTCTTCTGAAAGGACATTGGCATTTATAGGATGGGATGGAAAACGTTTCATCTACCCTACTCCCAAGGCAGATCCAACGGTCACAAAAGTGACAGCATTGCACTCACATGCAGACACGTGAGAGCAACGCTGTGGGAGCATTTGTTCCCTGATTTAAAATCAAGAAAAGCTTCAGAAGAGGCATCACATGCTCACACGTGACCAGTGGTCACGTGTAGGCACGTGATGGTTAAGCAGCGGCAAAGAACAGAGCAAAAAAGAGGAGAAAGAGTTCACGTGCTTACACGTAACCATGGGTCACGTGCTCACACGTGACTATGGGTCACGTGGCCGCACGTGACTGGCTTTAAAAGCCCTGCTGTTCAACAGAATTAAATTCTGAATAAGATCATTTAAATCTTTCCAAAATAGAGATGAATTATGTAAAACCGTTGGATTAAGAATCCGAGGGTGATTAAATATCACCAATTTATGGAAAGATCTTGGACATGGAAAGATTTCTCCCAAATCTCACCGAAATAACAAAGAAATATCTTTGGATTTAAAATCCAACGGTGAATAAAGTTCACCTAATAATCTAAAGGCCCAGATCAATGATGAAAATAAATCAAATTTCTCAATAAACAAATCAAATCTTTCAACGAGAGATTTACTAAACAGATTGATTCTTTTCCTTCTCCTATAAATAAGAGCCAAAGGGGAGAGTTTTAAATACAGAGATATACAGAGAGAGAGATATAGAGCCTGGGAATCCTGAAAATTCAGAAGGAAGAATTTGATTCTCTGAAAAGAAAAACCATAGGTAAGAAAAGAAAGGGGAAAAAGGCTTCAAAAAGAGAATTTAATTCTCAAAAATAAAGAGTTTAACTCTTCTATAAAGAAAAGAACTTAGTTCTGTCTCTGGTGAAGATCTGCAAAGTGCACATCTCCCCATAGATTAAGAATTTAATTCTCATTGGGTCGAGATCCTGCCATGCAGATCTAAAACATAGAGGAGGAATTGAGTTCTGAGAATTTAATTCTCATAAAGTTATAGGAATTTAATTCCTCCAAGATAAAATTAGGGTTTAACCCTATATGAGAATTCAATTCTCCAAAATTATAGGAATTTAATTCCTTCAAAATGGACAGAACTAGGGTTTAAACCTAATTGAGAACTTATTTCTCTCAAAACTTACAGGAATTTAATTCCCTATGCCAGAACTTAATTCTTCACATATATGGGAATTTAATTCCTACAGAATGTAAATTGGGGTTTAACCCTATCCAAGAATATCATTCTTCAGAAAGAAAGTGGGAATTTAATTCCTCTAAACTTATATCTAGGGTTTAACCCTATGAAGAATTTAATTCTTAAAAGATGAACAGATCTTTAAACAAGCAAAGAATCAGGGTCACGTGCTACCACGTGACCCCTGTAAAGATCCATGGAAAAAGAACTTTGGGGCAACGCCTTACGTGCCCCCCACGTGACAAAGGAGAAAAAGCAAGCGCTGGGCGCCCTCACGTGTCATCACGTGATCTCTAATGAATATGCTAATAAATCAAGGCATGCGCACCCATCACGTGCCCGCACGTGGTGGCTGTGAGAATCAAAAGTGTTACACACTTATCTGCAGAACAAACTGAAGGGGATATGGCCCCACCTTTTTATGCTATCACGTGCTCCCACGTGATCCCCTCTCTTTTAGTGTTTAACACTAATCTGTCGCCAGTGTTTAACACTGTTATCTGTTAGTGTTTAACACTAATTTGAGAATCACAACTTTTTTTTAGTGTTTAACACTAATTTTCTAATCTTATTCCCAGTGTTCAACACTGTTGGTCTTTAGTGTTTAACACTAGTTTTAGCCCAATTGGCTAAGTTTCTAGAGGCAAAGCCTCCCCTGCAATTGAATATGTCTAATGGACTAACAGAGGGCCAATATTTCAAACATGATTGGACTTAGTCCAAGAAGGCCATAAGTCCTCAATTCAAATTTAACTGAGCTAATTGGCTCATAATATAATTAATTGGTCTTGGTTCCAAATTGGACTACAGATCACTTAATCTACCTTGGTTCAAGGGTACATCTCTTCACTCCTTTGATATTTGTCGTTGTAATTCCTCAATATCTTTGAAGAGGTGACGAGTCCCAGTAACCACACATTTCGTGGACGGTGGAGTCCTTAAATCCACGGACTATGATGTCCTTAACCTTGACCGTGATGTCTTAAAACTAACGTCGGACTGTGGAGTCCTTAAATCCACGGACTATGACATCCTTAACCTTGACCGTGATGTCTTAAAACTAACATCGGACTGTGGAGTCCTTAAATCCACAGACTATGATGTCCTTAACCTTGACCGGGATGTCTTAAAACTAACAATGGACTGTGGGGTCCTTAAACTCATGGACTATGATGTCCTTAACCTTGACCGGGATGTCTTAAAACTAACAATGGACTGTGGGGTCCTTAAACTCATGGATTATGATGTCCTTAACCTTGACCGGGATGTCTTAAAACTAACAATGGACTATGATGTCCTTAACCTTGACCGGGATGTCTTAAAACTAACAACGGACTGTGGGGTCCTTAAACTCATGGACTATGATGTCCTTAACCTTGACCGAGATGTCTTAAAACTAACAATAGACTGTGGGGTCCTTAAACTCATGGACTATGATGTCCTTAACCTTGACCGGGATGTCTGAAAACTAACAATGGACTATGATGTCCTTAACCTTGACCGGGATGTCTTAAAACTAACAACGGACTATGACGTCCTTAACCTTGACCGTGATGTCTTAAAACTAACGATGGACTGTGGAGTCCCTAAATCCACGGACTATGATGTTCTTAACCTTGACCGCAACGTCTTAAAACTAACATTGGACCGCAATGTCCTTAAACTACCTATCGACCGCAATGTCATTAAACTAAACAATAGGGCCCCCAATTGCTATCTTGTTTGATCTAAACGATCCCGTTAAGTCGATCTTAGTCTAAAACTAGACTAACGTATCCTTAACAAACGTTTAAGTTGATCTTAGTCTCACATGAGGCTAACGTATCCTTAAACCCAAACCCCCAAATCCAAATCTAAGATAATACGGATTTGGACTAGTCCACGCCCTACGGGCGACAACATAACTTAGTCTCCGTATACAATCCACGGGCAACCAAGCATAAAACAAACACACACGACACGAAGTGACCATATGGAGAAAGAGAAAGTTGTTACCGCGATGCGGTAGTGTAATTAACTGCAGGGGCTTGCGCCTGCAGGGAAGAGCGTCCCCACAATCAAAAACCCCTCAAGTGAGGGGG
Organism: Agapanthus africanus; assembly: GCA_030015575.1. Lineage (NCBI taxonomy): Eukaryota > Viridiplantae > Streptophyta > Magnoliopsida > Asparagales > Amaryllidaceae > Agapanthus > Agapanthus africanus. The sequence continues at coordinate 539,742,103 of CM057345.1, read as the reverse complement.
AATCTGACGAAGTCTGCTACATCGGCCGCATCCGTCTAAACCTCCGATACACGGTGCCATAAATCAACTTGGCATCTTCGGAGAGGTAGACGGATAGCTCCAATTAGCATCTGCCCCGAATTTCATGCAAGACTTCCCAGTCGCGCCGTCATTCGGAGAGGAACAAGAAGCAGGTCAAAAGGTCCGGGAGGACCACAACCGTGAAATGGCTATTTACGAGAAAGCCAGGATGCAGTGCCTCCTTCAGCAGGCTACAGAGAATGACGGTGCCCTTCGTCGCCAGCCCGTCATACAGAAGACCCGACGCGTAGGAAAAAACAAACTAAAAAACGGAAAAAACGTTCGACGGCGGCAAAGCGGGTCCAAGAAGCCACGCGATCGAGAATTGAGCAGCCGGGATCCGTCTCTTATAAATAAGATAGGTCGAGCATATTCTTTTCCCCAAGACAAGACAAGGAAGATATTCGATCTTGTCATGAAACATCAAATGATTACGCTTCCGGGGTCCAAACACCCCGAACAAGCAAACGAGGTCTCTCATCTGGATTATTGCTCCTATCACCGAGCGAGAGGACATCCTCTCGAAGACTGATTCACATTCAAAAACTGGGTTGAAAACCAATATCAGCAAGGCAGGTTCGCTCTATCCAGCAGTTGGAGGTTAACCCCACCATAGAAGCATGTTCCAAAAGCATCGTACATAGCGAGGGTAGAACCAGATCAACATCAGTCTTGGAAACGATCTCGTACTTGTCACGCGATAACGCTGTCAGAAGAAGAAGTATGCGAGGATATGGATGACCTCTCCTGGTGCTTCGAAAATGAGGATGAAGATGAGTTGATCTCAGAACTTCCACCGGCGCCAAAAGAGCTGGAAGATGGGATACATACTACTACGGACAACCTAAGGAAAATCGACTTGGGGACGGCAAACAACCCGAGGCCGACGTTCGTCAGTGAGCTGCCGTCCGAAGAACAAGTAGCTACGCTAAGAGACGTGCTTATGCAGTATAAAGACTGCTTCGCATGGAACTACTCCGAGATGTTGGGGCTAGATCTAGAGATAGCTGTGCATAAATTGGTGATATCTCCGGACGTCAAGCCAGTCAAGTAAGCACCAAGAAGAATGTGGCTCGAACTTGAAATGAGCATCAATGCTGAAGTGAAGAAGCTAATCGACTCCGGCTTCATCCAAGAAGTTCAATACCCTGACTGGATCGCCAACATCATCCCAGTGATGAAGAAAAATAGGATGGTGCGCATCTGCGTGGACTTTCGGGACCTCAACAATATATGTCCGAAGGATGACTTTCCCATACCGGTTACCGAGCTGATGATAGGCAACATGTCCACTCAAGAAGTCTTCTCCTTCATGGACGGCTCATCAGGGTACAATCAAATAAAGATGCATCCTGAAGACCAGAAGCATACTGCTTTCCAGACTCTTCTGGGCATATTCTGCTACAAAGTGATGCCTTTCGGTTTGAAGAACACCGGCGCTACCTATCAGAGGGCCATGACGAAGATCTTCAATGAACTCATACATGAAATCGTCGAATGCTATATCGACGACCTCGTGGTGAAAAGTAAATCGCATGGGGAGCATTAGGAGCTTCTGGAGATAGTGTTCCAGCGCCTTCGAAAATACAACCTGAAGATGAACCTTCTCAAATGCGCGTTCGGAGTTTCCTCGGGCAAATTCCTAGGATTCATCATACGACACTGGGGCATCGAAATAGACCCATCAAAGATCAAAGTGATCATGGAAATGTCTCCGCCAAGAACTCTCAAGCAACTGCGGTCTCTACAGGAAAAGCTCACGTATATCCGGCGGTTCATAGCCAATCTCTCCGGCAAATGCCGCCCCTACAGCCATTTAATGAAGAAGGGGACCCCTTTCGTCTGGGATCATAAATGCAAGAGCGCACTAGACGAAATCAAGCAATACCTGCAGAATCCGCCGGTACTGACCGCTCTAGTCAAGGGAAAGCCTCTCATCCTGTACACAACCGCCCTTGAAGGTTTATTAGGCGCACTATGGGCATAGGAAAATGACCAAAGGAAAGAGAGAGCCCTATACTATTTGAGTCGAGTTCTCCTGGGGGCAGAAAATAACTATTCCCCCATCGGAAAACACTGCCTGGTGCTAATCTTCGCGATAACGAAGTTTCGACACTATGCATTGGCGCATGAGGTCCACCTCATATCAAAAGTGGAACCTCTCAAATATTTGATGTCAAAAGCCATACAAACAGGACGGCTCGCTAAATGAGCCTTCCTATTGATGGAGTTCTCGATAACATACTGACCTCTTAAGGCAGTGAAGGGCCAGGCTATCGCCGACTTCCTCGCCGAGCATCCGATACCTGCCGATTCACCCCCAAATTGCGAATTGCCAGACGAGCACGCGTTTGACACGATCGACAGGGAGAAAGGAGAGAGTGACACCCGATGGGAACTTTACTTCGATGGGGCATCTTCCATGAAGAAGCGAAAGCACAGCTCTCCTATAATCAAATCTGGGGTAGGCCTTATCTTCGTGACTCCATAAGGAGAGATAATGCGCTTTGCCTTTTCCCTAACAGAGCCGAGAACAAACAATGAAGCTGAATATGAAGCTTTGATAGAAGGTCTTGAGATCGCTGTCGACATGGGAATAGAAAACCTCCTCATATACGGAGAATCCCAGCTGGTCGTTAGTCAAGTAAACAACGACTATCAAACGTGCAAACCCGAGTTGGTAAAGTACGGCGAGAGAGTACAATAATTGCTGACTCAAATTCCTTCCTACATTCTGGAAAGCATACCATATACGGAAAATAGCAAAGCAGATGCGTTAGCCAAACTCGCTAAAGAACTGGCTGACGATAACCTCGATGACGTAAGGATCGTTGTGCAAAGCCGTCGGGTTCTTGCACCAGTGGAAATATCTCCGGAGTCGTCTGAAGAAAATGAAGCGACCAAGCAAACAGCCCTACAAATAGAGGACCAGGAAAAGGCCAAGGGTTGGAGAGAAGTCTTTATAGACTACTTCAAATCCCGTCGAACACTTGAAGATGCATCCTCGAGACATCAGCTTATGAAATGAGCTCTGTCTTTTGCCTTCGTCAATGACACACTATATAAGAGATCATTCAACTCTCTATGGCTGAGATGCCTGGGACCAGAAGAAGCAAGGAGAGTCGTCCAAGAAACTCATGACGGACTTTGCGGTTTTCATCAAGCCGGGCCAAAGATGAAGCTGAAGATCAAAAGAATGGGCTACTATTGGCCCACGATGATTCGGGACTGCCTTGAATATGCGAAGCAATACCATTCGTGCCAGATTCATAGAGACTTCATCCACCAGCATCCAAACCCGATACACCCAACAGTGGCTAGCTGGCCGTTCAAAATGTGGGGAGCCGATATAATCGGGCCCATCGAGCCAGCATCGTCCAGGGGACATCGGTTCATATTGGCAACAACCGATTGCTTCTCTAAGTGGGCAGAGGAGGTACCGCTAAGAGAAGTGAAGACGGAGAACATCCTCCATTTCTTCAAGACACACGTCATCTATCGGTTCGGCACTCCGCGACGGATTATCTCCGATAACGGGACAGCTTACAGAAGTCACAAAATCAGTCACTCTGCACAGCAGCATAATATAGACTGGAGATACTCTTCGGTCTACAATCCCCGAGTTAACAGTCTAGCTGAGGCTTTCAACAAGACCTTGATGAAGATCATAAACAAGACGGTATCCAGAAACAGAAAAGATTGGCACGAGAGATTGCATGAAGCACTCTGGGCTTATCGGACCACGTTCAAAATGGCCACGAATACAACGCCGTATGCATTGGTATTCGGTACTGAAGCAGTACTCCCCTTGGAGATAGAGCTACCCTCCCTACGAGTGGTGGTTCATTATGAGCTGATAGACGAAGAGAATGTTTATCTCCGGCTTGAGGAGCTCGATGCCCTCGATGAAACTCGTCTCATGGCGCAACAAAATCTAGAAGCTTACAAAGCAAAGATGACACGCTCATACGAAAGATTGACTAGACCGAGGACATTTCTCCAAGGCGAACTCGTGCTAGTGGTCAAGAGACCTATGATCCCCAATCGTGCCAAACGGGGGATGTTCGAGCCGAATTATGAGGGCCCGTACATAATAGACAAGGTCTACCAAAGTGGGGCTTACTTGCTCATGAATATGCATGGCAAAAGACCCTTCAAGCCAATAAACGGTAGGTTCTTGAAAAAATACTACGCCTGACGAGTCACGATCTAGGTCAACAATAGATGACGACGCCCATATCCGCTTGCTATCTTCCCAAGCCCAAACTCTATAAATCGTATCCGGCGAAACCTCGCCTCGAAAACGTGTGATGGATCGAAACGTCCCTAAACTAATAGTGGACCAAAATGTCCCTAAACTAATAGTGGACCGAGATGTCTTAAAACTAACAAAGGACCGAAATGTCCTAAAACTAACTACTGACCGAAACGTCTTTAAACTACTACAAACTTGCAGCATCCTTGGGCTGAAGCGTAAAAAAAAAGTACGTCCATAAGCAAAATGAGCACGGATGAAAACCCAAAAGGGCTCCGTGAGTAAAAACAGCAGGGCTACCGGCGAGTTTGTGAAAACCAAAAGGGCGCAGACTCGTAAAAAAATGGGTACGTCCACAAGCAAAATGGGAACGGATGAAAACCCAAAAGGGCTCCGTCAGTAAAAACAGCAGGGCTACCAGCGAGTTTGTGAAAACCCGAAAGGGCGCAATCTCGTTAAAAGACACTTGCAAGATCCTCTCGACCTTGTTAGGAGAAAACTACCTGCGTGAGATCCTTACGACTCACAAAGGAGCAACAAACTTAGGGATCCCCATGATTCCTAAGGAGAAATTACACTTACGAGATCCCCACGACTCGTAAGGAGAACCCTCTTATAAGACCCTCACGGCTCATAAGATTCAAAAGCCTTAAGCTACAGGGATCTGAACCCGTTCTTAAGCTATCACCTTTCCCAGATTGCTCTACAAGTGGTTCAATACCGACCCTTATATACAATCCACGTGCACAAATAATCATTTCCTTGCCGAGTCCTACCAACGATGAGGAATGCCCACATTTGATGAACAAACACTTGTAGGTCCTCTCGATATACAAGGAGAAAACACTCTTACAAGATACTTACGACTTACAAGAGAACATACACTTAGGAATCCTCACGATTCCTAAGGAGAAAAGACACCTATGAGATCCTCACGACTCGTAGGGAGAAACACCTTTATGAGACCCTTACGGCTCATGAAGTCAAAAGCTTTAGTCGACAGGATCTTAACTCTATTTGCTAAGCCACCTTTGTTCGAACTGACAAAGGCAGATGATGATTCGCTCCTGTCAATATCCCAGTTATAGCGATGCTGATGTCTAAATCGGTATCAAATTCCAAGTCCTTTCATGGTAAATGATGATTCGCTCCTAGCAACATTCCAGTCGCAGCGATACCGATGCAAGATTGGCATCATACCATGCGTTCCATACTCGGAAAAAAAATGCATATGAAATAGCCGAAATGTTTGGACAACCTCGCAATAAAAATCAGCGAGTAAAATATATGCATACAAAAATAGCCGAAATGATTGGGCAGCTCGCAATATAACGAGTAAAAAGGGAGAAAACAGCCGAAATGATTGGGCACCGTGAAAAATAGCCGAAATGATTGGGTAATCGCGACTTTCACGATATAAAAAGCTGAAATGATAGAGTATCGTGGAAAGAAATAAAAAAAAATAAAATGAAACTTTTTGCCCTGCAAGTAAGTCCATACTGACCTCTGTATACAATCCATGGGCATAAACGAAAAGGGAACCACATGTCCCAACAAACTCCATCAAAGGGAGAGTCAAGTCTCAGTGGCAATATCTGCATCCTAGAAAACCAGCAACGACATTCCTCCTCATGCCAGCAGGACACGGACGCGACACTACCAATTGGAGCCATGGCAAAGCCCCCAGTTCCAAGACTCTGCGGTTCACAGACAACCTAGAGTCAACCCTGACACTGTAGAAAATAGAGAAAGTCGATCCCGACACTGTAGAAAATGGAGAATGTCAACTCCTGACCTCTTTGTCGTAAAGCAACGCTTCGACACGGATACATATCAACCCTGCCCTCCTTGTTGTCAAGCAACACTTCGACACGGATACATGTCAACCCCTGACCTCCCTGTCGTCAAGCAACGCTTTGACACGGATACATGTCAACCCCTGACCTCCCTGTCGTCAAGCAACGCTTCGACTTGGATACATGTCAACTCCTGACCTCCTTGTCATAAAGCAACGCTTTGACTCGGATACATGTCAACCCTGACCTCTTTGTCGTCAAGCAACGCTTCGATATGGATACATGTCAACCCCTGACCTCCCTGTCATCAAGCAACGCTTCGACATGGATACGTGTCAAACCCTGACCTCCTTGTCGTCAAGCAACGCTTCGACATGGATACATGTCAACCCCTGACCTCCTTGTCGTCAAGCAACGCTTCAACATGGATACATGTCAACTCCTGACCTCCTTGTCGTAAAGCAACGCTTCGACATGGATACATGTCAAACCCTGACCTCCTTGTCATCAAGCAACGCTTCGACACGTATACATGTCAACTCCTGACCTCCTTGTCATAAAGCAACGCTTCGGCACGGATACATGTCAACCCCTGACCTCCTTGTCATAAAGCAACGGTTCGACCCGGATACATGTCAACCGCTGACCTCCCTGTCGTCAAGCAACGCTTTGACTTGGATACATGTCAACCCCTGATCTCCCTGTTATAAAGCAATGCTTCGACTTGGGAACCAGTCAACTCATCAACCACTTACGAGTCCACTCGACTTGTAAGGGACAAAATTTTCTTGCGAGATCCTTATGACTCTCAAGAGAAAGCACACTTAGGAATCCTTACAATTCCTAAGGAGAAAATACACCTACGGGATGCTCTCGACTCGTAGGGAGAAGAGTCTTTATGAGACTCTCACGGCTCATAAAGTTGAAAAGTTTTAGGCAGCAGACCTGAACCTGTTTCCTAAGCCATCGCTACTCTACAAAGAGCTTAAGATGGACTGCTATCTACTATCTACAGGCCACATTTGCTGAAATGATATGCCAATAACAAACCAAAGAAAAGACGGCGATAGTCGGAGATAAAAAATGTGTGTTCTTTATTCATGAATTCAATTGAATATAAGATACATCATATAAAAAAATGAAATGAATACATGTTATTCATAAATTTAAATCGATACAAAGGCGACTATTGAGAAGGAGGCGATTTTCGCAAATCAACAAGCCGCTCGCGCACTCCTCTTAGCTCCTTTTCATGATCAGCCGCCGCGGCCAGCTCCTCTTCAACTTGGGCCCGCTGCTGCAAACAAGTTGAAAGTTTCTCGTCGATCTCCCGCTGAGCTGCCTCACGACTCTGCGCATCCCGCTCAGTGAGGTCGAGCTTTTGCCTCAGCGCCAGCCCATAAGAAATACATCGTAGGAGGCCCTCAAAGATAAATTTCAGCTGTGCAGCATTCGTGTCAACCTGGGCGTGCAGCCGGGCAGATTCTCCTAAAGCCTCCTCGCATTCCTTCCGCCTCAAGGTCGCCTCTTGTTCGAAATGGCGAAAGAAGGGAACGCTCCGCTCAATCCATGCAGCCCGCTGGGAGTTCAAAGCCAACACTTCTGGAGCAGGACGCCTGAACTCAATCTCATACAGACAGGCCTTGATCTTCCTACAGTAATTAACCTAAGACTCGACGATGCCCTCGCTGTGGAAGTTCACGAGCATTGCCAACATCAGATTAACCTCAGCAGCAAAATCTGCAGCAGATGCGAAAGCCTCGGCGTCAAATCCTTGACGAACTCGCTTAACATTCGCAGGCTATTCGCAGCACCCTTGGAAGATGTGCATTTAGCAAAGGTCCCTGCCGGCATTGGGATGCGAGACTCGAAGGGAGCTGGAGTCGGTGCGATGGCTGCAAAACAAGTTATGGTCAAATGTCGGCTTAAGAGATAAAGAAAATGCACGAGTGATGGAGTCTACTATACCGGCTGCGGCAGGTGGCAAAGTTAGGAGTATCGGAGACGCGGTTATTCTCTCGTCCCCTCCTCCAATCTGTAACGCTGTAATCAATTCAAAGAAGAATCACCAACATGTCTATTCATAAAAGAAAGAAGGGATACTAGCTGAAGGATATACTCACCGACATCAGCAGGTGAACCAATCTCCGACTGGAAGGAGAAATGCGGGTTCAGCACCTGATATAGGTGGTCAAAAAAGACTCCTGCAAGCACTCCAGACAACATGGGAGAAGGTGACGGAACAACAGCCGTCACGGCAGCGACCAGAGGCGCTTTAGATGGCGCAATCTCCGCATTTACTGCACCTACACTCAAAACAAACAAAATATCATCAGATGGGGCCGAACGGAATCGAAAGATAAAAAGAAAACAGTGACCCAAGATCCACCTGATAGGTCGCCAACCGAAACCGCGACAAGAGCATCACTAGGCGCAGCGGCTTCTTCGCTCTCCTTTACTGGAATAGTTTCTGCGCCCGTGGCCCCATCCCTTGATTCGACAAGGGCCATCATGACACTCGCAATGCCAGCTGATAGCAGAGAACCGCAAGGGGAAAGAGTGGCGGTTGGGGCAGTCCCAGACTCCCGAGAGAGAGTAGCTGCTTCGGGCTCTGTGGTTGCCGTCTTCTCGCCTGCCATCTTATCGCCAATACTTGGCCCTGCAAGATATGGTATATCAGAATTTACGGATCGAGTAAAAATGAAAAGACCGGGCTTTACATCACCTTGCGAAAGATTCTGGGTTGCCTCCCAAGCTGCGCGCACGACCTGTCTACAAGCAGTAGACAGGTTAACGGGAGCATCCTCTGGAGAAACGGAGACAGATGGGGTGGCGCTTGAACTTGCACCCACAACGAAGCTGGCATTGCGTTCCCTCACCGCACGCTTTCTGCGCTTCTTGTCAGCCCTAGCAGTGAGAATTGATCTCTTCAAGACCTCCGTCAAAGGTATCCCGTCGTCTGAACCGAGCTCTGCCTCCGGCATCGCTACGACGTCCATCATCGGCTGTTTTAGCGAGACCCCTTGCGGTGGCTTGAGGGTAGCCGTAGCTGCTATAGCCGGCTCTAACGGTGCCGTTACATCACCACTTGCGATAGGCACTACACTCGGGATATCCAGAGTTAAGGTAGTCCCTGAAACAGAAGGGGAGGATGAATCAGAAAGCGAGTAAAGAAAGAAATTGAGACATAGTGAGCAGAATTTTACCAAGGCCTAAAGAAGTCCGAAGCATCTCTTCCTCTTCAAAAGCTTTGAGGGAAGCCACGAGGGCCTCTTCGGCGGAGATACCTGTTGAAGAAGAAAGCATCAGTAAAGGCCTAATAATGGAGAAAGGATAATACACACACACACACACACACACACACATACATACACACACAACTAAGGCATACCTGACTTTGCAATAGTGATCAGGGCTGGTTCATCGCGAGCCAGTCGTTCGGAAGCCGCAAGGGCAGCTTGAAGATCGGTATCATCTGCAGGTGCAATAAATAGACCCTCATTGGTCCCATATTCTCTCAAACCCTCGCTGTAAGGAGCATGAGGCTCCTGACCGAATATGACATCGGCAGCAAACATCGACTTCTTCTTCTTCTGTGAGTGGACGCCGGTGGCCGGCAACAGAAGCTTGCGCTTGGCGGGCAATTTTGGACGACGAGCCCTAATCTCCGTGCCCACGCCAGAATCAGGAGATGCTGCAGCCACTGCTTCTACAGGCACGCGAGGTAGAGGCTTCTCAGGCATAGCGCGCGGGACCACAACTGCAGCATCTTCTCTCAAGAGGGGACGAACGATGGTCCGTCGCTTTAAAGGAACGGCCGGATTACCAGCAGGGGCTGCACCTTTACGATCGAGCAGCAGCTTCTTTTCCTCCTTAATGACAGCGCCCATTGTTGGAGATAGTGCCCTCAGAGTCAATTATTAGGTCACAAGTACGTGATTGTAATGATTGAGGGAGGACCTATCCCGGTAGGACAGTCTTACTCGAGATGATAGTATGCTATCTGGTTTACCTTTATCATCGTGTACTGCTTTAAGTGACCTGACATGTCGCTATTACACGTTGATAGAGCCCCTAGGATTCTTGCTTGACCACCAGCAGTATGAGGGCGATCATATAAGTGGGAGCTGGGGGTCTACAAGCATATCCTTAAAAGGTCCCTAGTCGTGGGAGTTTCGAGACTGGGCATCGATACTCCATTAGTAGACTAGTGTATACAGTCGAGACCCCGACGAGGGGCGGTGGCCGGTCTCACAAGCCACTGGTGTCAGTTGGATCACCTAAGATGTATACAGGTGCTCATTGGGTTATGAGTACACCGGACAGGACTCGCCGGGAACATGCTAGTTGGTCATATACCAGACGTCAGATGGCAGTTCCCTGGTGACATGTGTGCAGGTTAGTTCATCGACCTGGGGATCGTCATTTGTCTCGTGTGAGTTCCCACTGTACTTTGATTACTACCCTACCACGGCTCAAAGGAGTCGTGCAAACAGGTTTTAGTTGGGTACAGTCCCGAGCCACATGGAGGCAGTGAGCGTATCTTCAGGGGTTCGTCTCTCCCGGTATTGGGGGTGAGGTCGTGCTGTGTCTAGGAGAGCCATTACACAAAGTCCTTGGCCAAGGCAAGGAGATTTACTGGTAGGTATTCCAGTAGTATCTCAGGGTGTTCTGGGCTACACTCCGACACGACTTGTACCGCTTTTGGGGGTCTGACTTTTACCAACCCCCTAGGCCCGCCATGCGATACTCATAGACGAACGGACCGGACTGCACGGATATTGTCACTGACAGGCTCAGTAGGGTGTCAGGATGAGTTCGCTCATCGACGTCCCTTTTAGTCAATAGCTGGTGGCCCGTCACGTATTGGCTTATACCTCTGACGTGCTAGTGGTTAAATCCACAGCCATAGTATTGACGAGTCTTTAGAGTCTACCACACTTTCAGTTACTCAAGTTTCGGGCGAAACGCTGTAGAGGCCGTATGGAGATATGGCAGGGTCCGATCAGATACGTGCGGTATTGCACGGATCAGGATCGGACAGTTTTGTACTAGTAGCCGTATAGGTATATGGCAGGGTTCGATCAGATACGTGCGGTATTGCACGGATCAGGATCGAACGGATATTACTAGCCGGCTTTGGTTTAAGCCGGTCCTAGTTTAGTACAGTGTAGATTTTGTCTCATTGCATTTGTATCCGGTCGGAATACAGATGCGGGTGTGTATGCACAGTATCGGGGTTTTCCTGTAATTTATTACGGGACCAGTTTTCTGGAGTTGCCAGTTTGCATTCCGTTCCGGCCGGTTTTCCTTTGTTCTTTCCCGGCCGGACTTTTCCGATGGAGGGGGTAATTTGCAGTTTTGCAAATTACATTTGTGGAGGGGTTTTATTGCAAAAGGGATTGATATGATAAGAATCTTTTCTTTTGCACCATGCTTTTGTTTTAATATGATTTGATTGAATGAGGATGAGATTTGAAAGGGTATGGTTGTTTTTTATTTGAAGCATGGTTGTTGTTTGTGGTCACCTCTTGACCTCTCCTACCCTCACCTCCCTTCATGAGATGTATTTTGTTCCCTCCTCCATTTTTCCTACTTGATATGGCCGGCCACATCTTAGTGTGAGAGAGAGTGGTTTTCATTTTGTAGTATGGCAAATTCATTCATCTCATTTTGATACAAGGAAAAATGAAAGCACCATTTTTCATACCCTCATTCCTCCATCTTCAAATGGCAACCAACCCCAAAGCGAGACATGCACTCTACACTACACTTCCTACAGCAAATCTTGGACGCGTCGATTCGCCAGCTTCGCGCCCGAGTTGCCTCGGTATTGAGGTGGGAGCCCGTAAAAGCTACAGGCGATGTGGTGCCCTTTCCGACGAGGAGGAGACGGACGGAGATCCCGCGAGGAGATCGGAGTGGAGATGAAGACCGGAGGACTCGGATCAGTCGGTATATCTCTAACCCATCTTCTAGTTAGCTTAGACTAGTTTAATGGTTACGATCCGGAGTTTAGTGCGCGGTGGTGCCGGTTTGCAAAGTCCGCAAAAATTTAAGTTTTTCACCGCTTCCGCATTCCGGCGTCGGTTTGACGGCCGGGGCGCCGCCGTGCACTTACAGTGGTATCAGAGCCTCGCCATTAACTTAGTCTAGCTTTGTGTAATGTGTTTTTCAGTTCCGATCGATCGAAATGTCCAAAAACCCGTATTTGCCCACGACAGTTTCTGTTGAAATTTTTTGGTCTCGAAAATTTTTTCAGGTTGTAAAATATTGATGTACTGGAAAATCTAAGAGTTCTGTAAAAATTTGATGAAGTAACTCCACAGTTGGAGCGCGGAACCGCCGCGAAAACCCCCTTTGTGCGGCCCTTCCGCCGCGTACTATTCACATCACTTCACCATTTTTTTACAGAGGCCTTCTGGGCTTAAAATATGGGCTTTGGAATATTAAAGTTGGGCCAATTGTTTCTGTGAGTGCTACAGTTTTCTTTGGGGCCCACTTGTTAATTGTTTGATCAATCGGAAATTTTTTAAACACATTTTTCACAGTATTTACATTATATCTGCGACCGTGAATGTCACTCGATCGGTAAATCCGGTCTAACTGCTATAGCCCGGTTAGACGGATTTGCGAACGTGACTTTCACGTTGATGTTCTATGTATTTGCTGTGTTGTTGCGGATCGGTCGTGGGGGATAGCCTGGATGCAATGCTAGTACTGTTTTGTTGTATTATGTACATTTGATATTGCGGGGCGAGCGTCCGACATGTGGACTGCCGTCACTGCCTATTTGTATTATTCTTTTGGGGCACGACCTGGTTGCGGTCGATGTACCCGGTGTATGTATATTTTACTTTCTGTACTAGGATTGCCCCGCGGAGGGGTGCACGGATAGCCGGGTTCTAGAGGGCAACAAGCCCGCATCTCATGGCATTGAGACGGAGGGGACTTCACTCTAGGATTGGCGGGCTATTCGCCGCACTCGTAGGGGGTACAGGTTGACCCAGGAGGGGTGCCCAAGTTGCCGGATTCCGTGAAGTGCTGGGTGGTCCATTCACGGCGCTGAAGGGGGCTGCCTCGCTTCAGGTTTTGGCGGGTGACTTGCCGCGCCCGTAGGGGTCTAGGATTTCATTGCACAGGCTATCCACACGACCAGGGGAACGTCGGGTTTCAGCGGCTCTGTGAAACCCGGGGATCCCAGATATCTGTATTGTTTCTGTGATGCTGTTCATTCTCTGTGATGTTGCATTCTATTCACGCCTTGAGCGAAATATAATATATTGGTATATATATTAGTAGATGTTGTATATGTTTTGCATCCGCGCTAGTCCAGTCCCCGCTCTGTCGTTAGTAAGCTAACCTAACGGGTAATGACGGGACCCAGTGGCGAATGCGGATGGCATATACGTACATCAGTATATTTTCGTTCTTTTTGGTGTGATCAATTGATGGGACTGCATTGATTCGGATCAATGCAAGTTAAAAACAAACCTAATCTGATGTTGTTGGAACACTTTTCAAAAAGCTGTTATTGCAAGGACGTTTACATTTGTTTTGCATCGTGGTATTCATTAGAATATCCTGCTCCTCAGTCGACGAGGCAAGGGCCGAGATCCCTTCACCGGGAGTGACCCCTTGGACAGAAGTTTGCGTCAGGGCATTAACTTCACTATAGCCGATTACTTTTGCTTTGCACCGTGGTATTCAGTTGGAATATCCTGCACCCCATTCTACGGGGAAAGAGCCGAGATCCCTTCACCGGGAGTGACCTCTTTAGCAAAGGTTTTCGTCACTATATTTTCTAAAAAGCTATCCGTTCCTTCAACGATATCAAGTTCTTTACGTTAAAGGTTTTCGCCAGAAACCATTCGTAGCCCTCCGTCGTTTCATATGGGTGGTCAATAGTATTCAAGCTGTGTATGTTGGCCAAAGTCAAGGCACAGTGATTGGTAGCTATTGGGGTATTCATATGCAGCATAGATAGATGCGTTGGTTTGGGACAGTCGTGCTGCCATTTTGGCCAAAGTCAAGGGTATGTACGGGTGGATTCAAATTAACCTGGAGAATGACGGGCAGAACTTGACATGTGACTTATGATATGTTGGCCAAAGTCAAGGTCATAAGAGCATGGGGCAGAAATCACATCGGGAGTTTCAAAAGTACTGAAACTTGCCAGATATGCGCATACCTTCTGGAGTGTGATACCGTGAGCGGATTCCGTCACGTTATCGTGCGATGAGAGTTGGATCCCGATTCCCACTGATGAGTTGGTTTACTCCTCGGGTGACCCCGACTAATTCTTCTTTCAGGTTTGGAGGAGAATTTGAGGTACAGTGGGAGGATTCCAGATTAGATAAATTGGTAACCATTCTGATCTAGGTTAGAGTGCACGCTGAGTGTTTCTTTTCTCTCTCTCTCTGGCAGCGACCATTGACCCGACCCTAGACTATGACTCAGTGACCAAGTTGACCGAACCTGCTTAACACTGGCTTTTGGATTGTCAGAGTTGCAGACCTCATTGCCACTCCTACTTATACCCTTTTCTCCAGGACACCCCGTGTTACTACGAACGTCCACTTCCATTGGACAAAACCATCGTATGGTTAGATACGAACTCGAAGGAATTTATTCGAGGATGGTTTCCGGTTCTGGAGAAAACGGATAGGATTATTCAGTTGTCTTTTCCTTTTACCTTCTCTCAGGTTGCGAGTACTCCTTGGTTTAGGAGATAGTACACCTATTACGCAAATTGGATAGTCTTCTTCCAAACCTTAGGCTGGTGCCGACCGGTAGGGAATGAAGAAAACCAGTTAGCCTAAACGGTATACAGAAGGTATTAAGTTCAGACAAAACAAGGGATTAGTAAGAGGGCAAAGTAAATTGCGACTGCTATTCACGACCGAACCAAGTATTTCTTCGCCAATCCTAAATCACCTTTGTATTTCTCCAGGACACTCCGTATCACTACGAAGATCCCATTTTATTGGATAATCCATCGTATGGTTATATACGAACTCGAAAGGAACTTGTTCCAGTTCGGGGATGGATCCTGGTTCAGGAGAAATAGGAATAAAGTACATTCAGGTGTCTTTTATCTTCACCTTCTCTCGCGTTGCGAGTGCTCCTAGGATTAGGACAGTACACCCTTTATGCTTATTGGATAGTCCTCTTCCAAACCATAGGCTGGTGCCGAACGGTAGGGAAGGAAGAAAACCATTTGGCCTAATGGGTGTGCAGAAGGTAATGACTAAAGACATATGAAGGGATTTTGAGAGGTGGCAAAGAATTATACGGTTACAGTCGTGAATCTGGAAGAGGCATTACTAGGAATACCAGGATACCCCATCGGAACATTTCAATGTTTCAGTTTCACTGTGTAATGTTAAAGGAAAACTGATTTCCCGATTAGATACTTACTCCAGGGTATGTATTTACCAGGTACGATTCTCACATCTGTATGGTTTTACAGATGATGAGTGGGAGTAAGTTATTGGGAATTGGGTGATTATCCTCATTATATCAGGATTCGTTGTAATCGGTGATATTTGAGGAAATCACCTGGGCTGTTTGCCGGTCGGCAAATATCTGGTTTTGAATATCCGCTGTTATGCACCAATTTCAAATTGATATATCTGTACGTCTATTTTCAAAGAGTGAGATATACCTTTCTGAAATTATGTCTACGACATTTACCTATATCAGTGGATGGTTAGGTAAGGAGCATTAAATAGCGGTGTAATTCTTCTTAACCATAAGTACAGTTTTCAACCTACGACACACAGTGAATGAGTTTTCAGACTCAAGGGACTTATACAGAGTATTGTATGTTGTCCAGGGTCCATCAGGACAAAGGGGTTGGTCCTCGTACTATATTCGGTTTACTTATGACTTCTCTAGTTTTTAGACAAGTGTTTCGTGGAAACACAGGGTCCGAATTTTGAGAAGTTATAGGTATTTGAATAGAGTAGAGAACCAGGTGTAGCAAGTATCGGGATTCTTCAAGGTGATCGAAGATGTAGATACTTGTGTATGGTATTCAGTTGATAAAGAGATCTTGTTTCTCTTTCAGGTTACTCATAATTGGAAGTATTCCTAAGTTGAGTAACGATGATCGGCCTCCTTCCATTTAGTTGACATGCGCTGGGGACAGCTGCATGATTTGGATCTGGTTCAATTAAATCAGTGCCTCTGTTTCTATATTGGATATAGAACAGTTCATATCTTAACATTGTTAAGGTACGGGGAGTTGTCCGGTTTATGCTTAAAACCAGACACTGGACAACTCAAGGCATGTTTCTGTAATGGCTGTTTGTGGGTTGACCCAGGCTATGACGCGGGTTGATTTTCTACCATCTGGATGAACAATAGCAATATTATTCTAGACTCGCCACAGTTTTATTAAAAATGGATTTTTTCAGAAAATAGTAGTGGGAGTATGGTAGAACTGGAAGTAATTCCAGAACCACAAACGATTACTGAAGATTTGATAAGGAACCTAAAGATTCAATCTGGATTGACATTCCATTGGCCACTCCGCAGATAAGGTGGGTAACTTCAGGCACCCGAGAGGTACTACGGTACCCTCAAGGACGGTGACAGGGAAGTTCTTGTTTACCCACAATTGCCATTGCTGTTGTTCCAGGTTACGAGACTCGGCGGGAGGATGAGTATAGCGTTGTTCTAAACCAGTTTTAGAAGTGTACGTCTATATGACTCTGCCAGAGGGTTGTCGTAGTCAGTGGGAGCAGCGGATGCATTGGTGGACAGGTTGCTTATGTCTATTTGTAGACTAGAGCAGATGTAGCGGAGATAGATCATCTATTTCTGACGTGACAGTCATGGGTTTGACTTCATCAGAATAGGGGATGGATCTGTTGAGAAGGTAGTAGGGTGTGATATCCTGATATTTGGATGATATACACAAAGTAGGAAAAGAAACTCCTACACTACGATCGGTTATACTTTGGTCGTCACACAGTTGTTTCTCCACAAAGGAAATGGATTTTATATCAGACATACTGGTTACTGGATCTATGGTTTTAGATCTAGATTTGGGTGGTTTCCCAATCAGGGTACTTGACAGCATTCTAAGAGTATTTAGGATGGACGACTCCTGGCACGGTAGTGTACCTGCAGGTAATGGAGTCACCCTCTCTAAAGGTGTCTTACAGACTAAAGGGGAGAGGGACGTGCATGATTGGCAGATCACTTGCTTAGGCAATTGAGTCAATCATGAGATGTCAAGTACCACACCAGATGTTATTCTTGCACTAGATGCAATAAGTTGACATTAATCCAATCCTGGAGAAACAGTCGGAAGCAGTTTTAGAACATAAGTGCATGTTCTAGAGATATGATAACGACAGCCTCATTCAGGAGACAGTTATCATTCCAGGCTTCCAAGGTGACATGGACGACAAGGAGGTTGTCAGAGTTATAGTTTTCCCTCTGACGAGGGGCAGTATTTTGGACAGGTGATCCAAGGCAGTACTGAGGGAGGCATGGCGCAGGATACTGATTAAGTTCAGTTGACGATACAGTCTAAGAAGTTTGGATTTGGAGTTCATTTATGAGCTAGGTCCCATCAGACATCCAGACACGTTCTAAGACATGTATTGCTCATTTCGGGAGATGGTTTTCTCCGCGAACTTGAGATATAGAGAGACATAGGAAGAAACAACTAAGCGGATCCACTCACTGAGGCTATTCCTCGAACGCAATAGTTCCGCAAACGAGCTTTGTGAGACTGACTAGTAGAGGAGTTGGATGTTCGGTATCACACGGGCTGTGAGTATGCGACATCGCAATAATTAGCCTTGAGTGCAAGTGGGAGATTGTTGGAGATAGTGCCCTCAGAGTCAATTATTAGGTCACAAGTACGTGATTGTAATGATTGAGGGAGGACCTATCCCGGTAGGACAGTCTTACTCGAGATGATAGTATGCTATCTGGTTTACCTTTATCATCGTGTACTGCTTTAAGTGACCTGACATGTCGCTATTACACGTTGATAGAGCCCCTAGGATTCTTGCTTGACCACCAGCAGTATGAGGGCGATCATATAAGTGGGAGCTGGGGGTCTACAAGCATATCCTTAAAAGGTCCCTAGTCGTGGGAGTTTCGAGACTGGGCATCGATACTCCATTAGTAGACTAGTGTATACAGTCGAGACCCCGACGAGGGGCGGTGGCCGGTCTCACAAGCCACTGGTGTCAGTTGGATCACCTAAGATGTATACAGGTGCTCATTGGGTTATGAGTACACCGGACAGGACTCGCCGGGAACATGCTAGTTGGTCATATACCAGACGTCAGATGGCAGTTCCCTGGTGACATGTGTGCAGGTTAGTTCATCGACCTGGGGATCGTCATTTGTCTCGTGTGAGTTCCCACTGTACTTTGATTACTACCCTACCACGGCTCAAAGGAGTCGTGCAAACAGGTTTTAGTTGGGTACAGTCCCGAGCCACATGGAGGCAGTGAGCGTATCTTCAGGGGTTCGTCTCTCCCGGTATTGGGGGTGAGGTCGTGCTGTGTCTAGGAGAGCCATTACACAAAGTCCTTGGCCAAGGCAAGGAGATTTACTGGTAGGTATTCCAGTAGTATCTCAGGGTGTTCTGGGCTACACTCCGACACGACTTGTACCGCTTTTGGGGGTCTGACTTTTACCAACCCCCTAGGCCCGCCATGCGATACTCATAGACGAACGGACCGGACTGCACGGATATTGTCACTGACAGGCTCAGTAGGGTGTCAGGATGAGTTCGCTCATCGACGTCCCTTTTAGTCAATAGCTGGTGGCCCGTCACGTATTGGCTTATACCTCTGACGTGCTAGTGGTTAAATCCACAGCCATAGTATTGACGAGTCTTTAGAGTCTACCACACTTTCAGTTACTCAAGTTTCGGGCGAAACGCTGTAGAGGCCGTATGGAGATATGGCAGGGTCCGATCAGATACGTGCGGTATTGCACGGATCAGGATCGGACAGTTTTGTACTAGTAGCCGTATAGGTATATGGCAGGGTTCGATCAGATACGTGCGGTATTGCACGGATCAGGATCGAACGGATATTACTAGCCGGCTTTGGTTTAAGCCGGTCCTAGTTTAGTACAGTGTAGATTTTGTCTCATTGCATTTGTATCCGGTCGGAATACAGATGCGGGTGTGTATGCACAGTATCGGGGTTTTCCTGTAATTTATTACGGGACCAGTTTTCTGGAGTTGCCAGTTTGCATTCCGTTCCGGCCGGTTTTCCTTTGTTCTTTCCCGGCCGGACTTTTCCGATGGAGGGGGTAATTTGCAGTTTTGCAAATTACATTTGTGGAGGGGTTTTATTGCAAAAGGGATTGATATGATAAGAATCTTTTCTTTTGCACCATGCTTTTGTTTTAATATGATTTGATTGAATGAGGATGAGATTTGAAAGGGTATGGTTGTTTTTTATTTGAAGCATGGTTGTTGTTTGTGGTCACCTCTTGACCTCTCCTACCCTCACCTCCCTTCATGAGATGTATTTTGTTCCCTCCTCCATTTTTCCTACTTGATATGGCCGGCCACATCTTAGTGTGAGAGAGAGTGGTTTTCATTTTGTAGTATGGCAAATTCATTCATCTCATTTTGATACAAGGAAAAATGAAAGCACCATTTTTCATACCCTCATTCCTCCATCTTCAAATGGCAACCAACCCCAAAGCGAGACATGCACTCTACACTACACTTCCTACAGCAAATCTTGGACGCGTCGATTCGCCAGCTTCGCGCCCGAGTTGCCTCGGTATTGAGGTGGGAGCCCGTAAAAGCTACAGGCGATGTGGTGCCCTTTCCGACGAGGAGGAGACGGACGGAGATCCCGCGAGGAGATCGGAGTGGAGATGAAGACCGGAGGACTCGGATCAGTCGGTATATCTCTAACCCATCTTCTAGTTAGCTTAGACTAGTTTAATGGTTACGATCCGGAGTTTAGTGCGCGGTGGTGCCGGTTTGCAAAGTCCGCAAAAATTTAAGTTTTTCACCGCTTCCGCATTCCGGCGTCGGTTTGACGGCCGGGGCGCCGCCGTGCACTTACACCCATCGCATGCTGGTACCACGCCACATATACGTTCAAGGATTTTGGAATGCAGCTTGGCTCACTGATAAAGAAATCAGACCCAGTGTTGAGCCGCATGAAATGGTGTAGCCCGTTGCGGATACCCTCTTCCGCGGCGACCGGCTCAGCTAGGAAGGCCTCAAGCGGGACAGCCTGATTGTAGCTTGATTGTTGAGCGAAGCGGTGCGGGTTGTATCTCATGAACAACGCCGAATCGTTCTGCCTAAACACTAAAAAGCCTGGCCTTATTGAATATAAGTGAAGAATCTCACGAGCTTTCAAAGTATAGGCCCTGTCTTTGAAGGTGTCCCGCAGCGGCTGCACCGTCTTAGCAGATTCCTTGCCGATAGTCATAATCTTGTAGACAAAGGTCATACCATCCCTGACCGTACGCGGGCGAAGAATCAAACCCCGAGCCTCTCGCTGAGTCGGTCCCAAAACGGAAGCGTCAATCAGCCGCATAACCCGAGGAAAGTTACAACTTTCATAGAAACGGGGTCGCTTGTGAGCTCCGAAAGCGCCAAGCACATGCAGCTCGAGCCACGAAGTCAAGTAATGCATCGGGAGGTTTACGGGCAGCACCCCTGGCTGAGTGGTGTCTGCCGCCAAGCTAAGGCCATGATATAAATAAGCCTACCCGGCCATCTCAACAGCAACCTGCATCCCTTCAACCATTCGGTGAGCCGGATAGAAAACGGAAGGCCTCATGTAGCGAGGGTGCATGGGGAGCGCAAACCAACTTAACCATAAGCCGAGGAATCCCAAATAGAACATCTCTTCGTCGATGTCTGGGGCGGCGAGTTCCGCAAAGGGGACAACCGCGGCGTTCGGGAGGAAAAAATTCTTTTGATCTGCTTCCGCTGTCGGCCGGCTATCCAAGCCAAAACCGAAAGGATCGTCGAGCTTGGCAAACTTCGCACCTTGTTTCGACAAGACTTCCAGGCGAAGAAAACGGGCGATGAAATCCATAAAGCTGACCCCGTAGCTTCCAGATTTGAGAAATAGGCTCTCGTAACTATTTAGCACCTTAATCAAGCTTAGGAATCGGTGATGAATAGCATTCTCTGGGGTCAGACCCATCATTACTGAGTGAGTGGCGAAAATATACTCGTCAGGGGGTAATATCTCCTCATAATGCTCCCCTCTGACAGGCAAGCTCGAGATCTCCGCGAACTCCTCTAAAGAGATTGTAACTTCAGATCCAGTAGAAGGAAGGTGTGAGTTGGAACGTTCCATTGTTCCAAAAAGGCTTTGACCCACCATACAGGAGGCGTCGAATACTGGAAGAGAGAAGCATAAATAGCAGGGTATAGCCTAAGCTCAGCAGCTACGATTTCTTGGCCGACAAGATGTACCGGGCCCACTGCAAATATCCGGCTGAGTGGCGGGGAGTCAAACCTATCATGTACGGCTGCTCCCACGGGCATGACTCACCTTGACATATACGCCGTCCCAAGATATCCAAAGCCATTGGCGGCTGTACGGGTATCGCGTCCATGGAAGGCTGAAGGCAACCCTCCGAAGTCCAATTGACCTCCTCTACAGCATAGTTCACTGGGGGTGGGTCGACATAGTGAATGGCGGAGATCACCTCCGAAGGTACTGCACAAGAAAAGCTGCGTCAGCCCCTGATGATTTGGATGTACCACAATCCCCACAAATGAAGGGACTTTTGTTCCAGGTCGTGATCTTTGATCAGCGCAAAGACTTCCCTATCCACAGGTGCATCAGGGAATGCGTTTTATGGGCGGACAAATGGAAGGAAGTGTAGAAAGACATAGTACCTGCGCGAAAAAGAACAAGAATTAGCCGTCAATGCTACAGTTCAAGTTTTGGTACTGGGTACTTTAAATTTTTACCTCACTGCAATGCAGTGGAAGGGGACTAAAGGGGACCCACAAAATGTAGATGACAGCTCATTATTGATGAGATAGTCTCACCATTAATGAGACAGATTCTCATTAAGTAAGAAATCCCAAAAGGATTCTCATTTAATGAGAGGCCCCTCGGGCCAAGGAGTTAATCTCCTTTGAGAGCAGCGCTCTACAACAGAGTGATATCTGTCCATTCTAATCATGAGAGGAATAAAATTCCTTAATTTTTTTTAAAAAAAAAGAGCCATGCTCTGTGGAGACAATGGAGTCACCCATATAAAACCCTAAAAAAGCAAAGCTTTTAATGAATTAAAAATTCCAAGATCTTCAAGATCTATGAACAAACTCTAGGAGTTCTTCATGGAAGATGAACAGATCTATGATCTGAGAAGAGTAAAGCTCTGTTAATGGGTAAAACCCTAAAATATCTTTTAGATCTATGATCTGAAAAGAGCACGGCTCTGTTAATGGGTAAATCCCTAATTTTTTTTAAGATCCGTGATCTGAGAAGAGCAAAGCTCTGTTAATAAGTTTAATTCTTACCAAAGTTGGGAAGAGTTTTGACTCTTAAGAAGTTTCTTAAGGCAGAGAGCTTGGCTCTGAAGGAGAATTAATTCTCAAGAGAAAACAAGAAGATGAACAACTAGTCATTTCAAGGGCCAAAGGCCTTATTTATAGGCGCTGGAAGTCGGTTCAACCTCCAAGTTGATCCAATGTTAGAGATGCTGCCATCGTTGTACTCAAGTGTGAGCCACGTGAGCACAATGGTGGGGGGGGGCATTTTTTTTCCCCAATGAGAGCAAAGCTCTGTTCAAATTTTGAAATTTGAAATGAAGCAGCACTTCGTAAAAGCGCTAGTCCCAGGAGCGCTAGCGCTAAGAGTCAAAGACTCTGAGGCAGCGCTCACGTGCAAAACACGAGAGCGCTAGCGCCAAAAGCCCCAGCGCTAGGAGTCAAAGTCTCTGATGCAGCGCTCACGTGCAAAGCATGAGAGCGCTAGTGCTAAGTGTGCTAGCGCTAGGAGTCAAAGACTCTGATGCAACGCTCACGTGCAAAGCATGAGAGCGCTAGCGCTAAGTGCGCTAGCACCAAGAGTCAAAGATTCTAATGCAGCGCTCACGTGCAAAGCACGAGAGCGCTAGCGTTGGAACTAAATGTTCCCCACTCTTGGATCAAAAATCCAACAAAGATGATAAATCATCAAATTACCAGAATAAAATTCTGTTGAGGGAATACTCCTCAAATCTTTCCAAACAGGAAAGATTGTGCTCTGTAAATCAGAGCACCGTTGGATCAAAGATCCAATGGTGATTAAAAATCACCAAGATACAGAACAATCTCTGTATGGGAAAATAATTTCCCAATCTTTGTAAGTAACAAGAAAGATGTTTTCTGTAAAACAGAAGCCCTAGGATCAAAGATCCAACGGTGGGAAACATACCCAAATCAATTAGAGAAAAGATCTCCTTAACTGATTCAACAAATCAGCCTCCACTATATAAAGGCCTCAAGACTTCAAGTCGTAAAAAGAAGAAGAACCTCCCATAAGTTTGAAGTTCTCAGAGAAGAAATGGAGAAGAGCAAGCTCTAAGAAGAAGAACCTTCTTCAAGGTAAATAAAAGAAGAGAGATCATAACATCTCCTCCATGTTTGAGAGTTTTACTCTCCCATCATAAGAACTTAGTTCTTTTTCTAGATCACAGATCTATAAGACAAAGTTTTTTCACGAAAGCAAAAGAGATCATAGCATCACCTCATAAAAAGAAGAAGTTAGTTCTTAAATCCATGAGACAAACTCTCTTATAAACGAGAATTTAATTCTCAGAGCACAGAACTGACCAGAACTGCCAAAGAAGCGCTTTAGCGCTCCAAGTCTGGCGCTCAGTGCCAAGCGCACCACGTGCTCCTCACGTGTGCGCTATTTCAAAAGAAGCGCTTCAGCGCTCCAAGTCTGGCACTCAGTGCTAAGCGCACCACGTGCTCCTCACGTGTGCGCTATTTCAAAAGAAGCACTTCAGCGCTCCAGGTCTGGCGCTCAGCGCCAAGCATGCCACGTGCTCCTCACGTGTGAGCTATTTCATAAGAAGCGCTTCAGCGCTCTAGGTCTGGCGCTCAGCGCCAAGCGCACCACGTGCTCCTCACGTGTGCGCTATTTCAAAAGAAGCGCTTCAGCGCTCCAAGTCTGGCACTCAGTGCTAAGCACACCACGTGCTCCTCACGTGTGCGCTATTTCAAAAGAAGCACTTCAGCACTCCAGGTCTGGCGCTCAGCGCCAAGCACGCCACGTGCTCCTCACGTGTGCGCTATTTCATAAGAAGCGCTTCAGCGCTCTAGGTCCGGCGCTCAGCGCCAAGCGCACCACGTGCTCCTCACGTGGGCGCTGTTTCCCAAGAAGCGCCTTAGCGCTCCAGGTCTGGCGCTCAACGCCAAGCGTACCACGTGCTCTTCACGTGTGCGCTGAGGGAACACAAAGTGTTCTTTACATAAAGCGCTGTGCGCCATAAAGAGTGTTCAACTCCCAAAAAAAGAAAGAAAGAGGGGTGTCAGAACCCAAATTAATGCTCAGCATTATTGAACAAAAGAGGCTAAGCCCAAACAAATGTTTAACACCCAAACAAATGTTCAACATTTTATTCAAATCTGAGTGGACTAAGCCCAAGTTGGCCATAAGTCCTCAATTCAGATCAACTGAGCCCATGTGCTCATAATCTTTTTAATTGGTCTTTGTCCCAAACTTGACTATAGATCCCCCAACCAACATTGGTTCAAGGGTACATCTCTTCATTCCTCTGTATGTGTCATTGTAATTCTTCAACGTCTTCAGAGAGGTGACGGGTCCCGACAACCAGACACTCTATGGACTATGATGTCCTTAAACTTATGGACCGCAATGTCCCTAAACTAAACCCCTACAGACTATGAGGTCTTTAAACTAGACTATGATGTTTTTAAACTGGACTATGAGGTCCTTAAACTTATGGACTATGAGGTCCTTAAACTTATGGACTATGATGTCCTTACACTTTATGGACTATGAGGTCCTTAAACTCATAGACTATGATGTCCTTAAACTTTATGGACTATGATATCCTTAAACTTTATGGACCGTGAGGTCTTTAAACTCATGGACTATGATGTCTTTAAACATAGACTATGATGTATTTAAACTCCATAGACTACGATGTCCTTAAACCCAATGGACCGCAATGTCCCTAAACTAAAACGATAGAGTCTAAATACTCTTTCGTTGGATCTAAATGATCCCAAAATCCTATTAAGTAGATCTTAGTCTAAAATTAGACTAACGTATCCTCAACAAACGTTTAAGTTGATCTTAATCTCAATGAGATTAACGATCCTTAAACCCAAATCAAACCCAAATCTAAGAAAATATGGATTTGGACTAATCCACGCCCTACGGACGACAACATAAATTAGTCTCCGTATACAATCCATGGGCAACCAAAAATAAAACAAACACACACGACACGAAATGACCATCTGGAGAAGGAGAAAGTTGTTACCGTGATGCGGTAGCGTAATTAACCGCAGGGGCTTGCGCTTGCAGGGAAGAGCGTCCCCACAATCAAAACCCCCTCAAATGAGGGAGAATCTGACGAAGTCTGCTACAACGGCCGCATCTGTCTAAACCTCCGATACACGGTGCCATAAATCAACTTAGCATCTTCGGAAAGGTGGACGGATAAAACCAAATAGTATTTTCCTCCAAATTCAGGTAAGACGAACCTACGCGGTTCCGGCTCCCGTATTCGGCGGAGAACACCCCATTTCACATTGCTTAAGCTAAAATGAATTTGGTGTTAAAATTGCTAAGTTTAGATACGGTATTTTGTGACCAAGTGCTTGACAAACCCTCGGTTTTCATATACCCTATACTATCACAAACACTTTGCAAAGTTAACACTAAAACTAATTGCTCTCACTCACTAATTTGTATTTTTGATGTTGTCGTATGCTTACTAACCCTTGTGCTTAGTGTTGATATCTCAAGGTTGGACATACAAACGGTAAGTGAACAAAACGAACTACCTTCGTGTTTTGCGTCGAATGTCGGAATTTGATGATTTGTGCTCCGCAACCGTCTTGACAAGTCATGCTTTATGCCGGGATCGACATAAGGATGGAAAACTCATGAGCAAGGGAGCGTCGAAGGAATCGTCGCGATTCGACCATCCGAGCCAAAGCCACGGCCATTTCTTTCTTAACTTATTTTTCTTTGTTTTTGTGTTTTATATTTTTGTGACAAACCAACCAATTCATTATTTGTTGAATCTTAAACAACAAAACCTAATACACAATTCTCTGCGGATCAACCCGTACTTACCAGCTTGCTACAACGCGTCGTGCTCTTGCAGTTTATAAATTTTAAAACGAGTCCAAGCTCGCGTGCGCATCCATTTCCTTAAAACGATTCCATTTCCAAAACATACACGTTTGTGCACGCGGGTAAAGTCCCAACAAGTTTTTGGCGCCGTTACCGGGGAGTTGGTAGTCATTAGATATTGTTATTTCTGGTTCGTATTAACAAACTAACTAATAACTCAAAAATTCTTTCAAAATTAACAAAACACATTCATTTCTAACACTTTGTTCTCTGTCCTTAAAACCTGCTATCACCCTGCAATTAGATTAAAAAACCAAGGTATACTAGTAGAATACTAATATAGCCTTAAGATTATACACAAAATTCGAGCACCATTGGACTTAAAAAAACCGGCGACATTGCGAAAAAATCCGGCGCCGCCCGATATTTGGTGATGTTTTTGGTTTTTTTCTTTTTGAGTGATCTCCAGTACATTGTTGGTATTCTACTGGTATTTTTTGATTTTTATAATTTTGTGTGTGCAAGAATTAGGGCATATATATCGCTTTTTGACACTAAATATCGTATTTTCTGACATTTGAGATTTTTAACGGAATTATGACCAGTGATCGTACGGAGCAAGCTTCAAATTCCAGCGCAAGACGTTAGTTAAGTATAGTGCTAAAGATCCAGGTAGTTTGACCCGCACAAGCGAACTTTCAAATAGCGTAATCACTTCAAAGGGGTTTCTAAACCCAAAATCGCATCGGTACGTATTTTCTAACACCTTCGCTCAAATCCGGCGCATTCTAATATTCTATCCTCTGCAGGATTCTTCGCACAAGCTTACCACCAATTGCACAGAGAACTAACCCGTATTTATTGCAGCGCTTAAGCCTAAACGGAAAAAGAATTGCTTTATTGATTGAATTCTTGAATTCTTTTATTGAATTGCGCATTTGCATCTTAATACGGATATTAAGGGCATAAAACCAAACAAGATACGGTAAATGATTTCATCACCTTTCTCCGTAGCCCACAAATCACAAAACTGCATTCTTGCATACCCACGGTAATTTAAAATCAGGGAATATCAGCCGTGTGGACCTCTACCAGTTCATCTTTCATCTTCTTTTCTACGAAGAAAGTTTGGAACTGATCAGGCTCTTGTAATGCCTTGATCAGGGAATCCTGTGCCTCTTTCGATAGGAAGAGAGCATCTAATATGCTTAGTTATGAAGGTATTTTCCTCAAATGTATTAGGGCGTTGTAATCCATCTTGTTTTTCTTAGGCGGGTCCCTTACTGCGAGCTTTTTGACAAATCCATCGTCGAGGGTAATTTCCCCAGAGATTTTTTCTTTCCCTTTGTCTATTTTGCTCGAACTTTTGTTTGTAGGTCCGAGATTCTTCTCAGGCAGCGTGCGGTTACGCAGCTGAATATTCTCGCAGTTCTTCTCCTCCTCTTCTTTTTTCGAAGAGGGAGTCTTTGAAGTGAGGGCTGAGATGTATTTCGTCCTCAGAATCGCTCCCGAAGGTAAGAACTTAGGGTTTTTCCCCTTCCGAACTGGTACCAACCATATGACAGTTGCCAATCATTTCTTCATACGCGTTTGTCGCACTATTTTGCCGTCGACGAGCATGAGTTTCGCGCTTCATCCTCCCGAAGTATCCTTGCCACCACTTCTTAAAGTCACCGCATTCCTCGGTGGGGTGGATGACCCTCCGATGATATAAGCAGTAGTTTGGGCATGCATCTTCTCCATCGAGACATATGACCATGGGAGTGTTCCTTACGAGAGGCGGCAGCTTCATCCCTATTGACAGGGGTTTGGCGAACTGATTCTCTGTTTTGATCCTGCTCTTATTTGTAGCAGGTATGTTTTGGTTTGGTTAGAGTAATTTACGACTTATCCTTACCGCAGCTTCTTTTTCCTGACGCTGCCGTTAGCTTTTTCGTATATGGCTGTTTTGCGTTCTCAGTCAACTTTGCTTTTTTGAAAGGCTTGGTTTAACAGCCTATCGATCGGGTCTTCTGACAGTTTCGGGGATTTTAGTGCCGATTCTGCCCCTTGTTCCTCTGCGTTGTTTTCTGGCGCTGATGGAGTTTCTTCGTCATATAACGACGAATGGGAGACCATGTGGCAACTTGCTACACGGTCTTCGGTGTCTTTCGATGAGTCATTTTCCTCATCGTAGTCACTATCTTCGTCCTCAAGAATATGCTTGAGGAACTCTTCGAGAGTGACCAGTGTCCGTGCCTTCTGGTTGTACTTTTCTAGCGTGTCAGTGTATTTTTGTGGATCGGTGCGCTTGTCGTCATACTCGGCAGGCTGCACAGGCTTCTTGGTCTTCTTCTTTTTCTTCGAAGACTTTGAAGGCTTGACGTGGTTTCAACATCCCTTCGATGATTTTGGGTTCAAGTGGGCTTTTTCACCTGACTGCCGGACATGTCTGTAGATCCTTTAGCATTCTTTTGTTTTTTGCTGGAAGAACAACTTCCCATGGAATTTCTTCCACGAGTGAGCATGATACTCCCTATGCATCCACCTTTTTTGGAGTGTGCTTCTGGGGTGGGTTTACCCTCCAGTTATCATACAGCGTGAATTTCCCCTGTTGATACTGGTCTTTGACCCAGTTCTTAAAGACATAGCAATCTTCAATTGGGTGGCTCACCATTCTGTGATAGGAGCAGTAATTAGAATTGTTGACGTCGCCGGGTTGCGGTGGACGCCGTGGGTGTAGAAATGTGATGAGTTTATTACGCACTTGTTCCCCGCCGAAAACACGGAGACGCGACCGCACGGGTCCGTCTCGCCTGAATTTCGGGGCAGATGCTAATTGGTGCTATCTGTCCACCTCTCCGAAGATGCCAAGTTGATTTATGACACCATGTATCGAAGGTTTAAATGGATGCGGACGAGGTAGAAGACTTCATCAGATTCCCCCTCATTGAGGGTTTTTTGATTGTGGGGACGCTCTTCCCTGCAGGCGCAAGCCCATGCAGTTAATTATGCTACCGCGTCACGGTAACCACTTTCTCCTTCTCCAGATGGTCACTTCGTGTCATGGGTATTTGTTTTGTTTTTGGTTGCACGTGGATTGTATACGGAGACTAATTTATGTTGTCGCCCGTAGGGCATGGATTAGTCCAAATCCATATCTTCTTAGATTTGGGTTTGGGGGTTGGGTTTAAGGATACGTTAGTCTCATTTGAGGCTAAGATCAACTTAAACGTTTGTTAAGGATACATTAGTCTCATTTTAGACTAAGATCAACCTAACGGGATCATTTAGATCCAACAAAAGAGCATTTGGGCTCTATTGTCAGTTTAGGGATATTGCGGTCGATTAGTTTAAGGACATTACGCTCCAAGGTTAAGGACATCATAGTCCGTGAGTTTAAAGACATCACAGTCAAGGTTAAGGAGATCATAGTCCGTGAGTTTAAAGACCTCACAGTCAAGGTTAAGGACATCATAGTCCGTGAGTTTAAAGACCTCTCAGTTAAGTTAAGGACATCATAGTCCGTGAGTTTAAGGACCTCACAGTCAAGGTTAAGGACATCATAGTCCGTGAGTTTAAAGACCTCATAGTCAAGGTTAAGGACATCATAGTCCATGAGTTTAAGGACCTCACAGTCTATGAAACGTATGGTTGTCGGGACCCGTCACCTCTCTGAAGACGTTAAAGGATTACAACGACAAATATCAGAGGAGTAAAGAGATGTACCCTTGAACTGATGTGAGTTGGTTAAAAGATCTGTAGTCTAATTTGGGGGTAAGATCTGTTAAAATATTTATGAGCAGATGAGCTCAATTAATATGGGTTGAGGACTTATGGCCAATATTGGGCTAAGTCCAATCAGGTTAAAATGTTTAACATTTTATTTTGGGCTGTTGAGCCTTTATTTGGGCTTGACCCTTTTAACAATGTTGAGTATTATATCTTAACAATGTTTTTTGTCTTGTATTGAATGCTGAGCATTCATCAGAGCTCTGGCTTATAGAGAACAATTTATGTTCTGTCAGCGCAATACGTGGCGCGCTGGGCGGTTTGCGCCAATAAAAAAGTGCAGTGCGCTATTTCAGAAGCGCAAAGCGCAAGTTGTTAATTGACGCATACGTGATTGACACGTGGCGCATTTGGTGCTGAGCGCCAGTTCAGAGAGCGCAGAAGCGCGGTTCAAGAGCGCAAAGCGCAGTTCGAGAGCGCATAGCTCATCTGATCAGTTTTATGATCTGGAAAACAAATTTATGTTCTTTGAAAAGAGACTTTGTCTCAAGATCTAAGAACAACAGTTCTTATTTTTGCAGGAGATATTTCCAATCTCTCATTTTGATGAAAGGCTTTGCCTTTATAGATCCATGATTTATGAAAAGAATTATGTTCTTCTTTTATTTTATGATGAGATCTTTTGATCTCTTTGTGAAAGACTTTTTGTCTTGTAGATCTATGATCTGTTTAAAGAAATGAATACTTCTTTCTTAATCATGAGATGATTTCATCTCTGTGTTCATCATCATCATTTTTACCTTGAAGAAAAATCTTCTTGCAAGAGCTTGCTCTTTATCTTTGAGTTTCTCAAAGTTTTTTTTTGGGGGGGGGGTTCTCTATGCAAGACTTGAAGTCTTGGGGCCTTTATATAGGGCAAGCTGATCAGTTCGATCAGTTAAAGAGATCTTTCTCTAATTGATTTGGGGATGTTTCCCCACCATTGGATCTTTGATCTTAGCGCTTCTATTTTACAGAAGGCAATCTTCTTGTTTTTAACAAGATTGGAAAATCTTTCCATATAGAATTTATTCTGTCTTTTGGTAATTTTTATTTACCATTGGATCATTGATCCAACGGTGCTATGATTTACAGAGCACAATCTTGTTATTTAGAAAGATTTTGAGGAATCTTTTCTCAACAGAATTTAATTCTGATTAATTTAATGATTCATCATTATTATTAGATCTTTGATCTAATGGTAGGGAGTTTTTAATTCCAGCGCTAGCACACCCGTGCTTTGCACGTGGTGCTCTGCTTAAAAGGCAGCGCACATTGCGCTAGCGCACCTGTGTTTAACACATGGTGCGCTTCTCGGAGCGCAGCATACCCTGCGCTAGCGCATCCGTGTTTGACACGTGGTGCGCTGCTTAGAGCGCAGCGCACCCAGCGCACACATGGTGCACTGCTTAGGGCGCAGCGCACTTGGCGCTGCATCTGAAGCGTTGCTTCATTTCAAAAATTTGAATTTTAAACAGAGCTTTGCTCTGATTGGGGGAAACAGAGCTTAGGGCGCAGCGCTCTACTTATGTCAATCCTAACCCCATGGGAAACATCCAGAGCAGATCCTGGTCCTCGCAGAACACGGTTATGACCCCGTGGAAAGTATCCAGAGCGGAGCCTGGTCCTCGCAGAACACGGCTATGACCCCGTGGGAAGCATCCAGAGCAAATTCCTGGTTACGTTGAACGCGACTTATGTCAATCCTAACCCCGTGGGAAACGTCCAGAGAGGATCCTGGTCCTCGCAGAACACGACTGTTACCCCATGGGAAGCATCCAGAGCAGAGTCTGGTCCTCGCAGAACACGTCTATGACCCCGTGGGAAGCATCCAGAGCAAAATTCCTGGTCACGTGGAACGCGGCTTATGTCAATCCCGACCCCATGGGAAACGTCCAGAGCGGAGCCTGGTCCTCGTAGAACACGGCTATGACCCCTTGGGAAGCATCCACAGCAAATTCCTGGTCACGTAGAACACGACTTATGTCAATCCTGACCCCGTAGGAAACGTCCAGAGCGGATCCTGGTCCTCGCAGAACACGGCTATGACCCCATGGGAAGCATCCAGAGCGGAGCCTGGTCCTCACAGAACACGGCTATGACCCCGTGGGAAGCATCCAGTGTGGAGCCTGGTCCTCGCAGAACACGGCTATGACCCCGTGGGAAGCATCCAGAGCAAATTCCTGGTTACGTGGAACGCGTCTTATGTCAATCCTAACCCCGTGGGAAGTATCCAGAGCAAATTCCTGGTCCCGTGGAATACGGATAAAGGCAATTTTGACCCCGTGGGAAATGTCCAGAGCAACTCCTGACTCCGCGAAGTGCGGATAATGGCAACACTATCAATCACTTATAGGTTCTCTCGACCCGTAGGGAAGAAAACTCTCTTGTAAGATCCTTACGACTTACTAGAGAAAACACGCTTAGGAATCCTCACGATTCCTAAGGAGAAAATACACCTACGAGATCCTCTCGACTCGTAGGGAGAAAAATCTTTATGAGACCCTCACGGCTCATGAAGTTGAAAAGTCTTAGGCAACAGATCTGAACCTGCTTCCTAAGCCATCACTACCTTTCAAAGAATTCCAGATGGGATGCTCTCTATCGTCTACAGGCCACGCTTACTAAAGTGACATGCCGGCAACAAAGAAAGGAGAAGAAAGCGACAGTGAGGAGAACATTTTATTCACATTCAGTTAAGCGTTCAAGCATACCCATTCATGCATGTGCGAAAAAGTTTGATGTATAAAATAAACACATAGAAATGAAAAGGCTTGCTATTCATACTTCAGAAAATGCCTACATTGAGGAAAACAGCAAATAAAAACAAAATTGGAATGTTTACAAAGGCACGACATCAAATCCAGGGCATGGATTGAGAAACTCAAAAGTAAGGCCATCTAAAATGTTCCAGGCCTTTCGAACCATCTTAGTATGCTTCCTCTTGCGATCACAAGCGTCGGGGTCCTCACTGATATCCTCCACCCTCCGATAGGCAGCGAGTATTGCCGCATGTTGAAAAGCCTGACGCAGAAGATCAACAAGATTGTCTCGCCTTTTCTTTAAGATTAGGCCCATTAGATACACCGAGTGCACCTTATCTTCGGCATCATCCAATGCCTTAAGCGACATGCCAGCACAGAATAGAGGAAGTGCTCCCCAGATCGCTCCCACAATAAGCTTCAAAAGAGAGGAACGTCGAGGAAGCAGTCGACCATTGTATGCGTTAAAGCGACCCATATTTTCGGCACACTGGGCGTTTGTGAATTCTCGGTTTTGAGAATGACCGAGTACGCGAATGTCGCCATAAGAGATAATCTCATCAAGGGCATACATATGAGCGTCTATAACTCCTGAAAAAAATCAGCAAGAGTTAGCGGACAGACTGATTAAGAAAATTCTTATTAAAAACAGGCATAGGGATTTAAACGACTCTTGATATCCCTATGGAGAAAACAAATGCTAACTATGACACCTAACAAATTCGAATTTGCGAGAAATCCTACAAAAAGGAATCTCATTTAATGAGCGACTCCTCGGGTCAGGGAGTTAGACTCCTCGAGAGTAATGCTCTGCAGACAGGAGTGGCACCTGTCAAAGTCAATTATGAGGAGAATTTAAAGAAATTCCCCGAGAATGCTAAGAGCCTTGCTCTGGAAGAAGATGATGGAAAAACCCATCAGAAAAATTGAAATCAATTTTTTTATATACAGAAATGAATTAAAATTCTAAGATCTTCAAGATCCATGAACAAACTCTAAGAGTTCTTTATGAGCAAAGCTCTGTTCATGGGTTAAGAAACCCTGAAAGAAGATCTCTTTAGATCTATGGTTTCGAGAGAGCAAAGCTCTGTCAATGAAGCCCTAAAAGGGTTTTCTTTAGATCAAAGATCTATGAAGAGTAAGGCTCTGTTAATGGGTAAAACCCTAGAACTTTAAAAGATTTAATCTTTACCTAAGTTTTGGTAGAGTTTTGACTCTTGAAATTCTTAAGATGGAGAGCTATGCTCTGTGAGAGAACATAAGGAAGAAGATGAACAGAATCATCTAAAGGACCAAAGGTCCTATTTATAGGCATTGAAATGCCTTTTCAACTTCTGAGTTGATCCAAGGGCGCGGATGCTACCACCGCTGCACTCACATATGGTCCATGTGAGCGCAACGGTGGGGGGGCATTTGTTTCCCCCAATCAGAGCAAACCTCTGTTTGAAATTTAAATTTCAAATTGAAGCAACGCTTCAGATGCAGCGCCAAGTGCGCTGCGCCCTAAGCAGCGTACCATATGTGCGCTAGCGCTAGGTGCGCTGCGCTCTAAGCAACGCACCACGTGTCAAACATGGGTGCGCTAGCGCAGGGTGCGCTGCGCTCCGAGCAGCGCACCACGTGTAAGTCACAGGTGCGCTAGCGCTAAGTGCGCTGCGCTCTAAGCAGCGCACCACGTGCAAAGCACGGGTGCGCTAGCGCTGGAATTAAAAACTCCCCACCGTTAGATCAAAAGATCTAATAATAATGATAAATCATTAATTAATTAGAATTAAACTCTGTTAAGAAAAGATTCCTCAAAATCTTTCTAAATAATAAGATTGTGCTCTGTAAATCAGAGCACCGTTGGATCAATGATCCAATGGTAAATAAAAATTACCAAAAGACAGAATAAATTCTGTATGGAAAGATTTTCCAATCTTTTTAAAAATAAGAAGATTGCCTTCTGTAAAACAGAAGCCCTAAGATCAAAGATCCAATGGTGGGGAAATATCCCCAAATCAATTAGAGAAAGATCTCTTTAACTGATTCAACAAATCAGCTTGCCCTATATAAAGGTCCCAAGACTTCAAGTCTTGCATAGAGAACCCCCCCCCAAAAACATTGAGAAACTCAAAGATAAAGAGTAAGCTCTTGCAAGAAGATTTTTCTTCAAAGTAAGATTGAAGGATGATAAAAATAGAGATGAAATCATCTCATAAAAAGAAGAATTCATTTCTTTAAATGGATCATAGATCTACAAGACAAAAAGTCTTTCAAAAAGAGATCAAAAAATATCATCATAAAATAAAAGAAGAACATAATTTTTCTCACAGATCATGGATATATAAAGGCAAAGCCTTTCATCAACATAAGAGATTGGAAATATCTCCTGCAAAAATAAAAACTGTTGTTCTTAGATCTTGAGACAAAGTCTCTTTTAAAAGAACATAAATTTGTTTTCCAGATCATAAAATTAATCAGAGGTGCTTTGCGCTCTTGAACTGCGCCTTACGCTCTTGAACTGCGCTTCTGCGCTCTTAGGACCGGCCCTCAGCGCAAAATGCACCACGTGTCAACCACGTATGCGCCAATTAACAATTTGCGCTTTGCGCTTCTGAAATAGCGCACTGTGCTCATGGGCTGGCGCTCAGCGCCAAGCGCACCATGTGTCACTCACGTGTGCGCCATTAAACTGAAAGCGCAATGTGCTCAGGGATTAGCGCTCAGCGCTCATAAACTGGCATCATGCGCTCATCATCTGGCGCCGAGCGCTGAGTGCGACACGTGTCCCTTACATGTGCGCTACTTGGCAGAAGCGCACTGCACTTTTTGATTGGCGCAAAGCGCCTACCGCGCCACGTGTTGCGCTGATAGAACATAAATTGTTCTTTAATAAGCCCAGAGCTCTGATGAATGCTCAGTATTCAATAAAAGACAAAGACATTGTGAAGATATAAATTAATGCTCAACATTGTTAAAAGGGTCAAGCACAAATAAAGGCTCAATAGCCCAAAATAAAATGTTAAACATTTTAACCTGATTGGAATTAGCCTAATATTAGCCATAAGTCCTCAACCCATATTAATTGAGCTCATCTGCTCATAAATATTTTAACAGATCTTAGCCCCAAATTGGACTACAGATCTTTCAACCAACTCACATCAGTTCGAGGGTACATCTCTTTACTCCTCTGATATTTGTCGTTGTAATCCTTCAACGTCTTCAGAGAGGTGACGGATCCCGACAACCATACGTTTCATGGACTGTGAGGTCCTTAAACTCACGGACTATGATGTCCTTAACCTTGACTGTGAGGTCTTTAAACTCACGGACTATGATGTCCTTAACCTTGACTGTGAGGTCTTTAAACTCACGGACTATGATGTCCTTAACCTTGACCGTGAGGTCTTTAAACTCACGGACTATGATGTCCTTAATCTTAGACTGTGATGTCCTTAAACTAATCAACCGCAATGTCCCTAAACTAAACAATGGAGCCCAAATGCTCTTTTGTTGGATCTAAGCAATCCCATTAAGTTGATCTTAGTCTAAAATTAGACTAACGTATACTTAACAAACGTTTAAGTTGATCTTAGTCCCAAACGAGACTAACGTATCCTTAAACCCAACCCCCAAACCCAAATCTAAGAAAGATACGGATTTAGACTAATCCACGCCCTACGGGCGATAACATAAATTAGTCTCCGTATACAATCCACGGGCAATCAAAAACAAAACAAACACCCACGACACGAAGTGACCATCTGGAGAAGGAGAAAGTAGTTACCGCGATGCGGTAGCGTAATTAATTGCAGGGGCTTACGCCTGCAGGGAAAAGCGTCCCCACAATCAAAAACCCCTCAACGAGGGGGAATCTGACGAAATCTGCTACATGGTCCGCATCCGTTTAAACCTTCGATACATGGTATCATAAATCAACTTAGCATCTTCGGAGAGGTGGACGGATAGCACCAATTAGCATCTGTCCCGAAATTCATGCGAGACGGACCCGCGCGATCGCGTCTCCGTGTTTTCGGCGGGAAATAACACTTCCAATTCGAATAGTCTCCTCATTTTGTCGCGGGGAAACGAATAAGCATGTCCTACCCATTCTTCCAAGGACGGGCGCAGGCGCGCATTGTTTTGGCGAGCAGTCAGTTTTGGGTCGCTCGGTTGTTGTTGCGTACTGGCATTGAAGACCGCTTCCCTTTACCCTTGCTATTTCGAGGGTCCTTATTTGAGGAGGAAGGCCCGTGGCCTATCTGGTCCATTTGGGCCAGTTTATCTATCAAATCTTGGAAAGTTGTTGGTTTGAAGTATGTCATGAACTGGGACACAGTCGTTTGAGGATCAAGGGTCCCGATGAATATGCCCATGGTGGGAGATTCCTCAATACGCTGTTTGCACTTAGAGTATAGGTTTCTCCACCGGATCGCGTATTGGACCCAGGTTTCTCCCGGCTTTACCCTGGCATTAATTAATGCCATAATTGGAGTGTGCTCGCTCGTGCTGGCGAAACGCTGTGTGAACAGCAGTTCCATCTCTGTAAATGTTTTTACGGAGTCATTTGGATCTCTGAGTACCATTCAAAGGCTGTTTCTGACAGTCTGCCAACGAACTGGCGAAACAACAGTTTGTCGTTGCATCCAGTGTTGCCGTATAGAGCTCTAAATTGCATGACGTGCTGGTGAGGGTTTCCTGTCCCTTTGTATACATGGAATTTGGGGATCATATACCCTGACGGGTACTTGATTTGATCATATCAGTCTGGATACGGTCGCCCAGTTCTGATGATTTGGCCAGCAGCTTTATTAGCTTGATGAGCTCTTATTTGTTGAGCAATATAATCATCAAGGGCGGCCTTGGAGATCGTTTTCTCCTTGGCTGCTGATAAGGCCGGAGGAGGGTTTGATATTTCCCCCCTGTCATCCTTGACGATTATCGGCAGATCTTTAGCCGGGGGTTCTGGCTGGATCATCATTCTAATCATGTCTTGGAACAAGAGAGCCATCAATTTTATGTTAGCAGTTTGCTCAGTGGCTTCCTTGTCCTTTCTTTCGAGCACCCTTCATAGGAACTCTGTATCGGTCTCCTGCTCTTGGCGCTGTTCAGGTTCTTTGTCCGGACTTTCTTTCTGTCCGGTAACTGCTGCTATTTTGGTTAGCATTTCCTGTAGCTTTTGTTGTTGCTCCTGAGCCTTTTTGAGAGACTGAGTTTGCGGTCGGTGACTCACCGAAGCACGGATTTTTTCTTTTCCCGAAGCCATGTAGACCATATGTCTTGTTATGCTCCCGGCCTTGGGACGTTTGGATCCATCGCCTTTGGAATTTGCCGCGGGCGGTAGAGTTTTTTCCTGTTAGTGATATGTATGCCCTAGAAGCCATTATTGTATGTTATAGTGGATGCTTGGACATATATATGGATGACTTTCTTGCTCGACATGATAGTATGCTATCTGGTCGTCTTTATCTTAACATGTTCATTGGTATTATTATACCGTCTCTAATATACATATTGATAAAGCCCTTAGGATGTTGGCTTGACTACCAGAACTATGATGTGGATCATGCTACTGGGACCTGGGTAGTCCACAAGCATATCCTTCAATTGTTCATAGTCGAGGGTATATCGAGACAGGACATCGATACAACAGAGTAGACTAGTGTGTACGTTTCTTGACCCTGTATGGGGGCGATGGTCGATCCCATATCCATTGGTGTTTGACATCAAAGATTGTATATAGGTGCTAATTAGAGAATGGGTACACCGAACAGGACTCGTCGAGAACTCCTAGTTGGTATTATACCTATTGTCAGGTAGCAGTTCTCTGGTGACACTGGTACAGGTTAGTCTGTAGACCCGAGATCGTCATAGAGTCTTGTGTGGCTTCCACTGTGCTTTGATTTCCTCCCTACCACGGTTCAAAGGAGTTATGCAAACAGTTGGATTTTGGGTACAGTCCCGAGTCACATGGAGGCAATGAGCGATAGGAAGGGTTTCGTCTTGGGAGTTGATGTTGCGCTATACTCGATCGGATATAATAGTAAGTCCCTGGCCATGGCTGTTGATGAGATTTATTGGTAAGTGTTATTAGTAGTTTCTCATACCGTTATGTGCCATACATCGGCATGACTTATCAACTTACTGGGGTCTGACGATACCACCTCTAGACTCGATATGCGACATATCAGACGAAGAGACCGGACTGTACGATAAGTGTTACTTATAGGCTTCATGGGAGTTTGGACAAGCTTTCTTGTTGATCTTCTAATTGCTCAATACCTGGGTAGCTGTTACATCCAGCTAGTACCGCTAACGGTATGTGGGTGACTAATGTGATCATCACCTACTGCCGGCGTATTGACGAGTCTTTAGAGTCCCACACAGAAGTTTTCTGGTCCAAGCGAAACGAAGTAGGGCACATATGTGATATGTGTGGGGGCCTGATTAAATATGTGTATGTGATACTATATTCTGATCTGGCGGTTATCTGATGTCCGTCAGGTTATATGTGATATAGCCGGATTATCGAATCAAGTGTTGATTTGATAATGTGATATACAGATAAATGATATTAGTAGGTTATATGTTATATAACCGGATTATTAAATCAAGTATTGGTTTAATAATATGATATATATTATATTTGATATAATTATATCTTAACTAATATTATTAGCTCACTAATTATTTTGTTATATATATATATATATGTATTAATATATATGATATATATGATATATATAATGAAGCATGTCATGAATTTCTATTTTTGGAAAATAGAGAAAGAGATGGAAAATGAGGAGGAATGGTGAGGCATGGCCTTTATCATTTATTTATTTCTCTTGACTCACTATTCAAGTATGGTTGCAATTTAATATTGATTTTTACTCCATGCTTGAATGAGTGAGGGGTCAAGAGAGTTGACATACACTCTCATTCATTTTAGACTTGTGTTTTTCTAGAGCTCCTTCTTGAGTTGCTCTCTAGCTCTTCTTCATCTTCTTCTTCCTCTTCATGCCTTCAAGCTTCAACCCCTCACATGTGATATGAACAATGAAGCTTGAACAAAACTAGTGAGCATATAAAACCTCTACTTCACCATCCTACACTTTATTAGCACTCTAATGTAGTGTGTTGCCTTCACTAAAAAATTTAGTGAAGATGTAGCTTGGATTGGCGGACTTCGGGTGGATCATTTTCGGCACGAAAATCATCGGAGGAAGCTTGCACCAACTCGAAGTGGAGCCTAGTGGAGTCGCGTGGGCTATAATCCGGAGCTTTAGAAGAGAAGGAGACGGTCATCAAAGGTTGTATCCTCCTTCCTTTCTTGTAGTTGTTCATATCATCAGAGATAAAACCCTAATATTTTAATAAAGAACTTGGTTAGTGTTCGTTAGCACCCGAAATTTTTAAAATTGCATGTGTGATGCCCGTTTAAACCCCGTTGCGGTGCTAGCGTACACTTTCATGGTATCAGAGCCAAGCTAGAATATTTGGGTAGGTCATTACGATGTTAAAGTATTCGATCGAATTTTCGAGACTCGGTTTTATCAAGTTTCTATCGATTTTTCAAAAGTTGGAATTTTGGTGATTAAAAATATGTAGAAAAACGTGCAGGGTTTTATATGGAGGCTTAAGAAATTTCATACCCTTAATCCCTCAAAGAGCCGCCGAACCGCGGCACAAACCATAGTTTGGCCGTGGTTCCACCGCATGTTTGGGGTTTTATGGCTTGATTTTTCTTGTGCCGCTCCACTATTAGATTTTGCACTTTCTGAATGTTTTTAATGAGACTCAAGCTGTTGAGGTCTCTGTGATTTTTGGGTGTTTGTTAAATCGATTAAAATGTTTAGCGTCGTATAGATTATGATGATATGTGATACAATTTTTGGAATCCATAATAATTAGTTTTGTGAAAACTAGTTTGTATATTGTAAATCTAGCCGTTTAGTCTCGTTTGATCGATTGCCACGGAGTTTTGATTCGGATCGAAACTTCGTCGCAATTGCGTATAGTACGCGATCACTTAGTCGGGAATCTTGTTGAATTATCCGACAGCTTATTGAAAAGCGTTTTCAATTTGAGACTAAAATAAAAGGTTTATAAGTTAGGCATGAAATCCAGAATATGAGATATTCCGGGTTTATGATGTCTAAGGCTATTGCGGATTCTAGTTATTGTAGTTTTTCATTTCTTTTCTGCGACCTTAAGTGTAATATGTGGAGTATCCCGATCTCGTTGCTAAATGTCAACGACATTCGGGATACGCGTATTTACTTACGTTGATGACATGAGATATTATGTGTTGCTATAATATGTTTTATTGGATCATCGTGATTGAATAGCCGGGGGGTTTTGCGTGAGATGAGAGTTTTTCATTTTCATTCATGTAAAATCTATATGTAATATTCTTTTATTGGGACACTTCCGGGTTGAGGATGATGTCACCACTGATGTATATTATTTACTTTTCCGCATTAGGATAGACCCAAGGCGGGGAGCACAAGTAACCGGGTTCTAGAGTCCAGTGGGAGACAATCTCAAGGAGTTAAGACCGGGTATCCTAACTCTCGAATTGGCAGGGTTTCTTGCCGCTCTCGTAGGGTCTAGGGATGTGGGTTTGGCTATTCATCACGACTGTGGAATCTGTGTTTTTCATTATTGGCTTAATTTAAAATACGGACCTCCTAGTATATCCAATATTTCATATGTTGACTTATGCTGCCTGGTTCTGTGATGTGATGATATAACTGCGTGAGACGAATGTTATATTATATATATGATATATAATAAACGTTCCTTATGTTTTGCACCCGCACTAGTCCAACCCCCACTCTGCCGTTAGTTAAGTAACCTAACGGTGCAGGACGGGGCCCCGCGGCGAATGCGTATGGCATAAGCGTACATTCTATTTTCGTTTCATTTTTCTGTGATGTTTAGGAAACATTAAATGATAGTACTTCATTAATAAGATTAATGAAAGAAAAGAAAACCAAAGATGTTGTAGAATCAAAAGTTTTTAAAAGGGCTAGCTCTAATTCTTGCTTTGCACAGTTGTATTCCTTGATGAATACCCACCACCTCATTCGATGAGGAAAGAGCCGAGATCCCTTCACCAGAAGTGACCGCTTTAGCAAAACTAGAAAATGCTACAACCCACTCGGTTTATCATCAAAGGTTCTGTAGTTCTTGTTTTGCACAGTGGTTTCCCTTGATAGATATCCAACACCTCATTCGATGAGGAAAGAGCTGAGATCCCTTCACCGGGAGTGATCTCTTTAGCAATAGCTAGTAAAAGCTATTCGGTTTGTTTTTGAAAATTTCTTGATATTAAAAGTGGAGCTTAAACCACTCCTTTTCAAAATCACTAGATTCTACAACGATATCAAGTTCATTACGTTAAAGGTTTTCTTAAAAACCATTCGTAGCCTGTTCATATCAGAATTTTGCATTATTATATCGCCCATTCTTAATCATATTACAAATAAATAGGTGCTTTTGATCCATGTCTGCTAAATAGTTGCAGGTTACAGGTTCTCAGAATAATACAATGAAATCCATGAAAAGACATTACAAAAGTAAGACTACGACCAATAATAGATGAATCCATATGAAACCGCCTACCAGTTCAAGGAACAAATGAAGATCAGTAGACAGTTCAATACACAAAGTACAAAGGCACCACAGGATTAAAGACTTCAAAGCGAAGCTCATGGCAAAAAGTCCACAACATTCTGCACTGTAGAAATCTGGAAGAAAGTAGACAAGATTCTGAAGAACCAAGTGAAGAAAGAAGAAGGAAAAAGCAACATGAAGCATCCCTAAAAAAATGAGTCCAAGATCCCACATATGGCCACGGAACCGCGGCCAAACAGGACTTTCTGCTGCGGTTCTGCGGCTGTGCAACACACGTGTCGGTGCACGTATCGGTGGGTGTCGGTGTTTTGACCCGGCTTTCTTAGGGTAGTCTTGTAATTTCAAATGTGGATCAGATGTAAAACCTAGGGTTTCTCCTATCTATAAATAGGAAACCCGAAAGCCTAATTAGGCATGCCTCCTTTTATTTTCTAGATCTAAAATTTTATTTCCTTGTAATCGTTGAAGAGGTATCAATAAAGTAAGTTTTTTTTCTATCTTACAATATTTATCTGAATTTAATTTCTGCAATTTTATTATCTGTCTTTTATTATCAGCAAATTAGGTCATTAAAATAAAACTATAAAAATGAATTTTATTATAACTTTCCTAATGAGTGAGTAATTCTTCACTTGTTAGGGTTAGGATAGGGAAGGTTTGAGAGAAGGAAATCTTTCTCACTCCTTTCTTTGCCCATATAATATTTTAATTAGGACTCTATTTAAATTAACCACACATCGCTCACTACGGCACCATATCCTACAAGATAGCGGTGATTCCCTAGTTAGACCGGTTGTGGTTGATTCAAATAGAGGTTAAGGCTAAGAGTTAAGAAAGGACGAATAAGGACCAAAAGGAAGAAATTACATTTCTTCCTAGTCGTGCTAATCCCTTTTATTGACTATTACCCTAACACCTATATTCTTAACTAGGGCAAGGAAAGCAGTGAATAGAATCCTTATTCCAAACAAACATAATCCTAACCCTAGCAGGACTTTAAATCAATTTAATCTCATTCTTATATTTAAAACAAAACTACCACAAATAGGACTTAACTCGTTAAGACTTGAAGAAAGTACGCCTTTTCCCTATGGACCGACCCGTACTCAACCGGATAGCTACAAAGAGACACCGTCTTGATTGCGGGATTCTCCTCTGATCTCCACTGAAAAATTTTCCTGCAAGGTTCTTTGCGTAAAAATTCTTCTCCATCTCCAATAAATCATTTTGTGCAAGATTCTTTGCGCCGCAAAATAAAAAGATTTTTTTTGGTAAGTGTTTTAGATTTTGTGTGTTAATTGCTTTGCATATTTAAAATGGAACTTATGGGGCTATAATACCAATCAAGATTGGGTGGGGATTTCATTACCCTTCCTAAGACCCCAGAAATCACAAAAAGCATATGCATCACCCTCGAACTAATTAAAAAATATCTAGTTTCAGCCAATTAAGGGTTGTCGCGCTCATTAGGACAGAGGAAGGTTGTGGGCATTCAGTCGTTTATCTAAACCTGACTTTGTGGTGCCTAGGCTAGACAAGTAGGAAATGTAACTTTAAAAGGCCCGTCTCATGGTGATTCGTAAGCGGATCCCTCCTTTCTTCACTTGTGCTTACCTGACCACAATTGGCGGTGAAGAGAC
Source organism: Agapanthus africanus (assembly GCA_030015575.1). NCBI lineage: Eukaryota > Viridiplantae > Streptophyta > Magnoliopsida > Asparagales > Amaryllidaceae > Agapanthus > Agapanthus africanus. The sequence continues at coordinate 539,697,910 of CM057345.1, read as the reverse complement.
GATTTGAGAGATATCTCTTAACTTGTCAATTTGGACCAGTTAGGAGCAGTCTAGTTGACTTAGGAGACCCTAACTTTAGGCTTGATTGTGCATGCTTAAATTGTGACTATTTGAAAGTGTGTCGTAGTTCCGTACAAAATCTTTTGCAAAACTCTTTATAAAAAACACAAAACAAAATTTTTACCAAAAAAAAAAACTTTCCATTTGTCGTTAGAATTCCATTGCACCCAACCTTCATTCATTTTTCCCATTGACGTTTTCTTACCTTCACATTCTGTTTTTTTTTTTTGGACTACACTACAACTCGTTTAGTGTATGTCCAGTTGGACTAGAGACACTAGCGTCCGTTTAGTCCGTGTCTCGTTAGTCGCTACTGACGACGCGTTCGACTCCGAAGTCGAAACTCCCTCCACTTCTTCTTCATCTTTACCTTCATCTTTACATTCATCATCTTCTAAGGAAATGTCAGGATTCAATCCTAACAATCCTTTACCTACCTCAGGACTGATTCTACCTCAACTGGGTGCGAATAACCCGCAACAATCGCCTGTTGAAGCGCCCCAGTGAATCGCGCTCCAGGATCTTTTCTATCCTACCCGCTCCGCACTTCCTACTTGTCTTTCACTTCTGCCGGCAAATGGGGATAATTTCGAAATTAAGCCCCACTTCATCAATATGTTGCCCAAATTTCACGAGCTGGAATCCGAAGATGCCTATATCTTCATTAACAAATTCCAGAATGTTTGTGCAATGATGAAGACCACCCAATTATCCGATGATGCTATAAGGCTATGAGTCATTCCCTTCATATTATATGACCTAGCTGAAAAGTGGCTATATAGCATATCATCGCATTCCATAAAAAGTTGGGAAGAGTTTGTTAAAGCATTTCTTAAAAAATTTTACCCACATCACAAGACCGCGAGAATCCGTAATGAAATTAACCAATTTTCCCAGCTTCCTTCCGAACCTTTTTGGAAGTGTTTCGAACGATTTAAAGACCTTCTTGTTCAGTGCCCTCATCACGGTATTGAAAGATGGCAACTTTGCCAAACTTTATATGAAGGACTGAACCCAGCAACTAAGCAGTTGCTGGAAACCATTTGTCAAGGTCACTTTCTTACCAAATCTGACGAGGAAGCTTGGTAATTTCTCGACGATCTTGTTGAACAAACACTTCAGTGGGAAAGCACTAGACAGACCTCTTCGTCCACTTCATCTACTTCATTCGGTCCGTCTAGGGCAGGCGTTCATCAACTTGACATGTCAATTGCAATGAAAGTCGAAATAGCCGCAATTACACGAAAATTAGAAGCAATCGAGAGCAAATTCTCATCGCCTTCTCCTGCCCCCGCTTTACCCCCACGCACTATATGCGCTTGTTGTTCGGATCCGTCCCATTTGACTGAAGAGTGTCCTTACAACCCACATTCTCAAGGACAGGATCAAGTCAATGCTGCCTTTCAGCAAAGACAAAGAAATAATCCATACTCTTCAACTTACAATCCTGGTTGGAGGAACTACCCCAATTTTGCTTAGAATCAAAATCAACAACAATTCCAAGGCAACAACAATTTTCAAAGGCCTCCTCCTCAACAACAAGCTCCTCAACAAACTCAATATCAGCAACCTTTCCAACCCCAACCTTACCAAAATCAAATGAACAATTTTGCACCCAACAACTGTTTTCCTCAAAACAATTTTGTTCCACCAAATAACGACAAGGTTTCCTCGCTAGAACGAAGTCTGGATGCATTTTTAAAACAATCTACTCAATTCTCAGCCAACATCCAATCTTCCAATTCATTCTTTGGTGCAACACACCGCATCACATGGGCAAAGTATCAAAACCATTGAACCCCAAATTGCACAACTTAATACTGCTTTAAGTGAGCGAGAGAAAGGGAAGCTTCCATCTCAACCACTGCCAAATCCCGGTCACCCACAAAATGCACATGTTGCTCATGAACAACAAAACCATAATGTGAGTGCCGTGACTACATTGAGATCTCGAAGGACGTTGCACAACAGTGTTGGCATTGATGATGACACCCCGTCCGTCGCTTCTTCTTCATCTTCATCTTCTTCGTCTTCAGAGCCTGTTCTCCATTCTTCGCAAGGCTCTACTTCTTCTACTACTCCGAATGGACCCACATCTCACTCCACGAAAACACCAACACCGGGATCCGTTCCAACTCCGCAATCTCCTCCACAAACATTGGACTCAACCAATTTTCAAAATATTCCATTTTCAAATAGGTTGAGATCCAATAAACCAACTCCACAAATGGAGAAGATTGTGGAGTTATTTAAACAGGTTAGCATTAACATTTCCCTCTTGGATGCAATCCAACAAGTTCCTTCTTATGCAAAAATCTTGAAGGACTTATGCACCAAGAAGAGGAAATCACAGGTACCAAAGAAAGTTTTCTTGGCTAGTGTAGTAAGTGATGCTCTTACCCAACCTTTACCTCAAAAACGAAAGGACCCCGGCTGTCCTACAATATCAATAACTATTGGGGATAAGAACATCAACCGTGCACTTTTAGATATTGGTGCCAGTATTAACTTGCTTCCTTATTCAGTATATGAGCAATTAGGTGTTGGAGAGCTGAAACCCACACATTGTACTCTCCAAATGGCAGACCGATCCATCACCCATCCTATGGGTGAGTTAGAGGATGTGTTGATTAAAGTAGGGGACTTCATATTCCCCGTTGATTTCATTGTTATGGACACACAGCCTGTAGCTAACTCCCGGAGTCAAATTCCGGTGATACTCGGTCGACCATTCCTTGCGACTTCTAATGCGGTGATCAATTGTCGAAATGGTTCCATGAACCTATCTTTTGGAAATATGACAATTGAGATCAACATTTTTAAGTTGGGGAATCAGCCCTCCGAACCTAATGCTAATATACTTGATGTTTGCTCGATCCAAGAGATCACCCAGGAGGACTGTGAGTTCGAAAAATTTCTGTTCGATCACAACAATTTCAATGCCACTAGTGCGTTCCTCTTTGATTCTGATACTGCTTTCACGCCCGATAATGATTACGAGTGTTTCACTTTCACGAACGATCTTGAACCATCACCACCCGAGTTTGAATCCTTTGAATTTTCGGATGAGTCAGCTGAACCATCCGACTCGGTTGCTTACACTCGTTTTGAACCTCTGTTGGAATCCTTCTAGTTTGAGACAATTTCACCGATTTTACCTTCAATTGTTTCGCCTCCAACACTCAAACTAAAACTATTGCCGTCTCACCTTAAATACGCTTACTTAGGTGAGAATGAGACCTTTCCTGTTATTATCTCAGCTTCTTTAGTCCCTGAGCAAGAAAAAGCCCTTTTAACGGTCTTACAAAGTAATCGGCAAGCTTTTGGCTGAACTATGGTAGACATCAAGGGGATTAGTCCCCTAATTGTTGAACATAATATTCATATGATGGATGATACCAAGCCAGCAAGAGATCCACAGAGACAACTCAACCCAATAATGAAGGAGGCTATTAAAAAGGAGATTGTAAAATGTCTTGATAGTGGTATCTTTACCCTATCTCTGATAGCCAGTGGGTTAGCCCCATTGACGTAGTCCCAAAGAAATCGGGCATAATGGTCATAACTAATGAGGCGAATGGGTTAATATCTACTCACACCCAAACTGAGTGGCGAGTATGCATCGATTATAGAAAACTCAACGCCGCGACACGGAAAGACCACTTTCCATTACCTTTTATTGACCAAATGCTAGAACGATTGGCTGGGCACGAGTACTATTGCTTTTTGCATGGCTACTCCGGCTATAATCAAATTCCCATCGCCGAAAAGGATCAAGACAAGACCACATTCACTTGTCCTTTCGGTACGTTTGCTTACCGTCGCATGCCCTTTGGGTTATGCAATGCACCCGCTACCTTTCAGCGGTATATGATGGGGATTTTTTCTGACATGGTTGAAAAATTCTTAGAGATATTCATGGATGAATTCTCCATTTTTGGCGACTCCTTTAATGAGCATTTGCTACATTTAGACGCAGTCCTTACCCGTTGTAAGGATAAAAACCTCACTTTAAATTGGGTGAAGTGCCACTTTATGGTACGAGAAGATATTGTCTTAGGACATATCATCTCCCAAAATGGCATAAAGGTAGATAAAACAAAGATTGAAGTTATTTCCAATCTTCCTCCTCCCAAGTGCGTTCGAGACATTCGAGCTTTCCTTGGCTATGCCGGTTTCTGTAGACGGTTCATCAAGGATTTTAGCAAGATTGCTAGACCCTTGACTCTTTTGTTGGCCAAGGACACCACTTTTGATTTCGACTCAAGCTGTATGAAGGCGTTCGAGTCATTGAAAAACTCACTTACTTCTGCTCCAATTCTTTCGTCTCCTGACTGGATGCATCCATTTGAAATTATGTGCGATACATTTGATTTTTCCATTGGTGCTGTTCTTGGACAGCACATCAATAAGATGCCGCATGTGATTTATTACACTAGCCAAATCTTGAACGAGGCCCAATAAAATTACACAACAACCGAGAAGGAATTCTTAGCTGTTGTGTTTGCATTAGAAAAATTCAGGCCCTATTTAATCGGCTCTCCAGTCATCGTTTACACTGACCATTCAGCTCTTCGCCTTTGTGAAGAAGGATGCTAAATCTCGGCTGGTACGTTGGATCCTATTACTGCAAGAGTTTGATCTTGTCATCAGAGATAAGAGAGGATGCGAAAACATAGTCGCCGACCATCTTTCACGCCTTCCTTCTTCGCCAACACTTGAAATTCCTATAAAAGACGTTTTTCCAGATGAGCAGCTCTTAACTGTGTCATGCGAACCTTGGTTCGCAGATATTATGAATTATTTGGCCACCAGACTTATACCAAATGAATTGTCGAATCAGGACAGACTCCGATTTCTATCCCAGGTAAAACATTTTTACTGGGATGAACCATATCTATTCAAACACCGTCCCGACCAAATCATTCGTCGGTGTTTCCCGGACAGTGAGTTTAAGAGCGTGCTGTCATTCTGCCACGATCAAGCGTGTGGTGGGCATTTTGGCCCTAAAAAGATAGCCAAAAAGATCTTGTAGTGTGGTTTCTACTGGCCACAACTTTTTAAAAACGCACATGATTACTGCAAGATATGCTCCCGGTGCCAACACTTGGGCCGGATATCTAGGAGAAATGAACTGCCGCTCCAACCAATATTGGTTGTGGAAATTTTTGATGTTTGGGGGATAGATTTTATGGGACCGTTTCCCAATTCTTTTGGGAACGTGTATATTCTCCTCACTGTTGACTATGTTTCAAAGTGGGTTGAGACTGTGGCTAGTCGAACTAATGACAATAAGGTTGTCGTTAGATTCCTCAAAGAAAATATTTTTTCTTGGTTTGGGCACCCCCGCGCAATCATCAGCGATAATAGAACTCATTTCTGTAATAGGACTTTCGAGTCCTTAATGCGGAAATATTCCATTAATCACAAGCTTTCAATGCCCTATCATCCCCAAACATGTGGGCAAGCTGAGATTTCAAATCGGCAAATTAAGCAAATATTGGAGAAAATGGTTTCCAAAAACCGTAAAGATTGGTCGTTAAAACTTATTGATATCCTTTGGGCATTTAGAACTGCCTATAAGATCGATCTTGGCATGTCTCTGTATAGACTTGTTTATTGGAAGGCTTGCCACCTTCCAGTTGAAATTGAGCATCGAGCATTTTGGGAAATAAAAGAGTTGAATCTATCTTTAGGAGATGTGGGTAGCCATAGAAAGCTGCAATTGAATGAATTGAACGAGCTTCGGGATGAAGCTTACGAGAATGCGGTTGTCGTCAAAAACCGAACGAAGGTGCTTCACGATAAACACCTTATGCGCAAAACTTTCAAACCTAGTCAATAGGTTTTACTTTACGACACCCGGCTACATTTCCATCGTGGCAAGCTCAGATCTCGATGGAAATGGCCATTTTTTGTTCGCACTGTATATCCGCACGGTGTGGTCGATTTAGAAAATCCGGAGGATGGTTAACTATTTAAAGTGAACGGACATAGACTTAAACCGTTCCTCACCGCGGACCCTTCGGAGGAGCTCCTGCTTTTGCAGGAGCCAATTTACATTGACTGACCTTCCTCCATCTACCCCCAAATTTCGGTTATCTAGCCATAAACAGTGAAAACACTGTTTCAAATAAGTTTAGGGGTATGTACCATTTGTAATTATATAAAAATAATTTTTTTTGGGTATTTTTGTAAATTTTCAGTTTTAATAATAAAAAAATAATAATAAAAAAATAAAATTTTTATTTATAAATAAATTCCTCTTTTTAAGAGGACCATTTTGCAAATAACCAAAACACCCCCTATAAATAGAACCCGACCCCTCTTTGTACTTTACCAAACCCTAAAATCTTCCTCTTTGAAAACCCTAGCCGCCGCAGCAGCCAGAGCAAGGAGATCGCCCAACGCCACCGCGTTTCCGCCGCCATACCCCTCTTCTGATCGCTGATCCGCCGCGTTTTGGTGTCTGCTCCCTCTGAAATTTTCAGAGGAGGTTTGCTTTCTTCGATCCTCTCTGTTAAATTTTTTTAGAAATATTTGTATTCTCTGTGATCTCTGTAATGACACCAATTTTACAATTCGAGAGGGACTTTTCCCAAATCTTTGCACACACGATCTACGGAAGTTATTTCGGTGAAGAGATCCGTAGGCGCAGATGGAATTTTTTACTGTTTAATCATCCAAATGCCTTCGCGCTTCCGGATCTCGTCACCCGATTTTACGAGTGCATGGAAGAAGGTTGCCTCTCACAATATGGTTACATTAGGCTAATTTGGGGGGATAGGGAAATCATAATCGATAGGGACTTCATCCATGAAGTCACCTTAATTCCTAGGCTATCTACCCATGACCAACCCCTCCAATTAGAGGATTACCTACCCTTGATGGGTAATGACTGTTCGAGAGAGCCACGTAAGGGTATCCAGGCTAGAACCCTCTTTCCGAACGTATTGACTGTGTGCCGTTGGGCACAAAATAACATTTTTGGTAGTTCGCGCAATACGACATTTTTCACACCATCCCTCCATATCGTGCACACCTTAATGACTAGTAACCCCAGCTATGATATGTACACGGTATTACTTCATTCAATCGGTGCGGGTAAAAGGGCTACCAATTACCCATGCCCTATGTTGGTGACACAACTGTGTCGCTATTTCCTCCTTGTGGAGGAATTTGAGTTTTATATGCATGGAGTTATCCCCATTAGACCTCTTGTTGAGGGCGTATCCACGTCCTACACAGGCTTAAATGATGTATAGTCGCGCACTGAGCCGGCCGAGAATGTACCCGCCAAGACACCCAGCTCCAGCTCGACCACGAGCGGGGAAGAGCTTACCCCTGCAGCACATGCACGCTTACTTAGGAAAGCCACTAGGGGGATAGACAGATTGATTGGGATGGTGACCAACCTAAATCACTGTATGACAAAAATAGAGCACGGCATGACGACTCTACTGGCGAGAGAGGAACGTTCCCGTTCACGTTCAAGGGGACGGCAAGGCCATGAGCAGTGAGGGCACTGCTTTTGATAAGTTTGGGGGTGGAGGTGGTTTGTAAATAGTTATCATTGCATTGCATATTTTTATTTTTGTACATATTTGTTTTTTTTCTTTCTTTGCATATTTAATTCCGCATTGCATATTTATAAAAAAAATATAAAAACTAAAAAAAATGAAAATAGAAAAAATAGAAAAAATAAAACCAAATACAAAATTGATTTTTTTAAAAAAAATTATAAAAATTGAAAAGAAATTCAATTTTGGCCATATTTGAGTTAAGTTTAGCATGACGGTTGAATAGTAGAAAAAAACTAGATCCTAAACTCAGTAAATTAAAAACCTTAAAAATAACCTTTCTTAAAGTTTAACGTTTGAAAGTATATGTCCTTATAGATTATTTAGAAATAGGCAAATTTTAAGTTCAGTTCTTGGGCTAAGTCAAAATGAGGGAAGAGTATTGAAATTTTTATTGAAGTGTAAGTCTGAAAAATATTTCCGAACCTTGAGTCTAAATTATGAAAATATATACCCTACAACTCGCACATATACGCACCTTGAAACTTGGGATAGTAGAGGATACCTTGAAATGCTCTTGTCTAAAATCCTTAGTATGAAGGAAAATAAAATAAAAGTATAAGTGTGAATAAAAAAAATGAACACTGGTTTTGTAATTACTTAAGGCTGCATAAATAAAAAAAATATAGCGAGGGCGCTTTATCACCTAGTGCCTTAGACCAACTGGTTTGGGAGTCACTGCTAAAACCTTAGGTATTACAAGACGAGGAATTACGCCTTAATGTGTGAACACATTTTGTAATCGGTCGTTAGTACCTCAAGAAGTATTAACGGTCGCATGAAGGATGCGTGAGCAATTTTATCTAAAATTCACCAACTAAAAGTACTTTGGACGATGGACAAGAGTATGATAGCTTGAATTGAATTTCCAAGTGTAGGAGTGATACATACACACACGTAGGGGTATATGATTGGGGTTTGGATGAGAGATAGGAATGAAAGATAGGGCTTATACCTTCAGTAGAGATGATAAAAATTCCTAAGTTGAGATGGAACCTTAGAAGGAAAATTCAAGAGATGCTGAAAGCTTTATAAATTTGCAGAACATATACGATCTTAAGTTAAATGATAAGTGAGTGTGAAAAATACGGGTTGATGATTTCTAAGTTAAAGATAATAGAATTTCTTGCTAGAATACTGAATTGAAGAATGAAAGTCAACGGGCCAAATTGATCGGATTTTGTTGGTAGTATCCGCTGAAAACCCTCAGGAGAAAACACTCCTCCTACTAGGGACACCTAGAGATTTAACGGCTTGTTGCACGAGCTCAGTGTAATCGCAATTCCCTGCGAAGGTGAGGTTAGGTTTTTTTCAAGAATAAATTGGCTTTACTCGGGACGAGCAAAAGATAAGTTTGGGGGTATTTGTTCATATCAGAATTTTGCATTATTATATCGCCCATTCTTAATCATATTACAAATAAATAGATGCTTTTGATCCATGTCTGCTAAATAGTTGCAGGTTATAGGTTCTCAGAACAATACAGTGAAATCCATGAAAAGACATTACAAAAGTGAGACTACGGCCAACAATAGATGAATCCATATGATACCGCCTACCAGTTCAAGGAACAAATGAAGATCAATAGACAGTTCAATGCACAAAGTACAAGGGCAGCACAGGATTAAAGACTTCAAAGCGAAACTCACGGCAAAAAGTCCACAACATTCTGCACTGTGGAAATCTGGAAGAAAGTAGAAAATATTCTGAGGAACCAAGTGAAGAAAGCAGAAGGAAAAAAGCAAAATGAAGCATCCCTAAAGATTCTGTGGAAACAGGGCTTTCTACCGCGGTTCCGCGGCCGTGCAACGCACGTGTCGGTGCACGTGTCGGTGGGTGTCGGTGCTTTGACCCGGCTTTCTTAGGGTAGTCTTGTAATTTCAAATGTGGATCAGATGTAAAACCTAGGGTTTCTCCTATCTATAAATAGGAAACCCGAAAGCCTAATTAGGCATGCCTCCTTTTATTTTCTAGATCTAAAATTTTATTTCCTTGTAATCGTTGAAGAGGTATCAATATAGTAAGTTTTTTTTCTATCTTGCAATTTTTATCTGAATTTAATTTCTGCAATTTTATTATCTGTCTTTTATTATTAGCAAATTAGGTCATTAAAATAAAACTATAAAAATGAATTTTATCATAACTTTCTTAATGAGTGAGTAATTCCTCACTTGTTAGGGTTAGGATAGGGAAGGTTTGAGAGAAGGAAATCTCTCTCACTCCTTTCTTTGCCCATATAATATTTTAATTAGGACTCTATTTAAATCAACCACAGATCGCTCACTACGGCACCTTATCCTACAAGATAGCGGTGATTCCCTAGTTAGACCGGTTGTGGTTGATTCAAATAAAGGTTAGGGCTAAGAGTTAAGAAAGGACGGATAATGACCAAAAGGAAGAAATTACATTTCTTCCTAGTCGTGCTAATCCCTTTTGTTGACTATTACCCTAACACCTATATTCTTAACTAGGGCAAGGAAAGCGGTGAATAGAATCCTTTTTCCAAACAAACCTAATCCTAACCCTAGCAAGACTTTAAATCAATTTAATCTCATTCTTAGATTTAAAACAAAACCTACCACAAATAGGACTTAACTCGTTAAGACTTAAAGAAAGTACACCTTTTCTCTGTGGACCGACCCGTACTCAACCGGCTAGCTACCAAGCGACACCGTCTTGATTGCGGTATATTCTTAATTTTAAAACGCATGTACTAAACCTCAAACAATCATAGCCCTCCGTCATTTTAGGAAGTAGAGTACTTAGTATTCGTGCTACGTTTGTTAACCATACTTAAGGCGTAGAGTATGGTAGCTAAGTGATTTCTTCCTATAAAGCATATGATGCGATTGATTAGGGCACTCGTACGGCTTTGTTGACCATAGTTAAGGGTCGTACGGGTGGGTTTAATTCAATCAAGAAATGAACGGATTGAACTTGGCTAGCGTTTATGATTTGTTGACCATAATTATGGTCATAATTCGCTAGGGGTAAAAACAATATCAGGAATTTCAAGTGTTGAAATTTGCAATGAGATTGCATACCTTCTATATGATAGTTGGATCCCGATACCCACTACGAGTAAGAGTTACTCCTGAGAGAGTTTTGCACTTTACAATTAGCTAATCTAGTAGGTGTCTAAGAAAGGTGTTAACGGGATGATGCCCCTGTGGAAACGAGGTTATTTAATTAGTTACATGCGAAAGCATAGGGAGACTCCCTTAGAGTACCAATACCTGCCTGACCGAACGATTGGCGAACTTGTAGGGTGTAATTAATTCCGGCTAATCTTACCTTTTAGAGGTTGAAGGGAGATTTGATAAAAATAGTGGGAGCCATCCTGATTAGATAAAATAATATCCAATCTAATCTTGCAAAGAGCGCACACAAAGTGATCTCTCCTGGTAGCGACCAATGACATTCCTTAATCAAGATAATAATATGGATGTATTGACTGAACCTACTTATTATACTGGGCTAGGTTCCGCTTATCTTATGATTGTCATAAGTCTGAGTAAGGAATATGGGAATATCCGAATTCCCATGTCACCCAAACGAAGAATAAGCATGTTGATGTATCGTCTTCGGGTTTGTTCATTACCAAGAACTGTTTCTCAGTTAACTCTATGTCTTGTGTATTGGATACCGGATCAGGATCCCATATATGTAATTTGTTACATGGGCTAAAGAGAGGTAGAGAACTGATAGTAGTAGGGAATGGTGCAATTGTTACAGCCAAAGCAGTTGGCAAATATCACCTTGTATTACCAAGTGGTAACACAATGATTCTGAGCGACTGTTATTTCGTACCAAAAATAATGTGAATGTTTTTCTGAATCAAGTGTTGATTGGGTATGGTATGTTGTATAACGGTATAAATGTTCTAAATCAAACTATAGTTCTAAGTATACAAAACACACATAAGAAAAACAATTCAGAAATGATCAAAGACTTCTTGTGGAATTGTAGAGTATGTCATATCAATGCAACAAGACTGGCAGAGTTGCATAAGGATGCATATTTGAATTCTTTCGAATTTACAACTTATGAAACTTGCCAGTTATGTCTCAAAGGCTAGATGACCAAATCTCCGTTTACTGGACACGGAGAAAGAGCTACTGAACTCTTGGGACAGATACATAGTGATGTATGCGGTTCTATATCTACACATGCCAGGAATGGTTCCTCATACTTTATTACATTCACAATGATCTCTCAAGATACGGACATGTGTTCCTTTTGAAACACAAATCTGAATCTTTTGAGAAATTCAAGGAACATAAGTACGAAGTTGAGAATCAGACGGGTAAAAGTACTAAAATCCTTCGATATGATCGGGAAGGAGAATACTTGAGCACGGAATTCAGAGATTACTTAAAAGAGAATGGGATTCTCTCTCAGCTTACTCCTCCGTATACACCACTGCACAATGAAGTTTCAGAGCGGAAGAATAGCACCCTATCAGATATGGTGCACTCTATGATGAGTAATGCTGAGTTGCCTATTTCTTTTTTGGGGTTATACACTTGAGAGAGCTGCATACTTATTGAATAGAGTTCCGACCAAATCTGTTGCCTACCACTCCATATGAGATATGTAATGGGAAAAGACCATCTCTTAAATGAGTTAAGATATGGGGTTGTCCGGCCTATGTTAAAAAGAAAAATTCGGACAAACTCGAGGCAGGGTCAGTTCTGTGCAAGTTTGTTGGATATCCCAAACATTCACGAGGGTATATCTTCTACCACACCGAGGAACAAAATGTGTTTGTTTCTCGACATGCCACCTTTTTATAAAAGAAATATTTTGTGAAAGAAATCAGTGGAAATGAGGTAGAACTGGAAGAAGTTCCAGCAACTCAATTCAATAGTCCCCAACGAACTTCAGCCACTCCACAGATCTAGTAGGGTTCATCATCCACCTGAGAGATATTACAGTTTTCTCATAGATGGTGGAAGCGAGGATTGCATTATGGAAGATGATGACCCAACTAGTTTCGAGCATGCCATCATAAGTGGAGACTATGTGAAATGGCTGGATGCTATGCAATCTGAGATGGAATCCAAGTACACCGACAAAGTATGGAATTTGAATGTTGCTCCTGAAGGAGTAAAACCCATCCGGAGTAAGTGGATCTTGAGAAGATAATTGGTGTAGATGGAAAAGTTGAGACTTTCAAAGCTAGACTTGTAGCAAAAGGTTTACGTCAACGACCTGATGTCGACTATGATGAAACCTTTTCTCCAGTGGCCATGCTTAAGTCCATCAGGATCCTACTTGCCATTGCTGCGTAGCATGACTACGAAATCTGGCTGTTGCACGTCAAGACCGCTTTTCTAAATGGTGATTTAGAAGAGAGCGTGTACATGACATTGCCAGAGGGCTTCGTAGACAGTGGGAGCAACGGAAGCGTGTGCAAGCTGCTTAAATCAATCTACGGATTAAAGCAGGCATCGCGGAGATGGAGCATCTGTTTTGATGAAGCTATCAAAGAGTTTGACTTCATTAAAAATTTAGATGAACCATGTGTATATATAAGAAGGTTGTAGAGAGTCAGATTGTCTCCCTCGTGTAGTACGTGGATGACATATTCTTGATAGGAAATGATGTTCCTATGCTACACTCGGTCAAGCTCTTCTTATCACAAAAGTTCTCTATGAAAGATATAAGTGATGCCTCCTACATCCTGGGGATATAGATCTATAGAGATAGATCTAGACGGATGTTGGGATTGTCCCAATTCAGGTACATTGACACCATACTAAAGAGGTTTAGTATGGAAGATTCTAAGCGTGGTAATGTACTTGCTTGTTCAGGAATCACTCTCTCCAAAGAGATGTTTCCCAAGACTGATTTGGAGAGGGCTCGCATGCAAGGGATACCCTATGCTTCGGCAGTCGGGTCAACCATGTATGCGATATTATGTACCAGACTAGATGTAGCTTACTCACTAGGTGTAGTGAGTAGGTATCAATCAGATCCAGGGGAGAAATACTGGACAGCTGTGAAGAACATTCTTAAGTACTTGAGAAGGACTAAAGAGATGCTCTTGGTGTATGGTAACGGTGAACTCCAGGAGGAGTCCTTTACCGATTCGAGCTTCCAGAGTGATAAGGACGACAGTAAGTCGGTCTCGGGTTTTGTCTTCACTCTCAGTGGAGGGACGGTATGTTAGAAGAGTTCCAAGCTATATACCGTAGCAGACTCGATGATGAAAGCTGAATACATCACTACCAACGATGCTGCCAAAGAGGCTATCTGGATAAACATGTTCATAAGATGAACTAGGTGTGGTTCCTACCATTGAGCATCCAATACCTGTGTATTGTGATAACAATGGAGTTGTGGATTTGGTCTAGGAACCCCAGTCCTATAAGCGATCCAGACATATTGTTAGGCGGTATCACATGATCAGGGAGATAGTGGATCTCCAGGAGATTAAGGTCAGGAGAGTTGACACAGAGGATAACACAGCGGATCCACTCACACAGGCCCTCCCCCAGATGCTAATCGAGAGACTTTTTGGGATGTTGGGTATGAGAAACTACAACAACTGGTCTTAGTGCAAGTGGAAGATTGTTAGTGATATGTATACCCTAGAGGCCATTATTGTAATATATAGTGGATGCTTGGACATATATATGGAGGAATCTCTTGCTCGACATGATAGTATGCTATCTGGTTGTCTTTATCTTAACATGTTTACTGATATTATTATACCGTCTCCCATATACATGTTGATAAAGCCCTTAGGATGTTGGCTTGACTACTAGGACTATGATGCGGATCATACTACTGGGACCTGGGTAGTCCACAAGCACATCCTTCAATTGTTCCTAGTCGAGGGTATATCAAGACGGGGCATCGATACACCAGAGTAGACTAGTGTGTACGTTTCTTGACCCTGTATAGGGGCGATGGTTGATCCGATATCCATTGGTGTTTGACATCAAAGATTGTACACAGGTGCTCATTAGAGAATGGGTACACCGAACATGACTGCCGAGAACTCCTAGTTGGTATTATACCTATCGTCAGATAGCAGTTCTTTAGTGACACTGCTACATGTTAGTCTGTAGACCCGAGATCGTCATAGAGTCTTGTGTGGCTCCCACTGTGCTTTGATTTCCTCCCTACTACGGCTCAAAGGAGTCGTGCAAACATGTGGATTTTGGGTATAGTCCCGAGTCACATGGAGGCAATGAGCGATAGGAGGGTTTTCGTCTCTCCCGGTATTGGGAGTTGATGTTGCGCTATGCTCGATCGGCTATAACAGTAAGTCCCTGACCAGGGCTGTTGATGAGATTTACTGGTAGGTGTTATCAGTAGTTTCTCATACCGTTATGAGTCATACATCGACATGACTTATCAAGTTATTAGGGTTTGATGATACCACCCCTAGACTTGATATGCGACATATCAGACGAAGAGACCGGACTGTACGGTATGTGTTACTTAGAGGTTTCATGGGATTTTGGACAAGCTTGCTTGTTGATCATCTAATCACTCAATACCTGGGTAGCCGTTACGTCCAGCTAGTACCGCTGACGACTTGTAGGTGACTGATGTGATCATTACCTACTGTTGGCGTATTGACGAGTCTTTAGAGTCCCACACAGAAGTTTTCTGGTTCAAGCAAAACGAAGTAGGGCACATATGCGATATATGCGGGGGCCTGATTAAATATGTGTATGTGATACCATATTCTAATCTGGCGGTTATCTGATGTCTGTTAGGTTATATGTGATATAACCGGATTATCGAATCAAGTGTTGTTTTGATAATGTGATATACATATAAATGATATTAGTAGGTTATATGTGATATAACCGGATTATTAAATCAAGTGTTGATTTAATAATATGATATATATTATATTTGATATAATTATATCTTAACTAATATTATTAGCTCACTAATTATTTTGTTATATATATGTGTGTATATGTGTGTGTGTGTGTGTGTGTGTGTAATGAAGCATGGCATGAATTTCTATTTTTGGAAAATAGAGAAAGAGGTGGAAAATGAGGAGGAATGATGAGGCATGACCTTTATCATTTATTTATTTTTCTTGACTCACTATTAAAGTATGGTTGCAATTTAATATTGATTTACTTGTCCATGCTTGAATGAGTGAGGGATCAAGAGAGTTGATATACACTCTCATTCATTTTGGACTTGTGTTTTTCAAGAGCTCCTTCTTGAGTTGCTCTCTAGCTCCTCTTCATCTTCTTCTTCCTCTTCATGCCTTCAAGCTTCAACCCCTCACATGTGTTGTGAACCATGAAGCTTGAACAAAACTAGTGAGCATATAAAACCCCTACTTCAGCATCCTACACTTCATTAGCACTCTAGTGTAGTGTGTTGCCTTCACTAAAGAGTTTAGTGAAGAGGTAGCTTGGATTGATGGACTTCGGGTGGATCATCTTCGGCACGAAGATCATCGGAGGAAGATTGCAACAACTCGAAGTGGAGCCTAGTGGAGTCGCGTGGACTACAACCCAGAGCTTTAGAAGAGAAGGACCCGGTCATCCACGGTTGTAGCTGTTGGGGTCAAAATTTGCACCCCGGTTGACCGAGTCAAAGTCAAGGTCAACCCTAAGCCAGGTGGGCCCAAGTCCAGGTCAAGCGGGCTCATGCCCAAGCCGAGCCCACGGCCAAGTCTCCCCATACCAACAACAAAATCAGGTAATAAATAATTTTTATGTAATTTTTTTATGCATGAGTGGGCATAAAGCCAAATTTTTGTAAAGCCCATGGCTTATGTGCAAAAAAGAAATGGCACATGAGCCATGGGATGGGCAAAATGCCATTTTGTAAAACCCAAGGGGCTATATGTAAATATGTAAGCCTATATAAGGCAACATGATGATGAATAAAGGATACACTCTTTCATTCTCCAAAAAATTAGAGCCTGTGCCACTTTCTCCTTCCTCAAGGTTTTAAAACCTTTTTCTTTCTTTTGAATTAAATCAATAATTTTACTCTTCCTTTTCCAAAACTAAATAGTTTTTCACCACAAAACACATAAAGGAGAACTTGGATCTGCCATTAGATCTCAAAAAGGGGAGATTTTTAAGTCTCCCCCCTTTTTCTAAGATCCGCCAAACAACAGAGGAGGAAGAAGGAGGCTCATCTCCGAAAACCCCATTTTGGGGAAGATCCAGGGCTCAAAACAAGAACCCCTTTCATCAACTCCAAAACATCTTAGGAGTTTAACTCCACTCTAAATTCTCTTTTGGGATTTTAAATCCTATTTCTGGGACTAAAAGCCCCTTTTTCTCGCCGGCGCCCAAGCGCCTGAGTGCTCAAGCGCCCATGTGCCGGGCACGTGGTGCGCTAGCGCTCGAGCGCTGCCCACGTGCGGGGCATATGGAGCGCCTTGCGTTTGAGCGCCCAACGTCCACGTGCCGGACACATGGTGCGCTAGTGCTCGAGCGCCTGGTGCTCAAGCACCTAGCGCCCACGTGCCGATCACGTGGTGCGCTAGCGCTCAAGCGCCTTGCGCTCAAGCGCCCGACGCCCACATGTCGGGCACGTAGTGCGCTAGCGCTCGAGCGCCTAGCGCTCAAGCGCCCTGCGCCCATGTGCCGGGCACGTGGTGCACCAGCGCCTAAGCGCCCAGCGCTCGCGTGTTAGACACGTGAGGCGTTGGCCCCCACGCATCCTTTGGATGCCCTTTCCCTTTATATATATATGTATATATATACATATACACACACACACATACTCTACAACCCCGTCCCTTTAAAAAATTTGGGCCGGGGCGCTGCCCCGCACCCCACAAGGGGGCTGCTACCCCCTTGACCCCCAGCCCGCTATCCGGGTAGCGGGAGCCCCGTAAAAACTCCGCGGGGCCCCCGATATATCCAAAACCCCTCTAAAACACAACACTACACATTGAGTTCGCATGACCAGTTTAACCCGTTAATCGGAGGTTCCCTCGCCCCAAAGGCGAAAGGTAATTAACGACAGCTTCGTCTGCGGCTGCCGAAGATTCGGATCCCCACAATCAATAAACCCCCGCTTACCCTAGGCAGGGGGAATTTGTAGTACGCCTGACAACCGCGCGCGTATTCCCATCTCAATGGGGTGACGAAAAATACCCTACAGATTCTGCCACACCCGGTGGGACCTATCTCTCCTCCCATATTTCGGGTTAAACGTTCATGCGAACTCAGTCAATATACGTATCTATATTTATACTAAAATAATACTCTTTCGTGCAGGTTTTCAAGCAAATACTTTTCAACAATGTCTCCAAAAATAATCTCGACTCTCAGCACAGCTCCCATCTTCTACACGATGAAGATGGACGCCAGGACGGTCCTCCCGGCCAGTCTCGGGCGACAGTGGGAGGAGCCGCCGCTATCATTTGGCTTTATTCTGTTCGTACCAGCTAACGTCGTCCCTGCTCTTCAAGCCCCAGTGATGGATAAACCAGCCTCAAAGGGGAAAAGGCCGAATGTCATGGTCGCGAAGGCACCTCAGCCCAAGCGCAAGTCCGCTTCCGAACGACTCTCCATGGCCCTAGCTGGGGGCAAGGCCATCAACACCGACAAAGTAATAAGGCATCTCGGGAAAGCTCCAGCAGTGTCCTTCACAACTGCTCAATCGGATATCTTCTTTAAGCTCCCCGTCAGATGACCTCCAAGTCGTTAAACTGGAAACAGATGACCTCCAAGTTGTTAAACTAGAAACAGATGACCTCTACGTCGTTAAACTGGAAACAGATGAC
Source organism: Agapanthus africanus (assembly GCA_030015575.1). Taxonomy (NCBI): domain Eukaryota; kingdom Viridiplantae; phylum Streptophyta; class Magnoliopsida; order Asparagales; family Amaryllidaceae; genus Agapanthus; species Agapanthus africanus. The sequence goes on along the minus strand of CM057345.1, from coordinate 539,679,532 downwards.
CTCTAAGTCGTTAAACTGGAAACAGATGACCTCTAAGTCGTTAAACTGGAAATAGATGACCACTACGTCGTTAAACTAGAAATAGATGACCTCTATGTCGTTAAACTGGAAACAGATGACCTCTATCTCGTTAAACTGGAAACAGATGACCTCTATGTCGTTAAACTAGAAACAGATGACCTCTATCTCGTTAAACTGGAAACAGATGACCACCACGTCGTTAAAATGGAAACAATCGACCTCTAAGTCGTTAAACTGGGAATATAATATATATATATATATATATATATATATATATATAAATGTGTAAATAAAAGAAAAATAAAGAAAAGCCGAAATGATGGGGCAACTCGCAACAAAAATCAGCGAGTAAAATAAAGATGAAAATAAAGCCGAAATGATGGGGCAACCGCGAATAAAAGCCGAAATGATAGGGCAATCGCGATCTTCGCGATAAGAAAAGTTGAAATGATAGAGTAATCGTGGTAAAAAAAAGTGGCTAATCATGAGTCGCTCCTGGTACCATATTCCAGTGCAGCGATGCAGACGCCAACTAAAATTCAATTTCCCAAAATTCTCCGGCCCTCCGGTTAGTCCCCAAATTGACTACCGTATACAATCCACGGGCTCAAATAATTCTCACCATGCCCATGCCCCACCGCAATCACCAGTTACGTAGCTGGTCTCCGTGCTCGGAATTATGCTTCATTGGGAAGACCCACTCATGTGTCCTCATGATACATAAGGAGAACAAACCTTCATGGGATCCTTACGACTCACAAAGGAAAAACACACTTGGGGGTCCTCACGACTCCTAAGGAGAAAATGCACCTACGGGATCCTTACGAATCGTAGGGAGAAAATGCTTTTATGGGACCCTTACGGCCCATAAAATTGAAAAGCTTTAGGTGATAAGGACCTAAACCTGTCTCCTAAGCCATCGCTCCCCAACAGGCAATAGCGAATGATGAGCCGCTCCTGGCACCATATTCCAGTGCAGCGATGCAGACGCCAACCAAATTCCAAATTCAAATCCCAACGGCGAATGATGAGTCGCTCCTGGTACCATATTCCAGTGCAGCGATGCAGACGTCGATAAAGTCCCAAAATTTTTCCGGCCCTACGGTCTGGATCATACATCCTGCAAAACCGTATACAATCCATGGGCATAAAACAATCCCAATCTCTCCCAAGTCCTACCGGTGAGACTACATTCAAAGTCCCACCAAAAATAAAATAAAATAAAATAAAAAAAATAAAAATAAAAAAATGGTATGTCCACAAGCAAAATGGGCACGGATGAAAACCCGAAAGGGCTCCGTGAGTAAAAACAGCAGGACTACCGGCGAGTTTGTGAAAACCCGAAAGGGCGCAAACTCGTAAAAAAAAGAGATGAAATGCACTCGCAAAGTCCTCTCGACATTGTGAGGAGAAAATTCCCACGTGAGATCCTTACGACTCACAAAAGAGCAACACACTTAGGAGTCCCGATGACTCCTAAGGAGAAAATACACCTATGAGATCCTTTCAACTCATAGGGAAAAAATGCTTTTATGGGACCCTTATGGCCTATAAAATTGAAAAGCCTTAGGTGATAGGGATCTAAACCTGCCTCCTAAGCCATCAATTCCTAAATCCTCCCGGGGCAAATGATGAGTTGCTCCTGGCATTATTCCAGTGCAGCAATGTAGATGCTAAACAAAAACCAAAATCCCCAAATCCACTCATGACAGTTGATGATTCGCTCCTGGTACCATATTCCAGTGTAGCGATGCTGATGTCAACCCAAATCAAATCAAACTAACAACCTCTGCGGCGGAATCATGCTCTGTCCCAGAATTTGCCCCGTGTTGAAATCATGCTTCGCCTCGGGATATCTACCTTCCCCGTCGGAATTATGCTTCGCCTCGGAATCAAATCAACCAACCAGCTCTGCGTCGGAATCATACTTCGTCTCAGAGTGTATCCCGTGTCGAAATCAAGCTTCACCTCGGTGTATCTACCTTCCCTGTCGGAATTATGCTTCGGCTCGGAATCAACCAACGGCCTCCTCGTCGGAATTAAGCTCCGCCTCGGAATCAAGTCGACCAACAAGCTCTACGCCGGAATCATGCTTCGTCTCAGAGTGTACTCCATGTCGAAATCATGCTTCGCATCGGCGTATCCGCCTTCCCTGTTGAAATTATGCTTCGTCTCGGAATCAAGTTAGCCAACAAGCTCTGCGCCGGAATCATGCTTCGTCTCAGAATGTGCCCCGTGTCGAAATCATGTTTCGTCTCGGAGTACCTGCTTTCCATGTCGGAATTATGCTTCGCTTGAGAATCAACCTCCGTATCGAAATTATGTTTTGGTCAGAATGTCTGCCGCTCCTCAGAATTATGCTCTGATCTCCGAAGTTATGCTCATCGGAATCATGCCCCGATCCCTGGAATCATGCTCCGCTCGTCGGAACGATGCTTCGATCCATGGAATCATGCTCCGCTCTTCGGAATGATGCTCCGATCCCTGGAATCATGCTCCGCACTTTGGAATGATGCTCCGATCCCTGGAATCATATTCCACCCTTCGGAATGATGCTCCGATCCCTATAATCATACTCCGCCCTTCGGAATGATGCTCCGATCCCAGGAATCAAGCTCCGCTCTTCGGAATGATGCTCTGAACCCTGGAATCATGCTCTGCCCTTCAGAATGATGCTCCGATCCCTGGAATCATGCTCCGCCCTTCGGAATGATGCTCCGAACCCTAGAATCATGCTCCGCTCTTCGGAATGATTCTCCGATCCCCGGAAAAATGCTCTGATCCCTGGAATCATGCTCCGCTCTTCGGAATGATGCTCCGTGTAGGGTTACTAGGCACACTAACAAGGGTCTACGAGGCATCAACCATGCCCGATTAAAATTTTAGCCGTGCCGAACAACTCTAATACGGATCTTTAAACTAGGGTTTAGGCGAAAACTAGCAAGTTAACAAATTTAACTACAAGTGAAAGGGAATACAAGTTTTGTAGATCCGGTCCTTCACTTCAATAGCTCCGTATAGATGTCCCCTTCGCTGCGATCGTGAACTTCGGACTCTGGAGAAGATCCACAAGAAGAACGAACGTGCTTGCTTCGTTGACTTCGAGGCCGAAGATGATCTACGTCGGGGAGACACTAACTCAAGCTATTCCTTCACTAGGTCATGAACTTTGTGAAGAGAACACACTCTACTACATGGAAAGTGGTAGAGGATGAAGAAGTAGGAAGTGGGCTCACTTTAGAATTGATTTTCTCACACTTTTTCTCATGGCACCATTAAAGCTAGCTAGCTTTTCATGGAGCTTGATGATGAAGAAGAAGAAGAAGAGAATAATAATATCATCATATCAATTATTATCCTCAATAATGTAACCATGGGTGAGTTAAGCTATCATGCTTAACTCATGTACAGAATTAACCAAAGCATTAGGTTAAAGGTTAGGTTAAAGAATATCAAAAGAAATGACAAAAGAGTGGACTTTGTCAAAGCTTCTCCAAGCTTCTTCAAGCTTGATTACTTTGACTAAGTTAAACCCTTTTGTTAAATCTTAAGATAAAACAATAACCCTAATCTTTACCCTAATCTTGGTATGAGTCTCATACACCCAACTTTGATGTATCATCAAGCATGATACAAACATGTACACTTGCATATATCACATATAAACAATGTGCACAAACTAGTGAGAAAATAAATCTTAAGTGAGCTAATACTAGTTAATGTAATGTAATATATCAAATATATAATTATACATTAAATTATTAAATCAACTCTTGATTTAATAATCCGGCCATAACCGACTAATATCAAAAGTAACAACTTATTGAATCAACACTTGATCCGATAACCCGGCTATATCGCATACAACCGATCAATGCCACGAATCGCGAGAATAGAATATGGTATCTCATATCGTATCAATCTCGGTCCCGCACATATCACATATGTGCTCCTACTCCGTTTCGCTTGAGCCAGGAAACCTCTGTGTAGGACTCTAAAGACTCGTCAATACGCCGGCAGTAGGTGATGATCATATTAAACACCCACAAGCCGCAAGCGGTGTGCTAAACGTAACGGCCACCCAGGTATTGAGCGATCAGAAGATCAACAAGCAAGCCCGCTAGTACTCCTGCGAATCCAATTAGTAACACTCCCGTACAGTCCGGTCTCGTCGTCTGATATGTCGCATATCTCGCCTAGGGGTGGTAAACGTCAGACCCCAGTAGCTTGATAAGTCGTGTCGATATGAGGTCTATAACAGTTCGAGAAACTACTGGTAACACTTACCAGTAAATCTCAGCAACCCTGGCCAGGGATTTCCAGTTATAGCCAATCGAAAACAGCGCAACATCAACTCCCTATACCGGAAGAGACGGATCCCCTCCTATCGCTCATTGCCTCCATGTGATTCGGGACTGTACCCAAAAACCACCGTTTTGCACGCCCTCTTGGACGTAGTAAGGTGGAAATCAAAGCACAGTGGGAATCACACAAGACTCTATGACGATCTCGGGTCTACAGACTAACCTGTACCAGTGTCACTAGAGAACTGCCATCTGACGTGAGGTATAATGCCATCTGGGAGTTCTCGGTGAGTCCGTCCAGTGTACCCAGTCTCCACTGAGCACCCGTACACCATCCTTGATGTCAAACACCGATGGATATAGGATCATCCATCGCCCATCATATGGGTCAAGATGCGTATACGCTAGTCTACTCTGGTGCATCGATGCCCTGTCTCGATACACCCTCGACTAGGAACAGGTATAGGATGTACTCGTCGACTACCGTGGCCCCACTAGTATGATCTCATCATAGTCCCAGTAGTTGAGTACATATCCTAAGGGCTTTATCAACATGTAATAGAGACAAACAGAGTACATGTTAAGATAAAGTATAACCAGATAGCATACTATCATGTCGAGCAAGAAAGTCCTCCCTATATATGTCCCAGCATCCACTACAATATACATCGTATGTACAGTAATGGCCTCTAGGGCATACATATAACTAACAATCTCCCACTTGCACTAGGGCCATCTGTTATGGTATCACATATCCAACAACTAGCTGTGGTTGAAGTATCTCATACTCAACCATCCCATAAAAGTCTCTACTGGGGAAAAGGCCTTTGTGAGTGGATCCGCGCTGTTGTCCTCTATGTCTGCTCTCCTAACCTCGATCTCTCTGGAGATCAACCATCTCCATGATCAGGTGATACTGCCTAAGAATTATATCTGGATTTCTGATGGGACATGCATTCCTAGGCAATAGCCACAACTCCATTGTCACACAATGGTAGGAACGAAGTTCATCTCATGAACATAATATCTATCCAGACTGCCTCTTTGGTAGCATCCTTGGTAACGATGTATCTTGCCTTTAATCGTCTAGTATGTCACGGTATCTAGCTTGGAACTCTTCCAACATACCGTCCCTCCACTGAGGGTAAAGACAATGCCTGCGACTGACATTCAGTCGTCCTTATCACCCTGGAACTTTTCCAGTGATTCTCCCCTGGATCGATTGATACCATCTTACTACAACTAGTGAGAATCCTAACATCCAATTAGATCTATCTCATAGATCAAAACTTAGGATTTAGGAGGTATCACTTTGATCCTATATGGAGAATCATTGTGATAAGCGGAGATTGATCGAGCGTAGCATAGGAAACTCTTTCCCTATCAAGAGTATGTCATCCACGTACTCTACGAGGATCACCGCCATACTCCCTACTACCTTTTTGTATATACAAGGTTCATCTACCATTTTGATGAAGTCAAACTCTTTGACTACCATATCAAAACAGACGTTCCAACTCCACGATGCCTGCTTTATCATATAAAATATCTTGCGCACGTTTCCGCTGCTCCCACTGTCTACGAAGCCCTCTGGCTGTGTACTTATAGACGCTCTCTTCCAAATCATCATTTAGAAAAGTAATCATGACACCCAACCACCAGATATCGTAGTCGTGGTATATAGCAGTGGCAAGTAGGATCTGGATGGACTTAAGCATAGGCCCAGAAAAAGGGTTTCACCATTAGCCGTAATTGGTCTATGATGCAAACCTTTAACAAGTCTAGCTTTGAAAGTCTCAACCTTTCCATGTACACCAAGTAATCTTCTCAAGATATACTTGCTCCTGATGGGGATTTAACCCTTCAGATAAAGCAACCAAAGTCCATACTTTGTTGGTGTTTAAGGATTCCATCTCAGATCGCTAAGCATCCAGCCACTCTTGCAGAGTCCCACTCCTGATGGCTTGCCCGAAACTAGTTGGGTCATCATCTCATGATGTAATCCTCGCTCCCACTATCATAGAGAAACCGAAGTATCTCTCAGGTGGGTGAGGAACCCTGCTAGATCGGCGGAGAGGCTAAGGTTTGTTGGAAACTATTGAATCCTTTGGTTCTACCAAATCATCAGCTGCAGTTTGTATAGCTGGAACCTTTCCAGTTCGACATAATAGACCTTGCCTCGAGCTTGTCCGGATTTTGCTTTTAGACATAGGCCGGACAACCCCAAATCTTAACAAACTTAAGATATGGGCTCTTCCCTTTCCATATCACATATGAAGTGGTAGGCAACTGATTTGATTTGAACCCTATTCAATAGGTATGCAGCTTCTCAAGCGCATAACACCCAAAAGGAAATAGGAAACTCAGTAGTACTCATCATAGAGCACACCATATCACATAGTGTGCTATTGCTCCGCCACGATACACCAACGTGCTGTGGTGTATACGGAGGAGTAATGCTGAGAGAGAATCTCATTCTCCTGTAGAATAGTCCAGGAATTCCGTGCTCAATTATTCTCCTCATTGATCATATCAAAGGACATAATACTTATACCCATTTTTGGTTTTCTACTTCTAACTTATATTCTGTGATTATCTCAAAAGTTTCAGACTTGTGTTTTAACAGGAACATATATCTGAATCTTGAGAGATCATCAGTGAATGTAATGAAGTACAAAGAACCGGTCTTGGCATATGTAGACAGGGGACCTTCATACATCAGCATGTATCAATCCCAAAAGTTCACTAACTCTTTCTCTGTTACAAATAAACAGAGCTGTGGTCATCTTATATTTGTGACAAGACCGGCAAGTTTCACCAGATGTAAATTCAAACAGATTTAAATATGCATCTAAGTGTAAATTAGCTAGTCGGGTCGCATTGATATGACCTAGTCTACAATGCCTCAAGAAGGATCCGTTCATTTCTGAACTCTTCCTCTCGTGTGTGTTCTGTATACTAAGAACTGTAGTTTGATTTAGAACGTCAATGCTTTTAAATAACGTGCCTGAACCGATCAACTCTTGATATAGGAAATGTTCAAAACATTATCCAACAATACAAAATTATATCCTTTCTTTACTAATAAAGAGACTGATATGATATTGTATATCAGGTTCGGTATCTAATGACATTTGTTCAGAATCAATGTATTCTGGTAATACAGGGTGACAGTGACCAACAGACTTGGCTGCAACACTTATACCGTTTTCTGTCTCATGAAACTTATCACCCGTTCTCAGTTCTCTACCTATCTGTAGCCTATGTAACAGATTACATATGCGGGATCCTGATCCGGTATCTCATACCCAGGACGTAAAGGATACTGAGAAATAGTTTTATGTAATGAACACACCCGAAGATGATGCACCGGCATGCACTTTCTTCGTTTGGGTGGCACGGGAAATCTGGTATTCCCCAATTTCCTGCTCTGTCTTATAACAATTATAAGTTGGAGCGGAACCAACCTTCCCCAGCTCAGTATAACAAGCGGGTTCGGTCAATATATCCATTTTATTATCTTGATTAAGGCGTGATATGGTCGCTACCTGGAGAGAGAGAGAAGAAAACTATCAGCATATGCTCTTGCAAGATTAGATTGGTTATCTAATATATCTAATCAGGATGTCTCCCACTGTTTTAATCAAATCTTCCTTCAAACCCTAAAAGGAAAGACTAGCCGGGATTAATTACACGCTACAAGTTCGCCAATCTTTCAGCCAGGCCAGTGTCGGTACTTTGAGGGAGGTCCCCCGTGCTTTCGCACGAACCTAATTAAAGTAAACCTCATTTTCCCAGAGACGTAACCCCGTTAACACCTTTCTAGACACCTACTTGATCGGCTAATTGTAATGTGTAAAACTCTCCCAGGAGTAACTCTTACTCGCAGCGGGTATCGGGATCCAACTATCTCATAGAAGGTATGCAATCTCATTGCAAATTTCAACACTTGAAATTCCCGATAATATTTTACCCCTAGCATCCTATGACTTTGACAAAGGCCAACAAACCATAGGCTGCTAGTCAAGTTCAACCCGTCATTTCTTGATTGAATTAAACCCACCCGCACAGCCCTTGACAAAGGCCAACAAGGTCGCATGACTACCCTAATCCAATCTGCATCATATGCATAAGCAGATAAGTACTATTCAGCTACCGCACACTACGCCTTGACAAAGGCCAACAAATGCAGCACGAATACTAAACAGTGCTTATCTGAAATGACGGAGGGCTACGACAGGTTTTTCTGAAAACCTATTACGTAATGAACTTGATATCGTTTTAGAATCAAATGATTTTAAAATGGAGTGTTTTTTAGGTTTTTACTAGTTTCGCTAAAGAGGTCACTCCCGGTGAAGGGATCTCGGCTCTTTCCTTATGGAATAAGGTGCAGGACATATCATATATATCACTATGCAAAGCAAAACTCCAAAAGCAATCAAAAGACAAACCGAGTGTTGTAGTATCTGCCAGTTATTGCTAAAGGGGTCACTCCCGGTGAAGGGATCTCGGCCCTTTCCTTATCGAATAAGGTGCAGGATGTTCTACAAGGAACACCGCGATGCAAAACAAGAACTGTAGCTACCTGTTTTTGAAAATTCGATTCCACAACATCTTTTAGGTTTCTTTTTCTTTCATTAATCATATTAATGAAGTCCCATCATTTAAGCACCTAAACATCACAGATAAATACGACGGACACTTATGCCATCCGCATTCGTCTCGATGTCCCCTCGTGCACCGTTAGGTTAGGTAACTAACGGCAGAGCGGGGCAGGGCGAGCTCGGGTGTAAAACAAAGTAACGTCTATATAATATATCATATATACTATATACTGTATCAATCTGAACATATAAAATGATCACATCATAGATATCGCAGTAGAAGAAACATATATGAAATATTGGATATACTAGGACGTCCGTGTTTTCAATACGAGCCTGTATAAAACACGGATTCCACGGTCATGATGAATAGCCAATCCCACACCCCTAGATCCCTACGAGAGCGGCAAGCAACCCTACCAATTCTAGAGTTAGGAGACCCGGACTCGACTCCTCGAGATGGTCTCCCACTGGACCCTAGAACCCGGTTACTTGTGCTCCCCTCCTTGGGTCTATCCTAATGTGGAAAAGTAAATAATATACAATGGTGACATCATTCTTAGCCCGGAAGTGCCCCAACAAAAGAATATTACATACAAGTTTTTACATGAATGAAAATGAAAAACACTCATCTCACATAAAAACCCCCGGCTATTCAAACACGACGATCCAATATAACATATCACAGCAACACATAATATCACATGTCATCAACGTAAGTAAATATGCCCATCCCAATTGTCGTTGACATATAGCAACGAAACCGACGATATCACATATTACACTTACGGTCGCAGAAGAGAAAGTGTAAAACTACAACAGTTGGAATCCGCAATCTCCTTAGACATCGCATGCCTAACCAAATGAATTCCTTAGACATCTCATGTCTAACAATTATAAACCCTGCATTTTAGTCTCTTTATCGAAAACTCTTTTCAATATCAAGTCAGGTAATTCAACAAGATTCCCGACAATCTGATCGAATGCTCATCACAAACTTTAGTAGACGGCCGCACCCCCGATGCCGTCGACGAAGTGCACTAAGGCGGAACACCGCTGCTGCGAGCACCCGAACGGATGCTTTTTGGCGACGAGGTTCTCCTACAGTCACTTGGTCGGGGCTATGGGGCATGGCTGTCTATTAAGTTTACCCGGCGAGTATCCGCGTACGCTACGTGATTGCGACGGATTTTTGATCACATCAAAATTCCGTGGCAACCGATCATGTAAGACTAAACTGCTATGTCTATAACATTCAAATTAGTTATCTCATAACTAGATGTGGATTCCAATTATTGTATCACATTCCAGATAAATAGACAATGTTAAACTTTCCGATCGAATAATCAAACACCCAAGTTTTCCCAATAGCTCAACACTTGAGGGGAGTTTAAAAACATCTATTTCATGCTACAGTACCAACAGTCCAGCCGTAGAAGGGTTAAGCCAACGCCTCACATATGGCACGTCGTACTGCCCCAAACCCTAAGGTTCAAAAGACAGTTCAAGACGGTCACATAATCGAGTTAAGGTTTGTTGTCTTCTAAAGAGTCCATTGCGTAACTTGCACGATTCAGACGTTCTCAAACAACGGAAAAATCCAACACTTGGGAAATTTTCCGGGTCGGGAAAAAGTGAGTTATTGATATCCGGTCGAATTTTTTAACACGTTCTAAATTACCCGGAAAAACACATAGACGAAGTTAAACTTTCCGATCGAATCAATGAACTCCCAATACAACCCAGAAAACTCAACTTTTAAGTATAAATTAAAAATACTCAGAAACAACAGAAAATATAATAGGGAAATTACTGTGCAAAAAGTAAATGATGACGTCATCATGTGGCCGCGAAACCGCCGCAGGAGCCAAGCACATGCCGCGGTTCCGCGGCGCTTTGGGCGCCAACTTTTGTCGTTTTGCACAATATTCCTTATAATTTCCTGCTGAATTTTTTAAGCATTTTTAATTTGGAAAAATCCATAATTTCAAAAAATGTACAGAGAAGGGTTTTATCGGGGTTTTCCAGGTTCGATCGGACTTCTAAATTCGTCTACACTTCGCCTAAAGCTCCAGCTTGGCTCTAATACCACTGTAGGGTTACTAGGCACACTAATAAGGGTCTACGTGACATCAACCATGCCCGATTAATATTTTAGCCGTGCCGAACAACTCTAATACGGATCTTTAAACTAGGGTTTAGCCGAAAACTAGCAAGTTAACAACTTTAACTACAAGAGAAAGGGAATACAACCTTTGTAGATCCGGTCCTTCACTTCAATAGCTCCGTGTAGATGTCCCCTTCGCTGCGATCGTGAACTTCGGACTCTGGAGAAGATCCACAAGAAGAACGAACGTGCTTGCTTCGTTGACTTCGAGGCCGAAGATGATCTACGTCGGGGAGACACTAACTCAAGCTATTCCTTCACTAGGTCATGAACTTTGTGAAGAGAACACACTCTACTACATGGAAAGTGGTAGAGGATGAAGAAGTAGGAAGTGGGCTCACTTTAGAATTGATTTTCTCACACTTTTTCTCATGGCACCATTAAAGCTAGCTAGCTTTTCATGGAGCTTGATGATGAAGAAGAAGAAGAAGAGAATAATAATATCATCATATCAATTATTATCCTCAATAATGTAACCATGGGTGAGTTAAGCTATCATGCTTAACTCATGTACAGAATTAACCAAAGCATTAGGTTAAAGGTTAGGTTAAAGAATATCAAAAGAAATGACAAAAGAGTGGACTTTGTCAAAGCTTCTCCAAGCTTCTTCAAGCTTGATTACTTTGACTAAGTTAAACCCTTTTGTTAAATCTTAAGATAAAACAATAACCCTAATCTTTACCCTAATCTTGGTATGAGTCTCATACACCTAACTTTGATGTATCATCAAGCATGATACAAACATGTACACTTGCATATATCATATATAAACAATGTGCACAAACTAGTGAGAAAATAAATCTTAAGTGAGCTAATACTAGTTAATGTAATGTAATATATCAAATATATAATTATACATTAAATTATTAAATCAACTCTTGATTTAATAATCCGGCCATAACCGAGTAATATCAAAAGTAACAACTTATCGAATCAACACTTGATCCGATAACCCGGCTATATCGCATACAACCGATCAATGTCACGAATCGCGAGAATAGAATACGGTATCTCATATCGTATCAATCTCGGTCCCGCACATATCACATATGTGCTCCTACTCCGTTTCTCTTGAGCCAGGAAATCCCTGTGTAGGACTCTAAAGACTCGTCAATACGCCGGCAGTAGGTGATGATCATATCAAACACCCACAAGCCGCAAGCGGTGTGCTAAACGTAACGGCCACCCGGGTATTGAGCGATCAGAAGATCAACAAGCAAGCCCGCTAGTACTCCTGCGAATCCAATCAGTAACACTCCCGTACAGTCCGGTCTCGTCGTCTGATATGTTGCATATCTCGCCTAGGGGTGGTAAACGTCAGACCCCAGTAGCTTGATAAGTCGTGTCGATATGAGGTCTATAACAGTTCGATAAACTACTGGTAACACTTACCAGTAAATCTCAGCAACCCTGGCCAGGGATTTCCAGTTATAGCCAATCGAACACAGCGCAACATCAACTCCCTATACCGGGAGAGACGAATCCTCTCCTATCGCTCATTGCCTCCATATGATTCGGGACTGTATCCAAAAACCACCGTTTTGCACGCCCTCTTGGACGTAGTAAGGTGGAAATCAAAGCACGGTGGGAATCACACAAGACTCTATGACGATCTCGGGTCTACAGACTAACCTGTACCAGTGTCACCAGAGAACTGCCATCTGACGTGAGGTATAATGCCATCTGGGAGTTCTCGGTGAGTCCGTCCAGTGTACCCAGTCTCCACTGAGCACCCGTACACCATCTTTGATGTCAAACACCGATGGATATGGGATCATCCATCGCCCATCATATGGGTCAAGATGCGTATACGCTAGTCTACTCTGGTGCATCGATGCCCTGTCTCGATACACCCTCGACTAGGAACAGTTATAGGATGTACTCGTCGACTACCGTGGCCCCACTAGTATGGTCTCATCATAGTCCCAGTAGTCGAGTACATATCCTAAAGGCTTTATCAACATGTAATAGAGACAAACAGAGTACATGTTAAGATAAAGTATAACCAGATAGCATACTATCATGTCGAGCAAGAAAGTCATCCCTATATATGTCCCAGCATCCACTACAATATACATCGTATGTACAGTAATGGCCTCTAGGGCATACATATAACTAACACTCCGATCCCTGGAATCATGCTCCGCTCTTCGAAATTATGCTCCGATCCTTGGAATCATGCTCCGCTCTTCGGAATGATGCTCCGATCCCTGGAATCATGCTCCGCCCTTCGGAATGATGCTCCGATCCCTGGAATCATGCTCCACTCTTCGGAATGATGCTCCGATCCCTGGAATCATGCTCCGCGCTTCGGAAGGATGCTCCGATCCTTGGAATCATGCTCCGCTCTTCGGAATGATGCTCCGATCCCTGGAATCATGCTCCACTCTTCAGGAATGATGCTCCGATGTCTGGAATTATGCTCCGCAAATTGGAATGATGCTCCGATCCCCGGGAATCATGCTCCCTGAGGGATGCTCCGCCCCGGAATGATGTTCCACCTCGAAGTCCAGCTTCAAGATCCATCAATTTAATGCACACAACTCAAATGTGCGGTGTGCATTTATTGATGGGGGGCACATTGTTGGGATCAAAATTTGCATCCCGGTTGACCGAGTCAAAGTCAAGGTCAACCCCAAGCCAGGTGGGCCCAAGCCCAGGTCAAACGGGCCCATGCCCATGCCCAAGCCGAGCCCGCGGCCAAGCCTCCCCATACCAACAACAAAATCATGTAATGAATAATTTTTATGTAATTTTTTTATGCATGAGTGGGCATAAAGCCAAATTTTTGTAAAGCCCGTGGCTTATATGCAAAAAAGAAATGGCACATGAGCCATGGGATAGGAAAAAGCCATTTTGTAAAACCTAAGGGGCTATATGTAAATATGTAAGCCTATATAAGGTAACATGATGATGAATAAAGGATACACTCTTTCATTCTCCCAAAAATTAGGGCTTGTGCCTCTTTCTCCTTCCTCAAGGTTCTAAAACCATCTTCTTTCTTTTGAATTAAATCAAGAGTTTTACTCTTCCTTTTCCAAAACTAAATAGTTTTTCACCACAAAACCCACAAAGGGGAACTTGGATCTGCTATTAGATCTCAAAAGGGGGAGATTTTTAAGTCTCCCTCCCTTTTTCCAAGATCCGGCCAAACAACAGAGGAGGAAGAAGGAGACCCATCTCCGAAAACCCCATTTTGTGGAAGAACCAGGGCTCCAAAGAAGAACCCCTTTCATCAACTCCAAAACATCTTAGGAGTTTAACTCCACTCTAAATCCTCTTTTGGAATTTTAAATTCTATTTCTGGGACTAAAAGCCCCTTTTTCTCGCCGGCGCCTAAGCGCCCGAGTGCTCAAGTGCCCACGTGCCGGGCACGTGCTGTGCTAGCGTTCGAGCGCTCAAGCGCCCAGCGCCCACGTGCCGGGCACGTGGTGCACTAGCGCTCGAGCGCCCAGCGCCTTGCGCTAGAGCGCCCAGCGCCCATATGCCAGACATGTGGTGCGCTAGCGCTCGAGCGCCTTGTGCTTAAGCGCCCGGCGCCCACGTGCCGGGCACGTGGTGCGCTAGCGCTCGAGCTCCTTGAGCTCGAGCGCCCGGCGCCCATGTGTCGGGCACGTGGCGTGCTAGCGCCTAGCGCTCAAGCACCCTGTGCCTACGTGCCGGGCACGTGGCGCACCAGCGCCTAAGCGCCCAGCGCTCGCGTATTAGACACGCGAGGCGCTGGCCTCCACGCATCCTTTGGATGCCTTTTCCCTTTATATATATATATATGTATATACACACACACACACACACACACACTCTACAACCCCGTCCCTCTAAAAAAATTTGGGCCGGGGCGCTACCCCGCACCCCGCAAGGGGCTGCTAGCCCCCTTAACCCCCAGCCCGCTATCCGGGTAGCGGGACCCTCGTAAAAACTCTACGGGGCCCTCGATATATCCAAAACCCTTCCAAAACACAACACTGCACATTGAGTTCGCATGACCAGTTTAACCCGTTAATCGGAGGTTCCCTCGCCCCAAAAGCGAGGGGTAATTAACGGCAGCTTAGTCCGCGGCTGTCGGAGATTCGGATCCCCACAATCAATAAACCCCCACCTACCCTATACAGGGGGAATCTGTAGTACGCCTGACAAGCGCGCGTGTATTCCCATCTCAACGGGGTGACGAAAACACCCTACAGTAGTCCCCTTCCCTTCTTATAGTTGTTCATATCATCATAGATAAAACCCTAATATTCTAGTAAAGATCTTAGTTAGTGTTCGTTTGCACCCGAAATTTTTAAAATTGCATGTGTGATGCCCGTTTTAACCCCGTCGTGGTGCTAGCGTACACTTTCATTTCCAACCTCGTTCTTTTATGGGAGATTAGAGTTGAAGGAGCCCTTATGATAGGGACCTAGTTTAGAGAAGTCCTCCGTTGCATGGCGGATGAGTGGTTCTTTTCTTGTCGAACCTTCGATTTCTTCGGTCGACGAGAGTAGTTCTGGTCAATCACAGAGTCCTGGACTTTTCTCCAGACTCTATGAATTTGCGAAGAGAGCCACTGATGAGGCTGCTCCGGTTTTGCCTGCATTGTAACTTCTGCAGACGGGGGTGTTATCCTTAGCACCGCTGTTGGAGAGTTTTTGCGCACCCTCTTAAGCAGTTCAAAAATGTTCCCAGTTGGAACAACAACATCGACTTCCAGCATTGAGCTGGTAGGGTGAGTCCAGAGGGGGACTTGCCCCCAGCTTCTCCCACTCGGCGCCAGTGGCGACGTCGAGCGTGCCTTATTGAAGTGGCCGCCTTAGTTTAGAAAGCGGCTTCATTCCGCCCCTGGTTTTGCTGAGAAGCTGCAATTGGTGTCGGTCTGTTGAAGATCGACGTCCTTGTCAAGGTTTGAGGAGGACCGACCAATCATTCGAATACCGACTTTCTGATGGGGGAAGCACTTTTGACGGCTTCGCTTCTAGCAGGAGTTGAGAGGGCTAGCCGTTTTGGGGTAGCCCTTTCAGGTATCACGAGCTTCTTTGCGGGCCCGTTTGAGTTCTTGCTCAGCCTGTTGAAGACTGAGATGCCAGATTTAGATGGCCCGTTGAGAGGGACCCTTGTGGTTGCCAGTCGATCAAAGACCGACCTTTTGGGAGCTTCTTGTTGTGGCGCTGAGGCACCGAAACTCACCGGTGGGAGCATGATCCCAAAGAACAATCCAGTAGTGGCTTGTGTGACTTGCCCCACTAGCATTGAAAAAAAGAGGCCGCGTTAGGCCTATAAGTTACTCTTCCAGTTGGGGTGGAGCGAGAGTTGCTGCTGCATGTGGTGTATTGGGAAGCCATTGATTTCTCTGCAGAAGAGCAAGACACCAAGTTTTAGTACCTCGAATCTAGGGGCAACCATAGCGAACTGCGATTTTGTTTGCGAAACACGACACACGAAGTATGGAGTGGAAAGAGGAAAAGGTCCTACCGGGCGTGCCAGAATCTGTTTACCGCCAAAAACAGAGACGAACTGGAATTGAACGTCTTGCCTGAATTTGGGGGCAGATGCTATTTGGACATATCCACTCATCTCTCTGAAGATACC
Source organism: Agapanthus africanus (assembly GCA_030015575.1). Classification (NCBI taxonomy): domain Eukaryota; kingdom Viridiplantae; phylum Streptophyta; class Magnoliopsida; order Asparagales; family Amaryllidaceae; genus Agapanthus; species Agapanthus africanus. Next base: position 539,662,871 of record CM057345.1, on the reverse strand, counting down.
AAGTTAATTTATGGCACCGTATATCAGAGGTTTGGATAGACGCGACTGTTGTAGCAGACTTTATCAGATTCTCCCTCATTTGTGAAGGGTTTTGATTGTGGGAACTCTCTTCCCTGCAGGTGCAAGCCCTTGCAGTTAATTACGCTATCACGTTATGATAACCACTTTCTCCTTCTCCAACAGTTCACTTCGTGTCGTGTGTATTTTTTGTTTTTTTTGGTTTCCCGTGGATTTTATACGGAGGTTATTTTATGTCGTCGCCCGTAGGGCGTGGATTAATCCAAATCTGTATATTTTAGATTTGGGTTTGTTTTATTTAAGGACCGTTAGTCTAGTTTAAAACTAAGTTCAACTTAAATATATGAGCATTTAGGCTCAATTTATTTTAGCTAAGAATACGTTAGTCTTATTTGAGACAATGATCAACTTAGCAAAATTTTAAGGTTCATTTCTATTTAAAATCCAACAACAGAGCATTTAGGCTCAGCCGTAAGAAAACCTTTTAAGAGAGACTAAACCAATTTAGGCTTAGTCTGCTCAGTCTTTTTTGGTTCAAAAGTGCTAAGCACTTATTTGGGCTCTGGCACCCACATGGGTATTATGTGAAGCCTTCAGTTATGGGCGCTGCCCAATCGGTGCTAAGCACTTAGTCATTTTGACTATATATAGTGCTAAGCACTTTTTATATGGCGTCCATATGAAGAGCACGTGCGGCGCTGCCCAATCAATGCTAAGCACTTAGTCATTTTGGCTATATATGAAGTGCTAAGAATTTTTTGTGTGGCATCCACTTGAAGAGTATGTGAGGCATTGGGCGCTGCCCAATTAGTGCTAAGCACTCAGCCGTTTTGGCTATATATGAGGTGCTAAGCATTTTTATTCAGCGCTCACGTATATTTCATGTGAGGCGCTGGCTTTCTACTTTGGGTGCCCGCGTGTTTTCACGTGAAGCGCTGGGCGCTTTTTAAGAGGGCGCCCATGTGGGAAACATGTGAGGCACTAAGTTCCTTTCTTTTTTAGAGATTGAGTCTCTATGAATGACATTTTGACCATTAATGATCACAAAGATCTTTTTTTTGATGATCTGGGATCATGATTTCTTTAAGAACTAAGTTCTTTTATAAGAACTAAGTTCTTTTATAAGAACTAAGTTTCTTTTAGGGTTAAACCCTATTTTCAGAGGAATTAAATTTCCAGAACATATATTCTTTTTTTTTCTTTCTTTGTAGCCTAGTTCTTTTCTGAATCTTTGATTCTCAAGAACAGAATCTTCCCGATGAGAATTTAATCCTCAACTTGTGAGAGACGTATCTTGTGAATCTCTGATCCAGAGGAACAACTAAGTTCTTTTAGAAGGGTTAAACTCTTAGATAGGTAAAAAGAGATATTTTGATCTCTGTGTTTTCTTTACCTAGGGTTTTGAGGAGGAAAGTCTTCTTCTTCTTTTCTTGAGAATTGAATTCTCTGTTGTTTTCAAAGCGTTCTGTATTTTTCAGAAACTTATGGGGGGGTTTCATTCTATCTGAATGCGTTTTTCCCTCTCTGTGTGTGTGTGCGAGACTTGAAGTTTCGGGTCCTTTATATTGTAGAGGCAAATTTGTTGATTAGTTTTGAGAAAATCTCTTATTGAGAGATTCCAATTGATTTGGGGAATTTTACCCACTGTTGGATCTTTGATCCAATTGTTTCTTTTTTAAAAAATATGTTTTCTTGTTTTTAGCAAGATTGAGGAACTCTTTTCTCATATACAGAATTTTATTCTGTCAAACGGTGATTTTTAATCACCATTGGATTTTTAATCCAATAGCTCTCTGTTTTACAGAGAGCAATCTTTTTTGTTTGTAAAGATTGAGGAAAAATATTCCTCAGAATAGAATTTAATTCTATTATTTGATAATTTATCATTACCATTGGATCTTTGATTCAACAGCTCTGTTTAACAGAGAGTATCCCAATATTTAGGGAAATATCCCCATGTAGAATTTAATTCTACATGATTTTAACTTGGGCGTCGGCGCTCATATGTTGTGCACGTGGGCGCCTCTTAAGAATTTAATTCTTATTTATGATAGGCGCTCCTGTGCTTTGCACATTGGCACCCACGTGAGCTTCACGTGCGTCGCCACCATAGGATTTGATCTTAAGGAGCTGGCGCCCTTGTGAGGGGCACGTGAGGCGTTGCCTCAACAAAATTTTAACAGAGCTTAGCTCTTTTATTATGTTTAAATATTAGGGGAACAACGCTCTCACTCATTTTCCCACGACAAGACGAGGAGATTATTTGAATTGGCAGTGCGTTATAAATTCATCACATTGCCAGACCCGTGGCGTCCACCACTACCCGACGACATCAACAACCCTAATTACTGCTTCTATCACAGAACGGTGAGCCACCCAATTGAAGATTGCTATGTCTTCAAGAACTAGGTCGAAGACCGGTATCAATAGGGGAAATTCATGTTGTTTGATAACTGGAGGGTAAACCCACCTCAGAAGCACACTCCAAAGAAGGTGGATGCGCAGGGGGCATCATGCTCACTCGTGGATGAAACTCCATGGGAAGTCGTTCTTTCAGCAAAAACCAAAAGAATGCTGAAGGATCTACAAGCATGTCCGGCAGTCAAATGGAAAAGCCTACTTGAACCCGAAATCATCGAAGGGATGTTGAAACCACGTCCCGCACCAAAAATTTTTGACGAGGGGAAAAACTCCCAAGTCAATTCTTCGAAGTCTTTGAAGAAAAAGAAGAAGACCAAGAAGTCTGTGCAGCCTGCTGAGTATGACGACAAGCGCACAGACCTACAAAAATACATTGACACGCAAGAAGAGTTCAACCAAAAGGCGCGGATACCGATCACGCTCGAAGAGTTCCTCAAGAATATTCTTAAGGACGAAGATAGTGACATCGATGAGGAAAATAACTCATCAGAAGACACCGAAGACCATATAGCAAATTGCCACATGGTCTCTCATTCGTTGTTTTATGACGAAGAGGCACCCTCGGCGCCAGAAAACAACGCAGAGGAACTGGGGGCAAAATTGGCACTAAAATCCACGGAACTACCAGAAGACCCGATCGATAGGCTATTAAACGAAACCTTTTAAAAAAGCAAAGTTGATCGAGAACGCGAAATAGCCATATACGAAAAGGCTATGTGTCAGTATCAGGACAAAGATGCTGCGGCAAGGATGAGTCGTAAAGTACTCCAACCAAACCAAAGCATACCTGCAATAAATAAGAGCAAGATCAAAACAGAGAAGCGGTTCGTCAAATCCCTGTCAATGGGGATGAAGCTGCCACCTCTTATGAGGAACACTCCCGGGGCCATATGCCTTGATGAAGAAGATGCATGCCCAAACTACTGCCTATATTATCGAAGGGTCACCCATCCCACCGAGGAATATAGTGGCTTCAAGAAGTGGCTTCAAGAAGTGTTTCCCCATTAAAAGTACTTCAAGAGGATGAAGCGTGAAGCTCATGCTCATTAACGGCAAAATAGTGCGACAAACACGCATGAAGAAACAACTGTCAATTGTCATATGGTTGGTACTAGTTCGGAAGGGGAAAAAACCCAGGTTCTTACCATCGGGAGCAATTCTGAGGACGAAATACCCCTCAGCCCTCTCTTCAAAGACTCCCCCTCCGAAAAAGAAGAGAAGGAGAAGAACTGCGAAAATATTCAACTGCGTAATCGCACGCTGCCTAAGAAGAATCTCAGACCTACAAACAAAAGTTCAAGCAAAAAAGACAAAGGGAAAGAAAAAATCTCTGAGAAAATTGCCCTCGATGATGGAGTTGTCAAAGAGCTCGCAGTAAGGGACCCACCTAAGAAAAACAAGGTGGATTACAATGTCCTAGAATATCTGAGGAAAATACCCTCACAACTGAGTATATTGGATTCTCTCCTCCTGTCCAAAAAGGTACGAGATTCCTTGATCAATGCATTACAAGAGCCCGATCAGTTCCAAGCTTTCTTCACAGAAGAGAAAATGAAGGATGAGCTGGCAAAAGTCTACACGGATGACATTCCATTCAGTGATGAAGATTTCCTCCTCGGTACATGTGAGCATAATCGCCCATTATATGTTACTGGATACTGCCATGACATCAAGATAGGGAAAATCCTTGTCGACAACGGATCCTCCGTTAACCTTCTCAATATAAGAGTGCTGAAGGAGATTTGCATGAACGTTCAGCACCGCACCCGAGACAAAATTACCATCTTCGGATTCGACTCACAATCGTCACAGACACTTGGGTCCGTAATACTGACACTGCGCTTCGGGATGCTTGTCACTGACATCAAATTTCATGTTATTGATGCCAAGACTTGCTATAACGCTTTGCTTGGCAGGCCTTGGTTACACGAGTACAACGTCATCCTTTTTACACAACATCAGTGTATTAAGTATTTCAAGAATGGCTCGGAGTACACCGTCACAGGAGAGCTAAACCCGTTCTCGGTAAACGAAGTCCAGAAATATGAAGACGCAAAGTACTTCCTACCAGACTTCGAAGATACAGAAATGTGTCATAAGCCGGGGGAAAAACAGAAGTCCGTCGCTACTATCCTGATATTTGGGAACGATACCGAGGAAGACAAAGAAATAATCTACTCGGGGCAACCCAAAAAGAAAATAATAAGCCTGGACCATTTACTCCTATTATGGTCTTTGGCAGCGACTCTGAGGACGAGGCCAATGCAGTAATCTCCATCCGCCCGTCAATGCAAACCTTCATCGGAATAGATCAGAGTCTGCAAATCACAATGGCTCCACCTCGGCATTATAAGGAACTTGATGCGCTCGATACATATGGCGTATAAGAAATGCAAACTTTCTATGTCCCTCCCAGGCGAAGAGGTGAAAAGGCGATCCTTTTCTACCAATCTACGGAGATCAAAGTAGAAAAAGAAGTCTGGCGTGGTGCCAATTTTGCACTGGATAAGTTTCAACCCATCCGTCTGCCAAGATACTATGCGGAGGGATTGAAAAGGCTGTTAAGATGCTAAGGTGTACCCTTCGAACAAACTGTTCGACAGGTCCAATTCTACAAAAAGATTTAGGATATTCCCGGGACTCGGCAAAAGATGCCCAACAGGAAGATGGAGACAACCGGGCTCAGATACATTCGGTCCAAGAAACGTAAGCAGTTCCACAGTTGCCACGTCGTAAATAGCTCCAGTAAAGCAGAAAACGCTCTTCCAAGTAGCCGTGACATCAAATCGGAGCAAGATCCCGCTCTAAAAATGTTAAATCCGTCGTTGGAAGAACAAATTGACAGGTTGATAAAAGAAGCTTGTCAAAAGAGCCGGGACAATCATAGCCGCGAAATGGCCATTTATGAAAAGGCCAGAACGCAGCGTCCCAGTCAGCAATCTGCGGAGAAGGAAGACTATAATGCTCTTCATCCCCGGCCCACTATATGTTCTCGCAAAAGGGGAAAATCCCAAAATAGAGGCAAAAACAAGGCAAAGAACGCAAACAGCGTTCGAAAACAACAAAGTGGATCCAAGACGCCATGAAATCGAGAAAAACTCGGTTGGAGCCCGTCCTTTATAAAGAAGATGGGTCGAGAATACTCTTTCCCTCAAGATAAGATAAGGAAAATATTCAACTTTGTCATGAAGCACCAAATGATGACACTTTCGGAGTCTTGGCACCCCGAACAAATAAGCGAGGTCCATCATTCGGATTATTGCTCCTATCACCAAGTAGTAGGTCATCCCCTTGAAGACCGCTTCACCTTCAAAGACTGGGTAGAAGACCAGTATCAACAAGGCAGGTTCGCTTTATCCGACAGCTGGAGAGTCACACGCCTCCCCTCCCCCCCCCCCCCCGCAAAAGCATGAGCCAAAAAGGACCTATACCGTCAGGATAGGACTGGCTCAACATCAAGAATGGAAGCGAACTCATACTTGCCATATGATAACACTCTCAAAAGAGGGAGGGCACAAGAATATGGATAACTTCCACAGGTGCTTCGCAAATGAAGATGAGGAAGGCATGATCTCAGAGTTTCCACCAGCACCAAAAAAGTTGGAAGATGTGATACATACCACGGCGGACAACCTAAGAAAAATTTAATTAGAGACGGATAATGATCTGAGACCAACGTTCGTCAATGAACTGCTATCTGAAAAGCAGGTGGCCACATTAAAAGACGTGCTTATGCAGTATAAAGATTGCTTCGCCTAGAACTACTCTGAAATGTCGGGTCTAGATCCAAAGGTGGCAGTACATAAACTGGCTATATCGCCATGTGTAAAGCCAATCAAATAGGTGCCAAGAAGGAGGCGACTCGAACTTGAGATGAGTATCAACGATGAAGTCAAGAAACTAATCGACTCCGGTTTCATTCAAGAAGTTCAATACCCTGACTGGATTTCCAACATCATTCCAGTGATGAAGAAAAATGGGACGGTGCACATCTGTGTGGACTTTCTGGATCTCAACAAAGCTTGCCCGAAGGATAATTTTCCAGTACCTGTTACCGAGCTGATGATTGATAACACGTCTATCCATGAGGTCTTTTATTTCATGGATGGATCTTCAGGATACAACGAAATAAAAATGCTTCCAGAAGACCATAAGCATAACGCATTCCGCACCTTACTGGGCATATTCTGTTATAAGGTGATGCCCTTCTATTTGAAGAATGCTAGCGCTACCTACCAGAGCGCTATGACAAAGATCTTTGATGACCTCATACATGAGATCGTCGAATGCTACATCAACGTCCTTATGGTAAAGAGCAAATCTCACGAGGAACATTGGGAATATCTAAAAATAGTGTTCCACCTTCTTCAGAAGTATAATCTGAAGATGAATCATCTAAAATGTGCGTTTGGAGTTTCCTCAGGCAAATTCCTAGGATTCATCATATGTCACCGGGGTATCGAAATCGACCCTTCAAAGATCAAGGCGATTATGAAAATGCCCACGCCAAGAACCCTCAAACAACTGCGGTCTCTCCATGGAAAGCTCGCATATTTCCGGCAGTTCATAGCTAACCTATCCGGGAAATGCCGTCCCTACAGTCATTTGGTGAAGAAGGGGACCCCGCTCGTCTGGGATCAAATGTGCCTAAACACACTGGACGAAATCAAGCAATACCTGCAAAATCCACCGGTATTAATCGCTCCGGTTAAGGGAAAACCCTTATCCTCTATACACAGCCCTTGTAGGTTCTCTAGGCTCATTGTGGGCACAAGAGAACGACCACGGAAAGGAGAGAACTCTGTACTATTTGAGTCGAGTTCTCCTGGGGGCAGAAAAGAACTATTCCCCTATCGAAAATCATTGCCTGGATATGATCTTCGCAATAACAAAGCTCAGACATTACGCCTTGGCACATGAGGTTCATATCATATCAAAGGTGGATCCTCTCAAATATCTGATGTCAATGACCATTCTAACAGGAAGCCTTGCCAAGTGGGCCCTCCTCCTAATGGTGTTCTCGGTAACGTATCGACCCCTTGAAGCAGTGAAAGGTCAGACCATCGCCGCTTTCTCGCGGAGCATCCGATACCAGCCGACTCCCCCTTGAATTATGAGTTACCAGATGAACATGCGTTCGAAGCAATCGAAGAAGAGAAAGAAGAAAATGATTCCCAATGGGAACTCTACTCCGATGGAGCATCTTTTATGAAGCACCGAAAGCAAAACACCCCATAATCAAAGCCGGGGTGGGCCTTATCTTCATGACTCCGCAAGGAGGGATATTGCGTTACGCCCTCTCCTTAATAGAGCCAAGGACTAATAACGAGGCTGAATTCGAAGCTTTGATAGCAGGTCTAGAGATTGCTATCGACATGGGAATTAAAGACCTTCTCATATATGGAGACTTCCAGCTGATCGTTAGCCAATTAAATAGTGACTATTAGACATGCAAGTCAGAGCTGATAAACTTTGACGAAAGAGTGAAGCAACTGCTGACTCAAATCCTTTCTACACCTTGGAAAATATACCGTGATCGAAAAACAACAAGGCGGATGCATTGGCCAAATTGGCTAAGGAACTGGCCGATGAAGACATCGATGATGTAAAGATCATTGTGCAAAGCTGCAGGGTTCTCGTGCCAATAGATATGTCTTTGGAAGACCTAATAGAGCCATCTGAAGGAAAAGAAATGACCGAACAAGTAGCCCTTCAAATAGAGTACGAAAAAAGGTCAAGGATTGGAGAGAAGTCTTCATAGACTACTTCAAATCCCAACGAATGCCCAAAAATGCGTCGTCTAGACATCAGCTCATGAAACGAGCTTTGTCTTTCACCTTCGTCAATGATACTCTATATAAGAGCTCGTTCGACTATTTGTGGCTAAGATACCTAAGGCCGGAGGAAGCAAAGAAAGTCATCCAAGAAACTCAAGACAGACTCTGCGGTTCTCATCAAGCCGGGCAAAAGATGAAAATGAAGATAAAAAGAACGGGTTATTATTGGCCCATAATGATTCAAGGCTGCTTTGAATATGCGAAGTAGTCCCACTTGTACCAAATTCATGGGGATTTTATCCACCAACATCCAAATCCGCTACACCCAACAGTGGCTAGCTGGTCGTTCGAAATGTAGGGAACCGATATAATTGGCCCCATTGAACCGGCATCGTCCAAAGGACATCGGTTCATACTGGCAACGACCGACTACTTCTCTAAGTGGGCAGAAGCAGTACCACTAAGGGAGTTGAAGACGGAGAATATCCTCCATTTCTTCAAAACCCATATCATCCATCGGTTTGGAACTCCATGACGGATTATCTCGGATAATGAGCCAGCTTATAGAAGCCATAACAAAAGCCGCTTTGCACAGCAACATAAAATAGATTGGAGATACTCTTCGGTCTATAATTCTCGGGCCAACGGTCTAGCTGAAGCTTTCAACAAGACCTTGATAAAGATTATAAAGAAAACGGTGTCCAGAAACAAAAAAAGTCTGGCATGAAAGGCTGCACGAAACTCTCTGGGCGTACCGAACAATGTTCAAGACGGCCACGAATACAACACCATACACATTGGTATTCGGCACGGAAGCAGTGCTCCCATTGGAAATAGACCTCCTCTCTTTATGAGTAGCAGTTCGATACGAGCTGACAGATAAAGAAAATGCTCATCTCAGGCTCGAGGAGCTCGACGCCCTCGACGAAACTCGCCTTATAGTACAGAAAAACCTGGAGGCATATAAGGCTAGGATGACACGGTCATATGAAAGACTGACCAGGCCGAGAACATTTTGCCAAGGTGAACTTGTACTAGTCACCAAAAGACCAATGATCTCCAATCGTGCAAAACGGAAGAAGTTCGAGCCGAACTATGAAGGCCCATACATCATAGAAAAAGTCTATCAAGGTGGAGCCTACCTGCTCATGGATGCATGGTGAAAGACCCTTCCGGCCGATAAACGGCCGATTCCTCAAAAAATACTATGCTTGAAGCGTCGTGACTTAAGTCAATGATAGATGACGACGCTTGTGTCTGCTCGCTATCTTCCTGAGTTAGAACTCTAAGAGTGGTATCCAAAAAGCTCCGTTGCCTAAAAAATGGCGACAACGGACCGAGATGTCCCTAAATAAACAACGTACCGAGATGTCCCTAAACAAACAATGGACCAAAGTGTCCCTAAACTAATATTCGTCCCCAAAATGGGAATGCTGGACCAAAAAAGTCCTTAAACTAAAACTTCGCATCAAACATGGCAATAATGAACCGAAACGTCTCAAAACTAGTGCGTCAAACAGGGTGCACCGCCCCAAATACAGCGATGTCCTCCCTTGAGATCTATATTGCAATCGAAGTCTCAACGACGGGGGTTGCAACTCAAGTCCTACAGGCTACATAGCTACTCCAGTAATGAAGTTACCCCCAAATCCCACCGGAAAACGGAAGGGCACCTTCGGCGAAACTACTCTCGGGAGTTCTATATATAAAAAACGGTATGTCCACAAGAGAAATGCGCACGAATGAAAACTCGAAAGGGTGTCATGAGTAAAAACAGCAGGACTACTGGCGAGCTTGTGAAAACCCGAAAGGGCGCAATCTCGTTAAAAAAAACAAAAACAAAACCCTACGTGAGATCCTTATCACTCATAAAGAAAATATCACTTAGGAATCCACACGATCCCTAAGGAGAAATCACACTTGCGAGATCCTCACGACTTGTAAGGAGCACCCCCTATGAGACCCTTATGGTTCATAGAATTTAGAAGCCTTAGGCAACAGATCTAAACCTATTGTTCCCCACCGAAAGACGCGACCGGGACGTTGTGACGTCAGGCTTGAAATTCAAGGGCAGATGCTAATTGGTGCTATCCATCCACCTCTCCGAAGATGCCAAGGTGATTTATGGCACCATGTATCGAAGGTTTAAACGGATGCGACCGATATAGCAGACTTCGTCAGATTCCCCCTCGTTTGAGGGGTTTTTGATTGTGGGGACGCTCTTCTATGCAGGCGTAAGCCCCTGCAGTTAATTACATTACCGCATCGCGGTAACAACTTTCTCCTTCTCCGGATGGTCACTTCGTATCGTTTGTGTTTGTTTTGTTTGTGGTTGCCCGTGGATTGTATACGGAGACTAATTTATATTGTCGTCCGTAAAGCGTGGATTAGTCCAAATCCGTATCTTCTTAGATTTGGGTTTTGGTTTGGGTTTAAGGATACATTAGTCTCATTTAAGACTAAGATCAACTTAAATGTTTGTTAAGGATACGTTAGTCTAATTTTAGACTAAGATCAACTTAACATGATCATTTAGATCCAACAAAAGAGCATTTGAACTCTATTGTTTAGTTTAAGGACATTACGGTCGATTACCAGTTTAAGGACATGGTGGTCCATTACCAGTTTAAGGACATGGTGGTCCAGATTATGGACATCGTAGTCTGTGGGTTTAAAGGGACCCCATAGTCCAAGGTTAAGGACATCGTAGTCCGTGGGTTTACAGGGACCCCACAGTCCGAGGTTAAGGACATCGTAGTCCGTGAAGTTTAAGGACATCGTAGTCTATGAGTTTAAGGACCCCACAGTCCGTAGTTTAAAGACATCGTAGTCTATGAAGTTTAAGGACATCGTAGTTAATGAGTTTAAGGACCCCACAGTCCGTGAAATGTGTGGTTGTCGGGACTCGTCACCTCTCTGAGGACGTTGAAGGATTACAACGATAGATATCAGAGGAGTAAAGAGATGTACCCTTGAACCAGTGTGAGTTGGTTGAAAGATCTGTAGTCCAGTTTGGGACTAAGACCTGTTGAATATTCGTGAGCAGATGTGCTCAATTGATATAAGTTGAGGACTTATGGCCAGAATTGGGCTAAGTCCAATAAGATTAAAATGTTTAACATTTTATTGTTCTGAGATGTTGAACATTTGTTTGGGCTTAGCTCTTTTAATAATGCTGAGCATTAGATTCTGACATTTTTTGTCTTGTATTGAATGCATAGCACTCATCAGAACAATGTGTGTTCTGATAGCGCACCACGTGGCGCGCCAGGCGCTTTGCGCCAATTAAAGAGCGCATTGCGCTTCTGCCAAGTAGCGCACACGAAAAGGACACGTGTCGCGCTTAGCGCTAAGCGCCAGTTTATGAGCGCATTGCGCTTTCAGTTTGTGAGCGCGTTGCGCTAGTTCAGTGGCGCACCAGTGCAAGACACGTGGCACGCTTGGCGCTGAGCGCCAGCCCATGAGCGCAGTGTGCTATTTCAGAAGCGCAAATAGCAAGTTGCATACGTGGTTGACACGTGGCGCGTTTTGGCGCAAGTTGTATGTATGTATGTATGTATGTATGTATATAGTGCTAAGCACTTTTATATGGCGTCCACGTGAGGAGCACGTGCGGACCTATCTCATTTATTTTGTTTAGCGCCCATATGTATTTCACGTGAGGCGCTGGGCACTGTCCAATCAGTGCTAAGCACTTAGCCGTTTTGGCTGCGTATGAAGTGCTAAAAACTTTACTCAGCGCTCACGGGTGTTTCACGCGAGGCGCCGGCCCTCTGTTTTAGGCGCCTGTTTGTTTTTCACATGAGGGCCTGGACGCTGTTGGGGAAGCCCATGTAGGAAGCACGTGAGGTGCTAATCCCTTTTCTTTTTTAGAGATTGAATCTCTGTTAATGGCATTTTGACCATTAATGATCACCAAAATCTTTGTTTTGAAGATCTGGGATCGGGTTTTCTTTAAGAACCAAGTTCTTATGTTTTTTTATAGGAATTAAGTTTCTTTTAGGGTTAAACCCTATTTTCAGAGGAATTTAAATTCCTATAGGATAGGTTCTTTTTCTTTTTTCTTTCTTTTTAACCTAGTTCTTTTCTGAATTTTTGATTCTTCAAGAACAAGATTTTCCCGATAAGAATTAAATTCTCAACTCATGGGAGACTTATCTTGTGGATCTCAGATCCAGAGAAAGAACTAAGTTCTTGAGAAGAGTTAAACCATTAAATATGCTATGATAGGTAAAGGAGATGTTTTGATCTCTGTGGTTTCTTTACCTATGGTTTGAGAGGAGGAAGATCTTCTTCTTTCTTGAAAATTCAATTCTCTGTTATTTTGAGAGCTTTATGTATTTTTTTACAGAAGCTTATGAGGGGTTCTCTCTATATGTGCGTCTCTATGTGACTCTTTTGAGACTTGAACTCTCGGGACCTTTATATAGTAGAGGCAAGTTGTTAATTAATTTGAGAAAATCTCTCATTTAAGAGATTCCAATTGATTTAATTGGTCTCAAAATTTGTTCGGCGGATTTTATCCACCGTTGGATGTTTGATCCAGTGATTTTTGTTTCACAGAATATGTTTTCTTGTTTTTTAACAAGATCAGGGAAAATATTTTCCCATATACAGAATTTTATTCTGTCAAACGGTGATTTTTAATCACTATTGAATTTTAATCCAAGGGCTTTCTGGTATACAGAGAGTAATCCTTCTTTGTTTAGAAAGATTAGGGAAATATATTCCCAAAATGGAATTTAATTCTATCATTGGATTTTTGATCCAACTGAGAATATTTTTCTCACTTAGAAAGATTTGGGAGATATTTTCTCCTAATAAAATTTAATTATATTATTTGATGATTTATCATCACCATTGGATCTTTGATCCAATGGCTCTGTTTAACAGAGGGTATCCCGATTTTTAGGGAAATATCCCTATGTAGAATTTAATTCTACTTGATTTTAACCTGAGCACCGGTGCTCACGTGTTGTGCACGTGGGCGCCGCTTAAAAATTTAATTCTTATATATGATAGGCGCTTCTGTGCTTTGCACATTGGCGTCCACGTGATCTTCACGTGCGGCGCCACCATAGGATTTAATCCTAAGGGCTTGGTTCTGGCGCCGACGCCCTCGTGAAGAGCATGTGAGGCGTACCTCATTAAAATTTAATAGAGTTTAGCTCTTTTTATTATATTTAAATATTAGGAGAACAAATGCCCTCGTGTGGAGCACGTGAACCGCCATCCCCACGTCTTATAAATAGGGCCTTTGGCCCTTGAGATGACTGTCGTCTCATCATCTTCCTCCTTGAATTTTTTTCTTTCTTGAGAATTTAATTCTCATTTCAGAGCTTAGATCTCTGCCTACAGAACTCCTTCTGATCAGAGTTAAACTCTGCCAAAAATTTTGGTAAGAATTATGAACAGAACTTAGCTCTTAGAAGACTTTTTTAATGTCCTCTTCTTTTTATTTGGTTTTGGATTTTTAATCCATTAACAGAGATCGGCTCTTTTCTTGAACCGATCTCTTGGAGATCTTTAAAAAAAAAAATTTTTAGTACTCTGCGGGTCTTGAATAATTGATCATTCTTGAGAATCACTGATTCTCTTCTTAGGATTTTACCTTATCATTGATTCTGATCTTTAAGGGTTTTTAGAATTTAATTCTATTATGTTTCCCATCTGTTTCCCATCACAGCGATTTCTGGGATTTAATCCCATTATTGGAGGAATTTAATTCCATCTTTCCTTACAAAGCTCAGCTTTGAATTTTTTTTGGAACTTTTAGGAATTTTATTCCCCTTCCCATTCTTGAGCATTTTCCTTTTTAGGGTTTTAATATCCTCTTTACAGATTTGAATCTGTTGTTATTTTTAACAGAACCCGCTTTTCGAGAATATTAGGAGTTTTTGACTCCACTGTTTAATGGGACTATCCATTTAATGAGAATACTTTTGGATTCTCATAATAGACATATGTCTCATCATTGATGAGCCATCGCCTTGATTTTGTGGGGCCCACTGTTTTTCTTTAGACTGTAGTGATTTTAGTATTTTAATCGCTAACCTTCCACCGATTTTTTTCAGGTAGCATGGCTTCCAGTTCCTTTTTTCCTTATGTTCGTTCGGAGAGTGCTTTTGCCGACGCCCCTACTGATCGTGAAGTCCTTGCTTTAATCCGGGACTATGATTCGGAAGGAAATCCCTTCATCTATGGGGAGCGCGGTATAGCTATATTATCCGGGGTCGGCACAGCTTTACTTATGCGGCGCCATTAGAACCAATCCCTTTGATTCATTATGCTGACCCTCCGCAGGTCGCTTATGCTGAGGAAAGGTCAATTGGACCGCGGAGGGTCGTCTCCAACCTTTCATGGCATCGACACCAGTCTAGCCGCCAATGGCCCTTGATATTTTAAGACGTCGCATGTGCCAAGGTGAAGCACGTCCTCGGGGTCAAGTTTACACAAAAGGAGTGACCCCTCGACATCCGGCTCTGGTTACCTCCAGTGGGCCCGTTATATTTTTTCGGCCAAGAAATCGCTATTGCTGATAACCGGGTTATACCCAGCGGTCTACGCGTCTTTCTTCTATTATCACACTCCTTATGTGTGGTGGGTTAAATCCTTCCTGGAACAGTGGAATATTTCGACCCACACGTTTCTTTTATCGGACCGTGAGGTATCGATTTCGCTGGAAGAATTCGCAGACATTTCCAGGTTGCCCGTTAGAGGGGAGCATTATGAGGAGATACTTCCTCTTGATGAGTATATCTTCGCTACCGAATCAGTAGTCATGGGCCTTACTCCGGAAAATGCTATCTAGCACAAGTTCCCGAGTCTGATCAAAGTATTAAATATCTATGAAAGCTTGTTTTTGGAGTCCGGGGGGCATGGAGTTAGCTTTACGGATTTTGTTTCACGTTTCCTTCGTCTGGAGGTTTTATCGAAGAAGGCTACGAAGTTTGCCAAGCTTGATGATCAGTTCAGGTTTGGCTTGGACAAACTGCCGACTGCAGATGTGGATTTAAAGAAGTTCTTTATTCCGGACACCCCCATCATCCCTTTTGCAGAGATTTCCGCTCCGGACATTGATGAAGAAACGTTTTTTGTGGGCATCATTGGTTTTTGGCTGAGATGGTTTGCACTCCCAATGCATCCTCGATTCATGAGACCGTCTATTTTCTATCCGGCTCATTGTGTTGCGGCAGGGACGCGTATGGCTGTTGGGGTTGCAGGATTGGCCCATTTGCACTATGGCCTAAGTATAGCAGCCGACACCACCCAGCCGGGTTTGAAGCCCGTAAATCTCCCTTTGCATTATTTTACCTCATGGATCAAGATACACGTGTTGGGTACCTTTGGTGTGCATAAAAGACCTAGATTTTATGAAGGGTACAATTTCCCTCGGGTCATGCAATTGGTCAATGCTTCTTCTCCAGACCCAACACAGCGAAAGGCTCGGCGATTGCTTTTGCGTCCGCGCATGGTTGGGAACAGCATGGCCTTTGTTGATAAGGTCCTGACCATTGGTAAAGAACCCTCCAAAGTGGTCCATTCGCTTCATGATATCTTTAAGGATGGGATTTCTGCTTTGAGGGCCCGAGAGATCATGCATCTGTATTCCATCAGGTTTCTTAGTATTCGGGCAAAATGCATCGGTGTTATTCATGAGGTATAACCCACATCGCTTTGCTCAGCAATCCGTCTATAACTAAGGCATTCCTCTCGAAGCATTTCTCGTCAATTCGGTTGCTTTAGAGGAGAGCGTTCGCAGCGCAGTGCACCATTTTATGCGGCTGAACACAAGGTCTTATTTTCTGATTTCTGAGCCGAGTCATATTCCGAAAGCCTCAAATGCTTACATAGCCTGGTACCAGCATGCGATGGGCACTTTTATCAAAGAAGAAAGGAGGATGCTCCTTGATCACAAGGATTCTGCCCCGGCCAGTAATCCCGCGGTCCTACTTAAACGACGAGCAGTTGTTCGTCCTTCCTTGAGAGAGAGTGACGCAGTTGTAGTTCCGCGAGCCTTTCCAATAGTGTCGACGAATAAGCTACGATCGGACATAAGTTCTCCTGGTGATGTGATGACTACAGCGTCTCCTGAGTCGGGTATTGGCTCAGAAATCGGGACTCGCAGTCCCAAGAGGCCTGTAAAGCGCAAGCTCCTATCGTCAAGTGTTGCTGCCGGTTCTCAGAAGAAGAAAAATCCATGTTTTTGGCTGACGTTGTATTTGGTCAGGAACTTCAAGCTCCGTATAGCGAAGGCTTGTCCGAATACAGCACCAACGACAGTCTGTTTGAAGTTTCTACTGATGAGAATGCCGCAACTAATTTTTAAGCTGCTATTGAGGATTCTGAGCGATTAGCTCGTGAGCAAGCGGCGTTTGCTTCTCTTGTGGCATCAGGTATATCTCATTCATACTCTTTTGTATATCTTAGAGTTTGTTACGCTTCATTAACGCTCTTTTCTCAACAGACATCTCCACTGAAGAGGCTCTTTTGGCATCCCTCAAAACATTCGAGGAAGAGGAGAGGTTTCGTGCTTTTATGGGCCTCGGTATGATTCGTTTTGTGAAGCCTTTAAAATATTTTGCTCATTTTATTCACACCCTAACTCCATTTTTTATTACAGGAACCACCGCAGCTTGTGTCGTTCCGAGTGTGATACTGTCTTTAGGTGGTGGAGTCTTTCGGGGCTTCCTACCGGGTGTCACGCCCCGCTTCCCAGAGTACGCTAAGATGGGCACGTGACATAGCCAACCATGCTACCTGTGGGTAGGAAGTATCCATCCACAGTCACATTACGGCTGTCGTGATATCAAGAATCAAAAAAAGAACTATCTAGCATGTCCATAAGCCAAAATAAAATGAGTCAAGAATAATAATAATGCGGAAGCAAAAGATCCAATACAAAATAACTGGAATGTGTGTCCCATAATGCGGGCTCACATCAGGAATAAAATGCAGAAAGTAAAAGAACTAACTACTACTGGATCCTCACTGCTCAGCCTGCTGGCTGAAGTACTCCTGCTCGGACTGCAGCAAAGGTACGGAATCTGGGTCATGCAAAACCCAGACGTCAGCGCGTCATGTCATCAAGTAATAAAGTATAAACAGGGTAACAAGCAATGCAAATATAATCATGAATGGTAAAGAAGGAGTAACAGCAATATACACCAAGGCAGTGAAGGGTAGTGTGCAGTGAGTAAACTAAACTGGTCTATTGGGTTATCTACTCTCAAGTCTTTGAAATCAATTTGATGAATCATCGATGTAACTCAATAGTATCCCGTGCATGCCCGGGATCACGGTGAAGATTCTCGGGCTGAAACCGAGACATGCCGCTAGGCACTAAAGGAAAAGGGTAAAGATGAATGATGTCCATGGCATCATCCCAAGGCTGGCCTAACCTCTAAAAGGTAATGGATAATGATGGATGATGTCAGCAGTATCATCCCAAGGCTGGCCCAGCCTCTAAAACTGGTCGGTAAAGGTAGCACACTGTCGAGTTACAAGTCAGGTTTCATCATTGATTTCACCATGCCCCCAAGTTATAGGTATTCAAGTCAGGTATTTAAGTAATCAAGAACAAATGCCAACACAGGAGCAGGTAGGTGCAGGTTTGTCTGGATAGACAACAGGAACGGTCCGTAAGGACTACATGTCAGGTTTATTGGCATTAGACACAAGATCAGATAACAGGTCAAGTTATGGTACATCAGGTCAAGTCAAGTAGTGTACGGTACCATGTCGGGTCAAGTAGTATGTGTGTAGTAAGTCATGTCAGGGTGTAAAGGATATCATGTGAGTGCTCATAATCAACTGACAAAAATCATGGTTGTAAATAAACAAGCATGGGTATCAATAACACAATAAATTGGCACATATAATAGGTTAAGCAATATGTGCAGATTAAACTACTTAGCTGTACGGTCATCAGTTTGTGTTTTAAGAGATGGTTTCAGTATTATATGGATACAATATGACAGATATGAATGTTAAAAAAATCAAGTTAATAAGTATTGAGTAATCTAGGGATGCGATGACATGTATAATATGTTCAATGGATGCAATTGTAACTAAACCGGTTAAAGATGCACACGGATGTCCGATAGGTTAATACTAGAGAAAAATGGTATCATGGCTATAAAACAATTGTGATCATGTGGTCTAACATATACATGTGATTACTAGATATAAACAACTAGATGCAACAATTAAGTTTCAAGTTCTAGATCAGAAAATATGTATACGGAACGTTATGCGGTTAACTTGAAATTCAAGACTTTCGATTCTATCTAGAGATTTAATAGGAGAATAGATAAATTAGTATAAGAATATTTTGAATAGCATGTAGCAAGTTTCACTTGCCTCGACAGGTCGCGATACGGAAAACGGAACGTTACGCGTCGGCGGGGAAAAGTCGCGACGCGCGCACGGTACACGGAAAGAACCCAAACGACAAACAGTGGAGTCACACGGGTCGGAGGTCCTTGCTGGGTCATCAGGAATCGTCGCCGGCACGGTCGGATCCCGGCGAACCAGAAAACAGCGACTACAAGAAACAATACTTTTAACAAGAAAAGAAAAGAAGGCAAGGAAAAGAACAGAGGAGGAATGAGGGTACTATAGCATACAGGGTTTACAGAGGAGGTGCTGTGGTGGCGGCGAGACCAACCGTGGCGAGATCGATGGGGCTCTGACGATGAACAGAGACACCTCCCTTCAAGAAAACAGAACAGAAACTTTACAGAAAAGAATGTGAAGAAGAAGAAGAGAAGAATGAGAGGGAGAAGAGGCGCTTACTGGGGTGTGCACAAGGCTAAGGGCACGGGGACGAGGTCACCGTCGGCGGCTGGAAGTGGGGGTGGCCGTGACGAGTGGGTGCGCAGGTTCTCGGCTGCTCGGGAGAGAAGGAAATGAGGAAGAAGAGAAGTTGGAGGCGACTGCGACGAGGGTGAAGGGCGACGAGGCTTGTGCGGGCGTCGTCGGCACTAGGCAGAGGCGAGGGACGGCGGCTAGGGTTTATTAGGCGATGGGTTTTCTTTGAGGAAGAAAAGAAAAATATATAAGGGGAGAGAGAGAGAAATACGCGGGGAGAGAGAGAGAGGAGATTCAAGAGGAGAGAGAAGAGGAGAGAGATAGAGAGGAAGAGAGAGATCGAGAGGAGAGAGGAAGCGGAGAGGAGACATAAAATTGTCCTCTATCGAGGGAGTGAGAGAGAGAAAGAGAAAGAGAAGGTGAGAGAGAGGGAGATAGGCGTGGGGCCCAGGGGAGAATGGGGGATCGCGATTGGCTGGGGAAAAATGTTTTGGAAAATTTGATAAAGATTTTTAAAGATAGAATTGTTCTGTATGCTGGGGAAAGAAATAGGTTGGGAAAAAATATGATAGATTTTTATAAAGATTTTCTTAGTATTCAGAGGAGATCCTTCAGTTGGAAAAAGATTTCTACGCTAAATATTTTTCTCAAGCTGGTAAAATTAAGTTAGGTATAATTTAAAATATTAGATTATTCAAATTTGGCGGGATATAAAATGATTCAGAAATGCGCCCGGATCGGGTCTAAAAACTTGGATTTGAAACTCGAAAATTATTGGCAGGTTCCAAAAATTAAAATGAAGGATTTTGTAATGAAAAGCATACCCCCAAGAACGGACGCACGTACGTGCGCATAGTCGTCCAACCACGTCCATTTCACTGAACGGGACGAGAACACGATGCAAGGACGCTACCACAGGGTTAGGGGTATCAAGAAGGCCATGACAAGTATATTTTAAATGACTTAAAAGGTTATATGCAAGAATATTAAATATTAGCGTAATCTATAATTAGGAACACAACGAGCTCAAGTAAACGGGTCGGATATTAAAGTAAATTACCACTCAAAATCAAACATGATAAATGAACTAGATACCATAAACCATATACGATAACTGGAATTGGTATAACTGGACTCGGTTGTTACACCGGGTAGGGGGTGCGGAGGATATTCTTCCCTTGATGGCACCTACGGAACCTGTAGGGATTCGGCGCCCGCGCCGCGGAGGTTGCGGCCGAGGCGGAAGAGAAAACAAAAACTTTTTGCGGGCGCCGGACGCGCAAAACCCAGAATTCGATCCAAACACCCTAAACTAGAAAACTAAAAGATGTAAGGTTTAAAGAAATACAATCTTTGTCGCGTGTCCACCCAATTATGGAAGACCTCTCCAAGCCTATAGCCGTCGGGATCGCGCTTAAGAATTGACCACTCTCGCTGAAGACGATCCACCCAAGGGACCACGGAGGAGGCTCTAACCGATGATCCAAAGTCGCTAGGTTTGGATGGCCGGTGATGTAGGAATACTCCACTAAATTTTTCTCTTTAGGATCTTTCTCAAAAATTGGAGCAAGAAGGAAAAGGAGAAGATGAAGCATAAACCATGAGCTATGGAGCTCAAGTCAAGAAGAAGATGAATCATCAAGTCTTTTGTAAAAAGGAATGGATACAAAAAAAAATGAACCTTGCACCAATAGTGCAACCAAATGAAAATACATTTAAAAAACCAAGCCAAGCCTTTCTACTATGTAGCACCCATGCTTTATTGTCTCCAACTTGCCACTTCATTTTCCTTTTAATTTTCTAAATAGAAAATTAAATATGAGGTATCCATCTTCTAGAAGTATTGCCGTATAAATACGGAATACTTCACCTGGTATATGTATCGCTACATATACGCGTATCTGTATAAAAATACGGATAGCACCAAAGAGAGAAAATAAATAGTGAACAATAATACTAAAATATATGTAGCGAAATACATATATAAATTATTAAATCAAAACATGATTTAATAATCTGACTTAATCCAAAGCCGGCTAGTATTATCAACTGTCTGATTAAAGTCTGTATACCGCATACATATATTTGATCAGACCCCTGCATGTACCACCGTACGGCTCTTACATCTTTCGCCTGAACCAGGAAAACCCCTAAAGATTCGACAATACGCTGGCAGTGGGTTTAACCACAAGCACGTCAGCGGCACTAGCTGTACGTAACGGCTACCTTGACAGTTGTCGAAAGGGGGTCAACAATCAAGTGCGTCCTTACCCTACTGAGCTGTTAGTTATATGTATGCCCTAGAGGCCATTACTATACATATGATGTATATTATAGTGGATGCTTGGACATATATAGGGAGGACTTTCTTGCTCGACATGATAGTATGCTATCTGGTTACCCTTTACCTTAACGTGTATACTGATTATCTCTCTGTTACATATTGGTAAAGCCCTTAGGATGTGTATTTGACTACCTGGACTATGATGCGGATCATCCTAGTGGGGACATGGTAGTCCATAAGTACATCCTTCAAGGTCCCTAGTCGTGGGTATATCGAGACGGGGCATCGATATACTAGAGTAGACTAGCGTATACCTTCTCGACCCATACAGATGGGCGATGGATGATCCCATATCCATTGGTGTTTGACATCAGAGATGATATACGGGTGCTCAGTGGAGACTGGGTACACTGGACGGACTCGCCGAGAACTCCCAGATGGTATTATACCTTACGTCAGATGGTAGTTCTCTGGTGACACTAGTACAGGTTAGTCTGTAGACCCGAGATCGTCATAGAGTCTTGTGTGATTCCCACTGTGCTTTGATTTCCACCTTACCACGTCCAAGAGGGCGTGCAAAACGGTGGTTTTTTGGTACAGTTGATTCGTGTCAAAAACTATTTCTAAACCGCAATCAAGAACGGCGTCGCTTTGCAGCTAGCCGGTGAGTACGGGTCGGTCCACAGGGATTTTGTGAATCTCCTAGTCGCGCTAACGAGTTAATTCCGAAGGGTGTTCGGATTGATTATTAAATCTAAAAACTAAATTAATCTATATCTAAGTCTTGCTAGGGTTAGGCCTAGGTTAAGTTTGGAAAGTCTATAAATCTCACCGCTTTCTATACCCATATGAAGATCTAATTAGGTGTTATGGTAAATATTAATAAAAGGGATTAGGATTATTGGGAAGATTGTTCTTCCTCTAGATCCTTGTCCTTCCTTTCTTAATCTTTACCCTAACCTCCATGGAAAGCCTTAAAATCCGGGCCTTTAGACTACGGTATCACCGCTACCTCGTGGGTAGAGTGCCGTAGGGAGTGGAATAAGAAGGTATGCATGGAGTTCTATGAAAATATATGACGGGCAAGAAAGGGGATGAGAGATCTTCGTCTCTCAAACCTTCCCCAGATCTAACCCTAACAAGCGAGGAGACTACTCACTCATTAGGGAATTGAAATACATTTATGTAGGGCAGAGAATAAAAGATTAACTACGGCAAGGAATTAAATTTATTTAGGGCACGAATAGAAAATTAACCTAGGGCAGAAAATAAAGAACTTACAAAAAATGATGCTCTCCAAAAGAATGATGAAATTTATTAATGAAGGGAGGTATAGCCTTTACAATGATTTAGAGTTCCTATTTATAGAGGATAGGAAACCCTAGGTTACAATTGATTCGCATGTCTACATTTACCAAAATATCCTTAGGAAGACCTAGTCAAACTAGACTTCAAGATTTGGTAAAATTCTATGTCTGGAAATTTTGGAACTGATTCTGGGCTTCTTGGGCTTTCTATTTCTTTGGATCTTTATTCAATTTGGCTTCTCTATTTCTTCCAGATCTCCAGTGAACAATTGCAGTGGACTTTTAACCGTTTACTTTGTAATCTTGGACCTTGCATTGCCTTGTACTTTGTGAATTTTATCTTTGATGTAGGCTTGATCAAGAGTGTTCTGTTTGTTGGTCAAAGTCCACTTTTGCATTGTCTTTTCATCGTTTTCACTGTTTTCGCTCCAAGAACCTGTAACCTGTAATATGTAGCAGACATGCGTCAAAAGCACCTGTTTATTTATAAAAAGAATAAAAATGGGGAATATAATAATACAATATAATGGTGTGAACAAATACCCCCAAACTTATGTTTTGCTCGTTCTCGAGCAAACTTATTTTTATTCACTAAAATCTAACCTAACCGCACTTTCGCAGGGAGACGCGATTGCACTGAGCTCGTGCAACAAGCCGTTAAACCTCTAGGTGTCCCTAGTAGGAGGAGTGTTGTCTCCTGAGGGTTTTCAGCGGATACTACCCACAAAATCCTATCAATTCGGCTTTTCGAATTTTGTTCTCCAATTAGGTTTTCTAACAAGGAATTCTATTATCGTCGACTCGTAAATTATCCACCCTTATTCTTCACACTTCCTCATCATTTAACTTAAGATTATATATGTTCTATAGAATTATTTAGTTTTCGGCATCTCTTAAGTTTTCCTTCTAGGGTTCCATCTCCACTTAGGAATTTCTATCAACTCTACTAAAGATACAAGTTCTATTCTTCATTCTTTTCTCTCATCTAAACTCCAATCACATATCCCCACGTGTATGTATAAGTTACCCCTACACTTGGAAATTCAAATCAAGCAATCATACTCTCGTCCGTTGTCCAAAGCACTTCTTAATTGGTGAATTTTTAATTGAATTTTGCTTACACATCCTTCATGTGACCGTTAATATTTCTTGAGGTACCAACGATCGATTACAAGATGTGTTTGCACATTAAAGCATAATTCCTAGTCTTGCAACACCCAAGGCTTTAGCAGTGACTCCCAAACCAGTTGGTCTAAGGCACTAGGTGATGAAGCACCACGCTAAATATTTTTCTATTTTTGCAGCCTTAAGTAATCACAAAAACCAGTATTCATTTTTTTATTCTTTATTCACTTTTTTTTTCTTTTATTTTCATTGTACTAAGGACTTTAAACAAGAGCATTTCAAGGTCTCCTCTACTATTCCAAGTTTCAAGGTGCGTGATTGTGCAAATTGTAGGGTATACGTTTTCAGAATCTAGACTTAAGCTAGGAACTATTTTTCAAACTTATACTCTAATAAGAACATCAATACTCTTCCCTTGTTTCGACTTAGCCCAAGAAGTGAACCCAAAATTTGCCTATTTCTAAATAAACTACAAGGCATATACTTTCTACCGTTAAACTTTAAGGAAGGTTATTTTTAGGATTTTTAATTTACAAAGTCTAAGATCTAGTTGTTCCTAGTCAGTTAACCTATTTGTCAAACTCTAGTCAAATAAGCCAAAATTGAATACAACAGTTTTTATAATTTTTGAAAATTTTCAATTTTTATGGGTTTTCAAATAAGTATGCAAATGCAAAAATATGTACAAATGAATGGGAAGGAAAAAAACGTACCGAGCATACCCCCAAACTTGAACTTGACAGTGTCCTCACTGTCATGCTAAACCAAGAGGGTCAAAATTGTCGGCACTCCCCTGTTTATTTATTTACAATTTTTTTTATTTTTTTATGTTTTGAATTTTTTTTATAGAAAAAGAAAACAAAAATATATATACATATATACAACAAGGTTCCCCCCAAACATAAGCTTGGCCTTACACAAGCCAAAGGTTAGCACCAACCATTCAAAAATTTTATCGTGGTAATGGTAGAGTTGGTGCAAGAATGGAGTGGAAAGAAAAGAGATGAGAAGCACACGAGACCGTGTGGAGGTAGAAACGGGATACAGTCTCGGTGGGGGAGACCGTGAGTACGGGTCACATGGAGGCAATGAGCGATAGGAGGGGTTTCGTCTCTCCCGGTATTGGGGGTTGATGTTGCGCAATGCTCGATTGGCCATAACAGGGAAGTCCCTGGCCAGGGCTGGTTTAGAGATATACTGGTAAGTGTTACCAGTAGTTTCTCGACCTGTTATGCGCCTTATATCAGCATGACTTATCGGTTATTGGGGTCTGACGTTTACCACCCCTAGAACTGATATGCGACATATCAGACGAGGAGACCGGACTGTACGGTAGTGTCACTGTCAGGCTTTTTGCAGGAGTTGGAGCGGGCTTGCTTGCTGATCTTCTGATCGCTCAATACCCGGTTAGCCGTTATGTCCAGCTAGTACCGCTGACGGCTTGTGGGTGCTTGATATTATCATCATCTACTGCCGGCGTATTGACGAGTCTTTAGAGTCCTACATAGAGGTTGTACTGGCTCAGGCAAAATGAGATAGGAGCGCATATGTGATATGTGCGGGACCGAGAATAATGCGTGTATGTGATACCGTATTCTATTCTCGCGATGATTGTATCGATTGGTTGTATGCGATATAACCTAGTTATCGACTCAAGGATTGATTCGATAAGTCGATACATTGATATTAGTCGGTTATATGCGATATGACCGGATCGTTAAATCAAGTGTTGATTTAATGATTTAATGTATAATTATATATTTGATATATTATTTTACATTAACTAGTATTCGTTCACTTTAGGGTTTTTCTCACATGAGCACAACTTTAATGTATATATGATATATATTAAAATTGTGTTTTCATTTTGTATCATGTTTGATGATACACTAGACATGGGTGTGCAAGATATACACCATTCTATTCTAAATGATGGTTTATATTTATTTAAAGTAATTACAAATTAGTGGAATTTCTTTCATAAGCATGAAGCTTGTAGAAGCTTGTGATTGCTTTGAAGAAGTCTACTAGTTTTGTTTTACTTTAGATTTTGTTGACCTAACCATTTAGACTTAGCCATGGTTATGTCTCACCATGAGTTAGTATATGATACTCACTCACCATGGTTAGCTTTCTAACTTGATCATTATCCTCTTCTCTTTCCTTTTGGAGATCATCTTCTTCTTGATTCATAAAGGAAAAGCTTGCTAGGGTTTGATCTTAAGTGAGAAATATTGTGAGAAATGAAAATCCAAAGAGTACCCATTTCCTATCTCACCATCCTCTACTAGACTAGCACTTTAGTTTAGGGTGTTTGCTTCACTAATTTTATGGTTAGTGAGGTAGAAGCTTGAGTCCGTATTCCCTCGACGTAGATCATCTTCGGCATCGAAGACTTTAAGCGATCCCGTTGCAATTTCTCATGGAGCCGTCTGAGAGTCCGGAAATTGGATGATCGCAGCGAAGGGACTACATCAAGGAGCTTAAGAAGTGAAGGACCGATCTACAAAGGTTGTATTTCGTATTCACTTAGGGTTAAAGTGTTTAGCTTGCATAGTTTTCGCCTAATCTCTAGTTAACGATCTTGTTTTGGGTTATTCGGCATATAAAATTTTAATTTTGGCATGGTCGATGCCTTGTAGAGCTTCATTAGTGTGCCTAGTGTAAGTCCACGTTGCCTATCCAGGTGCTTGCGGGGAGGCGGAAACGTTATGAAAAATTTGATTTTTACAACACTAGACAACATGGACTTGCTAAAAGAGGGATCTTTGCTAAACAAAACTAACTAACAAAGCTAAAGGAGTTAGCTACTCGGTTAAGGGGTTATACCTAGGTCTTCAAGTCCTTCTTTTCTTGCTCTTTGGAGTGAAAGAAAGGGATCTCCTTGTTGCCTTCTCCTGTCGAAGAAAGATCCACCCGAGGGCCTCAACCTTTGGCTTCAACTTCGAACTAGAAGTAACTAAGATGCTTGGAGTGCTAATCCTAGAACCTTAGAAAGTGTAGAGAGTATTTTAGAAGGATTTATCTCAAGCTCAAGGGATTCTCAACTCATGAGAGGGGAGAGCTAGAGAGAGAGGAAGAGGAGGAGAGAGAATGAGAATGATAGAATGAGAAGAAATAAACCATTCTTCTCACATATATGTGTGAATTATGAAAATAGATAATTAGCTAAATATAATTGTCATGGTTTAATCAAGAAATGACCATTATCATTTCATATTAAATGCTTTTTGCTAGAATCAAAGAGCATCTTTCTTATGGAATGATTATGGTCAAGTTCTCAACCTAGGTCAACAAGTCAAATAAAGTCAAATGGTCAACAACCCTAACCATGCACAATTATAATTAACTAATATCAATAAATCATATTTCACACATAACCATTAGGGTTAAGAAAATGACAATGGTAATCAACCCTAATGAAAGTCCTCTGCCTCTCCCTCGGTCAACTGTGCATACACACCCGTATCCGTGTTCCGAGGAACACGAATACAATGAGATAAAACCAATCCCAAATCATATACTAGAATCCGGCTTAAACCAAAACCCGCTAGTATAAGCTGTCCGGACACAAAACATGCACAAGTGCGCGAATGTGAATGGCCACCGTCGCAAAACCATGCGACCTCTACTCATTTTGCCTAAAGGCGAACAACCCTCTGTGTGGGACTCTAAAGACTCGACACTACGCTGGCAGTGGGTTTAACCATAGACCGCAAGCGGCACTAGCTGTACGTAACGGTCCCCAGGTAGATGCCGATAAGAAGATTGACGAGGTAAACCCATCTGAACTCCTACTGAGCCTGAATGTGACAGTCTCCATACAATCCGGTCTGTTCGTCTGATAACATCGCATGGCGGGCCTACGGGGGCGGTAAAACGTCAGTCCCCTAATAGCGGTACAAGTCGTGTCGGAGTGTAGCCCAGAACACCCTGAGATAACACTGGAAACCTACCAGTATATTTCGCTTGCCCTGACCAGGGACTACTTATGTAATGGCTCTCCTAGACACAGCGCGATGCCAACCCCCAATACTGGGAGAGACGAATCATGTCTAACCGTCACTGCCTCCAAGTGCTTCGGGACTGCACCCAACTACTACCTGTTTGCACGACTCCTTTGAGCCGTGGTAGGGCAGTAATCAAAGTACAGTGGGAACACACTTGAGGCGAAGTGACAGTGTCAAGTCAGCGGACTAAGCTGTACTCATGTCACCTGGGAACTGATAACTGACGATAGGTATAATACCAACCAACAGTTCCCGACGAGTCCTGTCCAGTGTACTCGTAACCCAACGAGCACCCGCATACTATCTCAAGTACGACGTACTGACGGCTGTGGGACAGGCCGTCTCCCGTGATGGGATGAGAAGCGCATACGCTAGTCTACTTCGGAGTATCGATGCCCTGTCTCGATAATCCCACGACCAGGGACGTGTAAATAAGGATGTGCTTGTAAATCACCCAGCCCCCACGAGTGTGACTGCCATCACAACGCTGGTAATCAAGCAAAGATCCTAAGTGCTCCACTAATGCGTATAGGTGATATAATAAAAGAAACACATGTACACATTAAAGCAGAGACAAACCAAGTAGCATACTACCATTTCGAGCAAAATTGTCTATACAACTGTGAATATCCCAAGCTTCCATCAAGTAATATACATACTAGTATGATACAGTAATGGCCTCAAGGGCATATACACTAACACCTAGTAACCCTACAGTGGTATCAGAGCCTAGCTAGAGAATTAGGCGATGTGTTTACGATGTTAAAACTCCGATCGAACCCCGACGTGTCAAAGTTAACCCCCTCTCTATAATTTTTTTCAAAATTGGGATTTTTCTGAATTAAAAATATCTAAAAAATTCAGCAGGGTTTTCTAAGCTTTACTGTGAAATTCGATGACGTAATCCCTACATCACGCCGCGGAACCGCGGCTATACCCTGCTTGGGCCGCGGATCCGCGGCCGTACAGTGCGATTATGTCATGTTTTTTGTACAGTAATTCTTATTTCTGTGATTTGAATTTTATGGGTATTTTTAACCTGGCTCAAGTGTTGAGTATTCTGGGGTTTATTTTGTAATCGTCGGTTCGATCGGAAAATTTAATTTCGTTGTGTTTTCCGGATATTTAGAAAGTATCAAAAAGTTCGAACGGATATCAATAACTCACTTTTTCCCGACCCGGAAAAATTCCAGGTGTTGGATTTTTCCGTTGTTTGAGAACGTCTAGATCGTGCAAGTTACGCAATGGACCCTCTAGAAGACAACAAACCTTAACTCGATTATGTGGCCGTCTTGAACTGCCTTTTGAACCTTAGGGTTTGGGGCAGTACGGCGTGCCACATGTGAGGCGTTGGCTTGACCCTTCTACGGCTGGACCGTTGGTACTGTGGCATATGATGGATGTTTTTAAACTCCCCTCAAGTGTTGAGAACCATTTGGGAAAACTTGGGTGTTTGATTATTCGATCGGAAAGTTTGACATTTTCTATTTATCCGGAATGTGATACAATAATTGGAATCCACATGTAGTTATGAGATAACTAATTTGGATTATAAACATAGCAGTTTAGTCTCAATTGATCGATTGCCACGGAATTTTGATGCGATCAAAAGTCCGTCGCAATCACGTAGCGTACGCGGATACTCGCCGGGTAAACTTAATAGACAGCCATGCCCCATAGCCCCGACCAAGTGACTGTAGGAGAACCCCGTCGCCAAAAGCATCCGTTCGAGTGCTCTCGGCAGCGGTGTTCCGCCTTAGTACACTTCGTCGACGGTATCGGGGGTGCGACCATCTACTAAAGTTTGCGACGAGCATTCGATCAAATATCGGGAATCTTGTTGAACTGCCCGACTACATATTGAAAAGTGTTTTCGATATGGAGACTAAAATGCGGGGTTTATAACTGTTAGGCATGCGATGTCTAAGGAGGTTGCGGATTCCAACTGTTGTAGTTTTGCACTTTCTTTTCTTCGACCGTAAGTGTAATATGTGATATCGCCGGTTTTGTTGCTACATGTCAACGACAATTGGGATGCGCATATTTACTTACGTTGATGACATGTGATGTTATGTGTTGCTGGAAATGTTATATTGGATCGTCGCGTTTTGAATAGCCGGGGGTTTTATGTGAGATGAGAGTTTTTATTTTCATTCATGTAAATTTAATTGTATGTAATATTCTTTTATTGGGGCACTTCCGGGTTGAGGTTGTTGTCACCATTTGTATATTATTTACTTTTTCGCACTAGGATAGACCCAAGGAGGAGAGCACAAGTAACCGGGTTCTAGAGTCCAGTGGGAGACCAACTCGAGGAGTCGAGTCCGGGTCTCCTAACTCTAGAAATGGTAGGGTTGCTTGCGGCTCTCGTAGGGGTCTAGGGGTGTGGGTTTGGCTATTCATCGCGACCGTGGAATCCGTGTTTTATTGAGGCTCAAAATAAAACACGGACGTCTTAGTATATTCAATGTTTTATATGTTTCTTCTGCTGCGATATCTGTGATGTGATCATTTGATGTTCTGTGATAGATACTATATATAGTATATATGATATATTATATAGACGTTACTTATGTTTTACACCCGCGCTAGCCCTGCCCCGCTCTGCCGTTAGTTACCTAACCTAACGGTGCATGATGGGATATCGAGGCGAATGCGGATGGCATAAGTGTGCGTCGTATTTATCTGTGATGTTTAGGTGTTTAAATGATGGGACTTCATTAATATAATTAATGAAAGAAAAAGAAACCTAAAAGATGTTGTGGAATCGAATTTTCAAAAATAGGTAGCTACAGTTCTTGCTTTGCATCGCGGTGTTCCTTGTAGAACATCCTGCACTTTATTCGACGAGGAAAGGGCCGACGATCCCTTCACCGGGAGTGACCCCTTTAGCAATAACTGGAAGATGCTATAACACTCGGTTTGTCTTTTGATTGCTTTTGGAGTTTTTGCTTTGCACAGTGATATATATGATATATCCTGCACCTCATTCGACGAGGAAAGGGCCGACGATCCCTTCACCGGGAGTGACCCCTTTAGCAAAACTAGAAAAAGCCTAAAAAACACTCCATTTTAAAATCATTTGATTCTACAACGATATCAAGTTCATTACGCAATAGGTTTTCAGAAAAACCTGTCGTAGCCCTCCGTCATTTCAGATAAGTAGTAGTTAGTATCCGTGCTGCGTTTGTTGGCCTTTGTCAAGGCGTAGTGTGCGGTAGCTGACTAGTGCTTATCTGCTTATGCATATGATGCAGATTGGGTTAGGGTAGTCGTACGATCTTGTTGGCCTTTATCAAGGGTCGTGCAGGTGGGTTTAATTCAATCATGAAATGACGGGTTGAACTTGACTAGCATCCTATGGTTTGTTGGCCTTTGTCAAGGGCATAGGAGGTTAGGGGCAAAATTATCGGGAATTTCAAGTGTTGAAATTTGCAATGAGATTGCATACCTTCTATGAGATAGTTGGATCCCGATACCCACTGCGAGTAATTGTTACTCCTAGGAGCGTTTTACACATTACAATTAGCCGATCAAGTAGGTGTCTAGAAAGGTGTCAACATGGTTACGCCTCTGGCAAAACGAGATTTACATTAATTAGGTTCGTGCGAAAGCATGGGGGGCCTCCCTCAAAGTACCGACACTGGTCTGGCTGAAAGATTGGCGAACTTGTAGCGTGTAATTAATCCTGGCTAGTCTTTCCTTTTAGGGTTTGAAGGAAGATTTGATAAAAACAGTGGGAGCCATCCTGATTAGATAAAATAATAACCAATTCTGATCTTGCAAGAGCGCACGCTGAGTGTTTTCTTCTCTCTCTCTCCAGGTAGCGACCATATCACGTCTTAATCAAGATAACAAAACGGATGTATTGACCGAACCCGCTTGTTATACTGAGCTGGGGAACGTTGGTCCCGCTCCAACTTATAATTGTTATAAGACAGAGCAGGAATTTGGGGAATACCAGATTTCCCGTGCCGCCCAAAGGAAGAAAGTGCATGATGATGCATCATCTTCGGGTGTGTTCATTACAGAAAACTGTTTCTCAGTATCCTTTACGTCCTGGGTATGTGATACCGGATCAGGATCCCACATATGTAATTTGTTACATGATCTACAGATAGGTAGAGAACTGAGAACGGGCGATAAGTTTCATGAGACAGAAAACGGTGCAAGTGTTGCAGCCAAGTCTGTTGGTCACTATCACCTAGTATTACCAGAATACATTGATTCTGAATGAATGTTATTAGATTCCGAACATGATATACAAAATCATATCAGTCTTTTTATTAGTAAAGAAAGAATATAATTTTGTATTGTTGGATAATGTTTTAAACATTTCCTATATCAAAAGTTGATCGGTTCAGGCACGTTATCTAAAAGCATTGACGTTCTAAATCAAACTACATTTCTTAGTATACAGAATACACACAAGAGGAAGAGTTCAGAAATGAACGGATCCTTCTTGAGGTTTTGTAGACTAGGTCATATCAATGCGACCCGACTAGCTAAAGTTACATATAGATGCATATTTAAATTAGTTTGAATTTACATCTTGTGAAACTTGCCGGTCATGTCACAGAGATAAGATGACCACAGCTCTGTTTATTGGAAACAGAGAAAGAGTTAGTGAACTCTTGGGATGATACATGTTGATGTATGAAGGTCCCCTCTCTACACATGCCAAGACCGGTTCTTTTTACTTCATTACATTCTCTGATAATCTCTCAAGATTCAGACATATGTTCCTGTTGAAACACAAGTCCGAACCTTTTGAGATATTCACAGAATATAATTTGGAAGTAGAGAACCAAAACGGGTATAAGCATTATGTCCTTTGATGCGATCAAGGAGGAGAATACTTGAGCACGGAATTCCTGGATTATTCTAAAGGAGAATGATATTCTCTCTCAGCATTACTCCTCCATATACACCACAGCATGTCGGTGTATCGGGGCGGAGCAATCACACCCTATATGATAAGGTGTGCTCTATGATGAGTACTACTGAGTTACCTATTTCCTTATGGGAGTTATGCACTTATGAAGTTGCATACCTATTGAATGGCGTTCCAACCAAATCAGATGCCTACCACTCCATATGAGATATGGAAAGGGAAGAGCCCATATCTTAAGTTTGTTAAGATTTGGGGTTGTCCAGCCTATGTCTAAAAGCATAATCCGGACAAGCTCGAGGCAAAGTCAGTTCTGTAGAAGTTTGTTGGATATCCCAAGCAATTGCAAGGGAATATCTTCTACCTAACCGAGGAACAAAAGATGTTTTGTTTCTCAGCATGCCACATTTGTGATAGGGAATTTCTTGTGGAAAAATTAGTGGTCATGAGGTAGAACTAGAAGCAGTTCCAGCTATGCAAACTACAGCAGATGATTTGGTAGAACCGAAGGATTCAATAGTAACCAACGAACCTCAGCCTCTCCGCCGATCTAGTAGGGTTCCTCACCCACCTGAGAGATACTTTGGTTTCTCTATGACAGTGGGAGCAAGGATTGCATCATGAGATGATGACCCAACTAGTTTCGAGCTGGCCATCAGGAGTGGGACTCTATAAGAATGGCTGGATGCTTAGCAATCTGAGATGGAATCCTTATACACCAACAAAGTATGGACTTTGGTTGCTTTATCTTAAGGGTTAAATCCCCATCAGGAGCAAGTATATCTTGAGAAGATTACTTGGTGTACATGGAAAAGTTGAGACTTTCAAAGCTAGACTTGTTAAAGGTTTGCATCATTGACCAGGTATGGATTATGCTGAAACCTTTTCTAAGTAGCTATGCTTAAGACCATCCAGATCCTACTTGCCACGGCTACATACCATAACTGCGACATCTGGCGGTTGGGTGCCATGACTGCTTTTCTAAATGATGTTTTAGAAGAGAGCGTCTATAAGTACACAGCCAGAGAGCTTCATAGACAGTGGGAGCAGCGGAAACGTGTGCAAGATATTTTATGTGATAAAACAGGCATCGCGGAGTTGGAACGTCTGTTTTGATGTGGTAGTCAAAGAGTTTGACTTCATCAAAATGGTAGATGAACCTTGTATATACAAAAAGGTAGTAGGGAGTATGGTGGTGATCCTCATAGAGGTCGTGGATGACATACTCTTGATAAGGAAGAGGTTTCCTATGCTACGCTCGGTCAATCTCCGCTTATCACAAGAATTCTCCATATAGGATCAAAATGATACCTACTAAATCCTGGTTTTTAGATCTATGAGATAGATCTAGTTGGATGTTAGGATACTCACTAATTGAAGTGAGATGGTATCAATCGATCCTAGGGAGAATCACTGGAAGGGTTCCAGGGTGATAAGGACGACTGAATGTCAGTCACAGGCATTGTCTTTACCCTCAGTAAAGGGATGGTATGTTGGAAGAGTTCCAAGCTAAATACCGTGAAATACTAGACGATTAAAGGTAAGATACATCGTTACCAAAGATACTACCAAAGAGCAAGTCTGGGTGTATATTAGTTCATGAGATGAACTTCGTTCCTACCATTGTGAGACAATGGAGTTGTGGCTTATGCCTAGGAACGCCCGTCCCATCAGTGATCCAGACATATTCTGAGGCAGTGTCACCTGATCATGGAGATGGTTGATCTCCAGAGGATCGAGGTCAGGAGAGTAGACTCAGAGGACAACACGGTGGATCCACTCACAAAGGCCTTTTCCCAGAGAGAGACAATTATGGGATGGTTGAGTATGAGATACTACAACCACTGTTATCAGATGGCCCTAGTGCAAGTGGGAGATTGCTAGTTATATGTATGCCCTAGAGGCCATTACTATACATATGATGTATATTGTAGTGGATACTTGGACATATATAGGGAGGACTTTTTTGCTCGACATGATAGTATGCTATCTGGTTACCCTTTACCTTAACGTGTACACTGATTGTCTCTCTGTTACATGTTGGTAAAGCCCTTAGGATGTGTACTTGACTACCTGGACTATGATGCGGATCATGCTAGTAGGGACATGGTAGTCCATAAGTACATCCTTCAAGGTCCTTAGTCGTGGGTATATCGAGACGAGGCATCGATATACCAGAGTAGACTAGCGTATACCTTCTCGACCCAT
Organism: Agapanthus africanus; assembly: GCA_030015575.1. Lineage (NCBI taxonomy): Eukaryota > Viridiplantae > Streptophyta > Magnoliopsida > Asparagales > Amaryllidaceae > Agapanthus > Agapanthus africanus. The sequence goes on along the minus strand of CM057345.1, from coordinate 539,628,018 downwards.
ACAGATGGGCGATGGATGATCCCATATCCATTGGTGTTTGACATCAGAGATGATATACGGGTGCTCAGTGGAGACTAGGTACACTGGACGGACTCGCCGAGAACTCCCAGATGGTATTATACCTTACGTCAGATGGCAGTTCTCTGGTGACACTGGTACAGGTTAGTCTGTAGACCCGATATCGTCATAGAGTCTTGTGTGATTCCCACTGTACTTTGATTTCCACCTTACCACGTACAAGAGGGCATGCAAAACGGTGGTTTTTGGGTACAGTCCCGAGTCACATGGAGGCAATGAGCGATAGGAGGGGTTTCGTCTCTTCCGGTATTGGGGGTTGATGTTGCGCTATGCTCGATTGGCCATAACAGGGAAGTCCCTGGCCAGGGCTGGTTTAGAGATATACTGGTAAGTGTTACCAGTAGTTTCTCGACCCGATATGCGCCTCATATCAGCATGACTTATCGGTTATTGGGGTCTGACATTTACCACCCCTAGAACTGATATGCGACATATCAGACGAGGAGACCGGACTGTACGGTAGTGTCACTGTCAGGCTTTTTGCAGGAGTTGGAGCGGGCTTGCTTGCTGATCTTCTGATCGCTCAATACCCGGGTAGCCGTTACGTCCAGCTAGTACCGCTGACGGCTTGTGGGTGCTTGATATGATCATCATCTACTGCCGGCGTATTGACGAGTCTTTAGAGTCCTACATAGAGGTTGTACTGGCTCAGGCAAAACGAGATAGGGGCGCATATGTGATATGTGCGGGACCGAGAATAATGCGTGTATGTGATACCGTATTCTATTCTCGCGATGATTGTATCGATTCGTTGTATGCGATATAACCTAGTTATCGAATCAAGGACTGATTCGATAAGTCGATACATTGATATTAGTCGGTTATATGCGATATGACCGGATCGTTAAATCAAGTGTTGATTTAATGATTTAATGTATAATTATATATTTGATATATTATTTTACATTAACTAGTATTCGTTCACTTTAGGGTTTTTCTCACATGAGCACAACTTTAATGTATATATGATATATATTAAAATTGTGTTTTCATTTTGTATCATGTTTGATGATACACTAAACATGGGTGTGCAAGACATACACTATTCTATTCTAAATGATGGTTTATATTTATTTAAAGTAATTACAAATTAGTGAAATTTCTTTCATAAGCATGAAGCTTGTAGAAGCTTGTGGTTGCTTTGAAGAAGTCCACTAGTTTTGTTTTACTTTAGATTTTGTTGACCTAACCATTTAGACTTAGCCATGGTTATGTCTCACTATGAATTAGTATATGATACTCACTCACCATGGTTAGCTTTCTAACTTGATCATTATCCTCTTCTCTTTCCTTTTGGAGATCATCTTCTTCTTGATTCATAAAGGAAAAGCTTGCTAGGGTTTGATCTTAAGTGAGAAATATTGTGAGAAATGAAAATCCAAAGAGTACCCATTTCCTATCTCACCATCCTCTACTAGACTAGCACTTTAGTTTAGGGTGTTTGCTTCACTAATTCTATGGTTAGTGAGGTAGAAGCTTGAGTCCGTATTCCCTCGACGTAGATCATCTTCGGCATCGAAGACTTCAAGCGATCCCATTGCAATTTCTCATGGAGCCGTCTGAGAGTCCGGAAATTGGATGATCGCAGCGAAGGGACTACATCAAGGAGTTTAAGAAGTGAAGGACCTATCTACAAAGGTTGTATTTCGTATTCACTTACGGTTAAAGTGTTTAGCTTGCATAGTTTTCGCCTAATCTCTATTTAACGATCTTGTTTAGGGTTATTCGGCATATAAAATTTTAATTTTGGCATGGTCGATGCCTTGTAGAGCTTCATTAGTGTGCCTAGTAACCCTACATGAGCCTGAATGTAACAATCTCCGTATAGTCCGGTCTCTTCGTCAAAGAGTATTGCATATTGGGTCTAGGGGGTGGATAGCGTCTGACCCCTACTAACCCGATAAGTCCTGTCTGAGTCAAGCTCATCACCAACTGAGATATTACTGATCAACTATCAGTAAATCTCCCCTACCGTGGCCATAGATTTCTGGTGATAGCCAACCAAACACAGCATGACATCGACTCCTAATACCAGGAGTGACAAATCCCTGACAGTCGACCACTACCTCCATGTGGCTCGGGACTGTACCCAACTAAAACCTGTTTCCATGACTCCTTTGAGCCCTGGTAGGGTAGTAATCAAAGTACAGTGAGAACTCACACGAGACAAATGACGACTTCAGGTCAAAAGACTAACCTGTACTCATGCCACTTGAGAACTTCCATATGATGATAGGTAAAATACCATCTAGAAGTTCTCGATGAGTCCGTCCAGTGTACTCACCTCCAGTGAGCACCTATATACTATCTTAGGTGACATAACACCAATGGCTTGTGAGACCGGCCATCTCCCCTCGTTGGGGTCTCGAAACGTATACACTAGTCTATTTCGGAATATCGATGCCCAGTCTCGATACTCCCACGACTAGGGACATTTAAGAATGTGCTTATAGGCTACCCAGCTCTCATGTATATAATCTCTATCATAATGCTGGTAGTCAAGCAAGAATCCTACGGGCTTCATCATTATGTATTAGCGATACGCAATAACAAGTAAAACGTGTACATATCAATGATAAGGACAAACCAGATAATATACTATCATTTCGAGTAAGATTGTTCTACCGGTATAGGTTCTCCCTCAATTATCATAATCGCGTGCCTGCAATTACAATAATTACCTTGAGGGCACTATATCCAACAATCTCCCACTTGCACTTAAGGTCAATTATTGCGGTATCGCGTACCCACAGCTCTTGTGCTACCGAATACCCAACTTCTCTACTAATCAGTTTCTCAAATCTCGTTTGAGGAACATCCGTGCTCGAGAAATAGTCTCAGTGAGTGGATCCGCTATAATGTTTCAACTTCATCTCTCTATATCTCAACTTTGCAGAGATGAACAATCTCCCAATCTGAGCGATACCCCACCTTAAGAATTTTTCTGGATACCTGATGGGACCAAATTTATCAATGAGCAACACTTATCCAACAAACTTCTTGGGCTGTATCTTCTGTTGAGTTATAACCGGCATTCTATACCATGATTACCTCAGTATCCTTATTGGAACACTATCCAATACACTGATCCTCAGAAGAGGCTAATCTCATAACTTGACAGCATCTCTGTCATCCAGGTCATCTTGGAAGCCTTAATCGATAACCGCCTCCCAGAGGAGGCTGCCGTTATCTTATACTAAGAACATCCTCTTATGTTCTTTACTACTTCCTTTTGTTTCTCAAGGATTGGATTAGTATCTGCTTATTTCATCCAGTGCAAAAGCAATATCTGGTGCTTTACAAGACTTTGCATGATTGACTCAATTGCCTAAGCAAATGATATGTCATTCATGCCTGCCCCTCTCTCCATCAGTCTAGAAGACATCCTTTTTAGAGAGGGTGACTGCATCACTTGCGGGTACACTACCACACCAGGAGTCGTCCATTCTAAAATACTTTTAGAATGCTGTCTAAGTACCCGATTTGGGAAACTTCCCAAATCTAGATCTAAAACCATAGATCTTGTCACCAAAACTCTTGATATACTATCCATATCCAACATGAAGAAAACACTGTGTGATAAGCAAATTCTGACTGATTGTAGTATAGGAACATCTCTTCCTATCTGGAGTATGTCATTCAAATCCAGGACAGTACTCCCCTACATCTTTCTTACTAGGTTTGTCTTTTGTTTTGATGAAGTCAATCACCTTGATTGTTACATCAAAATAGACGATCTGTCTTCGCTATCCTTGCTTTAGTCTACGAATAGACATAAGCATTTTGCACACCTTCCGCTGCTCCTACTGACTACGATAACCCTCTGGCAGAGTCAAGTACACGTGCACTTCCAAAATCTCATTTGGAAAGACAATATTTTCATTCACCTGCCAGATATCATAGCCATGAACTGCATCAGCGCCAAGACATATCCATATGGATTTCAGCATAGACACGGAAGTAAAAGTCACGTCACAAACTACAATGGGTATTTTATAAAAACTCTTTACAACAAGTCTAGGCTTATTAGGTTAGCACCTTTCCACATGCACAGATCTCGAAAGATCTTCTTACTCCTAATGGGTTTTACCCCTTTAGGAGCACCCAGCAAAGTCCAAAATCCATGATTTGCTGAAGTGCGTGGAGTCTATCTTGGGTATGAAATATCTGGTCATCTGGAATTTACCACTTCCTATGACCTGCTGATAATAAGTAGGGGGAATAGTAGTGTTAAGTCATATCCATATGGACTTCGGAATAGACACTGAAGTAAAAGTCACATCACAATCCACAATGGGTATTTGATGAAAACACTTTACAACAAGTCTATCCTTATTAGGTTAGTACCTTTCCACCTGCACAAATCTCGAAAGATCTACCTGCTCCCAATAGGTTTTACCGCGTTCTGGAGCACCCAGCAAAATCCAAAATCCATAATTTGCTGAAGTGCGTGGAGTCCATCTTGGATATGAAGCATCGGTCACCTGGAAGTTTCCACTTCCTATGACCTACTGATAACTAGTAGGTTCATCATCACCATGATGCTGACTTCCCTGTCACCGTCTACGAGAAAACCGAAGTGCCTTTCGGGTGTATGAGGTCACCTACAAAAATCTACGGAGTGGCTAACAGTTTGTCAAGCCCAATTGAATCCTTAGATTCTACTAAATTTTCGGTAACCGTTTGTGGTCCTGGAATTACTTCCAATTTTACCATACTCCTACTAGTTTCTTTCTCAAAAGATACTTTTATAAAAAGGTGGCGAGTCAAGAAAAATATAACTATTGATCTTGAAAATGGTAGAAACAATCTCCTAGCGAATATTTAGGATAATCCACAAACCGCCATTACTGAAGCGTGTCTTGAGTTTTTCCGAATTCTGCTTTTAAACAGAAACCAGATAACTCCATATCTTAACAACCCGAAGATATATAACCATTCTATATCCATATAGAATCAAGGTACTAATTTAGATGGAACCAGATTCAAAAGTTATGCAGCTGTTTCCAGTGCATATTACCTAATGGAAAAAGGCCAATGCAGCATTACTTATCATGGAGCGCGTCCACGGATGAGCAACCTGTAAGAGAATCAAGTTTTCGATATTACTGTGATGGAATACCTAGCATAAGTATCTATATCTTCGATCACCTCGAAGAATTATGATACTTCCAACGTATGATTCTCTAGTTTATTCTTATACCTACAAACTTCTCAAAATCTTTGGACCTTGCATTAATACGAATGCGTGTCTAAAACCAAAGAACTCATAGGTAATCCTAAATGAAGCAAGAGTACCAACCCCTTGTCTCGCAGGACACAGGACAACATACATCTCCATGTATAAGTCCCAAGAGTATACTAACTCAAATTCTGTGTTTCGTAAATAGAAAACTGTATCATGGTTAAGAATGTCTTACACCGTTATTCAATACACCTTACCCTATCCTCAACTGATAAAGGTAAATGTTTATAACCCAATTTTCAAAATATATATCTCACTTTATAAAAATAAAGGTACAGAATTTCATTTTAAAATTTGGTGCATAAAAACAGTTATTCGATACCAAATATTTGCCGTCAAGCAAAAACCAGGTGATTTAATCCAATATCACCAATTACAACGAATTTCGATATTGAGGATCAAATTGCCCATTGCCCATTTTCCAATATTCTGTTCCTACTCACCATCTGTAACACCGTACAGATGTGAGATCCAAAACTGGTAAATACATACCCTGGAGTTAGAATTAATTGGGAAACGGTTCTCTTTTACATGTACACAGAAAAACTGAAACATGAAAATGTTTCACAGGGGATGGTCAAGTATTCATAGTAATTCCTTTTTCATTATCCAGATTCATGACAGTGGTTGCAATTTCTTTTGCCCTCACTTCAGTCCCTTTATATGTCTCTACTTCTTACTTTCTGCACACTGTTCTTGTGCTAACTGATTTTATTCCTTCCCTACCTTTCGGCACCAGCCTGAGATTTGGAATAAGTCTATCCAATAAGCATAACAGGTGTACTCTCCTAATACAAGAAACTCTCGCAACCTGAGAGAAGCTAAAGGGAAGAGACAAACGAATAATCCTATTCAATTTCTTTAGAACCCGTGGCCATTCTCGACTGAAGTAACTTCTTCGAATTCACATGTAACTATACGATGGTCGTTCCAAGCAATATGGATCATCGTAGCGATATGACGTGTTTTGAAGAAATGCAAAGGGTAGAGTAGGAGTGGCGGTGATATATGCGACTTTGTTGTGAATCGAGATAAGCTAAAGCCAAAGGGCGTAAGAAGGTTCGGTCAAATTGATTCATAAGTTTTTAAGGTAAGTCATGGGTCGCTGTACCAGAGAGAGAGAAAAGAAACACTCAACGTGCACTCTATCAAGATCAGATTGGTTATCACTTTATCTGATCAGGATGGATCTCACTGTTTCCTCGAATTCTCCTTCAAACCTAAAAGGAGAACTAGTCCGGATCATTTAAGTGAAAAATCTCCTGAGGGGTCCTAGTCAAGTTCTACCCGTCGTTATCTTAATTGCATTAGACCCATCTGCACGATACCTGACTAAAGATCAAAACTATCGCACGACTGTCCTAACCAATCGCATTACCATGCAACAGAAAAGTATTAAATAGCTACAGAACACTACGCCTCGACTAAAGATCAAAATACGTAGCACAAATACTAAGCAATACTAATCTGAAATGACGGAGGGCTACGGCTGGTTTTTGGCGAAAACCCTTTAACGTAATGAACTTGATATCATTGAAGGAACTCGAGTGGCTTTGAAATGGAGTGGCTTAAGCTCCGCTTTTTAAAACTAGCAACATAAACTTTTGCTTAAGAGAGAACTCCCAGTGAAGGGATCAAGGCTCTTCCCTCATAGAATGAGGTGCGGGATATTCCTAACTGAATACCTCTATGCAAAGCAAAAGAATACGACCATGAGTTTTGAAGAAAACCGAGTAGTTTTAAAATTGGTTTCGACAATATCATTTAGGTTTATTTTTCCTTTCATTATTTAGATAATGCATTTCTATCATTTTATGTTTCCAAGTCGCAACAGAAACAACTAAAATAACATGCTTTTTATATGCCATCCGCATTCGTCATGGGGCCCCGTCATGCACTGTTAGGTTGCTTAATTAATGGCAGAGCGGGGCCTGGACTAGCGCGTATGTATAGAAGCATCTACTATATATATATATATCAACATCACAGGCAGATAATGGTCATCACAACAGATAAAAATGTTCACAAGTATGCGAACAATAATATGGAATAGCGGATAATCTAGGAGCCCCGCGTTTCATTTGAGCCATAAATGAGACACGACGTTCCCCGATCGTGTGGATAGCTAGTGCAATGAAGATCATAAACCCTTATGAGTGCGGCAAGTTACCCGCCAATCCCCGAAGTGAGGCAACCCCAATCAACAAAGTGATTGGGCCACCAACACTTTATGGAATCCGATAACTTGAGAACCCCTCCATGGGTCAACCTATACCCTTCACGAGTGAGGTGAATAGCACACCAATTCTAGAGTAAGGCCCCCCGGTCTCGACGCCATGAGATGCGGGCCCATTGCCCTCTAGAACCCGGCTATTCGAGCACTCCACGTGGGGTAATCCTAGTACAAAAAAGAAAATATATATACAACGACGATATCGACCTCAACCTGGTCGTGCCCCAATAAAAGAATATACAAACTGGCAGAAACGGCAGTCCACATGTCGGACGCTCGCCCGACAATAATAAATATACAAATGAATCGAAATTGTACATCTAACATTGCACACAAGGTTATCCATCACGACAATCCGCAGAAACCATAACCAGATATATATATAACCGCAGAAGCAAGCAACACCAGAATGTGTGCAACCCCATCTATATGAACATATAGCAATTAGACGACGTTCAACAACACATATACAACCTCACAGAAACCGACGATGCAAAAGTTTTGAGTTTTTAAAACTCCCGAATTGTCCCAAAGCTATGACACAAATGGAAATCTGGGACAAATCAAACAATACCAAAAATACTAATTTAAAAAACGCAGCATACATCATGAAAATGAGCTCCAAAGTGAACAGTAAAAAAGGTGAGGCCGGCCAAAATGACATTCTCGCCGGTCCAATCATGATGGAATGTGCTCGTTTTCATTGTGTGTCTCTATCTAGTCAAGAATAAGCTCCTACACATGTTTAAAAAAATTTTAGAGACCAAAAATATTTCGAACAGAAACTGGGTTTTGAAAATGGAGTTTTTGGTTTTGAAACTTGATGTAGGGTTCCTAGGCACACTCATAAGGGTCTACGAGGCATCAACCATGCCCGATTAAAATTTTAGCCGTGCCGAACAACCCGAAGCCGGATCTTTAAACTAGGGTTTAGGCGAAAACTAACATGTTAAACATTTTAACACTAAGTGAAAGGGATTACAACCTTTGTAGATCCGGTCCTTCACTTCATTAGCTCCGTGTAGATGTCCCCATCGCTGCGATCGTGAACTCCGGACTCTAGAGAAGCTCCACAAGAAGAACTAACGTGCTTGCTTCGATGACTTCGAGGCCGAAGATGATCTACGTCGGGGAGACACTAACTCAAGCTATTCCTTCACTAGGTCATAAACTTTGTGAAGAGAACACACTCTACTACATGGCAAGTGGTAGAGGATGAAGAAGTAGGAAGTGGGCTCACTTTAGAATTGATTTTCTCACTCTTTTTCTCATGGCACCATTGGAGCTAGCAAGCTTTTGATGGAGCTTGATGAAGAAGAAGAAGAAGAAGAAAGAATAAAATCATCATATGAATTATTATTCTCTCAATAATGTAACCATGGGTGAGTTAAGCTATCATGCTTAACTCATGTAGAGAATTAACCAAAGCATGAGATTAAGGGTTGGGTTAACTAAATATCCATAAGAATGACAAAAGAGTTGACTTTGTCAATGTTTCCACAAGCTTCATGAAAGCTTAAGAACTTTGACAAAGTCTTTCTCTTTTGTTATTCTTAAGATATAAACAAAACCCTAATCTTTATCCTAATCTTGGTATAAGTCTCATACACCCATCTTTGATGTATCATCAAGCATGATACAATCATATGTACACAAATATATATCACATATACACTTATGCATAATCAAGTGAGAAAATAAATCTTAAGTGAGCTAATACTAGTTAATGTAATGTAATATATCAAATATATAATTATACATTAAATTATTAAATCAACTCTTGATTTAATAACCCGGCTATAACCGATTAATATCATGTGTAACAACTTATCGAATCAACACTTGATCCGATAACCCGGCTATATCGCATATAACCGATCAATGTCACGAATCGCGAGAATAGAATACGGTATCTCATATCGTATTAATCTCGGTCCCGCACATATCACATATGTGCTCCTACTCCGTATCTCTTGAGCCAGGAAACTGTTGGAGATAGTGCCCTCAGAGTCAATTATTGGATCACAGGCACGTGATTGCAATGATTGAGGGAGGACCTATCCTGGTAGGACAGTCTTACTCGAGATGATAGTATGCTATCTGGTTTATCTTTATCATCGTGTACTGCTTTAGGTGACCCTACAGGTCACTATTGCACGTTGATAGAGCCCCTAGGATTCTTGCTTGACTGCCAGCAGTATGAGGGCGATCATATACGTGGGAGCTGGTAGTCTATAAGCACATCCTTAAAAGGTCTCTAGTCGTGAGAGTTTCGAGACAGGGCATCGATACTCCAGAGTAGACTAGTGTATACAGTCGAGACCCCGACGAGGGGCGGTGGCCGGTCTCACAAGCCACTGGTGTCAGTTGGTTTGCCTAAGATGTATACAGGTGCTCATTGGGTTATGAGTACACCGGACAGGACTCGCCGGGAACATGCTAGTTGGTCTTATACCTGACGTCAGATAGCAGTTCCCTGGTGACATGTGTACAGGTTAGTTCATCGACCTGAGGATCGTCATTTGTCTCGGGTGAGTTCCCACTGTACTTTGATTACTACCCTACCATGCTCAAAGGAGACGTGCAAACAGGTTTTAGTTGGGTACAGTCCCGAGCCACATGGAGGCAGTGAGCGGATCTTCGGGGGTTCGTCTCTCCCGGTATTGGGGGTGAGGTCGCGCTGTGTCTAGGAGAGCCAGAACATGAAAAGTCCGTGGACAAGGCAGGAGATTTACTGGTAGGTATTCCAGTAGTATCTCAGGGTGTTCTGGGCTGATCTCTGACACGACTTGTACCGCTTTTGGGGGTCTGACTTTTACCAACCCCCTAGGCCCGCCATGCGATGCTCATAGACGAACGGACCGGACTGTACGGATATTGTCACTGACAGGCTCAGTAGGGTGTCAGGATGAGTTCGCTCATCGACGTCTCTTTTGGTCAATACCTGGTAGCCCGTCACGTATTGGCTTATACCTCTGACGTGCTAGTGGTTAAATCCACAACCAAGGTGTTGACGAGTCTTTAGAGTCCCCCATATTCAGTTGCTCAAGTTTTTGGGCGAAAAGCTGTAGAGGCCGTATGGAGATATAGCAGGGTTCGATCAGATACGTGCGGTATTGCACGGATCAGGATCAAACGGATATTACTAGCCGGATTTGGTTTAAGCCGGATCCTAGTATAGTACAGTGTAGATTTTGTCTCATTGCATTTGTATTCGGTCGGAATACAGATGCGGGTGTGTATACACAGTATCGGGGTTTTCCTGTAATTTATTACGGGACCAGTTTTCTGGAGTTGCCAGTTTGCTTTCCGTTTCGGCCATATTTCTTTGCATCTCTCATTAGCCGAAGATTGGTGGAGGAGGGCTTATTTGCATTTGTGCAAATAAGCATTTGTGGAGGGTGTTCTTTGCATTTTCTTGTGTCATGATGGTTGCACCATCATTTGACTTGCTCACTTCATGATGGTGCATCATTGCATGACTTTTGGTTGTTATGATGATAGTTGGAGTGTGAGGTTGGTTTTGTGATCATTGTTGATTATCACCATTCTCTTGCATTATTCTTATGGCTTATCTCTTGGGATTATTACACACTCACTCCCTCTCTCATTCTCTCCTCTCCCTTCACCATTTGTGGCCGGCCAAGCTTGGAAGGGGGGCTGTCCCATTTTTGGAGAGAGGATTTGGTATCTCATTTGCTTGGAAAAATGATATAGCCATCACAAATGTTCACTTCATCTTATACCTCCACCATATGGCAATTCCATAAACCCCAAATGAGACACAAGTTCCACACTACATTCTACAGCAAATCTTGGGCACGTCGACTCGCCAGCTTCGTGTCCGAGTTGCCTCGGTATAGAGGTGGGAGCCCGTAAAAGAAGCCGGCGACGTGGTGCCCTTCCGGCGACGAGGTGGAGACCGGACATTCCGCAGGAGATCGGGACGACGACGAGAAGACCGGAGGACATGGATCGCTCGGTATATCTCTCTTCCCATCTTGTAGTTAGCTAGGACTAGTTTAATGGCCCGATCCGGATTATAGTGCGCGGTGGTGCCGGTTTGAAAAATTAAAGTAAATCACCGCTTCCGCATTTTGGCCTCGGGATGGAGGCCGGGGCGCCGCCGTGCACTTACAGAAACCACTGTGTAGGACTCTAAAGACTCGTCAATACGCCGGCAGTAGGTGATGATCATATCAAACACCCACAAGCCGCAAGCGGTGTGCTAAATGTAACGGCCACCCGGGTATTGAGCGATCAGAAGATTAACAAGCAAGCCCGCTAGTACTCCTGCGAATCCAATCAGTAACACTCCCGTACAGTCCGGTCTAGTCGTCTGATATGTCGCATATCTCGCCTAGGGGTGGTAAACGTCAGACCCCAGTAGCTCGATAAGTCGTGTCGATATGAGGTCTATAACAGTTCGAGAAACTACTGATAACACTTACCAGTAAACCTCAGCAACCCTGGCCAGGGATTTCTGGTTATAGCCAATCGAACACAGCACAACATCAACTCCCTATACCGGGATAGACGAATCCCCTCGTATCGCTCATTGCTTCCATGTGATTCGGGACTGTACCTAAAAGCCACCTTTTTGCACGCCTTCTTGGACGTGGTATGATGGAAATCAAAGCACAGTGAGAATCACACAAGACTAGTTTAATGGCCCGGACATTCCGCAGGAGATCGGGACGACGACGAGAAGATCGGAGGACACGGAACGCTCTGTATATCTCTCTTCCCATCTTGTAGTTAGCTAGGACTAGTTTAATGGCCCGATCCGGATTATAGTGCGCGGTGGTGCCGGTTTGAAAAATTAAAGTAAATCATCGCTTCCGCATTTTGGCCTCGGGATGGAGGCCGGGGCGCCGTCGTGCACTTACAGTGGTATCAGAGCCTCGCCGTTAACCTAGTCTAGCTTTGCCTAATGTGTTTTACGTTTCCGATCGAACAAAATTCCAAAACCCGTATTTTTCCATGCATCAGTTTTCTGTCGATTTTTTTTCTGGCTCGAAATTTTTTTCAGGTTGTTGAAAAGTGATGTACTGGAAGTTCTAAGCATTCTGGAGAAATTTCATACAGTGATTCAACTATGAGAACGCGGAACCGCGGCCAAACCCCCCTTTGGTCCGCGGTTCCGCCGCACTATGATGTCCTTGCCGTATCAAATTTCTGCAGTTGCTTTCTGGGTTAAAAATAGGGTTTTTGGAATGTTAATTTTTGGGCCCAGATTTCTTCATGTGCTACAGTAGTACTTGGGGGCCCACTTGGTAAATTTTGATCGATCGGATATTTTAAACACATTAGTTCACAGTATTTACATTATATCTGCGACCGTGAATGTCACTTGATCGGTAAATCCTGTCTAACTTCTATAGCCCGGTTAGACGGATTTGCGAACGTGACATTCACGTTGATGTTATGTGTTTTTGCTGTGATCTTGCGGATCGGTCGTGGGCGATAGCCTGAATGCAATGCTAGTACAGATTTTGTTGTATTATGTACATTTGATATTGCGGGGCAAGCGTCCGACATGTGGACTGCCGTCACTGCCTGTTTGTATTATTCTTTTGGGGCATGACCAGGTTGGGTCGATGTACCCGTTGTATGTATATTTTACTTTCTGTACTAGGATTGCCCCGCGGAGGGGTGCACGGATAGCCGGGTTCTAGAGGGCAACGAGCCCGCATCTCATGGCATTGAGACGGAGGGGGCTTCACTCTAGAATTGGCGGGCTATTCGCCGCACTCGTAGGGGGTACAGGTTGACCCAGGAGGAGAGCCCAAGTTATCGGATTCCGTGAAGTGCTGGGTGGTCCATTCACGTTGCTGAAGGGGGCTGCCTCGCTTCAGGTTTTGGCGGGTGACTTTCCACGCCCGTAGGGTTCTAAGATTTTCATTGCACAGGCTATCCACACGACCAGGGGAACGTCGGGTTTCAGCGGCTCTGTGAAACCCGGGGATCCCAGATATCTGTATTGTTCTGTGATGCTGTACATTTCTGTGATGTTGCATTTTATCACGCCTTGAGCGAAATATTATATATTGGTATATATATTAGTAGATGTTGTATATGTTTTGCATCCGCACTAGTCCAGTCCCCGCTCTGTCGTTAGTTAGCTAACCTAACGGGTAATGACGGGACCCAGTGGCGAATGCGGATGGCATATACGTACATCAATATATTTTCGTTCTTTGTGGTATGATCAATTGATGGGAATGCGTTGATTCGGATCAATGCAAGTTAAAACAAACCTAATCTGATGTTGTTGGAACATTTTTCAAAAAGCTGTTATTGCAAGGGCGTTCTCTTTTGTTTTGCATCGTGGTATTCAGTTGGAATATCCTTCTCCTCAGTCGACGAGGCAAGGGCCGAGATCCCTTCACCGGGAGTGACCCCTTGGACAAAAAGTTTGCGTCAGGGCAATAACTTCACTATAGCCGATTACTTTTGCTTTGCATTGTGGTATTCAGTTGGAATATCCTGCACCTCATTCTACGGGGAAAGAGCCGAGATCCCTTCACCTGGAGTGATCTCTTTAGCAAAGGTTTTCGTCACTATATTTTTAAAAGCTATCCGGTTCCTTCAACGATATCAAGTTCATTACGTTAAAGGTTTTCGCCAGAAACCATTCGTAGCCCTCTGTCGTTTCATATGGATAGTCAATAGTATTCAAGCTGTGTTTGTTGGCCATAGTCAAGGCACAGTGTTTGGTAGCTATTGGGTGTTCATATGTAGCATAGATAGATGCGTTGGTTTGGGACAGTCGTATAGCCTTGTTGGCCCTAGTTAAGGGCTTGTACGGGTGGGTTCAAATCAACCTGGACAATGACGGGTAGAACTTGACATGTGACTTATGATTTGTTAGCCATAGTCAAGGTCATAAGAGCATAGGGCAAAAATCACATCGGGAGTTTCTAAAGAAACTGAAACTTGCCAGATATGCGCATACCTTCTGGAGTGTGATGATGTGAGCGGATTTCGTCACATTATCATGCGATGATAGTTGGATCCCGATTCCCACTGTTGAGTTAGTTTACTCCTCGGGTGACCCCGACTAATTCTTCTTTCAGGTTTGGAGGAGAGTTTGACGGTAGAGTGGGAGGTTTCCAAATTAGATAAATTGGTAACCATTCTGATCTAGGTTAGAGTGCACGCTAAGTGTTTCTTTTCTCTCTCTCTTTGGCAGCGACCATTGACCCGACCCTAAACTATGACTCAGAGACCAAAATTAACCGAACCTTCTTAAACACTGGTTTTTGGATTGTCAGAGTTGCAAACGTCATTGCCACTCCTACTTTTACCCTTTTCTCCAGGACATCCCGTATTACTACGAACGTCCACTTCCATTGGACAAAACCATCGTATGGTTATATACAAACTCGAAGGGATTTATTCGAGGATGGTTTCCGGTTCTGGAGAAAACGAATAGCAATATTCAGTTGTCTTTTCCTTTTACCTTCTCTCAGGTTGCGAGTACTCCTTGGTTTAGGAGATAGTACACCTATTACGCAAATTGGATAGTCTTCTTCCAAACCTTAGGCTGGTGCCGACCGGTAGGGAATGAAGAAAACCAATTAGCATAACGATGGTGTGCAGAAGGTATTAAGTTAAGACAAAGAAAGGGATTAGTAAGAGGGCAAAGTAAATTGCAACTGATATTCATGACCAAACCAGGTATTTCATTACCACTCCCACTTCACCTTTGTATTTCTTCAGGACACTCCGTATCACTACGAAGATCCACAATTTATTGGATACTCCATCGTATGGTTATATACGAACTCGAAAGGAACTTGTTCCGGTTCGGGGATGGATTCTGGTTCAGGAGAAATAGGAATAAGGTTTATTCGGTTGTCTTTTATCCTCACCTTCTCTCGTATTGCGAGTGTTCCTAGGATTGGGACAGTACACCTATTATGCTTATTGGATAGTCTTCTTCCAAACCATAGGCTGGTGCCGAACGGTAGGGAAGGAAGAAAACCAATTGGCCTAAAGGGGTGTGCAGAAGATAAGGACTAAAGACATATGAAGGGATTTGGAGAGGTGGCATAGAAATATACGGTTACAGTTGTGAATCTGATAATGGAAGAGGCATTACTAAGAATACCAGGATACCCCATCGAAACATTTCAATGTTTCAGCTTCACTGTGTACTGTTAAAGGAAAACTGATTTCCCGATTAGATACTTACTCCAGGGTATGTATTTACCAGGTATGATTCTCACATCTATATGGTTTTACAGATGATGAGTGGGAGCAAGTTATTGGGAATCTGGTGATCATCCTCATTATATCGGGATTCGTTGTAATCGGTGATATTTGAGGAAGTCACCTGGGTTGTTTGTCGGACGGCAAATATTTGGTTTTGAATATCCGCTGTTATGCACCAATTTCAAATTGATATATCTGTACGTCTATTTTTATAGAGTGAGATATACCTTTTTGAAATTATGTCGATGACATTTACCTATATCAGTTGATGGTTAGGTAACGAGCATTAAACAGCGGTGTAATTCTTCTTAACCATAAGTACAGTTTTCAACCTACGACACACAGGGAGTGAGTTATTAGACTCAAGGGACTTGTACAGATATTGTATATTGTCCAGTGTCCATTAGGACAGAGGGGATGGTCCTCGTACTATATTCAGTTTACTTATGACTTCTCTAGTTCTTAGACAGGTGTTTCATAGAAACACAGAGTCCAAGTTTTGAGAAGTTATAGGTATATGAATAAAGTAGAGAACCAGGTGTTGCAAGTATCGGGATTCTTCAAGGTGATCGAAGATGTAGATACTTGTGTATGGTATTCAGTTGAAAGTAATGGATATTAAGAGAACTTGCTTCTCTTTCAGGTTACTCATAATTGGAAGCATTTCTAAGTTGAGTAACGCTGATCGGCCTCCTTCCATTTAGTTGACATGCACTGGAGACAGCTGCATGATTTGAATCTGGTTCAATTAAATCAGTGCCTCTGGTCCTATATTGGATATAGAACAGTTCGTATCTTAACGATGTTAAGGTACGGGGAGTTGTCTGGCATATACTTAAAACTAGACTCTGGATAACTCAAGGCACGTTTCTGTAATGGCTGTTTGTGGGTTGACCCAGGCTATGATGAGGGTTGACTTTCTACCATATGGAAGATCAATAGTGATATTGTTCTAGACTCGCCACAGTTTTATTAAAAATGGATTTTTTTCAGAAAAACAGTAGTGGGAGTATGGTAGAACTGGAAGTGATTCCAGAACCGCAAACGATTACTGAAGATTTGATAAGAACCTAAAGATTCAATCTAGTTTGACATTCCGTTGGCCACTCCGCAGATACGGTGGGTAACTTCAGGCACCCGAGAGGTACTCCGGTAGCCTCAAGGACGGTGACAGGGAAGTTCTTGTTTACCCACACTTGCCATTGTTGTTGTTCCAGACTGTGAGACCCGGCAGGAGGATGGGTATAGCGTCATTCTAAACTGGCTTTAGAAGTGTACGTGTATATGACTCTGCCAGAGGGTTGTCGTAGTCAGTGGGAGCAGCGGAAGCATTGGTGGACATGTTGCTTATGTCTATTTATAGACTAAAGCAGATATAGCGGAGATAGATCATCAATTTCTGATGTGACAGTCATAGGTTTGACTTCATCAGAATAGGGGATGGATCTGTTGAGAAGGTAGTAGGGTATGTTGTCATGGTATTTGGATGACATACACAGAGTAGGAAAGAAATTCCTATACTACAATCGGTTATACTTTGGTCGTCACACAGTGGTTTCTCCATATGGGACTTGGACATTATATCAGACATACTGGTTACTAGATCTATGGTTTTAGATCTAGATTTAGGTGGTTTCCCAATCAGGGTACTTAGACAACATTCTAAGAGTATTTAGAATGGACGACTCCTGGCACGGTAGTGTATCTGCAGGTGATAGAGTCACCCTCTCTAAAGGTGTCTTACAGACTAAAGGGGAGAGGGATGTGCATGATTGGCAGATCACTTGCTTAGGCAATTGAGTCAATCATGAGATGTCAAGTACCACACCAGATGTTGTTCTTGCACTGGATGCAATAAGTTGACATTGATCTAATCCTGGAGAAACAGTCGGAAGCAGTTTTAGAACATAAGTGGATGTTCTAGGGATATGATAACGACAACCTCATTCGGGAGACAGTTATCATTCCAGGCTTCCAAGGTGACCTGGACGACAAGGAGGTTGTTAGAGTTATAGTTTTCCTTCTGACGAGGGGCAGTATTTTGGACAGGTGGTCCAAGGAAATACTGAGGGAGGCATGGCGCGGGATACTGATTAAGTTCAGTTGACGATACAGTCTAAGAAGTTTGGATTTGGAGTTCATTTATGAGCTAGGTCCCATCAGACATCCAGACACATTCTAAGACAGGTATTGCTCATTTCGGGAGATGGGTTTCTCCGCGAACTTGAGATATAGAGAGACATAGAAAGAAACATCAAAGCGGATCCACTCACTGAGGCTATTCCTCGAACGCAATAGTTTCGCAAACGAGTTTTGTGAGACTGACAAGTAGAGGAGTTGGGTGTTCGGTATCACACGGGCTGTGAGTATGCGACATCGCAATAATTAGCCTTGAGTGCAAGTGGGAGATTGTTGGAGATAGTGCCCTCAGAGTCAATTATTGGATCACAGGCACGTGATTGCAATGATTGAGGGAGGACCTATCCCGGTAGGACAGTCTTACTCGAGATGATAGTATGCTATCTGGTTTATCTTTATCATCGTGTACTGCTTTAGGTGACCCTACAGGTCACTATTGCACGTTGATAGAGCCCCTAGGATTCTTGCTTGACTCCCAGCAGTATGAGGGCGATCATATACGTGGGAGCTGGTAGTCTATAAGCACATCCTTAAAAGGTCTCTAGTCGTGGGAGTTTCGAGACAGGGCATCGATACTCCAGAGTAGACCAGTGTATACAGTCGAGACCCCGACGAGGGGCGGTGGCCGGTCTCACAATCCACTGGTGTCAAATGGTTCACCTAAGATGTATACAGGTGCTCATTGGGTTATGAGTACACCGGACAGGACTCGCCGGGAACATGCTAGTTGGTCTTATACCTGACGTCAGATAGCAGTTCCCTGGTGACATGTGTACAGGTTAGTTCATCGACCTGAGGATCGTCATTTGTCTCGTGTGAGTTCCCACTGTACTTACCCTACCACGCTCAAAGGATACGTGCAAACAGGTTTTAGTTGGGTACAGTCCCGAGCCACATGGAGGCAGTGAGCGGATCTTCGGGGGTTCGTCTCTCCCGGTATTGGGGGTGAGGTCGCGCTGTGTCTAGGAGAGCCAGAACATGAAAAGTTCTTGGCCAAGACAGGAGATTTACTGGTAGGTATTCCAGTAGTATCTCAGGGTGTTCTGGGCTGATCTCTGACACGACTTGTACCGCTTTTGGGGGTCTGACTTTTACCAACCCCCTAGGCCCGCCATGCGATGCTCTTAGATGAACGGACTGGACTGTACGGATATTGTCACTGACAGGCTCAGTAGGGTGTCAGGATGAGTTCGCTCATCGACGTCCCTTTTGGTCAATACCTGGTAGCCCGTCACGTATTGGCTTATACCTCTGACGTGCTAGTGGTTAAATCCACAACCAAGGTGTTGACGAGTCTTTAGAGTCCCCCATATTCAGTTGCTCAAGTTTTCGGGCGAAAAGCTGTAGAGGCCGTATGGAGATATGGCAGGGTTCGATCAGATACGTGCGGTATTGCACGGATCAGGATCGAACGTATATTACTAGCCGGCTTTGGTTTAAGCCGGATCCTAGTATAGTACAGTGTAGATTTTGTCTCATTGCATTTGTATTCGGTCGGGATACAGATGCGGGTGTGTATACGCAGTATCGGGATTTTCCTGTAATATATTACGGGACCAGTTTTCTGGAGTTGCCAGTTTGTTTTCCGTTTCGGCTATATTTCTTTGCATCTCTCATTGGCCGAAGATTGGTGGAGGAGGGCTTATTTGCATTTGTGCAAATAAGCATTTGTGGAGGGTGTTCTTTGCATTTTCTTGTGTCATGATGGTTGCACCATCATTTGACTTGCTCACTTCATGATGGTGCATCATTGCATGACTTTTGGTTGTTATGATGATAGTTGGAGTGTGAGGTTGGTTTTGTGATCATTGTTGATTATCACCATTCTCTTGCATTATTCTTATGGCATATCTCTTGGGATTATTACACACTCACTCCCTCTCTCATTCTCTCCTCTCCCTTCACCATTTGTGGCCGGCCAAGCTTGGAAGGGGGGCTGTCCCATTTTTGGAGAGAGGATTTGGTATCTCATTTGCTTGGAAAAATGATATAGCCATCACAAATGTTCACTTCATCTTATACCTCCACCATATGGCAATTCCATAAACCCCAAATGAGACACAAGTTCCACACTACATTCTACAGTAAATCTTGGGCACGTCGACTCGCCAGCTTCGTGTCCGAGTTGCCTCGGTATAGAGGTGGGAGCCCGTAAAAGAAGCCGGCGACGTGGTGCCCTTCTGGCGACGAGGTGGAGACCGGACATTCCGCAGGAGATCGGGACGACGACAAGAAGACCGGAGGACACGGATCGCTCGGTATATCTCTCTTCCCATCTTGTAGTTAGCTAGGACTAGTTTAATGGCCCGATCCGGATTATAGTGCGCGGTGGTGCCGGTTTGAAAAATTAAAGTAAATCACCGCTTACGCATTTTGGCCTCGGGATGGAGGCCAGGGCGCCGCCGTGCACTTACAGAAACCACTGTGTAGGACTCTAAAGACTCGTCAATACGCCGGCAGTAGGTGATGATCATATCAAACACCCACAAGTCGCAAGCGGTGTGCTAAACGTAACGGCCACCCGGATATTAAGCGATCAGAAGATCAACAAGCAAGCCCACTAGTACTCCTGCGAATCCAATCAGTAACACTCCCGTACAGTCCGGTCTCGTCGTCTGATATGTCGCATATCTCGCCTAGGGGTAGTAAACGTCAGACCCCAGTAGCTCGATAAGTCGTGTCGATATGAGGTCTATAACAGTTCAAGAAACTACTGATAACACTTACCAGTAAACCTCAGCAACCCTGGCCAGGGATTTCTGGTTATAGCCAATCGAACACAGCACAACATCAACTCCCTATACCGGGATAGACGAATCCCCTCGTATCGCTCATTGCCTCCATGTGATTCGGGACTGTACCTAAAAGCCACCTTTTTGCACGCCCTCTTGGACGTGGTATGATGGAAATCAAAGCACAGTGAGAATCACACAAGACTCTATGACGATCTCGGGTCAACAGACTAAGCTGTACCAGTGTCACCAGAGAACTGCCATCTGACGTAAGATATAATACCATCTGGGAGTTCTCGGCGAGTCCGTCCAGTGTACCCAGTCTCCACTGAGCACCCGTACACCATCCTTGATGTCAAACACCGATGGATATTGGATCATCCATCGCCCATCATATGGGTCAAGATGCGTATACGCTAGTCTACTCTGGTGCATCGATACCCTGTCTCGATACACCCACGACTAGGAACAATTATAGGATGTACTCGTCGACTACCATGGCCTCACTAATATGATCTCATCATAGTCCCAGTAGTCGAGTACATATCCTAAGGGCTTTATCAACATGTAACATAGAGACAATCAGAGTACATGTTAAGATAAAGTACAATCAGATAGCATACTATCATGTCGAGCAAGAAAGTCCTCCCTATATATGTCCTAGCATCCACTACAATATACATCGTATGTACAGTAATGGCCTCTATGGCATACATATAACTAACACTTGAAGCAACGTCAAACACTAGTTTGGGGTGTTTGGGTGGCTCTGGTACCATGTTGGGATCCGTTGTCCGCGCCGCGAAGGCAGCGGACAAGGCGAATGCGAAAATAAAAACTTTTTGCGGGCACCAGACGCGCAAAACCAAGAATTCGATCCAAACACCCTAAACTAGAAAACTAAAAGATGCAAGCTTTGAAGAAATACAACTTTTGTCGCGTGTCCACCCAATTGTGGAAGACCCCTCCAAGCTTGTAGCCGTCGGGATCGCGCTTGAGAATTGACCACCCTTGCCAAAGACGATCCACCCGAGGGAACGCGGAGGACGATCTAACCGACGATCCAGAGTCGCTAGGTTTGGATGGCCGGTGATGTAGGAATACTCCACTAAATTTTTCTCTCTGTGATCTTGCTCAAAAATTGGAGCAAGAAGAAGAAGGAGAAGGAGAAGGAGAAGATGAAGCATAAACCATGAGCCATGGAGCTCAAGTCAAGAAGAAGATGAATCATCAAGTCTTTTGTAAGAAGGAATGGCTACAAAAAAAATGAACCATGCACTAATAGTGCAACCAAATGAAAATACATTTTAAAAAACCAAGACATGCCTTTCTACTATGTAGTACCCATGCTTCATTGTCTCCAACTTGCCACCTCATTTTCCTTTTAATTTTCTAAATAGAAAATTAAATACGAGGTGTGCATCTTCTAGAAGTATTGCCGTATAAATATGGAATACTTCACCTGGTATATGTATCGCTACATATACGCGTATTCGTATAAAAATACAGATAGCACCAAAGAGAGAATAAATAGTGACAATAATACTTAAATATATGTAGCGAAATACATATATAAATTATTAAATCAAAACCTAATTTAATAATCCGGCTTAATCCTAAACCAGTTAGTATTATCAACTGTCCGATTAAAAATCCGTATACCGCGTACACGTATTTAATCGGACCCCTGCACGTACCACCGTACGGCTCCTACATCTATCGCCTGAACCGGGAAAACCCTCTGTGTGGGACTCTAAAGAATCGACAATACGCTGGCAGTGGGTTTAACCACAAGCATGTCAGCGGCACTAACTGTACGTAACGGCTACCCAGGCAGTTGTCGAAAGAGGGGTCGACAATCAAGTGCGTCCTTACTCTACTGAGCCTGAATGTGAAAATCTCCATATAGTCCGGTCTCTTCGTCAAAGAGTATTGCATATCGGGTCTAGGGGGTGGATAACGTCAGACCCCTACTAATCCGATAAGTCATGTCTGAGTCAAGCTCATCACCAACAGAGATACTACAGATCAACTATCAGTAAATCTTCCCTACCGTGGCCACGGATTTATGGTGATAGCCAACCGAACACAGCGCGGCATCGACTCCTAATACCAGGAGAGACGAATCCCTGACAGTCGACTACTGCCTCCATATGGCTCGGGACTGTACCCAACCAAACCTGTTTGCACGAATCCTTTGAGCCGTGATAGGATAGTAATCAAAGTACAGTGGGAACTCACACGAGATAAATGATGACTTTAGGTCAAAAGACTAACATGTACTCATGCTACTTGAGAACTTCTATCTGACGATAGGTATAATATCATCTAGAAGTTCTCGGCGAGTCCGTCCAGTGTACTCACCTCCAGTAAGCACCTGTATACTATAGTAGGTGACATAACACTAATGGCTTGTGAGACCGGCCACCGCCCCTCGTTGGGGTCTCGAAACGTGTACACTAGTCTACTCCGGAATATCAATGCCCAGTCTCGATACTCCCATGACTAGGGACATTTAAGGATTTGCTTATAGGCTACCCAGCTCTCACATATATGATCGCCATCATAATGTTGGTAGTCAAGCAAGAATCCTAAAGGCTTCATCATTACGTATTAGAGACACGCAATAACAAGTAAAACGTGTACACATCAATGATAAGACAAACCAGATAGCATACTATCATTTTGAGTAAGATTGTTCTACATGTATAAGTCCTCCCTCAATTATCATAATCGCGTGCCTGCAATTACAATAATTGCCTTGAGGCATTATATCCAACAGAACCTTCAGAGCTACCGTTTACCATTGAGGCCATCCTAAGGCCGCTATAGGAAGCATCGCTAAAGCAGCTGATGATGGACACTGTAGCAGATCCGGAGGCTGAGTCTGATTCTGATAAAGATGTTCCTCTGTCTGTGGTTCTGGAGAGATCTCTTCGTACTGCCAAAGACGAGAAGAAGCGTCGGAAGCATGCAGCGAGGGAGCGTCAGGCTAGCTTGGCCACAGGTGTAGGTTCAAGTGAGATATGACCCCATGATGCACCCATGGAGGACATTCCCCCTGCCTTGTCAACCACTCATAGGCAGATTGCGCATGCAGCTCGTGAAGAGGCTGAGCATTTACTTCAAGGTGAGACAGCGCACGATACTTTAATGAAACTTGGTAGGACTTATTTAATTTTCCAAGTTTCTTTCCATAGCAGTTTATGGGAATTATAACACATTTTTCCTTGAATGATACGGCAGGGACGAGTTTAGGTGTCAGTGCCGTGGGTGAGGTGCCAGTGTCTGGAGATTCTGGGGCGTCGGGCCTTCATTTTGAGTCTGACACTATTCCAGCTGCCACTTCCTCTCGTTGTGGATCCCCAATATCTGCGGGTGATGCTTGGATAACGACGACCTTTATTGATTCAGGATATGAAGGTGCAGACGTTGAATCCGTCTTCCCGATGATGATGGAAGTTGCCATAACTAGTGACGCTCCAGATAGCATTATGGTTTCCGCAACGTCAGGTATCTCCCGTGGTATCTCTTTTGGAACCTCAATCCTGCTAGACACATTCGCTAACATCTCCTTTATTTCTGATATAGGCACGGTAAACTCTGGCGGTCTGCTGATTTAAGAGCCCCCGTCAGCCATCTCCATGACTGTCGTTGTTCCACCTATCTCTTTCGCACCCCCCCCCCCGGGTTTTCTCGGGCCCAGCGACAGAAGGTAAAGATCTTATATTTTCTCATTTCTGTATTGATATTACTCCTTTGATTAATTTCTTACCGTATATTGTTGAAATCTTGTAGGAGTTCTTTTCAACCATCTGTGCCAAATGTTAGCTTCGCACTTCGCTTTCCAGTCAGGACCCGTTCCTTCTTCTGGCGTTGGTTAGTATTGTTAGTGGATGTTGCACACCCTCACAACTCTTGTGAGGAGGCGGAAGTGGCAAACGGAAAATTTCTTGCATGCAACACCCACATAAACCCAAGATCTGTGCTTAAACCTTAACTAGCAAACCCTATCTAGAGTCTTAACTACTATGAAAGGGTTATACCTAAGGAATCGGTTCTTTAGGTCTTCTTTTGGATGCAACTCCTAGGCTCTTTGGATGCTTGAAAGGAACTCGTTCTCCGGTCACCTCTAGTTCGTAGATGATCCACCCGAGAGTTATGAAACAAGCTTCAAACTCTTCTCAAGAGTTAACTAAGAGATCAAGTGTGTTAGAAGTCATCACTTAGATGATGTAGAGATCAAGTGGTGGATTATTTTTTAGCTCTAAGATTTTGATTCATAACACATATGAAGGATAAAGCTAAGAGGAGGAAGAAGGAGATAATGAGGAGAGAGAATGTGAGCGTGATCGATGAAAAAATCAAGCATGGAAAAATGATATGGCTAAAAGAAAATAATTGAAGCATGTATTATTTTTCTCCAAAATAATGCACCATGCTTCAATAGTAACTCTAAATGAATATAAAATTATATAAGCCATTCGTTCATCCATGTTTTGACTCTCTTCAAATTTCACCTCATAATTTCCATTTTCACAAAATAAAAACCATTTATGAGGTGTCCCCTTCTAGAAGGTATTCTTGTACAATTACAAGACTACCTCTCCAGCGTATACCGTATAAGTATACCCGTATCCGAATTCCGAAAAATACGAATACAAATAATCCAATAATATAATACCGGCATCCGGCTTAAACAAAAGCCTACCAGTATTATCGTTCCGATCATTATTCCTGTAACCATTACACGAACATGATTGAAACCCTACCGTAACAACTTACGGCCTCTACATCTTTTGCCTAAACCAGGGAACCCTCTGTGTGGGACTCTAAAGACTCGATAGTACACTGGCAGTGGGTTTAACCACAAGCACGTCAGCGGCACTAGCTGTGTGTAACGGCTACCCAGGTACGTGACGAAAAGGTGGCCGACGAGCGAACTCATCCCAACCCTAACGAGCCTGTAAGCAACACTTACCGTACAGTCCGGTCTCTTCGTCTGATACATCGCATATGAAGTCTAGGGGTGGTAATGTCAGACCCCAGTAACTTTATAACTCATGCTGATTTATGGCCCATAACGGTTCGAGAAACTACTGATAACTCTTATCAGTAAATCTCGACAACCCTAGCTAGGGATTTACTGTTATGGCCGATCAAGCATAGCGCGACATCAACTCCCTATACTGAGAGAGACGAAACCCCTCCTATCGCTCATTGTCTCCATGTGATTCAGGACTGTACCCAACATCCACCTATTTGCATGAATCGGTAGAGTCGTGGTAGGGAGGAAGAAAGCACAGTGGGATCACACAAGACACTATGACGATCTCGGGTCTACAGACTATAAGTATATATACCATCTAAGAGTTCTCGGCGAGTCCTGTTCAGTGTACTCATTCTTCAATGAGCACTTGTGTACAATCTTTGATGTTAAACACCAATGGTTGTGGGATCAACCATCGCCCTCAGGGTCAAGAAATGTACACACTAGTCTACTCTGGTAATATCGATGCCTTGTCTCGATATACACTCGACTAGGAACTATTAAAGGATATGCTTATAGACTGCCCAGGCCCCACTAGTATGATCTACATCATAATCCTGGCAATCAAGCATAATCCTAAGGGCTTCATCAACATATATATAAAGATATGAAATACAACACATCACACGTTAAGATAAAAATAAACCAAATAGCATACTATCATTTAGAGCAAAGATTTTTTCTGTACATATACATGCCTAGCATCCTATACAATACAGGCATCTAGGGCATACATATCTAACAATCTCCCACTTGCACTAAGGCCTATAGTTGGTGCAATAAATACCCACTGTCTACACTAGAACCAGTTGCCGCCGTACCGCATGCCCAACATCTCGAATAGTTTCTCAAACTGGACTTGAGGGATGGCCTTGGTGAATGGATCTGCTGTGTTGTCTTTCGTGTCTACTCTCCGTACCTCGATGTCCTGGCGATCCACTATCTCCCTGATGAGGTGATACCACCTCAAGATATGTCTGAATTTCTGATGGGACCGTGGTTCCTTTGCCAAAGCCATGGCTCCATTGTTATCTCAATACAGAGGTATTGGATTAGCAATGGATGGAACCACCTGAAGTTCAGAAATGAACTTACTCATCCAGACTGCATCTTTTGCGGCATCATTAGCAGCAATATACTCAGCTTCCATCGTGGAGTCAGCGGCGGTATCTAGCTTGGAACTATTCCAACATACCACCCCTCCATTTAGGGTAAATACAAATCCTGAGATGGACTTACTATCATCCTTGTCACTCTGGAAGTTGGAGTCGGTAAAACCCTCCATTTGGAGATCTCCGTTACCATACACCAAGAATATTTCTTTAGTCCTTTGCAAGTACTTCAGAATGTTCTTCACAGCAGTCCAGTGTTTCTTCCCTGAATTGGATTGATACCTGCTTACTGCACTCAGTACATAAGCTACATCTGGGCGAGTACAAAACATCGCATATATTATAGATCCTACCGCCGAAGCGTAGGGTATAATGCTCATGCGAGCCCTTTTCTCATCAGTCTTTGGAGACATCTCTTTAGAAAGGGTGATCCCGTGACAAGCGGGTAAATTACCTTGCTTGGAATCTTCCATACTAAAACTCTTTAGTATGGTGTCTATATATCTCGATTGGGACAATCTCAATAATTTCTTAGATCTATCTCTATAGATCTTAATTCCCAGAATGTACGAGGCATCACCCAGGTCTTTCATGGAGAACCTCTGCGATAAGAATAGTTTGAACGATTGTAGCATAGGAACATCATTTCCTATCAAGAGAATGTCATCCACGTACAATACAAGAAATGTAATAGTACTCTCTACAATTCTTTTATAAATATATGGTTCATCTACATTTTTGATAAAACCAAACTCTTTGATTGTATTATCAAAGTAGATGTTCCATCTTCGTGATGTCTGCTTTAATCCATAGATGGATTTAAGCAACCTGCATGCTTTTCCGCTGCTCCCACTGTCAATGAAGCCTTCTGGCTGATCCATAAAAATACCTTCTTTTAAATCACCATTTAGAAATTCCGTTTTAACATCCATCTGCTAGATCTCATAGTTATAGTGAGCAGCTATAGTAAACAGGAACTGAATGGATTTGAGCATCACGACTGGTGAAAAGGTTTCATCATAGTCCAAGCCTGGTCTTTGACGAAATTCTTTTGCGATCGGCCTAGCTTTATAGGTCTCCACCTGACCATCCACACCGATCTTTCTCTTAAAGACCCATTTGCACCCTATGGGTTTCACTCCAGAAGGTGAAACCTCCAAATCCATACATTTTTGGTGTGCATGGATTCCATTTCGGATCTCATGGCATCCGGCCACTTCACTGAGTCACCACTCGTGACAGCTTGCTGAAAACTAGTAGGGTCATCATCATCCATGTTGCAATCTTCTTTATCACCTTCAACTAGAAAACCGTAGTATCTATCAAGTGTGTGAGAAGTCCAACTAGATCTACGGAGTGACTGAGGTTCGTCACGTTCTATTGAAACCTCAGGTTCAAAAATCATTGGTAATTGTTTATAGATCTAGAATTTCTTCCAGTTCTACCACATTGCCATCAGTATCATTTGTAAAAATTCATTTTCTAAAAACGTGGCATACTGAGAAACAAACACCCTTTGTTCCTCCTTGTGGTAGAAAAGATATCCATACGAATGTTTTGGATATCCAACAAATTTACACAAAACCGATCGTGTCTCGAGTTTGTCCGGATTCTGCTTTTTCATATAAGACGGACAACGCCATATCCTAACTCTTTTAAGAGATGGTCTCTTTCCATACCATATCTCATATGGAGTGGTAGACACGGTTTTGGTCGGAACCCTATTCGCAGTCTCCAATGATTGCTGTTCATACCAGAATATTGCATTTTATACCGCCCATTCTTACGCTCGTTTATTTATAGGCAGGTGCTTTTGATCAGTGTTTGCTACATATTTGCAGAATACTGGTTCTCAACTCTAAACAGTGAAATCCATGGAAAAGTACGACAAATTCCGGATTACTGCCAACAACAGATAAAGCACGGGTCTCCGCTCTCTAACCGTGTGTTGCCACATACCAGTTTAAGGGACAAAATGGCAAATCGATTGTCAAGTCATGCGCAAAGCTCAATGTCAACACAAGATCCAAGAAATCTACGCGGAGCTCGAGGAAATCATGGCAAAAGATCCACATCACATCATCTTTTGTTCTACTAAAATTCTGGAAGAAATGTGAAGAGATTCTGAGAAAAGTCATATACCAAACAGCAGACAACTACAAACCAGGGATCCCCACAAAAGCAAATGGCCCAACTCCCGAGTATGGCCGCGGAACCGCGGCCATGTAGGCTCCTCTCTGTGTCGTGTTTTATTGGCAGTTTGGTCACTTCATTTAGAGGCAGATTCTTGCCCTAGGTTTCCATTTCCCTGCCTATAAATAGCCCAGAACTTGCCAAACCAAGGGTGTTAATTTCTTTAGCCTCTTTTAGTGTAGTTTTGTTCTTCTTCTTCTTCTTCATCTTTCCTCCATGAAAATGTAGTGAGAGCATTGAGTGGATGTTAAATGAAGATGAGAGTTTTTGTATCATTCTTGTTTGTTTAGCTTCCCCTTGAGATTCTTGCTTTCTCTTGATCTTTCAACCTCTTCATTGAGCTTGAAAGTTTAAGGGTTTGTTATTGATCTCAAGGGTTGTATCTTCTTATGGAATTAGTGCTTCATTTCACATGAGTTCTTTACCCTTCTCTTGATCTTGCAACCTCTTGATTGAGCTTGCAAGTTTAAGAGTTGGCTATTGATCCCATACTTGTCTTGAGTTCTAGTTTCTAGTTCTTTTTATTGCTTATTTCTTTCTTGCTTTTTATTACCATGCTTTACCTTCTTGCACTTAAATTCCATGCACTTACTTACTTGTAATCTTTTCTTTTCTTTTGCTCTTTTTGGTTCGTTTTTGTGAATGGTTGTAATTATCGTTGTTAAGAATAAATACGGTATTGTAAGTTAATATTTCTTTGCTCATTTTCTTTTCCCGGTATTTTCCATTGAACTCCGCCCAAACGTTACGCAAGCGCTCCGTTAGGCACCCTACCCTACCAAGGTAATGGTGATTCCTAACCGCGACCGGTTGCGTTCGGTTTGGCCGGAGGCGAAAGCAAGAGACAAGAACGGACGGACAAGGGTAAATAAGCCGAATTCCACGAATACCGTGCTTAAATCCCCTAATCCACGTTGTTGCCGATTGCTCTAGCTTCAATTGGTCAAGACTCGGCTCAAAGGTTTTGAGTACGGATTTCTTTAGCTTACAATTTCTTATCTTTTTCTTAACAACTTTATACTTGCATATAAAACACATAGGTTAGTTTGAACAAACACATACAAATTCTTTATTGACTCGTCTAAAACTCGAACGGACATACAACCATCTCCCTGTGGATCGACCCGTGCTCAACCGGCTAGCTGCATAGCGACACCGTCCTGATCGCGGTTATAACTTTAGAACTTTGAACATCCGACACGCCAAAAGCGTGCGACCAAATGGCGCCGTTGCCGGGGAGACGGTAGCGTATTTTCTTTCTTGTTATTCGGGTTAATATTCTTTTTGTATATATTTATAACAAATAAAAATAAAATCTTTTTGTTTTTTTTTGATCATTTTTGTGGGCAAGAGTGCAAATTTTTGCGGATTTGCAAACTGCGATTGTGGGGAGCAAAGTGTACATTCAAGGTTAAAGTGATTACGAAGTACAGTGCCAAAGATTCGGGTAGTTTGACCCACGCAAACGAACTTTTTCAAGCTTACCGGATTTGATTCAACGGGGGTTTCCTAACCCAAAAACTTAACGGTACGTACTTTACTAACACCTTCTTCTAAAATCCGACGAATCCAATATTCTATTCTCTGCAGGATTCTTTGCAAGTTCGCTAGCAAACGCTAAAAATTGACTAACCCGTATTTGTTGCAGTGCCGTGCTTAAAATAAAAAAACGATTGTTTGATTCTTTATAGAATTTTTATTGAATTGCGCATTGCATACATTAATACGGACTTAAGGGAAAGCGAACCCCACAACATACGGTAAAGGATTTCATCACCTTTTCCGTGGCCCACAAATCACGAACTTGAGCATAACGTTTACCCGCACAAACTTTAAAAGAAACTAGACTTTAAGCCTTAAGGACTTCGCGCTCACTAGGAGAAGTTAACTGTGTTTAGAACCTCGTTTAACGGTATATTGTTTACGTGGTGTCTAGGAAAGTATTAACGGTGAAACCGCCAAAAGAGAAAGGGTTATTTAATTAAGGAACTTCGTGAAAGCGTTGGAAAACCTCCCCTTATCTCTGCACTTACCTGGCCTCGTGATCAGTGTATCTTGAGCCCGTTTCTCGACACAGTTTTTCTTCGACAATCAAGTTCTGGAGCAGGTCTAGTTGACCTAGGAGTACCCTAGAACGATTAGGTGTGTGGTATTTTTGTATCGTGATTGTTTTTGTCCATATTCTTTTTTGTGTGTATATTTCATTCTTTTGTTAATATCTAAAAAAAAAAATTTAAAAAAATCACATTTTCCCCCTCCTTTTCTCTGCCTTTCTTTCTTTCTCTCTTCATATCATGGGTACCCCACCTCGCAAAACTCTTGCCGAACTTTGGTACCCACAACCAGACATTACTTCTTACGGTTCTTGCTTTGGCCGAACATCGAATGATCCCTCCATGCCTAAAGTTTCACTGAAAGATCGCATAGCAGCGTCTAGGACAAACACTTGCACTCCTCAGTCCACTTTGTATCAACCTTTTCAACCTCCCGCACCCGCTTATGTTGATACCCCTTTTGCAAGTCGTCCTTTGTCCATCGCTGAACGTACTGAACAATCTCATAGCCGATCTTTCACTCCTTTCACCACTTCAAATTCTTGGGATCAACACTTCCATTCACCTTCGTATCCAAATGTTGATCCTACCCCTGTCCAGCCATTCAATTCCTACCAGTCCTACCCGACTTTTGCACCTTCCCTAGACATTGCTTTTGAACAGCCATTTGGGAGTTTTCAGTATCCAAACAACTTTGAATCTTTTATTGAAACCCCTTCACAACCCATGTCTAGTCTGGAACAGTCTTTGGAAGACTTTAGGGTAGCGTCGTACCAACAGATGATGGATTTGAATGCGTCCATGGCCGCCCTCATACAACCTAGTGACCCGATAGCTAATTTTCAACTAGCTCCAAATTTTCCAATGTATGAAGAGGCAGTAGGACAGGTTGAGAATTTGAGCGGAGAGAGTGAGCTGTACACCCTTCCAAATCAGACCTACCCGTTTCAATTTGAATCCCACAACTCCAGTTTTGAATGTCTATCTAGTGTTCCAAACGATTCATTGATTAAAGATAAGACAGATAATGAGTTGTGTGACTTTGTAGTGTTTTATTTGCCCGATTGTGAAGGGTCCCTTTCGAGTGAAACCACACCCAATCCTTTTGACCTCTACACCTCCACTCTAAAACCTGAATTGATTAATATCCATGCTTTTGTTGAGGTGTTTGAGAATATTGATTTTCACTTGATTGAGGATATTGACGCCGGGAATATTTTGGATGATGAACCTGTAGATTTGGCAGAGTTTTTCTCTCCAATTCATTATCCCGAGTCATTAACTGTTTTTCCCGAACCCCATATGCGTCTTGATTTTGATGAAATTTGCATGGATAAGCTGAATTTTGAGGAAACTTTTGAGGATATTTTTGAGGATGAACCAGTTTTAATTGATGAGTCGGATTTTCCAATTCATCCTGTTCCTTTCATTGACTGTGTACACCCTCCGGAACCTTTAACTGATAACCTTCCTCAATCACCTACCTCCATCCTTTCCATCGTTCCGACCTTGCAAGAAACCGTCTCACTTTCATTTCATATGTCTGGTTTACCAAGTTCGGCGTACCCATGGTTTCTCACGAATCATGAGGGATTTGACCCCATTACTCGACGGGTTAATAGATTAGCACAATCGCTTTTTACACATCGGTCATCACATATTGTGCTAATTTATTCACTCCATTTTCACCCTCAAATTCATACTCCATTTCTTGTTCCCTTCCGCCATTCTTCTTCGCATATACCGAGACCGTATCCCGCTTCTATCTCCATACGGTCTCGCGTATTCTCCATTTCTTACCTCTCCGCGTTCTTTCACCAACCAGCACATTATAGAGATAAAATCTTTGAATGGTTGGTGCTCTCTTTTGGCCTATGTAAGGCCTGGTATAGTTTGAAACTGTTCTCTTTCCCCCCTAATCCTGAACTTCAACGCTTAACAGTGGAAACACTGTTTTACTTAAGTTTGGGGGGGACCCTTTTGTATATATGTTTTTTTTTTGTTTTGTATATAAATTGTTTTTAGGGAGAGCGCCGACAATTTTGACCCTCTTGGTGTAGCCTGACAGTGAGGGCACTGTCAAGTTTAAGTTTGGGGGTGTGCTCGGTAAGCATTCTTCCTTCACATTCATTTGTATATTTTGCATACCTTAATTAAAAACCCACAAAAATAAAAAAATTTCCAAAAAAATATAAAAACTTTGTCGTCAAGTTAGCTAATAGGGTAACTTAGATCTTTATTCCGAAAGTTTAGTTGATATGATAGAAATAACTAAATTCTAGGCTTAGGAATTGAAAACCCTAAAAATAACCCTCATTCTGTCTAACTTTGGTAAGTATACGTCCTTACAGTTTTTTTTTAGAAATAGGTAATCTTGAGTTCAGTTCTTGAGTTAAGTCAAGATGAAGGGAAAGTATTGAAGCTTTACTGGAGGATAAGTCTGAAAAATAGTTTCTTTTCTTGAGTTCAAATTTAGAAAGTATATACCCTACAAACTGCACTTACACGCACCTTGAAACTTGGGATAGTAGAGGATACCTAGAAATACTCTTGCCTGAAAGCCTAGTATGAAAGAAAAAACGGTATTTAAAGCTAAACACCAAAAGAGCATATTGAAAAATATATCCGGTCTTGAAAAAGAAAAAGAAAAAGAAAAAGATAAAATAGAATAAAGTCAAGACCTGGAAACTGCTATTTCCGCTTTAAAGTTCACACATTCAGTAATCGGTCGTTAGTGCCTCAAGAAGCATTAATAGTCGCATGAAAGGTGTGTGAGCAAATCCGTCCATCCTTAATGAAAAGAAGTAGTATTAGGTATTAGGGCAAGGGTATTATAGCTTGAATTGAATTCTCAAGTGTAGGGGTGCAAAGATACACACACGTAGGGGTATACAATCGATGTTTGGATAAAAGATAGAAATAAAGAATAAGACTTGTGTTTTTTGTAAAGTTGATAAAATCCCTGATTTAAGGCCACACTTTAGAAGGAAAACTCAGGAGAACCAATATCTTTTTAAATTTTTTTGGAACGTATAGGATCTAAAGTTAAACAGATAGGAGGTGTGAAACATAAGGGTTAGATATTTCTAACTTAGGATGATAGAGTTTCTAACGTAAATACTAAACTGTAGGAGTAGAATCGATGTTAACTTATGACACTAGCTTGACGGGATTTTGTGGGTGTAATCCGCTGAAAACCCCCAGGAGACAACACTCCTCCTACTAGGGACACCTAGAGGTTTAACGGCTTATTGCACGTGCTCAGTGCAATCGCGTTCCCTGCGAAAGTGCGGTTAGGTCTTTTTTGTGAATAATTGGTTTTGCTCGGGACGAGCAAAAGTTAAGTTTGGGGGTATTTGTTCATACCAGAATATTGCATTTTATACCGCCCATTCTTACGCTCGTTTATTTATAGGCAGGTGCTTTTGATCATTGTTTGCTACATATTTGCAGAATACTGGTTCTCAACTCTAAACAGTGAAATCCATGGAAAAGTACGACAAATTCCGGATTACTGCCAACAACAGATAAAGCACGGATCTCCGCTCTCTATCCGTGTGTTGCCACATACCAGTTTAAGGGACAAAATGGCAAATCGATTGTCATGTCATGCGCAAAGCTCAATGTCAACACAAGATCCAAGAAATCTACGCTGAGCTCGAGGAAATCATGGCAAAAGATCCACATCACATCACCTTTTGTTCTACTAAAATTCTGGAAGAAATGTGAAGAGATTCTGAGAAAAGTCATATACCAAACAGCAGACAACTACAAACCAGGGATCCCCACAAAAGCAAATGGCCCAACTCCCTAGTATGGCCGCGGAACCGCGGCCA
Source organism: Agapanthus africanus (assembly GCA_030015575.1). NCBI lineage: Eukaryota > Viridiplantae > Streptophyta > Magnoliopsida > Asparagales > Amaryllidaceae > Agapanthus > Agapanthus africanus. The sequence continues at coordinate 539,593,126 of CM057345.1, read as the reverse complement.
TGTAGGCTCCTCTCTGTGTCGTGTTTTGTGGGCAGTTTGGTCACTTTATTTAGGGGCAGATTCTTGCCCTAGGTTTCCATTTCCCTGCCTATAAATAGCCCAGAACTTGCCAAACCAAGGGTGTTAATTTCTTTAGCCTCTTTTAGTGTAGTTTTGTTCTTCTTCTTCTTCTTCATCTTTCCTTCATGAAAATGTAGTGAGAGCATTGAGTGGATGTTAAATGAAGATGAGAGTTTTTGTATCATTCTTGTTTGTTTAGCTTCCCCTTGAGATTCTTGCTTTCTCTTGATCTTTCAACCTCTTCATTGAGCTTGAAAGTTTAAGGGTTTGTTATTGATCTCAAGGGTTGTATCTTCTTATGGAATTAGTGCTTCATTTCACATGAGTTCTTTACCCTTCTCTTGATCTTGCAACCTCTTGATTGAGCTTGCAAGTTTAAGAGTTGGCTATTGATCACATGCTTGTCTAGAGTTCTAGTTTCTAGTTCTTTTTATTGCTTATTTCTTTCTTGCTTTTTATTACCATGCTTTACCTTCTTGCACTTAAATTCCATGCACTTATTTACTTGTAATCTTTTCTTTTCTTTTGCTCTTTTTGGTTCGTTTTTGTGAATGGTTGTAATTATCGTTGTTAAGAATAAATACGGTATTGTAAGTTAATATTTCTTTTCTCATTTTCTTTTCCCGTTATTTTCCATTGAACTCCGCCCAAACGTTACGCAAGCGCTCCGTTAGGCACCCTACCCTACCAAGGTAACGGTGATTCCTAACCGCGACCGGTTGCGTTCGGTTTGGCCGGAGGTGAAAGCAAGAGACAAGAACGGACGGACAAGGGTAAATAAGCCGGATTCCACGAATACCGTGCTTAAATCCCCTAATCCACGTTGTTGCCGATTGCTCTAGCTTCAATTGGTCAAGACTCGGCTCAAAGGTTTTGAGTACGGATTTCTTTAGCTTACAATTTCTTATCTTTTTCTTAACAACTTTATACTTGCATATAAAACACATATGTTAGTTTGAACAAACACATACAAATTCTTTATTGACTCGTCTAAAACTCGAATGGACATACAACCATCTCCCTGTGGATCGACCCGTGCTCAACCGGCTAGCTGCATAGCAACACCGTCCTGATCGCGGTTATAACTTTAGAACTTTGAACATCCGACACGCCAAAAGCGTGCGACCAAATGGCCCCATAATGAAAGTGGTAACTCGGCATCACTCATCATTGATCGTACCATATCTAACAGGGTACGATTCCTCCATTCCGACACACCGTTATGCTGTGGTGTGTACGGAGGAGTGAACTGAGAGAGAATCCCATTCTCTTTTGGAAAATCTAGAAACTCTGAGCTTAGATACTCTCTTCCTCGATCCAATTGAAGTTTCTTGATACTCAAGCCTGTTTGTTTTTCTACTTTAGATTTGTACTTCTTGAACTTTTCGAAAGCTTCGTACTTATGTTTCAACAAGAACACGTGTCCGAATCTCGAGAAATCATCAGTAAAAGTTATGAAGTACGAAAAACCACTTTTCGCATGTGTAGACATTGGTCCACATCATCACTATGTATGAGGCCTAAGAGTTCAGTAGCTCTCTTTCCGTGTCCACTAAACAGAGTTTTGGTCATTTTACCTTTGATACAAGACTGCCAAGTCGCATAAGATTTATATTCAAAGGAGTTTAAATATCCATCTTTATGTAGCTTGGTTAGTCTTGTTTCATTAATATGACCAAGTCTACAATGCCAAATGAAAGCTTCATTTATGTCTGAAATCTTCCTTTTTTGTGTGTTGAATATTGAAAACTGTATGTTGATTTAGGATGTATATCATGTTATTTAATGTACCAGACCCAATCAACTCTTGATTAAGATTAATGTTCATAACGTTAGATTGTAACACAACATTATATCCTTCATTGTCCAACAACGATATTGATATAATATTACATAATATCGAAGGTACAAAATAACATGGGTTCAAAACCAATAGACAACCTGACGGCAAACCAAGGTGATACTCTCCCACTGCTACAGCATGTACAGAGGAACCATTCCTAACTCGGAGAGTGTGATCACCTTTCTTCAAAAACCTGCTATTTCTCAGCCCCTGTACACAATTGCAAACGTGAGATCCTGACCCGGTATCTAATACCCAGGAAGAAGAGTTAATTGAAAAACAGTTTTCTGTTACAAACACACCTGAAGTGGAAGCATCACCATGGTTCTTCTTCTTGAGGCCGGCAAGGTATCCAACACAGTTTCTCTTCCAATGCCCAGTCTTGTGGAAGTGGAAGCATTCCCCTCTTCCTGATGCAGCAGCCCCTATCTTGTCCTTTCCCGGTGCCTTTTTCACTACTCCTCTCGGCTTGATGGGATTCTTTTTCTTCCTTCCCTTGGCCTTAGCTTTCGGGATGGAAGAGGAAGATGGCCCAGCAATTAGAGCGGGAGTTTTTGCTACCTTTAGCGTGCTCTCTGCACTCCTCAACATATTGAGGAGTTCAGGTAGTGACTTTTCCATGTTGTGCATGTTGAAGTTTACAATGAACTAAGCATAGGCAGGGGGAGGGGACTGTAGAATAATATCAACATACTGTTCATTCTCCATGGTCTAACCCAGGTCCTCTAGTTCTTCGATAAGTCCAATCATCTTCAATACATGGTCACCTTCAGACGTGCCAGCAGCCATCTGCATTTGAAACAACTTTCGAGATGCCTCGTATCGGAGAGTGCGCGATTGCTCTCCATACAACTCCTTTGTATGGAGAAAGATGGATTGTACATCCATCTTCTCATGCTGCTTCTGATGTTCATTGTTCATAGAAGCAAGCGCGAGGTATTTGTCTGTTGCACAGTCTATATCCTATGTCTTGCGGATTTCTTTATCCGTAACTGAAGAATCAGGGCCTGGGCTAGGAGGGGCTGGAGTAGTCAGGATGTATCCGACCTTATCATAGGTCAGGGCAATATTTACGTTCCTCAGCCAATCTTTGTAATTCGGTCCCGTGAGTTTATTCTTGTCTAATAAAAGCTTAAGTCCCGTCATAGGTATCTGCCATTAGGAGAGAGAAAAGAAGACACTCAGCGATTGCTCTTGCATAATTAGATTGGTTATTAATCTTATCTAATCGATATCTCCCACTGCTTTTTATCAAATTTTCCTTAAAACCTTAAAAAGAAAATTAGCCAGGATTAATTGCAATCTACAAGTTCGCTAACCGGTCGGCCAGGCCAGTGTCAGTACTCCAAGGGAGGTTCCCCGTGCTTTCGCACGGACCTAATTAAAATAAACCTCGTTTTCCTAGAGGCATAACCCCATTGACACCTTTCCAGACACCTACTAGATTAGCTAATTATAAAGTGCAAAACTCTCCCGGGAGTAACTTTTACTCACAGTGGGATTGGGATCCAACTATCAAATAGAAGGTATGCAATCTCATTGCAAATTTCAACTCTTGAAATTCCCGATATGGTTTTTACTCCTAGTGTCTTATGACCTTAACTATGGTCAACAAATCATAAGCACTGGTCAAGTTCTACCCGCCATTTCGTGATTGATTTAGACCCATCCGCATATCCCTTAACTATGGTCAATAAGGTCATGCGAATGTCCTAATCGATCGCATCATATGCTTTATAGGAAGACATCACTTAGCTACCGTACACCACGCCTTAACTATAGTCAACAAACGTGGTACGAATACTAAGTACTCTGCTTCCTAAAATGGCGGAGGGCAACGGATGGTTTTGATGAAAACCTTTAATATTTTGAACTTGATATCGTTGTAGAATCTAGTGAAAGGAATGGTTTAAGCTCCAGTTTTAAAAGTCGAATGGTTTTGTACTATCTTTCTAATTTTGCTAAAGAGGTCACTTCCAGTGAAGGGATCTCGGCTCTTTCCTCATCGAATGAGATACTGGATATTCATGAATACCATGCTGCAAAGCAAAAATTAGATCAACTATAAAAACAAATCGAGTGCTTTGAAACATTTGCTAGTTTCGCTAAAGGGGTCACTCTCGGGGAAGGGATCTCGGCCCTTTCCTCATCGAATGAGGTGCTGGATATTCATCAAGGAATACCACTATGCAAAGAAAAAAACTAAAATTACCCATTTTAAAAAGTTTGATTCTACAACATATTTAGGTTTCTTTTTCTTAACATTAATCACATTAATGTTGTCCCATCATTTACGTTTCCTAAACATCACAGAAAAGAAATGAAAATAGAACGTACGCATATGCCATCCGCATTCACCACGGGGCCCCGTCATGCACCGTCAGGTTATTTAACTAACGACAGAGCGGGGGCTGGACTAGCGCGGGTGCAAAACATAAGCAACGTTTATTATATATCTCATTTATAAATAGCCATACGTCGCACGCATTTATAAACATTCCAGATCACAGATGAACACATTGGATATACTAGGAATTTTGTATTTCATTTAAGCCCTTAACGAAAGACGGGTTCTACGGTCATGGTGAATAGCCAAACCTTACCCTAGACCCCTACGGGTGCGGAAAACTACCCGCCAAATTCCCGATGTGAAGCAACCTTCCTTAACAAAGTGAGTAGGCCACTCGGCATTTCGAGAACCCGGTAGTTTGTGCACCCCACCTTGAGTCTATCCTAGGAGCAAAAACAGTAAAAAGAAATTATACAACGGTGGCTACAAGCTCAACCCGGATATGCCCCGCAAAATAATATTATATCGCTTTTTACAAATTAAATGAATGAAAGAAAAGAAAAACTCTCTTCTCACACACCCCAACTATTCATCCACGACGATCCAACATATTCATATACACATACCATCACATGATATCATACAGATATGTGCAACCCCGACTAATCGACGTATAGAAATTAGTCGACATTTCTAAAATCACATACACATCACAAAGCTTGTAAAGTAATCACGACATTAGAATTCCACACGCAATTAGCAAACTAAACCAATTTTCCAACACTTGAAAATATCCAGTGAGCTAAAGTTCCAAAACGGATCGTTTTAAACCAATCCGGGAGTCGAAACGAACTCGAAACCCGCCCGAATCTTCACAGGGATGAAGACCCAAAAATTAACTATCAAATAGGGGTCTTCAGAGGGGTACCCACCCCCGGGGGCCACCTCGAGGTGGCCCCTAGGGGAAGGCAGACCAGAGAGCACCCATATAGGGTGCTCTCTGGTCACCCACCTCCAAGGCCACCTTGTGGTGGTCTTGGGGTGTGGGTCCGGCCTCAGGTCCCCCTCCTCCCGAGGTGTTCCCGGGGTGTGCACGCTCCACCCTGTGGCTTCTCGGTTCAAACCGTGAGCCCGCGGGGTGTGCAAACAACTCAAAACTTCGATTTTTGAAACTGTTTTTTCGGAAGTTTTTGCGCGACAAAAAACGGCGGATTTCTAACGTCGCTATAAGCTATTTAAGGTTTAAGAGAGGCTATAAAACTATGTTAGTAGATGTTGCACACCCTCACAACTCTTATGAGGAGGCGGAAGTGGCAAACAAAAAATTTCTTGCATGCAACACCCACATAAACCCAAGATCTTGTGCTTAAACCTTAACTAGCAAACCCTATCTAGTGTTCTTAACTACTGTGAAAGTGTTATACCTAAGGAATCGGTCCTTTGGGTCTTCTTTTGGATGCAACTCCTAGGCTCTTAGGATGCTTGAAAGGAACTCGGTCTCCGGTCACCTTTAGGTCGTAGATGATCCACCTGAGATCTATGGAAAAAGTTTCAAACTCATCTTAAGAGTTAACTAAGAGATGAAGTGTGCTAGAAGTGATCACTTAGATGATGTAGAGATAAAGTAGTGGATTATCTTTTAACTCTAAGCTTTTGATTCACAACACATATGAAGGATAAAGCTAAGAGGAAGAAGAAGGAGATAATGAGGAGAGAGAATGTGATAGTGATCAATGAAAAAATCAAGCATGGAAAAATGATATGGTTAAAAGAAAATAATTGAAGCATGTATTATTTTTCTCCAAAATAATGCATTAGGTTTCAATAGTAACTCCAAATGAATATAAAATGATATAAGCCATTCATTCATTCATGCTTTGACTCTCTCCAAATTTCACCTCATAATTTCCATTTTCAAAAAATGAAAACCATTTATGAGGTGTCCCCTTCTAGAAGGTATTCTTGTAAAATTACAAGAATACCCCTCCACCGTATACCGTATAAATATACCCGTATCCGAATTCCGAAAAATACGAATACAAATAATCCAATAATATAATACCGACATCCGGCTAAAACCAAAACCTACTAGTATTATCTTTCCAATCATTATTCCTGTAACCATTACACGAACATGATCGAAACCCTGCCGTAACAACTTACGGCCTCTACATCTTTTGCCTGAACCAGGGAACCCTCTATGTGGGACTCTAAAGACTCGACAGTATGCTGACAGTGGGTTTAACCACAAGTATGTCAGCGGCACTAGCTGTGTGTAACGGCTAACCAGGTACGTGAAGAAAAGGTGGCCGACGAGCTAACTCATCCCAACCCTAACAAGCCTGTAAGAAACACTTACCGTAAAGTCCGGTCTCTTCGTCTGATACGTCGCATATGAAGTCTAGGGGTGGTAAATGTCAGACCCCGGTAACTTTATAAGTCATGCTGATTTATGGCCCATAACGGTTCGAGAAACTACTGATAACTCTTATCAGTAAATCTCGACAACCCTAGCCATGGATTTTCCGTTATGGCCGATCAAGCATAGCACGACATCAACTCCCTATACCGGGAGAGACGAAACCCCTCCTTTCACTTACTGTCTCCATGTGATTCGGGACTGTACCCAAAATCCACATGTTTGCACAACTCAGTAAAGCCGTGGTAGGGAGGAAATCAAAGCATAGTGGGAATCACACAAGACACTATAACGATCTCGGGTCTACAGACTAACCTGTACAAGTGTCACCAGAGAACTACTATCTGACAATAGGTATATATACCATTTAGGAGTTCTCGGCGAGTCCTGTTCGGTGAACCCATTCTCTAATGAGTACATGTGTACAATCTTTAATGTCAAACACCAATGGTTGTGGGATCAACCATCGCTCCCAGGGTCTAGAAACGTACACACTAGTCTACTCTGGTAGTATCGATACCCTGTCTCGATATACCCTCGACTAGAAACTATTAAGGGATATGCTTATAGACTGCTCAAGCCCCACTAGTATGATCGACATCATAATCCTGGCAGTCAAGCATAATCCTAAGGGCTTCATCAATCTGTATATAAAGATATGAAATACAACACATCACAAGTTAATATGAAGATAACATACTATCATTTAGAGCAAAGATTGTTTCTGTACATATACATGCCTAGCATCCTATACAATACAGGCTTCTAGGGCTGTAACACCTTAAAATTCGTTTAGGTTAATTTCATGTTAATTAGCGATAATGCGTGTTTTTCATAAAACCTTGTTAATAATTATCTTCCACATAAAATGGAATAAATCTAATTTTAATTGTGAAAATATGTATATATATATAATTGTGTTTCATTAATTACTATTTAAATTATGGTTCACATATTATCAAATTTCCTAAAATATCTAAGCCAAAATTTTTTTATTTTTCTAAGCCAAAAAATTTTTAGTTTAGCAAGCACAACCCTAATCACCCTAGGTTAATATTGTAGCATGTCTTTCTCTCTTTATTTTCTCTCATGGTTCTATTTTCCTTCTTATCCCTTTTAAAAACCAAAACAAAACAAACAAATTAAGAAATAATAAAAAGAGGTGGAAAAGAGGCATAGGGGGTATTTTATTAAGCATGGGAAACATTGACTTTTGGGCACACTCCCCCCCCCCTCATTTCCAGCAGCAGCCCAGCAGCAGCAACCCCTTTCCCCCTCACTTTTTCTTCTTCTTCCTTCTTTCAAGCTTCAAATCTCCATCAAAAGAAATCCATCTTTTATCACACAAACCTCATCTTTAACACTCCAAATCACTTCCTTGTTGGTTCTTGAGACAAGTCTTTACTTTTGAAGGCAAGGTCATCAAGTTTGAGCCACCACTAGACCAACTTGAGGTATAAAGCTTACCTTACTTGCCTTTTTGCTAAACTTTTAGTTATTTAGCTTAATTTAGTGTTTAAGTAATGTATTAGTGCTAATTAGGTGGTTTAAGTTGAGATTAGGTCAAGTTAAGGTTGTTATGGCTTGATTAGCTTAACTAAGTGTTATTAGTGTCGCTTAATCCAAGTCTTTGCTTTTTGTTGCACTAAAACCCCATATTGTATTAATTAGTGCTTAATTAGTGTTTTAGTTTAAAATTATATTCGTTTTGGGATCTGCTTTCAAACCTGTTGCTTCAGGCAAAAGTTGCAATTACTGGAGCATGTTTACCAGACTTAGATCACACACACGAAACACGGGACCCCCTCTCCCCTCTATGGCCGCAAATAAATGTGTTCTGGCCGCAATTTGGGACCAGATGGTGGATCTGGGTGTCGGGGTTTGGTGGTTGGGTGTCTGCTGTATATTGTAGGTATTTGGTATATGCAACTTTTCCTAGTTCAGCTCGTATCAAAATCTGGAACCAATTACTTGTTTTTAATACTTTTATACTTACGCGACACATACGTTATGAGTTGGGTATGGTGTTTGCTGTGTATCACAGCATGTCGGGGTGGTTTTAGACGAATGCACACACGTTTTGGTGTTTCGAATGCACACGCGTTTAGCTTGCGACGTTAGTTTCTCGTATGGTCTTGATATCACGTTTTTGCAGGATTTTAGCCTTATGTGTGTTGCTTCGTGAAATTCTAGGATCGAAGGCGGGGACTTCGGACGAGGCGAAGAAGGGGAAATAGGTGGTCGGATATACTTAGCTCGAGATCACCGGTGAGTAGATTTAACATCTACAGGGAAATCGCTCGTATGGCGTTATGTGTCAGGGCTTGATATACTAGCGTAGCCGCATGTTTATATCCATATAGATTGATTGTGCATGAGCATTATACATACCATTATATTGTTGTGCCTTGACTGAGTAGCTAGTGGACACTGCACTATTACTGACGGTTCATGTTGCACGAGCACTAATTTGTAGGTTACACCCAAACCGACGGTAATTACCCTGACACGCCTATACACATATACAGTATTTATTGTACATCTATATTTGCGTACGTACACACTGTACATCCATACTTGCATACATACATATTGTACACCAATACTTGCGTACATACATATTGTACACCCATATTTGCGTACATACACATTGTACATCCATACTTGCGTACATACATATTGTACATCCATATTTGCGTACATACATATCGTACACCCATATTTGCGTACATACATATCGTACACCCATATTTGCGTGCATATACATTGTATATCCATACTTGTCTACATACATACTTGCACATACATAAATGATGCTGACTTGATTTTGGGGAATTTGGGACCGCGTGATATATTTTAAAAATGGATTCATTTAAATGAGCGGTTTTCCCTTTTATGCTCATAGTACGATTTTATGTTGCATAAATCATATTGCATGGATTTACGCATTGAGTTATGGGTTTCATATGATTTCTGGATTTGAGAACCATGGTATAATTTTAAGAAAGTATGCATTGTTTTGAAAACCCAGTTTCTCTTGATATGATATTTCAGTGCATCCACCATGCGTTTTCTCGGTTCTGAGACATGTGCTAGAAAACCCGATTCGAGGAGTTGGATGATCCATTTGCGGATTCATGGTAGACCCGGTATGGTACCCCGGGGCGAGAACGGATTGTTGTGCAGTAGACGATGAGCCTGGCAGAGGGACTACTACCTACCGGTGATTGGTTGGATCTGGCGATTATCCGGAGGATACCGACGGGAGTCAAGAGATGGATAGGGGGCCGACCCGTACTGCCGGTGCCCAAGGGTTGATCCCGCAGACGGAGCCCATGGGCCGATCCGGACTGACGGAGCCCGATATATGAGGATTTGCGTGTCGATACTGGACACGAGTATTTCATGATGTTTTCGAGTGCCGATTTTGGGCACTCTGGTTCCATGAGACCTACAGGATATGAGGGCTGATTAGAGTGGCGGCGCCTGAGTTATTGGGATTTGGGGTGTATTTGATAGACACCGGGTTTTTCCACGATGATAATTCATGTTAATGATATGTTTTATCCCATGCTCAGCATTCATTTTTATGCACTGCATCATGTACTTGTAGTACCTGATAGAGTACCTCGCATGATTATTGCATACCCAGATTATCATATCGATGTTATCAGATTGCATATGTTAGAGTATCGCAGTACGTGCATACCTGCGATTACCTGTATATATTATTTACTATTCATGAGTTGGCAACTCACCTCCGTTGTGCCACAGTGTTTTGCAAGTTTACCCTCAAAGTGGTCGCGGTAGGGCTACATCATTGTATCTTTTTGCTACGGATACCGCTACAGTTGGCGTGTGAGCCGTTTTGCTTATAGGTGGGTTTTGGGGTTATCCGTTTACATTTCATTGTACACCTTATTGTATCTAGTACTCTCCATCTACCATTTGTGTATTGACTTAGAGGCCAGTTGTGAGGACGATGTTGTATATTATTTTGTGACTCTGAATATCGAGCTCGTGTGAGCCGACTTTTATTTTGCAGTATTACCTTTTATGATGTTTTTCACTTATATTGTCATTTCTTCGCTACGGCGTCGTATATTATTCTTGTGGTGGTTGTTTCCGCCGTTGGGCGTGATTGCTCCTGTTTGGAATGCTTTATTTATATCATGTGCTATTTTACTTATGTCTTATGCTTGTACCCGTTTCGGGGCTAGTTTTTACAAAGGAGGTGCTGCCGAAATTTTTAAGAAAATAATTTAAACTTCAAAGATTTTATTTAAGATTTCCAAATGTTTTTAACAAATGTTTTCTTCACTCACCACTTTTAATGGTTTAGATTTTTGGTTTTCGGCTTACTTAAATCGCGTTACGGCTGTAGACGTTACGTGGTTTAAGTGCCGGTCACGGGCCGAATTTTGGATCGTGACAAAGTTGGTATCAAAGCATAGGTTTTACCTTTCGGAGTGTAGGATGACCTTGGTATGATGGAGTAGGTAACTTAAGCAGGATGACGTAGCGTGTGTATGTTCCGCGGCATACTTACGACACGGTACTCCGTCTAAGTGACCTTAGGACTTACCGATTGAAATTCCTTCATGATTATATACATTCTTGTGATTCGATATCCGTATTTTTATCGAATCATGTTTTCTTTTCCAGCCATTATGCCGCCGAAGACTACGAGGGCGCAGAGAGCTACCGCGAGAGCCGAGCTCAGGGTTGGCTCGTCTGAGACGAGGACTGATCAGGACGGTACGTCCGTTGTTCCGGAGCAGATTGAACCACCTTCGCTTGATCGTATTACTAGGCTAGAGGCCGGTATGCAGGATTTGCGCCAGATGGTGGAATCACTAGTTGAGGTCAATAGAGCGCAGCGACAGGAGGTTGTCCCACCTTCTACGGGGACTGTGATGGTACTTACGGTTCAGGCAGTTGCGCCTGCAGCTACGGAGGTGATCACGGTATCGTTATCCGAGTTTATGAGGTTGAAGCCTCCGGTCTTCACAGGCACTGATGCAACTGAGGATCCGAAGTCTTTTATCGATCGGATAGCCAGGATATGTCATTCACTGAGATGCTCCGATACGAGATGGGTAGAGTTCACGAGCTTTCGTCTGGAAGGTCTTGTGCAGAAGTGGTGCGAGTCTCTAGAAAAAGGCAAAGCCGCAGGTCTTTCTCCTATGACCTGGGCTGAGTTCGTGACGGTGTTTCTCGCTCATTTTCGTCCACAGAGTGTCAGGGATGCTCGAGTGCGTAGGTTCGAGTCACTATGCCAGACTCTGGATATGACGGTAGCGGAGTATGATGTGCAGTTTATCGAGCTATCTGTGTATGCCTCGTATTTGGTAGCTACTGAGGAGATGCGGGTCAAGAGGTTTGTTCGAGGCTTGCTTACCCCGGTATTTCTTACTATCAGCGCACAGCATTGTGATACCTATGCAGCAGCTGTGGATGCAGCCCTATTAGTCGAGGAGCGTCTTGCCGAGACTTCGGTAGTTCCGGAACCGAAGAGGGTTCATGCTGATACATCAGCATGGAGAAGGTCGTTTTGGCACCGCGACAGACTTCGTACAGGTGGCAGAGACTCGAGGCGAGGCCGATTGTTCAGCTCTTATCCCCGGGAGGATCAGCAGTCATCGTCTAGATGTTTCCGGTGCGGGAGTTCTTATCATCGTGTTCGAGATTGTCCTGAGCTACGTGAGGGCGAGACCGTCGTACCACATGTTACCTTACAATCTTCTCCACCTCAGAGAGTGTTGCCTCTTGCACCTATAGTTGCTCCGCGTCAGACTTATGCACAGAGAGGTCGTGGTCGCGTAGGGTTTGTTCAGAGAGGATGGGGTGACAGAGGCAGAGGACAGCCAGTTGCAGGTAGAGGGCAGGCACGGGTATTTGCTTTGACTCATCAGGACGCACGGGCGTCCAATGTAGTGGTTTCAGGTACACTTTCAGTATGTTCTTTTGATGCTCACGTGTTGTTTGATCCGGGATCTACGCACTCGTATATTTCTACACACTTCATGCCGAGATTGGGCAGAAAGTCGTGTTTGCTAGATCAGCCGCTTGTTGTGACTACTCCTATTGGCGAGTCATTTATTGCGAGGCACGTGTTTTGGTCGTGTGTTGTCCGTATTGGTGAGAGAGAGTTGTCCGTCGACTTGATCCATCTTGAGATGTTGGACTTCGATGTTCTCCTGGGCATGGACTGGTTAGCTACATGCTATGCGTCTGTGGACTGCCGCGAGAAGACAGTTAGGTTTTGTTTTCCCGGTGAGTCGGTTTTTGTTGTGCAGAGGGACCATGGTGCCGCTCCTCACAATTTGATTTCGTCTCTTCACGCTGGACAGCTCTTGAGGAAGGGATGTCAGAGATTCCTAGCGTATGTTTGTGATACTAGAGCTGTAGAGGTCCCGTTGGACCAGGTCCCGATTGTCAGTGAGTTCCCTGATGTTTTCCCTGACGAGCTGCCTGAGCTGCCGCCTGAGCGCGATATTGTATTCTGCATTGACTTGATTCCCGGCACGAGGCCTATTTCCATACCGCCTTATCGGATGGCCCCGGCGGAGCTTAGAGAGTTGAAGGGTCAGTTGCAGGATTTGCTAGATAAAGGGCTTATTCGACCTAGTGTGTCTTCTTAGGGTGCTCCTGTCCTGTTCGTCAAGAAGAAGGACGGCAGTTTGCGTTTGTGTATTGATTATCGTCAGCTGAACCAGGTTACTGTACGGAACAGATATCCCTTACCACGTATCGATGATTTGTTCGACCAGCTTCAGGGTACGGGACACTTCTCGAAGATTGACTTGCGATCAGGCTACCATCAGTTCCGGGTTCGGCAGGAGGATATTCCGAGGACGGCTTTTCGCACACGTTACGGGCACTACGAGTTCTTGGTGATGTCGTTCGGACTCACCAATGCCCCAGCAGCGTTTATGGACTTGATGAACCGCATTTTCAGGTTGTATCTTGATCAGTTGATCATCGTATTCATTGACGACATCTTAGTGTATTCCCGGAGCCGAAAGGAGCACGAGCAACACTTACGGATCACATTGCATACTTTGAGAGAGCACCAGCTGTTCGCCAAATTCTCCAAGTGCGCATTTTGGCTTGACAGCGTTGATTTCTTGGGTCACGTGATTACGAGAGATGGTATACTTATGGACCCGAAGAAGATCAAGGCCGTTCAGTATTGGCCCAGACCAGCATCAGTTACAGAGATTCACAGCTTTCTAGTCCTGGCCAGCTACTTCCAACGATTTGTTCAGGACTTCTCCCGTATCGCTGCACCGTTGACCGGGTTGACCGGGTTGACCCGCAAGGGAGTTCCTTTTGTTTGGATGGAGGCGTGCGAGCATAGATTTCAGCAGTTGCAGACTCGTTTGACTACGGCGCCGGTGTTATCATTGCCTTCAGAGTCGGACGGATTTGTGGTTTATTGTGACGCTTCTCGAGTGGGGCTAGGTTGCGTGCTGATACAGCACGACAGGGTTATCGCGTATGCTTCTCGGCAGCTGAAGAAACACGAATAGAACTATCCTACTCACGATTTAGAGATGGCTACAGTGGTTTTTTCACTGAATATCTAGAGACATTACCTATACAGCGAGTCGTGCCAGATATTCACGGACCACAAGAGTATGAAGTACATATTTCAGCAGCGAGACCTAAATCTGAGACAGCGCCGTGGATGGAGCTAGTGAAGAACTATGATTGCGAGATCCTTTATCATCCGGGCAAGGCGAATGTAGTGGCGGATGCTTTGAGTCGGAGGCCCGGAGGTAGTTTATCTTGTTTAAGCGCAGTGCAGAGGCAGTCGTCGGCAGATTGGCAGATTCTATGCGACAGCCGAGTGCAGTTTGAGTTTACTCCGATCGGGGGACAGCTTGCTCATATCCGTGCACGTCCATAGTTGCTTGACCGTATCCATGAGGCACAGTACAGTGATGATCGTTGTTCAGAGATCATGGCGTAGGTTAGCTAGGGCAGAGATTCCGAGTTCGTAATCGACGATCAGGGGACACTATGATTTGGGACTAGACTGTGCATACCAGCTTCTGAGGGACTGAGGCGTGATATTTTTTGAGGAGGCACATCGATCGGTATACAGTGTTCATCCAAGTTCCACCAAGATGTTCCACGATCTGAAAGATGTTTACTGGTGGGACGGAATGAAGAGGGACGTCACAGACTTCGTATCGAGATGCCTGACTTGTCAGCAAGTCAAGGCCGAGCACCAAAGGCCAGCGGGAGAGTTGCAGCCCTTGCCCATTCCGGAGTGGAAATGGAAGCAGATTTCTATGTACTTCATTGTAGGTCTACCCAGGACCAGTCGAGGGTATGACTCCATTTGGGTGATCATGGATCGATTGACGAAAGCGGCTCACTTTCTTCCAGTGAAGACCACTTTTTGATTTACTCAGTATGCTCAGATATACATAGATGAGATCGTACAGTTGCATGGCATCCCAGCTTGTATCGTGTCCGACCGAGGCAGCCAGTTTACCAGCCGACTATGACAGAGGCTTCAAGAGGCTCTGGGCACCCGATTGAGTTTCAGCACAACATTTCATCCGCAGACCGACGGCCAGTCAGAGCGGACTATTCAGACTCTTAAAGATATGCTCCGAGCATGCGTATTAGATTTTGGTGGCAGCTGGAATCATCATTTGCCCTTAGTAGAGCTCTCCTTCAACAACAGCTTCCAGGAGACGATCCAGATGGCACCTTTCGAGGCTCTATATGGAAGGAGATGTAGATCGCCCGTCTGTTGGACAGAGCTCAACAAGAGCAGTATTTTGGGGCCGCAGATTGTTGAGGAGACGACCGTAAAGATCCAATTGATTCGTGACAGAATGAGAGCGGCCCAGAGCAGGCAAAGATCTTATGCGGACCGTCTTCGGCGCAGACTTGAGTTTGCTGTAGGCGATCATGTTTTCCTGATGGTCTCCCCAATGAAGGGCGTGATGAGGTTTGGGAGAAAAGGGAAACTTAGTCCCAAATATGTGGGCCCTTCGAGATCCTCGAGCGTGTTAGCGCAGTTGCGTATCGGTTGGCTCTTCTGCTCAGTTTCCCTGACGTTCACCCCGTATTCTACATTTCGATGCTCCGCAAGTACCTTCGTGACCCTTCTCATACGATTCAGCACCCGACGGTCCAGCTGGAGCGCGACCTTTCTTTTACAGAGCAGCCGGTGGTCATCTTGGATCGGCAGGTGAGGGAATTGAGGTCAAGGGTTATACCGTCCGTGAAGGTCCTTTGGCATGGCTCGAGCAGCGAGGAGGTCACCTGGGAGACCGAGGACGAGATGAGAAAGAAATATCCCCATCTCTTTTAAGGTACGCGTAGC
The DNA here is from genome assembly GCA_030015575.1 of Agapanthus africanus. Taxonomy (NCBI): domain Eukaryota; kingdom Viridiplantae; phylum Streptophyta; class Magnoliopsida; order Asparagales; family Amaryllidaceae; genus Agapanthus; species Agapanthus africanus. The sequence continues at coordinate 539,577,162 of CM057345.1, read as the reverse complement.
TAAATTTTTAAATTCGAGGACCGAATTTCCTTAAGTGGGAAAGATTGTAACACCTTGAAATTCGTTTAGGTTAATTTCATGTTAATTAGCGATAATTCGTGTTTTTCATAAAACCTTGTTAATAATTATCTTCCACATAAAATGGAATAAATCTAATTTTAATTGTGAAAATATATAAATATATATATCTGTGTATGTGTGTGTGTGTGTGTTTCATTAATTACTATTTAAATTATGGTTCACATAATATCAAATTTCCTAAACTATTATTTTTCTAAGCCAAAATTTTTTACTTTAGCATGCACAACCCTAATCACTTTAGGCTAATATTGTAGCATGTCTTTCTCTCTTTATTTTCTCTCATGGTTCTATTTTCCTTCTTATCCCTTTTAAAAACCAAAACAAAACAAACAAATAAAGAAATAAGAAAAAGAGGTGGAAAAGAGGCATGGGGGGTATTTTATTAAGCATGGGAAACCTTGACTTTTGGGCACACTCTCTCTCTCCCCCCCCCCTCATTTCCAGCAGCAGCCCAGCAGCAGCAGCCCTTTTCCCCCTCACTTCTTCTTCTTCCTTCTTTCAAGCCTCAAATCTCCATCAAAAGAAATCCATCTTTTATTACACAAACCTCATGTTTAACACTCCAAGTCACTTCCTTGTTGGTTCTTGAGGCAAGTCTTTGCCTTTGAAGGCAAGGTCATCAAGTTTGAGCCACCACTAGAGCAACTTTAGGTATAAATCTTACCTTACTTTCCTTCTTGCTAAACTTTTAGTTATTTAGCTTAATTTAGTGTTTAAGTAGTGTATTAGTGCTAATTAGGTGGTTTAAGTGGAGATTAGGTCAAGTTAAGGTTGTTATGGCTTGATTAGCTTAACTAAGTATTATTAGTGTTGTTTAATCCAAGTCTTTGCTTCTGGTTGCACTAAAACCCCATATTGTATTAATTAGTGCTTAATTAGTGTTTTAGTTTAGAATTATATTGATTTTGGGATCTGCTTTCAAACCTGTTGTTTCAGGCAAAAGCTGCAATTACTGGAGCATGTTTACTAGACTTAGATCACACACACGAAACACGGGACCCCCTGTCCCCTCTATGGCCGCAAATAAATGTGTTCTGGCCGCAATTTGTGGCCAGATGGTGGATCTGCGTGTCGGGGTTTGGTGGTTGGGTGTCTGCTGTATATTGTAGGTATTTGGTATATGCAACTTTTCCTAGTTCAACTCGTATCAAAATCTGGAACCAATTACTTGTTTTTAATACTTTTAAACTTGCGCGAGACGTACGTTATGAGTAGGGTATGGTGTTTGCTGTGTATCACAGCATATCGGGGTGGTTTTAGACGAATGCACACACGTTTTGGTGTTCCAAATACACACGTGTTTAGCTTGCGACGTTAGTTTCTCGTATGGTCTTGATATCACGTTTTTGCAAGATTTTAACCTTATGTGTGTTGCTTCGTGTAAATTCTAGAATCGCAGGCGGGGACTTCGGACGCCGCGAAGAAGGGGAAACAGGTAGTCGGATATACTTAGCTCGATATCACCGGTGAGTAGATTTAACATCTACGGGGAAATCGTCCGTATGGCGTTATGCGTCAGGGCTTGATATACTAGTGTAGCCGCATGTTTATATCCATATAGATTGATTGTGCATGAGCATTATACATACCATTATATTGTTGTGCCTTGACTTAGTAGCCAGTGGACACTGCACTATTACTGACGGTTCATGTTGCACGAGCACTAATCTGTATGTTACACCCACACCGTCGGTAATTACCCTGACACACCTATACACATATACAGTATTTATTGTACATCCATATTTACGTACATATACATTGTACACCCATATTCGCGTACATACATATTGTACATCCATATTTGCGTACACACATATTGTACATCCATATTTACGTACATATATATTGTACACCCATACTTGCGTACATACATATTGTACATCCATATTTGTGTACATACATATTGTACACCCATATTTGCGGACATACAAATTGTACACCCATATTTGCGTATATACATATTGTACACGCATATTTGCGTACATACATATTTTACAACCATATTTGCGTGCATATACATTGTACATCCACACTTGTCTACATACATACTTGCACATACATAGATGATGCTGACTTGATTTTGGGGAATTGGGGACCGCGTGATATATTTTAAAAATGGATTCATTTAAAACAGCGGTTTTTCCTTTTATGCTCATAGTATGATTTTATGTTGCATAAATCATATTGCATGGATTTACGCATTGAGTTATGGGTTTCATGTGATTTATGGAATTGAGAATCGTGGTATAATTTTAAGAAAGTATGCATTGTTTTGAAAACCCGTTTTCTCTTGATATGGTATTTCAGTGCGTCCACCATGCGTTTTCTCGGTTCTGAGACGTGTGCTAGAAAATCCGATTCGAGGAGTTGGATGATCCGTTTGCTGGTTCTTGGTGGACCCGGTATGGTATCCTGGGGAGAGAACGGATTGTTGTGCAGTAGTCGATGAGCCTAGCAGAGGGACTACTACCTACCGGTGATTGGTTGGACCTGGCGGTTATCCGGAGGATACCGACCGGAGTCGAGAGATAGATAGGGGGCCGACCCATACTGCCAGAACCCGAGGGCCGATCACGCAGACGGAGCCCGTGAGCCGATCCAGACTGATGGAGCCCAATATATAAGGATTTGCATGCTTATGCTGGACACAAGTATTTCATGATGTTTTCGAGTGCCGATATTGGGCACTCCGGTTCCATGAGACCTATGGGATATGAGGGCCGATTAGAGTGGCGGCGCTTGAGTTATTGGGATTTGGGGTGTATTTGATGGACACCGGGTTTTTCCACGATGATGATTCATGCTGATGATATGTTTTATCCCATGCTCAGCATTCATTTTTATACACTGCATCATGTATTTGTAGTACCTGATAGAGTACCTCGCATGATTATTGCATACCCAGATTATCATATCGATGTTATCAGATTGCATATGTTAGAGTATCGCAGTACGTGCATACCTGCGATTACCTGTATATGTTATTTACTATTCACGAGTTGGCAACTCACACCCATTGTGCCACAATGTTTTGCAGGTTGACTCTCAGAGTGGTCACGACCGGGCTACATCATTGTATCTTTTGCTACGGATACCGCTACAGTTGGCGTGTGAGCCGTTTTGCTTATAGGTGGGTTTTGCGGTTATCCGTTTATATTTCATTGTACACCTTATTATATCTAGTACTGTCCATCTACCATTTGTGTATTGACTTAGAGACCAGTTGTAAGGACGATGTTATATATTATTTTGTGACTCTGGATGTCGAGCTTGTGTGAGCCGACTTTTATTTTGCAGTTTTACCTTTTATGATGTTTTTCACTTATATTGTCATTTTTTCGCTACGGCGTCATATATTATTCTTGTGGTGGTTGTTTCCGCCGTTGGGCGTGATTGCTCCCGTTTGGGATGCTTTATTTATATCATATGCTATTTTACTTGCATCTCATGCTTGTACCCGTTTCGGGGCTAGTTTTTACAAAAGAGATACTGCCGAAATTTTTAAGAAAATAATTTAAACTTCAAAGATTTTATTTAAGATTTCCAAATATTTTTAACAAATGTTTTCTTCACTCACCACTTTTAATGGTTTAGATTTCTGAGTTTCGGCTTACATAAATCGCGTTACGCCTGTAGACGTTATGTGGTTTAAGTGCTGGTCACGGGCCGAATTTTGGCTTGGGACAAGGGCATACATATCTAACAAGTATATCTTTCATTTATTATTTCATCTTTCTATGAGTAACCTTTTTTTAATAGGCTTTTCCCGTATTGACCACAGTCTTACGGCTCGAAGGAAAGGATGAAGAAATAGCTGAGCCCTCCATGCTCCCTGATTTACCACATTTACCTATTGGTAGGTTAGATCTCATTCATCATTTTTTTTGTTTTAGGTTAAAATCTGACCCTTCTTTATATGTGTCTTATCTATAGCAGCTCCACTAGCTTTGGTTCCTTTCGAGTCTCGCATTTCTATGCCTGCAGAGCTCTTTGCTAAACGCCAATCTTCCAGTGGTGTAGCAAATAGCAGGCGTATACTAAACAGATTTATCGAAGATCTTAATGTCGAGGCTCTCACTTCTGCTGCAGACTTCGCGGATGAAGTCAACCCCATGCTAGCGGCTCTTGTAACTATTCATAATGAATATTTCGTCAGCATCTGGGTTGATTATTGTAAGCGAATCGAGGGCTTGTCTCCATGAGATCGAGCGCAGATATCTTACGCCTGAGGCATTGGTCGCGTGGATCGAACAAAGTGCCGCTTCCGTTCAATATTATGAGCAGAAGCTGGTTCTGAAGCAGAAGGAGCATAAGATTGCTTCTAGCGAGTCAAGCCGATTACATGCCCAGGTAGAAGCAAATGCTACGCGGCTCCGAGTAATCTTTGAAAATCTTCAACGATGTATTTATGAAGGAGTAGCACTGAAGCGAGACCTTGACTCTACTGAGCAAGGAATGCGGGACTCTGAAGCTGCTAAGAAGGAAATCTATAAGAAGCTTTCTTCGTGCTTGCAACACCAAGTTCAAGTCAAAGCAATGCTACTGCAATAGTGGAGCGTGAGAAGGAGCAACGGCAAGAGAATAAACGGGTCGCTGCTTTACTGAAATCCCCGCCCTCTTAGAGGCTAGAATTGTATCTTTCTTTTTATAGAAATTGTATCTTTCAAAGATTTTGATTCATGAATAAAGAATATACATTTTTTATTTACACGTACTCTTGATGTCTTAATCTAGCGTGAAGTAGTTTATGCACTCATTTCGGAGTTTGTAGTTTATTCACTCATTTCGGAGTCTCTAGTTTATGTACTCATTTCAGAGTTTGTAGTTTATTCATTCATTTCGGAGTCGCTAGTTGATGTACTCGTTTCGGAGTTTGTAGTTTATTCATTCATTTCGGAGTTTCTAGTTTATGTACTCATTTTGGAGTGTTTTTAGTTTACCTCCCTTGGGTTTACAGAAAAACTTGTCCTAACGTTTTATGTAGATAACCCCCATTCTTTACGATAAGGGTCTGTTAGGTTTTTGGTACTAGGGTTTTATCCCATGGTACCGTCGCGTTGGCTGATGTATTTCTCAATATGCGGTCTTTAAGCCGCTGTTCGAGTAGCCCTACGACTATCGTTTCTCTGATCCCTTCGGGAGCTGGACAAGACATCTTCAAGTAATCTCTTTAGTTCATATTACCGTCGGAAGAGCAAGCGTTGGGAATTTACCATGATACTTTTTATTTGAGGTTAGGCTCAATTTAGAGCCCCAATGCGTCATAACCACACCCTTCTGAGGTGAGATGATCTCCAATGGCCTTTTGGGATTTATATGAGTTGCTGCCAAGACTCAAAGCTGGGAGTATGCTGTCACTTCGTTTTTTTCTTTGACGATGTCGCGCTGATTCTTTGCTGAAGTAAGATATACATCTGTAAGACCTCTATGCTGTATATATCGCAATTGAAGTCCGGAGCTAGAAATATGCCATCGCTCCAATTTCATCTGATAGCTGCATTCGCATCCTACTGTAATGAGGGGGTAACGCCGAGATAGTCTCTAGGTTGTATATGAATCGTCAAGATTTGGAGTTAGGATTTTTCCATTACTCCATTTTTGCTTTGACCCTTGGGTCCTCTTTCTTTTTTTTGACAATGACGTTGCGTCTGCATCCTACCGGAATGAGAAAGAACGCCGAGATAGGCACTAGGTTGTATATGAACCGTCAAGACTTGGATCTAGGATTTTTCCATTACTCCATTTTTGTTTTGACCCTTGGGTCCCTTTTTTGAAGAAGACGTTGCGTCTGCATCTTGCTGGAATGAGAATGAACTTTGGGATAGTTTTTAGGTTGTATATGAGCCGTCAAGACTTGGAGCTCCTTTTGACGAAGCGTGATGGGAAAATATGGTTCCCTTTCTTTTATTTGTACCCATGAATCGTAAACAAGAGTCAATATGGACATCCTTGCAGGGTAGAAAAGTTTCATTTTCATTTTATTTTATATTCTTAAAAAAATTTCCGTGATGCTCTATCATTTCAGCTTTTTATATCACGAAAATCACGATTGCCCAATCATTTCAGCTATTTTCGCGGTGCCCAATCATTTCGGCTCTTCTATTTTTGTTGCGAGTCGGGGACTTGGGTCCAATACCAATTTTGGGATCAGTATCGCTACGACTGGAATATCGCCAATAGCGAATCATCATTTGCCATGAGAGGACTTGAAATTTGATACATATTTAAGCATCAGCATCGCTACCACTATAATATTGGCAAGAGTGAATCATCATTTGCCTTTGTCAATTTGAACAAAGATGACTTAGCAAACAGGGTTAGGATCCTGTTGACTAAGGCTTTTGATTTTATGAGCTATAAGAGTCTCATAAAGATGTTTTTCCCTACGAGTCGAGAGGATATCATAGGTGTATTTTCTCCTTAGGAGTCGTAAGGATTCCTAAGTGTGTTTTCTCTTGTAAGTCATAAGAATCTTACAAGAGTATTTTCTCCTTGTAAGTTGAGGGGACTTACAAGTGCCACTCACCATATGGGGACATTTCTCGCCATTGGTGAAACTTGGTGGAGAAAATTTATTTATGCCCGTGGATTGCATACAAGGGTCAATATTGGACCGCGTGTAGGGCAACATAGGGGATATGACGGCTTAAGAACAATTTTAAATCTCTGTAACCTAAGACTTCTGAATTCTAGGAGCCATAAGGGTCTTATGGGGGGAATTCTCCTTACGAGTCATGAGGATCTCATAAGTGTATTTTCTCCTTAAAAATCGTGTGGATTTCTAAGTGTGTTGCTCCTTTGTTAGTCGTAAGGATCTCACACAGGTTTTTTTTATGAGTTCGCGCCCTCCCGGGTATTTTCTCCATAGAAATCGTGTCGATTTCTAAGTGTGTTGCTCCTTTGTGAGTCGTAAGGATCTCACACTGTAATACCCGGGTTCCTTTTATACGCCAATGTCCGTATTTATTTAAATTATCACTTACAAGTTTGTTAGTTGAATTTAAAATTCTTTAAGTTAGTTTTAAAAACCCTATTACCTATCCATTTTACATCTTTCCCAGATTCGTTGATTTGTTACCTCCAGACCGGCCCTAAATTTTTCCTTATCCTTATTTATTCCCAATCCCATAATTTCTCTATTTGATTTTTTATTCTGCAGCCCATCAGCCCACACATTTTTCCCCACTATTTTCTTTCTCAATTCACTGAGCCCAACAGCCGGCCCGCTCTAAATTCACATTTCCCTTAAAATGTTTTCCATTTCTCTAGCCCACTCATTTCTGGCCCACTCCCTTAAATCCTCTAATTAAATTCCTTTTCTTCCTTGAATTCTTCCCTCAGCCCAATGCCCTTTTTAATTTAAATTCAAATTTCTTTCTGGCCCGAGCCCAGCAGCCATCTGTTTTCCTAATAAAATTATTTTCCTTGGCCCGGCCTGCTTCTCTTTCCCTCAACAAATTCTTTTTCTTTTTCACTTTCTTCCGGCCTGGCCCAAATCCCCCAGCACCCAAGCCGCTTCGCCTCGGGCAGTACCCGCTTCCTCGACCCGACCCGCTCCTATTCATCCTTCTCCCCCAACGGCTATTTCCTGATTTCCGCGCTCGTTTTCTGCCGTTGCGACCACGTCGCCGCCCGACACGCGCCGTGCCTCGCTCACCGTTACCCCACGACGCGCGACCCCTTTTCTCTTCTCCCTCACTTCTATCATACCCTCCTCCTCGCTCGCCCCCTCCCTCGTTCTTCTCTTCTTCACCCTGCATCCGTCATCGGCCAACCCCTTCACTCGCCTCGCCGCCGCCGCCGACGTCGACGACTGCAAACAACCCGAGCTCCCTCGCCTTCCTCCACTCTGTACCCATCATCGACTCACCAACCCTCAGGCCACGCACTCGAGCTTGGCCACCTTTCCCTCTCGCCGGCGATCTCCTTATCGTCGTCGCACTGAACCCTCATCATCATCGTCGTCGTCATCATCAACCTCAGTTTTCTCTCTTTCTCTCATTCCTCTCCCTCTCTGCCTGCAGCACCCTCTCTCTCAACCTAACCTCTCCCCATGCCTGCACTCTCTCACTCTCTATCTCTCAGTCTCTTTCCCTCTCTCTAACTCTCTATCACTCACTGTCTCTCATCTCTCTCTCCTCCTCACTCTCTCTCTTTGCCTATCTCTATCTCTGGCTCCCTCTCTCCCCCTCACTCTCTGTTCTTTCACTCCCTCTCTCTCTCTCACTCACTGCCTTTCTCTAACTCTCTCTCTCTCTACATTATTTCTCTAACACTTCTCTCTCGTCTCCCGCCCTCTGCAACCTCTCGCCATCGGACGCACAACACCATCACCTCCCCTGCTCCGGCCAACCAACGCCGCAGTTTCAGTCGCTGTCGTTGCCGTCCAGCGCAGCTCGAGCCGAGACCAAGATTTGTCGCGATCGCGTCTGGCCAATACAATAGACCGCTTCGCTGCCGTGGATCGCCTAGACGCCTCCAGGCAAGTTTTCTACTTTCTTACATGCTATTTACCTAAGTTACGATCTTTAATTACATATATCATAAAGTTGCAAGTTTAGATAAATTATGTGTCGTAACTGTTCGATGCTTGTTCCCTTAGGAAATCATTATCAAATTTGGCGGAACTAAATAGTTTTGCTTGGCCCGTATGGCTTTGAACTTAGTGTATGAATTTCGTTGGATAATTTCATCGTTTATGACCAAAACGACTACCCCCAAGTTTAATCGTAAAACTGTAACTTTATTGCACCTGAAAACCGTTAAATTCACCATAAATCATATACATACTAGAATAGTGCGTTCAAGGACTCAAATCGAAGCCGACTCGACGAAATTTGACCCTATACTAGTTTCCATACATTTCTGTATTTAAACCGCGATGATAATTGGGTCGGAGTGCGACTCTGGACTGCAGTCCAGAGCGACTCCAGTTGTTGCTCGCTGTTTCGTATTGGGTACCACAGGATTTACTTAACTCGTAGGTTGCGGAACTCCACTGTTTATTATAGATAAATCTGTTAGCTAGACAACACAATTGGTTTCATTCTGTTTCGTTACCGTTTGTTATTTATTCTGTAATTTAAAAGATCGGGACTCATAACAGTCCCAACAGAATCAGAATTGACATATTAGGGTTAAACATTGTATATCTCCTGACGTGAAGATACGATTGAAGATCCGTCTGTTGCGTTGAAAACCTTACTGAAAACCCTAGAATTCATCCAACTGTAGCATCGCTAAAATCTGATCCCAACTGGGATTAAATTGCGTTACGAAACGGACTTCTGATTCTGAAACCGGATTTCCAGCCGCGAGCGCTTAAAATGAAATGGTTATAACTAATGATCCTGGAACCCGATTGGCTTGAAACTAAATTAGATGGATAGATAACTGAACATACTAATTATCACCTGTTTATCGTTTCACTAAACTATACACGTACGTTTCATGATAAATCGTGCAGTGATAGAATACTACTTTATGACACCTTAATTGTGCTTATATACTGTTTACGTATCATATCATACCTATATCATTGTAGTGATAACCTAGTGATATCGTGCATTCAGCCAGTGTTAGATTTTAGCGATGATTGTGGCAAGTACGTCAGTGTTCGTGTATCCGTGATTAAGTGAAAGTGATACGTACTTGTACACAATCAGTGACCCTATTATTTATTGCATTGTCGACGTCTGTGGGGTGCGTGTACGTGTGACTATAAGTGGAATGGGACATTTATGGAAGCGTTGCACGGATGTCACAGATAAGACACCAGACACTGCCGTTTATCTTAGGTATTAGTCGGGACGTGCTTGATGGAGGTCCTGCCTCCAGTTCTCGCGCAGACTTGTCACGGATCGATTAGTATTTAGGTTGATGGTTAGCGTTTGATGTAGACCACGGGGTGTGGGGTAGTTTAAGTGTGAGTTCAACAGAATCTCGGGAGTCCCATGCCGGCTTATATATTTAGGGAGTTATATGGAGATTTACAGGGTATATGATATATACACCGTGATATTCTTGTTATATGTTGGGCCCGTGGTCCCTTGCCCTTGGGTTCTACCCTTGGGTGGAGGACACTCGCGAGTGGTTGACTCTCACACTTGGACTGACGATAGGCTTAGTGACCTGTACAGTGAGACTTAGAGACTGATAGGGATATTGGCATTTATATTCCTTATATACTGTGTTGCCATACGTGACATATCGTTATACGGCTTTACTGCTCCGCTGCATTGATTACTGCACATTCATATTCATGATGTCGTTGATTTATTGTTATTCATATCCATTATCAATGTTAGAACTGTCACTTGATTTTATATATATTATATTGCTATTGTGTCGCTCTGACGACCTGAGTATGCATGCTCAGTGTGAGGAGAAGATTTAGCCTGGACCAATGCATCACAGACATCTTGACTTGCCATTCCGAGTTACCTTCGTTTGTTCCACTTCAGGTCAGTTTATATTATTGTTTCTTTCAGTTACTGCATTTCTCATTACCTGCGCATCATTTACTGTTTACCATGAAAAACTAGAAGCCGAAGTGTGACTACGGCAGGACTTTTCCTTGACCGTAGGAGCATGGCTGGCCTTGTCTACCCCTCATATTCCGTATTTTGGGAAGCGGGGCGTGACATGGTTTAGTTGGTATCAGAACCAGGTTTTGCTTCGATTGGGATTGCAGTTTTCCGTGTAAAGTTTGGCAATCAAAGACATTCTTCGGTCTAGGTTGTAAACTGTCATTCTTGATCCATATTCACATCGTGCGTTCAGCTATCCATTCGCTATGGTTTCGGGTGACTTGACAAAGTTACGTGATTGCAATTGCACTACCGTACTTTATTCAAGTGACTTAAAGTCATAACCGCTGACTCCCCACTTTTAATAAAATTCATCGCCTCTGTTATTCTTGAATCTTTATCATATCCATATTATATTTTGATTCGTTTAGCGAGTGGCTTATCACTCTCAAAATTGTCATCTCAGGATCATGTCTTCCAACGACTCTTCCTCTATCTCCACTCCTCAGAATCAGACTGTTGAGATCCTTAATGTACTGCAAGGTCTAAAGGAAGCCCAGGAGCGAACAAATGACTTGTTGGCTGAAGGACTGAGAAGACAGGTGAATCAGGCACCAGCGGGAGTCTCCTATCATAAAGGGATCCCTATTGGACGAGGAAAGGAGAAGAAGATGAAGCGTCAACAGAAGCATCAGAAGAACCTTTGCTGTGGATATTGTAAGAGGCCAGGACACCTTCAGAGGGATTGTCGCCGCGCCCAAGGGAAATTTCTGATATGCGGTTCCAACAAACATCTCATCAACGGCTGCCCAGAAAGGAAAGAACTACAAGGAGGAAACTCGTCCACACTCCCCACTTCTGCCAAGTGAGGATTATCGCGTAGTTCGAACTTCGACTATAAGGCGGATCTAACGCAGGATTCAACTCGCGCGACGAGAATGCAACGTTATAGTAGTCGAAGAAGGATTTTTTTTCATGTTATCTACTTTCAGTAATAATGTTGCCATCTTTTATGAATATTTCTTTCTGTTTGAAATCTTGTATCCGTTGAACTTTTGATTGAATGCAATAAAATTTGAATCATAATATATGTATCATTCTCATGCTTTCTCTATATCAAATTCTATTCATTATCACAGTATTTTAATTCTGATCTTTCAGTTCCTTCAACCGCATATTTTCCTATACTTCGTACCCTGAGCTTTTCCTTGATGTATCCCACTGTCTAATCATGACTTTTCTTTTCAGACCATGGCCCACCCTGGAGCTGCGCCGCTTCTAGACGAGGATGCACAGTCATGCGTTTCCTTAGACCACACGCTGATGAGTCCTGACGATGAGATCAACGATCCCCAGGTCAATTTCGGAAACAACGATTCAGAGGACGAAGGAGTAGCCGCCCCAGAGTTTAACATGATAGCTGATTCCGACGAAGAAGAAGGAGATCCTGAAGAGAACCCAATAGAGGAAGATCCCGATGAAGACCCGATAGAAGGAAATCCAGTTGAGGAAAATCCCATGGAAGAGAATGCAGAAGAAGAAAACCACATGGAATCGGACCTCGATGAAGAAGCTCCATCCGAGGAAGAAGAACCAGAAGATCAAGACCCTGCTGTGGGAGAACTTCCAGTGGCGATGCCTGCGAGACGCTATGGAAATGGACGCCCCTACCTGAGTGCGCGAGCCTACCGCAACCTACTGAATCTCCACAACCGCGACTGACGGAATTTCTTTTGATGTTGTCTTTCTGGCCAAATAAAATGTGTATAGTTTAGGGCCACTTTCCGTCTTTGAGAATGCCTTGTTTCAAATTTTCTTGAATGAAATAAATCTTCTGAATTCGTAAACCTTTTGATTATTGGTTCGCTTGATACTTGTTTATTGCCCATATCTATTTATTCTTCTGCTGAGATCCCTGACTATCCCTCCCTACTCATTGTATAGTTTTCACCCTCGAAAATACCGCACCCTGATTCTTGCAATGAGCCGCCATTTATCTTTCGTCTGTGCCCCGTTTGAGATCCTTCTGGGAGGAGAAGTTCATAGTGAAATCCTCGAGTTAGTTAACTTTTCAAATTCTTGATTCATAGGATTTACCAATCGTTAGTCTCCCCATATTGTTTGCCTTGTAGTCCTTTCGTTGCTCACCATTACTTTCTGTACTGACCCGATCCCAGTCTCCTTGATCTTCAGTCTAAAGCCGCCGCTCCGACCTTCTAATTGAGCCACACCTTCTTGTAATCACTACCCTAGCTAGTCCTATTCATATTGGTGATTTCTCTATTACCCCAAATATATTTAGAGACATTGTTATTCAAAATTTAGTTTTCATTATTTTAAATTTATTAAAGAGTGTGTGTTATTGATTACTTCATTTTATGTATTTTAAGTATATTATTATTATTCTCATTTTCAGTAGCGCAACTTTACACCACGCATACTTTTGGTCTATGCTTCTTAATTTCACTATACCAGTTTTCTGAAATATTTTAAACCTATTTTATCGATACTTTACCCTAAACTATGTTAACCTACCGACTAATTTTCACTGCTTTATTGTCGTTAATTTATTTTTGGGTTTTGTGCATATGATTGCTATTATAAATGATTGAACCTTACACTTATTTTTTCTGCTTACCTTTGATAAACTTAGATGTGCACATATCAGGTTTCGATTCTTATCGAGCACTTTGATCAATATTATTCATTATTGTTGACTGTATTCTCATATACTTGCAGTTACCCTTATAGTTATTCCTGCCTTATAGCTATTTAGACCTACCTTTTCGTATGTTGTTCTTACTTATATATATTTTCAATTTCTTCGTCCTCGTACGGCTAATAAATCTTTTGTGTTAATGTGCAACATAATAGCTTTCGTTTATGTTGGTATAATCAATCGTTTATTTTAAATTTCGAGGACGAAATTTTTGTAATGGTGGTATGATGTAATACCCGGGTTCCTTTTATACGCCAATGTCCGTATTTATTTAAATTATCACTTACAAGTTTGTTAGTTGAATTTAAAATTCTTTAAGTTAGTTTTAAAAACCCTATTACCTATCCATTTTACATCTTTCCCAGATTCGTTGATTTGTTACCTCCAGACCGGCCCTAAATTTTTCCTTATCCTTATTTATTCCCAATCCCATAATTTCTCCATTTGATTTTTTATTCTGCAGCCCATCAGCCCACACATTTTTCCCCACTATTTTCTTTCTCAATTCACTGAGCCCAACAGCCGGCCCGCTCTAAATTCACATTTCCCTTAAAATGTTTTCCATTTCTCTAGCCCACTCATTTCTGGCCCACTCCCTTAAATCCTCTAATTAAATTCCTTTTCTTCCTTGAATTCTTCCCTCAGCCCAATGCCCTTTTTAATTTAAATTCAAATTTCTTTCTGGCCCGAGCACAGCAACCATCTGTTTTCCTAATAAAATTATTTTCCTTGGCCCGGCCTGCTTCTCTTTCCCTCAACAAATTCTTTTTCTTTTTCACTTCTTTCCGGCCTGGCCCAAATCCCCCAGCAGCCAAGCCGCTTCGCCTCGGGCAGAACCCGCTTCCTCGACCCGACCCGCTCCTATTCATCCTTCTCCCCCAACGGCTATTTCCTGATTTCCGCGCGCGTTTTCTGCCGTTGCGACCACGTCGCCGCCCGACACGCGCCGTGCCTCGTTCACCGTTACCCCGCGACGCGCGACCCCTTTTCTCTTCTCCCTCACTTCTATCATACCCTCCTCCTCGCTCGCCCCCTCCCTCGTTCTTCTCTTCTTCACCCTGCATCCGTCATCGGCCAACCCCTTCACTCGCCTCGCCGCCGCCGCCGACGTCGACGACTGCAAACAACCCGAGCTCCCTCGCCTTCCTCCACTCTGTACCCATCACCGACTCACCAACCCTCAGGCCATGCACTCGAGCTTGGCCACCTTTCTCTCTCACCGGCGATCTCCTTATCGTCGTCGCACTGAACCCTCATCATCATCATCGTCATCATCATCATCCTCAGTTTTCTCTCTTTCTCTCATTCCTCTCCCTCTCTGCCTGCAGCACCCTCTCTCTCAACCTAACCTCTCCCCATGCCTGCACTCTCTCACTCTCTATCTCTCAGTCTCTTTCCCTCTCTCTAACTCTCTATCACTCACTGTCTCTCATCTCTCTCTCCTCCTCACTCTCTCTCTTTGCCTATCTTTATCTCTGGCTCCCTCTCTCCCCCTCACTCTCTTCTTTCACTCCCTCTCTCTCTCTCACTCACTGCCTTTCTCTAACTCTCTCTCTCTCTCTCTACATTCTTTCTCTAACACTTCTCTCTCGTCTCCCGCCCTCTGCAACCTCTCACCATCGGACGCACAACACCATCACCTTCCCTGCTCCGGCCAACCAACGCCGCAGTTTCAGTCGCTGTCGTTGCCGTCCAGCGCAGCTCGAGCCGAGACCAAGATTTGTCGCGATCGCGTCTGGCCAATGCAATAGACCGCTTCGCTGCCGTGGATCGCCTAGACGCCTCCAGGCAAGTTTTCTACTTGCTTACATGCTATTTACCTAAGTTACGATCTTTAATTACATATATCATAAAGTTGCAAGTTTAGATAAATTATGTGTCGTAACTGTTCGATGCTTGTTCCCTTAGGAAATCATTATCAAATTTGGCGGAACTAAATAGTTTTGCTTGGCCCGTATGGCTTTGAACTTAGTGTATGAATTTCGTTGGATAATTTCATCGTTTATGACCAAAACGACTACCCTCAAGTTTAATCGTAAAACTGTAACTCTATTGCACCTGAAAACCGTTAAATTCACCATAAATCATATACATACTAGAATAGTGAGTTCAAGGGCTCAAATCGAAGCCGACTCGACAAAATTTGACCTTATACTAGTTTACAGACATTTCTGTATTTAAACCGCGATGATAATTGGGTCGGAGTGCGACTCTGGACTGCAGTCCAGAGCGACTCCAGTTGTTGCTTGCTGTTCCGTATTGGGTACCACAGGATTTCCTTAACTCTTAGATTGCGGAACTCCACTTTTTATTATAGATAAATCTGTTATCTAGACAACACAATTGGTTTCATTCTGTTTCGTTACAGTTTGTTATTTATTCTGTAATTTAAAAGATCGGGACGCATAACA
This sequence comes from Agapanthus africanus, assembly GCA_030015575.1. NCBI lineage: Eukaryota > Viridiplantae > Streptophyta > Magnoliopsida > Asparagales > Amaryllidaceae > Agapanthus > Agapanthus africanus. Next base: position 539,561,419 of record CM057345.1, on the reverse strand, counting down.
GTCCCAACAGAATCAGAATTGACATATTAGGGTTAAACATTGTATATCTCCTGACGTGAAGATGAGATTGAAGATCCGTATATTGCTTTGAAAACCTTACTGAAAACCCTAGAATTCATCCAACTGTAGCATCGCTAAAATCTGATCCCAACTTGGATTAAATTGCGTTACGAAACGGACTTCTGATTCTGAAACCGGATTTCCAGCCGCGAGCGCTTAAAATGAAATGGTTATAACTAATGATCCTGGAACCCGATTGGCTTGAAAATAAATTAGATGGATAGATAACTGAACATACTAATTATCACCTGTTTATCGTTTCACTAAACTATACACGTACGTTTCATGATAAATCGTGCAGTGATAGAATACTACTTTATGACACCTTAATTGTGCTTATATACTGTTTACGTATCATATCATACCTATATCATTGTAGTGATAACCTAGTGATATCGTGCATTCACCCAGTGTTAGATTTTAGTGATGATTGTGGCAAGTACGTCAGTGTTCGTGTATCCGTGATTAAGTGAAAGTGATACGTACTTGTACACAATCAGTGACCCTATTATTTATTGCATTGTCGACGTCTGTGGGGTGCGTGTACGTGTGACTATAAGTGGAATGGGACATTTATGGAAGCGTTGCACGGATGTCACAGATAAGACACCAGACACTGCCGTTTATCTTAGGTATTAGTCGGGACGTGCTTGATGGAGGTCCTGCCTCCAGTTCTCGCGCAGACTTGTCACGGATCGATTAGTATTTAGGTTGATGGTTAGCGTTTGATGTAGACCACGGGGTGTTGGGTAGTTTAAGTGTGAGTTCAACAGAATCTCGGGAGTCCCATGCCGGCTTATATATTTAGGGAGTTATATAGAGATTTACAGGGTATGTGATATATACACCGTGATATTCTTGTTACATGTTGGGCCCGTGGTCCCTTGCCCTTGGGTTCTACCCTTGGGTGGAGGACACTCGCGAGTGGTTGACTCTCACACTTGGACTGACGATAGGCTTAGTGACCTGTACAGTGAGACTTAGAGACTGATAGGGATACTGGCATTTATATTCCTTATATACTGTGTTGGCATACGTGACATATCGTTATACGGCTTTACTGCTCCGCTGCATTGATTACTGCACATTCATATTCATGCTGTCGTTGATTTATTGTTATTCATATCCATTATCACTGTTAGAACTGTCACTTGATCTTATATACATTATATTGATATTGTGTCGCTCTGACGACCTGAGTATGCATGCTCAGTGTGAGGAGAAGATTTAGCCTGGACCAGTGCATCACAGACATCTTGACTTGCCATTCCGAGTTACCTTCGTTTGTTCCACTTCAGGTCAGTTTATATTATTGTTTCTTTCAGTTACTGCATTTCTCATTACCTGCGCATCATTTACTGTTTACCATGAAAAACTAGAAGCCGAAGTGTGACTACGGCAGGACTTTTCCTTGACCGTAGGAGCATGGCTGGCCTTGTCTACCCCTCGTATTCCGTATTTTGGGAAGCGGGGCGTGACACACACAGGGTTTTTTTATGAGTTCGCGCCCTCCCGGGTTTTCACTAGCTCGGTGGCAGTCATGCTGTTTTTACTCGCGGTGCCCTTTCGGGTTTTCATCCGTGCCCATTTCGCTTGTGGACATACCCTTTTTTTTAGTAGGCAGCCCGTAAGGTAACGCACTATTAGCTGTAAGTCCCGATCTCCTTCAAAGAACTACTTTATGGGACCTGGGAGAGTTATGATTCATTTATGCCCGTGAATTGTATACGGTAATCGATATGGGGATTCACCGTAGGGCTAAACGTGTGAATTTAAGGACACGAAGGTCCTTTATTACCATATTTTGGGGCAAAATGCTAGTTTAAGGACGTTCCGGTCCAACATTCACGTTTTGGGGACAAATGTTAGCTTAATGACGTCTCGGTCCATTATCAGTTTAGGGACGTCTCGGTCCATTATTAGTTTAAGGACGTTTCGGTCCATTATTAGTTTAGGGATGTCTCGGTCCATGGTTAGTTTAGGGTCGTCTCGGTCCATTGTTAGTTTAAAGACATTTTGGTCCATTATTAGTTTACAGACGTCTCGGTCCATTATAAGTTTAAGGGCCTTTGGTCTATTATTATTTTAGGGACGTCTCGGTGCAAAGTTACCGTTTTTTAGGCGACGGAGATTTTTGGATACTACTCTCAGAGTTCTGACTCAGGAAGATAGCGAGCAGACACATGGATCGTCATCTATCATTGACCTAAGTCGTGACTCGTCATGCGTAGTATTTTTTGAGGAATTAACCGTTTATTGACCAGAAGGGTCTTTTGCCATGCATATCCATGAGCAGGTAGGCTCCACCTTGGTAGACTTTATCTATGATATACAGACCTTCATAGTTCGGCTCGAACTTCCCCCATTTTTCATGATTGGGGATTATTGGTCTTTTGACAACTAGCACGAGTTTGCCTTGGCGGAATGTTTGCCTGGTCAATCTTTCGTATGACCGTTTCATCCTTACCTTATAAGTCTCTAGATTTTGCTGTGCTATAAAGCGAGTTTTATCAAGGGTGTCGAGCTCCTCAAGCTTAAGATGAGCATTTTCTTCATCTGTCAGCTCGTATCGAACTGCTACTCGTAGAAAGGGGAGTTCTATTTCTAATGGGAGCACTGCTTCCGTGTCGAACGCCAATGCGTATGGTGTTATATTCGTGGTCGTCTTGAATGTTGTTTGGTACGCCCAGAGAGCTTCATGCGGCCTTTCGTGCCAGTTTATTTTGTTTCTAGACCCCTTTTTTCATGATCTTTATCAAGGTCTTGTTAAAAGCTTCGGCGAGACCGTTGGCCCGAGGATTATAGACTGAAGAGTGTCTTCAATTTATTTTATGCTGCTGTGCGAAGAGGCTTATTTTATGACTCCTATAAGATGGCCCATTATCCGAGATTATCCGTCGCGGAGTGCCGAACCGATAGATGACATGGGTTCTGAAGAAGTGGAGGATATTCTCCGTCTTCACCTCTCTTAGTGGTACTGCTTCTGCCTATTTAAAGAAGTAGTCAGTCGTTGCTAATATGAACCGATGTCCTTTGGATGATGCCGGTTCGATAGGGCCAATTATAACGGTTCCCCACATTTCGAACGGTCAGCTAGCCACTGTTGGGTATAGTAGATTTGAATGTTGATGGATAAAGTCCCCATGAATTTGGCTCGAGTGACACTGCTTTGCATATTCGAGACAGTCATGGATCATCATGGGCCAATATTAACCCATTCTTTTAATCTTGAGCTTCATCTTTAGCCCAGCTTGATGAGAACAGCAGAGTCTATCGTGAATTTCTTTGACGACTTTCTTTGCTTCCTTCGGCCTTAGGCATCTTAGCCATAGATAGTCGAATGATATCTTATATAGAGTATCATTGACAAAGGCAAATGAAAAAGCTCGTTTCATGAGCTGATGTCTAGACGACGCATTTTCAGGTGTCCGTCGGGACTTAAAGTATTCTATGAAGACTTCCCTCCAGTCCTTGACCTTTTCTTTTTCCTCTATTTGAAGGGCTACTTGTTCGGTCATTTTGTTTCCTTCGGATGGATCTATTAGGTCTTCCGAAGATATATCTGTTGGCGCGAGAACCCTGCGGCTTTGCACAATAATCCTTACGTCATCAAGGTCTTCATAGGCCAATTCCTTAACCAATTTGGCCAATGCGTCCGCTTTGCCGTTTTCCGCACGCGGTATGCTTTACACTGTATAGGAAGGGATTTGTGTCAGCAGTTGCTGCACCCTTTTGCCATACTTTAGCAGCTCTGGCTTGCATGTTTGATAATCTCCATTTACTTGGCTAACTATTAGCTGGGAGTCTCCATATATGAGGAGGTCTTCGATTCCCATGTCGATAGAAATCTCGAGACCTGCTATCAAAGCTTCGTATTCAGCTTTGTTGTTAGTCCTTGGCTCCGTTAAGGAGAGGGCATAACGCAATATCCCTCCTTGCGGGGTCACGAAGATAAGGCCTACCACGGCTTTGATTATGGGGGCGTTTAGCTTTCGCCGCTTCATGGAATATGCTCCATCGAAGTAGAGTTCCCATTGGGGATCATTGTCTTCTTAGATTGCGTCGAACGCATGTTCATCTGGCAATTCATAATTTAATAGAGAGTCAGCTGGTATTGGAGCTCCACGAGAAAGTTGGCAATGGCCTTCCCTTTCACTGCTTTGAGGGGACGATACGTTATCGAGAACTCCATCAGGAGGAGGGCATATTTGGCAAGCCTTCTTGTTAGTATGGCCCCTGGCATTAGATATTTGAGAGGGTCCACCTTCGATATGAGATGGATCTCATATGCCAAGGCGTAATGTCTGAGCTTTGTTATTGCGAAAATCTGTGCTAGGCAATGCTTTTCGATGGGGGAATAGTTGTTTTCTACCCTTAGGAGAATTCGACTCAAATAGTACAGAGCTCTCTCCTTTTCCTGATCATTCTCTTGTGTCCATAGCACACCTAGAGAACCCTCAAAGGCCGTTGTATATAGGATAAGGGGTTTCCCTTAACCGGAGCAGTCAATACCGACAGATTTTTCAAGTATTGTTTGATTTCGTCCAGTGCATTTTGGCACTTTTGATCTCAGACGAATGGGGTCCCCTTTTTCATCAGATGACTGTAGGGACGGCATTTTCCGGAGAGGTTGGCTATGAACCGCCGGTTGTACGCGAGCTTTCCTTGAAGAGACCACGGTTATTTGAGGGTTCTTGGCATGGGCATTTCCATAATCGCCTTGATCTTTGAGGGATCGATTTCGATACATCGGTGACGTATGATAAATCCTAGGAATTTGCCTGAGGAAACTCTAAACGTGTATTTTAGAGGGTTCATGTTCAGATTATACTTCCGAAGACGTTGGAACACTATTTTTAGATGTTCCCAATGCTCCTCGTGAGATTTTCTCTTTACCACAAGGTCGTCGATATATCATTCGACAATCTCGGGTATGAGGTCATCAAAGATCTTTGTCATGGCCCTCTGGAAGGTAGCACCGGCGTTCTTCAAACCGAAGGGCATTACTTTATAACAGAATATGCCCAACGGAGTTCAGAAGGCAGTATGCTTCTGGTCTTCATGGTGCATTTTTATTAAGTTATATCCTAAAGATACATCCATGAAGGAAAAGACCTCATAGGTAGACGTGTTATCGATCATAAGCTAGGTAATGGGCCTTGGGAAGTTGTCTTTCGGGCAAGCTTTGTAGAGATCCCAAAAGTCCACGCAGATGCGCACCGTCCCATTTTTCTTCATCACTAGAACGATGTTAGCGATCCAGTCAGGATATTGAACTTCTTGGATTAAGCCGAAGTCGATTAGTTTCTTGATTTCAGCGTTCATACTCATCTTAAGCTCGAGTCGCATCCTTCTTGGTGCATGTTTGATTGGCTTTATACCTGGCGATATAGCCAGTTTGTGTATTGCCACTTTTGGATCTAAACCCGGCATTTCAAAGTAATTCCAGGCGAAAAAATCTTTATACTGCATGAGCACGTCTTTTAAGGTAGCTACCTGTTTTTCAGATAGTAGCTCACTGAGGAATGTTGGCCTCGGATCATTTTTTGTCCCTAAGTCAATTTTCCTTAGGTTGTCCGCCCTGGTGTGTATCCCATCTTCCAGCTCTTTTGGTGCTGGTGGAAACTCTGAGATCACGTCGTCTTCTTCTTCATTTGCGAAGCACCTGAAGAAGTTATTCATACTCTCATGCCCTCACTCTTTTGAGAGTGTTATCATATGGCAGGTACGAGTTCACTTCCACTCTCGCGGTCGAGCTGGTCCTATCCTGACGGTACAGGTCCTTTTTGGCTCGTGCTTCTGTGGCGGGATTACCCTCCAGCTGTCGGATAAAGCGAACCTGCCTTGTCGATACTCGTCTTCCACCCAGTCTTTGAGGGTGACGCAGTTTTCAAGGAGATGACCTATTACTCGGTGATAGGAACAATAATCCGGATGATGGACCTCGTTTATTTGGTCGGGATGCCGAGACTCAGGAAGCGTCATCATTTAGTGCTTCATGATAGGGTTAAATATTTTCCTTATCTTGTCTTGAGGGAAAGATTATTCCCGACCCATCTTCTTTCTAAAGGACAGGCTCCATTCGAGTTTTTATCGTTTGCATGGCATCTTTAATCTGCTTTGTTGTCTTCGAACGTTGTTTTCGTTCTTGGCCCTATTTTTTCCTCTATTTCTGGATTTTCCCTTTTCGCGGGAACATATAGTGGGCCGGGGATGAAGAGCGCCGCGGTCTGGTTTCTCCGCGGATTGCAGGATGAGACGCCGCATCCTGGCTTTTTCATAAATGGCCATTTCGCGGTTGTGGTTGTCCCGGCTCGATTGACAAGCTTCTTTTATTAACTTGTCAATTTATTCTTCCAACGACGGACTTAACGTTTTTAGAGCGGGATCTCGCTCCGATTTGACGTCACAGCTATTTGGAAGATCGTTTTCAACTTCACTGGAGCTGTTTATGATGTGGCAACTATGGATCTGCTCCCATTTCTTGGACCGAACGTATCCGAGCCCGGTTGTTTCCATCTTCCCGTTGGGCTTCTTTCGCTGAGTCCCAGGTGTGTCCCAAATCTTTTTGTAGAATTGGGATTGTCGAACAGTTTGTTCGAGGGGTACACCTTGGCATCTTAACAGCCTCTTCAATCCCTTTGCGTAATATCTTGGCAGATGGATGGGTTGAAGCCTGTCAAGTGCAAAATCGGCACCATTCCAGACTTCTTTTTCTATTTTGGTCTCCGTAAATTTGTAGAAGAGGATCGCCTTTTCACTTCTTTGCCTGGGAGGCACGTAGAAAGTTTGCAGTTCTTGTACGCTGTATGTATCGAGCGCATCAAGTTCCTTGTAATGCCGAAGCGGAGCCATTATAATTTGTAGATTCTGATCTGTTTCGGCGAAGGTTTGCATTGACGGGAGGATGGAGAACACTACGTTGGCCTCGTCCTCAGAATCGCTGCCAAAGACCAAAATAGGAGTAAATGGTCCGGGCTTATTATTTTCTTTCTGTAGTTGCCCCGAGTAGACTATTTTTTCATCTTCCTCGGTATCACTCCCAAAGATCGGGATAGTGGCAACGGACTTCTGTTTATCCTTCGGCTTATGACACCTTTCCGTATCCTCGAAGTCTAGTAGGAAGTACTTTGCATCTTTGTATTTCCGGAGAACGGGTTTAGCTCTCACGTGATGCTATACTCCGAGCCATCCTTAAAATATTTCATACATTGATATTGTGTAGAAGGGATGACGTTGTACTCGTGTAACCAAGGCCTGCCAAGCAAAGCGTTATAGCAAGTCTTGGCGTCAATGACATGAAATTTGATGTCAGTGATGAGCAGCCCGAAGCATAGCGTCAGTATTACGGACCCAAGTGTCCGTGATGACTGTGAGTAGAACCCGAAGATGGTAATTTTTTCTCGGGCAAGGTGTTGAACGTTCATGCAAATTTTCTTTAGCATTTTCACGTTGAGAAGGTTAACGGAGGATCCGTTGTCGACAAAGATTTTCCCTATATTGATGTCGTAGCAGTACCCAGTGACGTATAACAGGTGATTATGTTCACATGTACCGAGAAGAAGATCTTCATCGCTGAATATAATGTCAGCCGTAGGGACCTCTGCCAGTTCATTTTTCATCTTCTCATCTGTGAGGAAAGCTTGGAACTGATCGGGCTCTTTTAATGCCTTGATCAGGGAATCTCGTGCCTCTTTGGACAGGAGGAGAGCATTCAATATGCTTAACTGGGACGGTATCTTCCTCAGATGTGTAAGGACGTTGTAATCCACCTTATTTTTCTTAGGCGGGTCTTTCGCGGCGAGTTCTTTTATCACTCCTTCATCGAGGGCGATTTCCTCAGAGATTTTCCCTTTCCCTTCATCTTTTTTGTTCTAATATTTGTTTGTAGGTCCGAGATTCTTCTCAGGCAGTGTGCGGTTATGCAGCTGAATATTCTTACAGTTCTTCTCCTTATCTTCTTTTTCGGAGGCGGAGTCTTCGAAGAGAGGGTTGAGGGGTGTTTCGTCCTCAGAATCGCTCTCGAAGGTAAGAACTTAGGGTTTTTCCCCTTCCGAACTGGTACCAACCATATGAATGTTGCCAGTCGTTTCTTCATGTGCATTCGTCCCACTATTTTGTCGTCGATGAGCGCGAGCTTCACGCTTCATCCTCTTGAAGTGTTTTTGATAAGAAACGTATCCTTTCCACCACTTCTTGAAAGCACTGAATTCTTTGATGGGGTGGGTGACCCTCCGATGATATAGGCAGTAGTTTGGATGTAATTCGTCTCAATTGAGGCATATGACCCTGGGAGTGTTCTTTATGAGAAGTGGCAGCTTCATCCCCATTGACAGAGCTTTGGTGAACCGCTTTTCTATTTTGATCCTGCTCTTATTTGTTGCAGGTGCACTTTGGCTTTGTTGGAGCACTTTATGACTCGTCCTCGCCGCAGCTTCTTTATCCAGATGCTGACGCTTAGCCTTTTCATATATGATTGTCTTGCGTTCTTGGTCAACTTTGGATTTTTGAAATGTTTCGTTTAGCAGCCTCTCAATTGATTCTTCTGGTAGTTCCGGGGATTTTAGCGCCGATTCTGCTCACAGTTCCTCTGCGTTGTTTTCTGACGATGAAAGAGCTTCTTCGTCATATATCGACGAATGGGAGACCATGTATCAACTTGCTACATAATCTTCGGTGTCTTCTGACGAGTCATTTCCCTCATCATTGCCACTATTTTCACCCTTAAGAATATACTTAAGGAATTCTTTGAGAGTGACCGGTGTCTGTGCCTTCTGGTTATACTCCTCCAACGCATCTATTTATTTTTTTAGATCTGTACGCTTTTCGTCATACTCGATAGGCTGCACGGGCTTCTTGGTCTTCTTCTTTTTCTTCGAAGACTTCGAAAGCTTGACTTGGGGTTTTTTCCCCTCGTCAACAATTTTCGGCGTGGGATATGATTTCAGCATCCCTTCGATGATTTCGGGTTCAAGTGAGCTTTTCCACCGGACATGCTTGTAGATCCTTCAGCATTCTTTTGATTTTTGCTGAAAGAACGACTTCCCATGGAGTTTCTTCCATGAGTGAGCATTATTCCCCCTGCGCGTCCACCTTTTTGGGAGTATGCTTCTGGGGTGGATTTACCCTCCAATTATCAGACAGCGCAAATTTCCCCTATTGGTACCGGTCATCGACCCAGTTCTTGAAGACGTAGCAATCTTCAATTTGGTGGCTCACCATTCTATGATAAGAGCAATAGTTAGGGTTGTTGACGTCGCCGGGTTGCGGTGGACGCCACGGGTTTGGCAATGTGTTGAGTTTATTACGCATTGACAATTCAAGCAATCTCTGTTGGAGATAGTGCCCTCAGAGTCAATTATTGGGTCACAGGCACGTGATTGTAATGATTGAGGGAGGACCTATCCCGATAGGACAATCTTACTCGAGATGATAGTATGCTATCTGGTTTACCTTTATCATCGTGTACTGTTTTAGGTGACCTGACACGTCGCTATTACACGTTGATAGAGCCCCTAGGATTCTTGCTTGACCACCAGCAGTATGAGGGCGATCATATAAGTGGGAGCTGGGGGTCTATAAGCATATCCTTAAAAAGTCCCTAGTCGTGAGAGTTTCGAGACAGGGCATCGATTCTCCAGAGTAGACTAGTGTATACAGTCGAGACCCCGACGAGGGGCGGTGGCCGGTCTCACAAGCCATTGGTGTCAGTTAGATCACCTAAGATGTATACAGGTGCTCATTGGGTTATGAGTACACCGGACAGGACTCGCCGGGAACATGCTAGTTGGTCATACACCAGACGTCAGATGGCAGTTCCCTGGTGACATGTGTACAGGTTAGTTCATCAACCTGGGGATCGTTATTTGTCTCGTGTGAGTTCCCACTGTACTTTGATTACTACCCAACCACGGCTCAAAGGAGTCGTGCAAACAGGTTTTAGTTGGGTACAGTCCCGAGCCACATGGAGGCAGTGAGCTTATCTTCAGGGGGTTCGTCTCTCCCAGTATTGGGGGTGAGGTCGCGCTATGTCTAGGAGAGCCATTACACGAAGCCCTCGGCCGAGGCAAGGAGATTTACTGGTAGGTATTCCAGTAGTATCTCAGGGTGTTCTGGGCTACACTCCGACACGACTTGTACCGCTTTTGGGGGTCTGACTTTTACCAATCCCCTAGGCCCGCCATGCGATGCTCATAGATGAACGGACCGGACTGTATGGATATTGTCACTGACAGGCTCAGTAGGGTGTCAGGCTGAGTTCGCTCACAGACGTCCCTTTTGGTCAATACCTGGTAGCCCGTTATGTATTGGCTTATACCTCTAACGTGCTAGTGGTTAAATCCACAACCAAGGTGTTGATGAGTCTTTAGAGTCCCCCACATTCAGTTACTCAAGCTTTCGGGCGAAAAGCTGTAGAGGCCGTATGGAGATATGGCAAGGTCCGATCAGATACGTGCGGTATTGCACGGATCAGGATCGGACAGTTTGTACTATAGGCCGTATGGATATATGGCAGGGTTCGATCAGATACGTGCGGTATTGCACGGATCAGGATCGGACGGATATTACTAGCCGGCTTTGGTTTAAGCCGGATCCTAGTATAGTACAGTGTAGACTTTGTCTCATTGCATTTGTATTTCGGTCGGAATACAAATGCGGGTGTGTATACACAGTATCGGGGTTTTCCTGTAATTTATTACGGGACCTGTTTTCTGGAGTTGCCAGTTTATTTTCCGTTTCGGCCATTTTCATTTGTATCTTTCAATGGCCGAAGATTGGTGGAGGATGGCTTATTTGCATTGTTGCAAATAGGCATTTGTGGAGGGTGATCTTTGCATATATTGGTTTCATGATGGTGCCCCATCCCTTGACCTTTCTTGAGTTCATGATTGCTTGACTTTGTGAGGTGATGATGGTGGTGTTGGAGTGTTGGTTTGTTAGCTATCATGATTGTTGGTTGAGTATTGGAATTGTTGTGATGATGATTCTTTGCATGATAGCCTTCTCTCTCTCTCCCTTGGATTATTATAGATCTCTCTCATTCTTAGCTACACACTCCACTCTCTCACTCTCTTGCAATTTGCATGGCCGGCCACTTTAGAAGTGGGCTGTCCAAATTTTTAAGTGTGGGTATTTGGTTCATTTCATGCTCCCAAATATCCCCAAGTTCCTCCACATAATTCTTGTATCATCCCTTCACCAAAATGGCACCTCCATAAACCCCAAATGAGACACAAGTCTCTACACTACATTCTACAGTAAATCTTGGGCACGTCGACTAGCCAGCTTCGTGCCCGAGTTGCCTCGGCATTGAGGTGGGAGCCCGTAAAAGATGTAGGCGATGTGGTGCACTTCCGGCGACGAGGTGGAGACAGGACCTTCCGCGGGAGATCGGGACGACGACGAGAAGACCGGAGGACTCGGATCAGTCGGTATATCTCTATTCCCTATCTTGTAGTTAGCTAGGACTAGTTAATGGTTCGATCCGGGTTTTAGTGCGCGGTGGTGCCGGTTTGCTAGTTTGCAAAATTAAAGTTTATCACCGCTTCCGCATTTGGCTGTCGGATTGACGGCCGGGGCGCCGCCGTGCACTTACAGTGGTATCAGAGCCTCGCCATTAACATAGTCTAGCTTTGTTTAATGTGTTTACATTTCCGATCGACCAAAACTCCCAAATCCGCATTTTGTTTGCATCAGTTTTCTGTTGAAATTTTTTGGTGTCGAAAAATTTTTCAGGTTGCAGAAAAGTGATGTACGGGAAATTATAAGGACACTGTAGAAATTCGACACTGTGATTCACCAATGGGAGCGCGGAACCGCGGCCAAACCCCCCTTTGGGCCGCGGTTCCGCCGCACTATAGTACGATCAATGTATCAAATTTCCATAGTTCCTTTCTGGGTTGAAATTAAGGCTTTTGGAATATTAATATTGGGCCCAGAATTTCTTGATGTGCTACAGTAGTACTTTGGGGCCCACTTGTTAAAAATTTGATCGATCGGATATTTTAAACACATTATTTCACAGTATTTACATTATATCTGCGACCGTGAATGTCACTCGATCGGTAAATCCTGTCTAACTGCTATAGCCCGGTTAGACGGATTTGCGAACGTGACTTTTATGTTGATGTTTTGTGATTTTGCTGTGATATTGCGGATCGGTCGTGGGGATAGCCTGGATGCAATGCTAGTATAGTTGTGGTTGTATTATGTACATTTGATATTGCGGGGCGAGCATCCGGCATGTGGACTGCCGTCACTGCCTGTTTGTATTATTATTTTGGGGCACGACCAGGTTGCGGTCGATGTACCCGTTGTATGTATATTTTACTTTCTGTACTAGGATTACCCCATGGAGGGGTGCACGGATAGCCGGGTTCTAGAGGGCAACAAGCCCGCATCTCATGGCATTGAGACGGAGGGGGCTTTACTCTAGAATTGGCGGGCTATTCGACGCACTCGTAGGGGGTACAGGTTGACCCAGGAGGGGTGCCCAAGTTACCGGATTCCGTGAAGTGCTAGGTGGTCCATTCACGTTGCTGAAGGGGGCTGCCTCGCTTCAGGTTTTGGCGGGTAACTTGCCGCGCCCGTAGGGGTCTAGGATTTCATTGCACAGGCTATCCACACGACCAGGGGAACGTCGGGTTTCAGCGGCTCTGTGAAACCCGGGGATCCCAGATATCTGTATTATTCTGTGATGCTGTACATTTCTGTGATGTTGCATTTTTTATCACGCCTTGAGCGAATATAATATATATTAGTAGATGTTGTATATGTTTTGCATCCACGCTAGTCCAGTCCCCGCTCTGTCGTTAGTTAGCTAACCTAACGGGTAATGACGAGACCCAGTGGCGAATGCGGATGGCATATACATACATCAGTATATTTTCGTTCTTTATGGTGTGATCAATTGATGGGACTGCGTTGATTCGGATCAATGCAAGTTAAAAACAAACCTAATCTGATGTTGTTGGAACACTTTTCAAAAAGCTATTATTGCAAGGACGTTCACTTTTGTTTTGCATCGTGGTATTCAGTTGGAATATCCTGCTCCTCAGTCGACGAGGCAAGGGCCGAGATCCCTTCACCGGGAGTGACCCCTTAGACAAAAGTTTGCGTCAGCGCAATAACTTCACTATAGCCGATTACTTTTGCTTTGCATCGTGGTATTCAGTTGGAATATCCTGCACCTCATTCTACGGGGAAAGAGCCGAGATCCCTTCACCGGGAGTGACCTCTTTAGCAAAGGCTTTCGTCACTATATTTTTAAAAAGCTATCCGTTCCTTCAACGATATCAAGTTCATTACGTTAAAGGTTTTCGCCAGAAACCATTCGTAGCCCTCCGTCGTTTCATATGGATAGTCAATAGTATTCAAGCTATGTATGTTGGCCAAAGTCAAGGCACAGTGATTGGTAGCTATTGGGGTATTCATATGCAGCATAAATAGATGCGTTGGTTTGGGACAGTCGTACTGCCATTTTGGCCAAAGTCAAGGGTAGGTACGGGTGGATTCAAATTAACCTGGAGAATGACGGATAGAACTTGACATGTGACTTATGATATGTTGGCCAAAGTCAAGGTCATAAGAGCATGGTGTAAAAATCTCATCGGGAGTTTCAAAAGAACTTAAACTTGCCAGATATGCGCATACCTTCTGGAGTCTGATAGCATGAGCGGATTCCGTCACGTTATCATGCGATGATAGTTGGATCCCGATTCCCACTGATGAGTTGGTTTACTCCTCGGGTGACCCCGACTAATTCTTCTTTCAGGTTTGGAGGAGAGTTTGACGGTACAGTGGGAGGTTTCCAGATTAGATAAATTGGTAACCATTCTGATCTAGGTTAGAGTGCACGCTGAGTGTTTCTTTTCTCTCTCTCTTTGGCAGCGACCATTGACCCGACCCTAAGACTATGACTCAGAGACCAAAATTAACCGGACCTTCTTAACACTGGCTTTTGGATTGTCTAAGTTGCGAACCTCATTACCACTCCTACTTTTACCTATTTCTCCAGGACACCCCGTATTACTACGAACGTCCATTTCCATTGGACAAAACCATCGTATGGTTATATACGAACTCGAAGGAATTTGAGGATGGTTTCAGGTTCTGGAGGAAACGGATAGGACTATTCAGTTGTCTTTTCCTTTTACCTTCTCTCAGATTGTGAGTACCCCTTAGATTAGGGGATAGTACATCTATTACGCGAATTGGATAGTCTTCTTCCGAACCTTAGGCTGGTGCCGAACGGTAGGGAATGAGGAAAACCAATTAGCCTAAACAGTGTACAGAAAGTATTAAGTTAAGACAAAGCAAGGGATTAGGAAGAGGGCAAAGTGAATTGCGACTGACATTCACGACCAAACCAACTATTTCATTACCACTCCCACTTCACCTTTGTATTTCTCCAGGACACTACATATCACTACGAAGATCCACAGTTTATTGGATATTCCATCGTATGGTTATATACGAACTCGAAAGGAACTTGTTCCAGTTCGGGGATG